>CAMTDV010000024.1:66622991-67825491 GCA_947069175.1 Scalesia atractyloides
TATACAAAAGCCCTAAAAAACTTAAAAAATAATTTTTAATGCGCTAAATTGATTTTTTATAATATATTTAACATGTTAAAGATATGGTTCCCCAATTCACCACTAAATTTAAAACACTTAAAAAATAGAGAATCGATGAATAATGCATTTAACATGTCAAATAGATCATAAAAAATAATTTAACATGTTCAAAATTATTTTGTTTTCAAAATTTCTTTTGGAGCTTTTGCAAGTAAATAAATATAGAAACTTTAAAATGTTTTTTTTTACAAAAATGATTTTTATTAGAATGCTTATACACATCTTTATATACAAAAGCCCTGAAAAAAATTTGAAAAAAAAAATCTTGTTTTAACATGTTAAATTGATTTTTTGTAATATATTTAATATGTTAAATACATGGTTTCCCGATTCACCATTTTTGATGCTCTCCATTGAACCTTACACTTTATTTTATTATTTAATTTTTTAAATTATTAGAAGAAATGATAAGTTCAAATTCAAAATGGAATCTATGCGATCTTAAAATATTAAGATAATTAAATTTAACATGTTAAATTAAATGCGCATGTTTGATACATTTTTTGTAGTTGTGTGATTTTGTGGTGTAAAATTTAACCTTAGTTTTAGATAATTTTATAAATAAATTAGGTTTACAAAAATGTTACATGTTTTACATGTAAATATGTTTTGTTTTTTTACATGAAACCAATTTGATTTACCTAAAACAAAATTTGTTCAAAACGAGGTTACAAGCCTACAACACATGACTTCCCATTTGAAGTCATCGGCTACCACTCAACAAAAAAGGCTCGGTGGTGAAAAAGAATTGTTTACTGCATATGAAATTAAAATTGAATTATAACTACATAGTAATTTTAATTACTTTAACATGTAAAACTTTCAAACAAATTTCTATATTTGATGATTTTAAAAACTAATAAAATAAAAACAAGCTTAAAAACACTTTAAAAAAGGTAGCAAATTATAATTTTTTTACAAAAATGATTTTTTTTTATTAAAATGACTTCCAACACATCTCTATATGCAAAAACATAGGAAAATTTGATTTTTTTAAATTAGTGAACGAGGGTTGGGTTTTGAAGAACACCAAAAATGTGGAAAACTGAGAAACTACTCATTTAGTATGCTAAATATATCATAAAAAATTAATTTAACATGTTAATTTTATTTTAATTTTCGAATCTTTTACATATAAATACATGTAGAAGCTTTTTAAATAAAAAAAATTTAAAAACTAAAAAATTAAAAGATTCTAAAAAACACTTTCAAAAAGGTAACAATTGTTTTTTTTTTTTTACAAAAATACTTTTTTAGTAGAATGGATTTACACATTTTCATATATAAAAAATTAGTAAATTTTGATTGTTTTAAACTAGTGAACGAGGGTTGGCTTACGAAGAACGCCAAAAATGTGGAAAACCAAAAAACCATTCATTAACATGTTAAATATATCATAAAAATATAATTAACATGTTAATAATTATTTTTTTTTAAATTTCGAATCTTTTACAAATAAATACATGCACAAGCTTTTCAAATAAAAATGTTTAAAAAATTAAAACATGCCAAAACTTTGAAAAAACTGTACAAAGGTTGGGTTCAATGGGAACAGTGAACAAAGGTTGGGTTCAATGAGGAACACCAAAAACGTGAGAAACCATTCATTCAACATATTAAATATATCATAAAAATTTAATTCAACACGTTAAATGTTTGTTAAATTTTGGATGTTTTGCATAAAATACATGTAGATTATTTTTAATAAAAAATTAAAAAATAAAAATATGCTTAAACACATTTTAATAAAGGTAAACGAGGGTTAGGTTAAGGGGAACACCAAAAAAGTGGGAAACCCAGAAACCATTCAATTAACATTTTATATATGATAAAAATTTAATTTAACATGTTAAATGTTTTTATAAAAAATTTGGATCTCTTGCATATAAATACAAATAGAAGTTTTTTTAATAAAAAAAATTAAAAACCAAAACATAAAAACATACTTAAAAAAGAATTTTAATGAGGTAACATTTTTTTATAAAATGATTTTTTATTAGAATGGTTTCAACACATCTTTATATGCTAAAATTTTGAAAAAAAGTTGAAAAAATTATATTTTTTTAAAATAGTGAATGAGGGTTGGGTTCAATTTGGAACACCAAAAGCGGGGAACCGAGAAACCATTTATTTAAAATGTTAAATATATCAGAAAAATTAACTTAACATGTTAAATTTTGTTATTTTTTGTAATTTCAGAGATCTTGCATAAAAATACATGTAGAAGTCTTTTTAATAAAAAAATTCAAAAATAAAAACATGATTAAAAAATACTTTAAGACGGGAGAAATTCAATACATCTTTATATGCAAAATTTTCAAAAAAATTGAAAAAATATTTTTTAAAATAGTGAACGAGGGTTGGGTTCATTAGGGACACTAAAAATGTGAGGAACCGAGAAACCGTTCATTTAACATGTTAAATATATTATAAAATTAATTTAACATGTTAAATATATCATAAAAATTAATTTAATACGTTAATATTATTATTTTATATAATTTTGGGATATTTTGCATAAAAATAATTGTAGAAGTCTTTTTAATAAATAATAATAAAAAAACATGCTTAAAAACACTTTAAAAATGTTGCTAGCCTTCTATGCAGTTAATATCGGTGATATACAAGTGAGATATCGGTTATATCAGTCATATCGGCCCCTAGTAAAATATCGGTGTCATATATCAGTCAGGACATGGGTACCGATATTATCGGTGATATTGACCGATAGTTGACATATATAACCGATATCTGACCGATATTTGACCTATATAACCGATATCTCACCGATATTTGACCGCTATAACTGATATATCACCGATATTTGACCGATATAACCGATATATCACTGAATTATTAGTGTTAAATTCCTATATATATAAATTCTGCATTATATTAAAATTACCGATATCCCACCGGTATCTCACTGAGATAACCTCATATATCGGTCCTTGACCGATATCCGATATTTTACCGCATTAACTGCATAGCTAGCCTTTTTACACTCTGTTTTGTGTCATCAATAATTTGGCAAAGGTTCTCCTCCTAGTGCTCAATTCCCCTTATCTACGTCTTCTCGATCTTGGATCTCATCAACATCCACAATGGCATCAATGAGGTTATTTTTCAGTCTAAGAAAGTGGACATTGGGAACATGTTGGAAGAACTCAACACTGTTGTATAACTTCGGGTGAAAAATCGATTGAACCTCACGTCTCTTAACTAGGCTTAATCGTGTAGTTTCAACGTTTGTGATCGTATGTAACTCGTGGCTAGCTCATGCCAGTGTGTATATTTGGTTGCTAGCTCATAAATAAATTTAACATGTTAAATATAATAGTTTGCAATGGTTAACTAGATTCAATTCAACTATGTTTGAACAAATTATATATTTAATTTGGAATTAAAGTTCAAAAATTAAAATATAGATTTGTTTAGAGTCTATGCGGGCTCACAATATCAAAATAAATAAGTTAGCATGTTAAATAAATGAGCATTTGCATTGATCAACTAAACTCGATTTGACTTTATTTGACCAAACATGTTAAAATAAGTTTTGTACCATAAACTTTAACATGATAAATAAGAGTTTGCATTGATCAACTAGAGTCGACTCAACTTTATTTGACCAAACTATATTTTAAATTTCGAATTAAAGTTTTAAAATGTTAAAAAAAAGTTTTGTATATAGACTATGGGGAATCAAAATATCAGAACAAATAAGTTTTAACATGTTAAATGTGCGTTTGCATTGATCAACTAAATTCGATTCGACTTTATTTGACGAAACATGTCAAAATAAGTTTTGTAGGATAAATTTTAACATGGTAAATGAGAGTTTGCATTGTTCAACTAGGTTACATTCAACTTTATTTGACCAAATTATATATTAAATTTCGTTAGGCTTGTCAAGCCTTAGTGCAACATTAGTTTTTATCCAAATTTTATAATATTTACCCCTTATCTAAAGTTGTCTAGTAAACGAGTTGAGTCGAGCTTATTTAAACTTGTTTACAAGCCGAGCCCGAACCTAAAAAATAAGCTTGTTGTCATTTTCAGTACAAATATATGACCACTGTTTGACTAAACCAGGAGATCATATTTGTTAAGGTACCCAGCCATTGCAACAAATGCAACAAACCATTTTAAATGTATCCTATGCAACAGCTTCACCTAAGCATTCCTTCCATGTTATAAGGACAAATGGTCCAAGAATTGCACCCGCAACATCAATGTTAAGCATCCTTCCAAATATCCACAGGCCAACCTAACAATGATCAAAACGACAAAGTTTCATAAACTAAACTTACAAATGCAAGAAGCATATTTCTCAAGAAACCTTCTTTCAAGATCAAGAATACTAAGTCTAGGGTCTAAAAGAACTTGCAGCCCTAAACATTGAAAAATTCATCTAGTCAACTAGTATACAAAAATATCAGCAGCTAAATCAAGACTACAATCTGAAGTACATTCATAACATCATATTGGTAATGAACTAATATTCACAATCATATATCTAAATTCGAAATTAACCAATGCAACCGATTATTAGAATATTATCAGTATAACTAAGTGTATATGAATTCAGTCATCATACTGTAAGAAGCAAAGTTCCCGCCATAAAAGTTTCATTTTTCTTCATCGACCCCATCTTCTCGAGCTTCTCTTTTGCAAGCTTAGGCGCATCAGGACTACTCTTCACAGTCGGCGGATAAATCACAATAAGTGGCACAACAATCATCCAAAAAATCCTAGGCACAATCGCAGCCACAACCCTATCAGTCCACCTAATCGTCTGCTTAATCGTAATAAATGCCAAATTCACACTCAAAATGGATTCGCAGCCATAGCCATAAAAAACATAGACGAGCTAACAACCGACGTCTAGAAACAAGTCAACATCAACCAAGACCCTAACTTATTCTCAGTCCCATCCCCCGCGTTACCCCCACGAGCACACATAAAGACTTAACCAGAGACAAAAATATCCCCCCTGCCCTAGCTGAAACCAATGGGATCACAGGAGCTAACAACGCCTCACTAAACACCAAACTGTACCTTAAACCTAACGAGGAGCTACCAAATAATTTCACAAACTAATAAGTAATTCTATTACCGAATCCAGTTTTAATTAATCCTCTTGCGAAGAAAAATGCAAGAGCCATTAACCAAGGGATCGGATCAGCGAAAGCCGAAAATGCAGCTGCAAATGTTAGGGTTTTGGTGAGAACACACACACCTAACCCTAATAACGCTACGGAACAGAGTGGCAGCGGTAAAAGGTCCCGAAGGAGAACGACTCAATCGAAACTCACCAGGCAATGCTTGTTTAACTTTTGACTTTTTGACGGCCCTGACTTTAACCTAATATCTAACAATTAAACAATATACTATGGATAAGAAAAGAACGGGTACCCACTGCAAATATATGTATAAAAGAAAACTAACTTTTTTTCTCCATCTGCTCTTCATTATTAATGCTTTTAGCACAAGTTACAAGTGCATCATGTGTTCCAAAGGTGATAAATCCATAATCTTTTCTTTTAGCAGCAGGCAAGTTACGGGCAAGCTCTTCTTGAGAAGATTATGCACTCGATCCTTATCCCAAGAAGCAGACAGTCCATCCACAAAAACAGTCTTAACCTGGTGAAAACATAACAAATATAAGTCTAAACTATGGCATTCTGAAGAGACACAGAACGAAACAATATTGTGAAAACCAAAACAACAAAAAGAAAATAGGAATTAAAACAACGTTTTTCATAATCAAGCTTAAATAAAGGTGGCAAAACCCGCAAGCCAAGTAACATATGGGATAGGTTTAAAGTCGAAACAGACACGATGTAAGTGTTGGTCAAAACACATTAGGGCGCCCACAAGACACATTTTTGTTCCATTTTCTTACTTTTTTTTTCCAAATATATAATGCACTAAATACAATCACAAAAACAATGTTGTTTGCAAAGAATCTATCACCTTTTGAATAAATCAATTCCGTACAAAGGTGTGTGTGTGTGTGTGTGTGTGTTATCACATAGCGTGTTAAAAACAATTACAATAAATATAGTTTTAGAAAAGAAATCATGAACAACCTAATGTTTTCCTTCACTCCATCAGTGGACCATGTTGGTTTAGATTTATCAGGAGCTCATATAAAAATTAACTATCCTCTGTTCCATATATGACAGACTAATAGGGAATATAAAGATATTCAAAGCTCGAAAGATACTTACCGTTTTGTGCCCACTTAACATTATTGATCAGGAGCTCATATAAAAATTAACTATCAGCCCTTAGTTAAGTTGTTCATTAGCCCTTAATGCATCAGGCGTTCTTATACACTAGGCCCACCCCTTTTAACCAATTCTTTCATTTTAACCTAATTAACATGTAAAATTTGCCCTAATATTAAAAATTTTATGTAAAAAGGTAACATGTAAAACTTCAGAATAGAATGTACAACTAAATCAAATTGAACATGAAGTCAGATTTCATATTTTACTAGAATCAGAATTTAGCTATAAAAACCTGAACGATTGTTGCACCATCGAAAATCAAGCCGAACAAAGTTGATCGGAGCGTCGGGTAAGGTAAAGTGAGGGGATTTTTAGGGTTTCGATGGTGGAGATTATTGGTAAGGTAGAAGGATGGGGAGGATGTGATGCAGAAGATTGCTTTGCAAGGTATGGCAGTGGCGGAGATGGAGAGGACGGCGGAGGTGGCGGAGATGGTGAGAACGGCGGCGATGGCGGAGATGGTGAGGACGGCAGCGATGGCAGAGTATAAGAAGGCGATGGTGGTTGTCGGAGATGCCGTTGACGAAGAGATGAAAATGGAACGCACGTTATGGAATGAAAAGAAATATAATTGGACAAAATTGCCCCTCTTCCCAGTTCCAATGAACCCTCCTATCTATATATATATATATATATATATGGAACGCACGTTATGGAATGAAAAGAAATATAATTGGACAAAATTGCCCCTCTTTCGCAGTTGTTATCCAATGAACCCTCTCATATATATATATATATATATATAATATATATATAACAAAATGTTCTTTTTCCCAATAATAAATTAAATTACAAATTTAGGGAGAGAAATATTTGGTTGAGAGGGAGAATTTTCTTGCTTGAGAAGTGAAATAAATTTCCGTACTAATGAATTTGACTAACACATGTAAGGTACCGAAGCTGAAACGGCAAGGATTCAATGTGATGTGCTGATAGGCTTATCGTTCAAAGGACACAAAGAATTAAACACCAAGTACTGCAAGCTATACGTCATGTGGATACATATCATCGGCATATGATTTCATGGTCTTAAATCATGCTTTGATAGATAGTCAACGTCTGAAGTTCCGGGTCTTTATGCTGATGATTCATCCGGGGATATCCGTTCTGCCTTCCGTTGCATCCTGACATATGCAGACCTAGGCACAGTCTAGATATCCTTAAAAGAGCCAAAATGAAGGCCAAAACCTTAAAGAGAAAGGAAATCTCATTGTGAGACAACTCCATGTGCTTGAAAGGATAAGTTCTATAAGGTATAAAGCCTAACCCTTGTCAGATGTTGTTTGGTTGCTCTGCAGTACGATGTACTGACATGTTCATCAACTACATTGACGTTGTAAAATCAAAGGATGATCCCAGTATACTCACCTGTTACGATGAACGGTTGCGCTTACCTTGATCGCGGGGGTATGCCATGTTATGGGATACGCGGACGCTATAGCTTGTTGTGACAGCCTGGGAATTTCTTGTACCATTGTAACAATCTGAATCTTTGTGTGTTGCATTCTAAACCGCGTTTACTCAATTTTCGGGACGAAAATTCTTTCAACATGGGGATAATGTGACATCCCGGTTTTTCAGGTATCTTAAACGCACTACTACACAGTTATTCATTCCTGCGCAAATTTGATTCGGAGAATTTAGATTACACGCTCGCAATAACTATGCTAACTTTGTGAACTCATCGAGTGAATTACGTGCTATGTGTTATTAGACGTGTATAAGTTTTGTAAATTATTATATCATGTTTTGATTTCGCGATTATTAGTTTAAAAAAAATATATATATTAAATAAATAGCCGAATCGAACCGAACCGAGCCGCGAAACGTGTCGACCTCACTTCCTTGTGGCCCAAGTAACTAGCCTAAACTTGAGGCCCAAGTTACCCAACCAAACCCCCCCCCCTTTTTGCGGCCGCAAGCCTACCCCCACCCTTCTCCTTTTCTTCTTTTCCCTTGCACTATATATATACAAGTATGCATGGGTTAAGTTAAAAAAAAAAAAAACAAGAAACCCTAGCTACAAGGAAAACCGACGGCAGCCCCCCCCCCCTCTCTCACGGTCGCAACTTCTTCGATCCCCGGATTGATTCCAATCTCGTTCCCGTTTCGCTAATCTTCATCGTATCAAGGTTAGGATTTTAATTGTTTTGCAAATCACATTAGGGTTTATGAAATCTTGATCATGATTATGTGTATTGTTTGAATCATTGTTATGAAAAGTGTTATGATTTATGTTTAGTTCGGTTGATTGTGCGAGTTTTTGCGATTGTGATGCTTGGATGAATACAAAGATCATAGGCTGCGTTTTTGTGATAAAAATCATATCATATGATTAGGGTTTTCATGGGTATTGATGTACATAATGATATATGACAAATAAACCTGTTCTTGATCATTGTTAATTAGAGTCTTGATCGTTTAAGCATGTTCTATTGCGATGAAAGTCGAAAACAGGTTGCTGAATGGTATTTACAGCCAACTTCAGTTGACTGTAACATGGTCATTATTTATCGAAAAGTGGATTTTCTGAAGCCTAAAACGTATATTTTTTAAAAACGCTTCTAATGGCGCTGGATTCATATTTTTCTGAGGTCGTTTGATATTTTTAAGTGGTCATTTAAGTGCAGTAACTGAAGCTGTGTAAATTCTGAAAATTTGTTAGTTGTTTATCGAGTCGGATCTCATAATCAGTAGAGGGTTGGGTCACGAAATTTGTACAGCAACTGGAGACGGGAATTTCCAGGAAACTCCCACTGGAATTTTGTTAATTGGATGAACGATGATTTTTAAATAATCTCCCGTGGACTGCAGTTAGAAAGCGACGAATCTGACTGCAGCCTAGTATATAAATGTTTATGAATAATTGGTAAAGTGTTAGGACTTAAAAAATTTACATAAAATTCTACAGTTTAGTTGACACATTCTGTAAAAAAAATTGGAACTTTTAGAATGTTGGAACTATTTTATAAAAATCCTCGAAAACAGCCTAGTTATGAGCGTACAAGCTGAAACTTGATAACTTGCGTATGTGTGCACCAAAGTGTTGTATGAGTTGATTTGTGTTTATGACGAGTTGGTTTGATCACTATTTTGGTATGATGATACTTTGCATGCATGATTGTGTTTTCGAATTTGTTATTATGTGTGCCGCATTGTGTGTTAGTTATGCGTAGGGTTTGTATCAGTGTGTTCACACACTAACTTTAAATCGATTGACATGTTAGGACGCAATTAGCGGTCCCATCGTTTGCTACTTCTGTGTTACACTAACCGAGCAATTAAAGGTGAGTTCACGGCCCCTATTTTATCCGGTTTTAAACAACAGGGGAAGAAACAAAGTATACATTCTATAACTCTATCTTTTTACGTTATGTGAAATTAACGTCGTTAAACTACTCGGTAACTAAGTTAATGTTAATATACGTTATGGTCACTAAGCAGCTATATCACGGAAGTCCTCGACAAACTCTCGGATCGTTAGTATTGGGTTAGATAGCGGGGAAATTATAAGTAGTACTACTGGGCCCGACAAGCCCCACCCCAGCTAGTCGCGCTAGCCGACCGGGTATGGTCAACGGGTGATTAATTTGGCCTAACTTTCGCCATGGTCAGTGATAGGCCTGGCAACACAGAGGCACAACAGTCAGCTTCGATCGCGAACACTTATGTGACATAACTTTAGGCTCGCTACCTACATGTTAACATTGAACTTAATTACGAACCGACATCATTATTATTCCGGGTTAGGAATAATGGAACATCATTATTATTCCGGGTTAGGAATAATGGAACCATCATTATTATTCCGGGTTAGGAATAATGAAACTAAATCGTTATCCCGGGTTAGGGATAACAGGGGAAACAAACTTTTAACTGAACTAATGAACTTATAAAAACCTGTGAACTCACTCTTCTTTAATGTTGACACTTGTTTCTTTACATGTTTCTCAGGACGCTAGGAGAGCTAGGTGCACTCACTTGCATTGACCAAGACACATTTTATCGAGTCTCATTTACGAACATTGTTTGGGATTTTTGGTTTTTGGCGTTAATGTTGGCGCCCGTTACTTTACTTTACTTTACTTTAACGCTTCCGCACAACTTAGAAACTAATGCTTCCGCTAAACTTTGAAACTAAACTAAGACAAATTGAAAATAATTATGAATGGGTAAACAAATGTTTTTGGAAAACGTTTTAAATAAATCATATAGAGTCGTTCGATATTACTAGTGTCTCAGATTCTGGTTTGTCCACACGCCTAGCGGTAAAACCCCGCAAGTGGAAATTGAGGGTGTGACACTTGTTCCTTCGAACTGATCTCATAGGTTAGAACTCCTATGCATCTCGGATGAACTATTGAGCATCTCGGATAAATCATTGGGTATCTCGAATGATTTCATGACCATCTCGGATGACTTAACGTACATCTCGGATAATTATTCGATATGCACTCTAACTCATTCGAGATGACAAGGGGTCATTAATTTGAACCCTTGTCATTCGAGATCTTTACCTGGTTCACATGGTTCTTTGAACCAGGTCATCCGAAATTTTTTGACCAGTTCAAAATGATTTGAACCTTTTTGAATCTTAAATGGTTGACTGATTCAAATCTTTTTGAACCCTTGATTTCTCTTGGACCTTTCACTAATTAGGTTCGATGAACTGTTTGATTCAAGGTCAAATGGTCAAAGGATCAAATAAATCAATTTTATTATGGATACTTACGATTTTGTTCAAGTGCAGAAAATGGAGCAACAGATGTTGGCAGAATGTAAACTAGATGTCGAAGCTTTCCATAATCAAGCCTTTTACATGTCAGACCCTCCACCAGAATACCATGAGATGTTCAATTCTTTTGTGATCGGATTGAACGACTGTCGACTCACTCACGCTTTAAAGGTCAATCCAGTTATTGACGAGTCGATGATTTAAGATTTCTTGATACATGCTGACGTCAAGGGAGGTGGATCTACTATAGAGTCAAAGATCCAAGAAAAGAACATTGTGAACTCCGAGGAAGTTATACGAGAAGTACTGAAGTTTGAAGATAACGAACGACATCCAACAACTTTTGATAGAGACGCGGTGATTAAAGCTCTACGACGCATGAGTTACGAAGGAGCTTACCCTACCGTGCTAAAGAAGATGTTTCCACCATACTGGAGGTGTCTCGCTCACATTTTGCTGTTATGCATCTTCGAAAACAAAGGCGGTCAAGACCAACTGAATTAAACACAAACGGCGGCATTAGTTGCTTTAGTGATTGATTGTGACTATAATTTCTCAGCATTTGTCTTTGACAACATGAAGAACATGCTGCAAAATCCAAAGAAGAAGGTTTTCCTCCTCTATCCAAGGTTTATGCAAATGATTCTCGATGAGAAATATCCAGAGCTAAAGAAAGGGACAAATTTCTTGAATCTAAAGCTGCTAGGTCCCAGTTGTTTTGAAGCAGTAAACAAGCAGCGTGGGAAAGAAAATATAAAGTTTAAATTCACCGGAAAATATGCTTGGTTAAACACGGAAAATTTCCAGAGGTTGTTTCGGCTCCAAAGCCTAGAAACGTGATTATAGCTGAAGAGCACGATCTGCAAATTGTTGGAGGACCGCAGAAGCCTGAACTTGTAGTCGAAGATCTAGTTTCTGAAGATGAAGCCACAGAACATGTTGAATCAGAGAAAGTTGAAGCTCTTGTCAAGGAAATAAATGTTATATCCGAAGAGAATCTAGCTGATATACTTGCGTCTCTTCAGGGTGAATCTGGGATCCCTCCTCCCGGAATCATTCTTACCAACGTCGATACACCTGTTAGACATAAGCCTGCAAGTCCAAGAGTCACTTCTGAGCCAATTACACAATATGCCTCAATTACAGACATACCGGAAAGTTCATGTGGTTTTCGTGATGAAGCTGGAAGCTCCGGTACTGGATTATCTTAGCATGATAAAGTTGCTATGAGAATGAATGCAGATAAGATGAAATTCATTGAGCAGTCTGATAGTGATGACGATGAAGTGGTGGATGTTGGCAAGCTGCAACGAAGGGTGATATTAATGGAACAAGATAACGAGCTGAAGAATGCTCAAATAGCATCGCTGCAGAATCAAGTTACAATTAGAGACCAAGCAATAGAGCAGTTACAGGGTGATGTGAGTTTGTTGATGACTGAGATATATGAAATGAAAGCAAAGCTGCAAAAGAAGTTCGGTGGTGAATTTGCTGATAAATATGATGATCCTCTGAATGTTGCACACCACGAACGTACTTCTGAAGAAAAGGCAGCTGAATATGCTGAACGAGAAGCTGGTCTGGAAGCCTATCTTGCAGCAAAGGCAACAAAGAAAATAAAAAACCACAAGCAAAGAATTCACAAAGCAAAAAGATGCTCGTAATGAAGAATCAAGATGTCAATCCACTTGACGAGAACTTCCAGCTCAAGGATCCATCAAAAGTGTCTGATCGCTATGTTATAGAATTGGGATCGAGCTTCTACAATACAATTGGAAACAAATCGGAAGTCAAGTGTTGGAAGTACGATCATGATAGAAAGCTGTGGTTGGTGACTAAGAGAATGGACACAAGGAATATTACTCTAAGCAGTCACAGTTCGAATCATGACGAAAACTGATCTGAAAAGTCTATTGAGAGCCCCATATACGGATTCAGATCTAAATTAGCGTGGTGAATGATGGGCTTTCCACTCAAAGCTTGAATACGAAGTAACACATAACTTCCCAACAATGAAGACGGCTGAGACTTTCTGAAGAAAAATCCAGGAATACGAGATCATTACACTCACAAGCGCATGAAAACCGTCATTCGGCCACCAACCGACAACGAAAAGGTCATTCCTGCTGCTCCGAAGTTTCCTAAAGGAGTGCTCAAGAAATTTTTCTATTGGGCTTACGATCCAAGGATGGCAGAAGCAATGATGTGACTAAAGAAAAGGCGTTTAGGCTGTCAGACGTGTTGGAACTCATAAGCTTTCACGAGGAAGACATCAAAGTTCTTGGTCAGCATCAAATTTATACAAGTGACAAATATGAAGCTTGTGCAAAGTCCTGGACAGGCGTAGTGGCTGCTGTAATTCAAAACAGAATGTATGTGGATCCAGGACCACTTTTCGGTGGTAGCAGACAATAGATTGTGAAGCTTGAAGACAAACTAATGCAGTAAACCTAGGGGAGATTGTTAGTTCATGATTAGGTTTATGCATTAGTTACATGTTAGTTTGGGCTAATTGTTTGTAATTGGGCTTAGAGGTTATTTATGGGCCTAAGGGCATAGGCTAATGGAGCACCAACCCTAGTAGTATAAATAGTAAATGAGTGGGTCTCTTTTTGGTGATTAACAACTTGTATTAGACAAATCTTGTATGCAAGTTGGTTTTTTCTCACTTATTTCTTTTCTTGATTGATTAGCATGTTTGTGTGATTCCGCCACCATCCAAGCTACATGTGATATCGAAAGATCCGTTTATCAGGACTTTCACCTTCTCCGCCGTTGTTCATGGTCACAGTCCACAAACCCCCATCTTCACTTATTAGGAACATCACTACCGGAAAATCCGATCACCCTACCCACACCACTAAATCACCAACTTCCGTCACCAAAAACATTACCTAATAGATCTATCGAATTCCGGCCGACCACATAAACAGATCCACCAAAACCCCTTATTATCCAATTTACTTAGCAGGTCCACTGAAATCCCTCAATTCTGTCACCAGCGAATCCTGTTTATGTTGAGGGGCCTGTTAACGATTTTGGATGTAAAAGGTTGGTGATATTAAGTGTGGGGGGGGTGGTTTGAGACGACGTTTGGTGGTGGGGAAATGGGTGAAGTGGCGGCTATTGAAGGAGGAGATGACTTTAAGTTGGAGCTTGAGAGAGGGTGTAAAAGGTTAGTGATATTAAGTTGGGGAATTGTGGAGGGTTTCGATTTGAAATTCAATTTGTTGCCGGATTTCAAGGTGGGAATTGTGGAGGGTTTATGATTTAGGAGAGTGAGAGAACTTGGCTAGTGTTTGAGAGAGAGAGAGAGCGAGAGTTTGCAAAGAGGGGGAATTGAGGGGAAAAGATGGGTTTTTGTTTATTTATTTTAGTGTTTAAGGTAAAATGACTAAAATACCCTTGTATGTGGTCCATTTGATTGAATTTAACCATGAAAATTAACTGAGTTAGGGCTAAAGGACATAACTTGCAAGGGTATGCAAACATTGAGTACATTTTTTGTACGTTTTGAAGACAAAGGACACACTTTGCAATCTAGTGTCAACATAAAGGACGATTTTTGTAATTTACTCTATTTTAAACCTTATAAATAACCATCTATTTCTCAATCCATTTCATTTTTAACCATCTCATTTCACTCTAAACACTATACTCTTTTTCATTATCAATAGCTAATCATTCATATGAAGACTTGGGTATCTATTTACCATCAAAACTAGGATTTTTTTTTTCATTTTTATTCATGTGTGTTGAATTATGTATTTTTTGTTTAATTTAATGAAGTTTATTTCTAATAACATCTGACTTTAATTCAATAAAAAATTAGTTTGTGGTATAGGTAGCCGCCACCACTACTTATTAGTTAAAGGGTATTTTGAGCACCTTTTTTATGGCGAATGATGGTTAGTCAAGGCTAGGTTACTTACCCTTGAATGTCCCTTCCTCCTTAAAATAATGTTTCAAAACATGTACATTATCTATTTAATATATTAAAAGAAAGTATTTAATAGCCAATGAGGTAGTGGTAGAGTGATAAGGGAGAGACTTGGTGTTCTAAGGGACCCAGGTTTGATTTCTGCCCTCCCATTATTTTCTGCGGCACCTGGTGATGATGGAGACTAGGCGAATAGGTGGAGATCGCTAGTTCGATCCTTGAACTGAGCAGGTTTTACCTCACCGCACTGTCGTGCCTTCGGGCGAGTGTTCACGGGCTTCGGCCCTAGGGGAGGGTTTTCCCTAGTTCGGAGGCGAGTGTATCCCGATGTGATGATATTGTCAGTAGCCTGTTTGGAGGTTTCGTTGGGCGTTTAAAAAAAGAAAGTATTTAATGAGAGAACATCCGTTTCTGTATAAGTGACTAAACTAATTGTGAAATGATGAAAAAGTTTTTTGTATATTGTATCCAAAACACTTAAAAAGAGGTGTAAACGACAACGCACAAGATCCTATAAAAGAACATAACAAGGTAGTTGTTTTGTATTAACTTTTCTTGATAAGAAAAAGAAACACGAATCTCGTAAATAATCTTGAACAAATTTTTTTTTTCTTATCAATTGCCACTTAATCGAGTGATCTTGTTTAACGACATTACTCAAGTTTATGCATGCTCGATATCGGGCAAATTAGATAATGTGTCGTGTGATTAAGTACGTGAAATTATATAGATAATCTCTATGGAACATGTAACATTGATGTATCTTAAAAGGTGGTTAAAGTTTGTCACGTGTCATGTACCGATGTACGTAAGAGTAAAGTTGGTTTATCATTTTCGGTTCTACTTGCTATTTTTCGATATATTTATTCTTTTTTGGCGGCTTTATTTTTCCAACATATTTACCAAAGGTAACTTTGGGGGTCATTGACTTTGTCCTCTGCGATTTTGTCACGAAATTTTTAAACAAGGTTCGCCGAGATTATTCTGGCGAAGTTAACTATTTTTCCGATGACTTTAAGGTTTAGAAAAGGAGTAGAAACAAATCTATAGGGATTTTGATTTTTGTTTGTCAGCAACACAACATTACTTGAAAAACCTACACCCCACCAACACAACCTACAACCATCGTCCATCACCACTCCTCACCATAATCGATTTTCACCCAAACAAAACACCACCACAATTCACCTTCCACCACCAAAGCTAACCACACCTACCACCGTACACTAACAACCATCAACTTTTTATACCCAAACCAACACCGTTAAAACCCCTTCATTACACCATCGCAACTGTCACACCCCGATTTCCACGTATAACCTGGTGGGCCCGGTTGGGAAATATTGTGACGTATATTGATATCATCATAACCAAACAACACAGAATAGCACAGTGGAAAGTCTTAGAATATAAAATATTATTAAAACTCAATTGTCCGAAAATACCAAAGTAATAATTACAAACGAGCTTGTAATAATAATCCACAGCCGGATCAAAATATATACAAAAGATGTTCAACAGACTTTGGTCACATCTAAGACTTGCAAGATCCTCTATGTTACTTCTGAGCAGCTTCCAACCTATTTACGTATTTGTACCTGTAGTTTAGTCTTTTGAAAATACGTGAGTTTACACTGGTAAATACAATCGACCGACACATTTTGAAAACCTTTTCAAAATGTGATATCCCGGTTTTTCAGGTACTTTAAATGCGCTACTTTATCATCATTTGTTTCTACGCTAATTTAATTCGGAGAAATTAATTACGCACACGCTATAATTACGCTAACTTTAGTATTTAGGGAATACACGATGTTTGGAATTTTAATGGGTCGTATCTGAATTACGTGCTACATGTTATTAGACGTTTGTGAATCGATTGCGTCACACTCTAATTACGTGATTTAATATTTTATAAATTTTGTGTCCGAATAAATGTCGAGTCATATTGTGTGTAGTTATTTATCGGGTTATAATTATCGGTTAGTAAATTCTATTTATAAGTCCGAACCAAACCGAGCCTTGAAACTTTCGACTTCGCGACCAAGCAAGCCCAACCCGCCACCCACACCCCTTGCGTACCAAACCCAACCCGCCACCCTCTCCCTTGCGGCCCAAGAATAGCCCAAACCTCCCCCCTTTGGCCCCTTATGTATGTATACTTACATGGGGTGTTCAAAAAAAATAGCAAAACCTAAAACCTTCCCCCTTTTTGGTGTGCGACGGCAGCAGCCCCCCCCTCTCGGTCACGCAAACAGCCACACACTCATCGGATTGATTCCAAGCTTGTCCCGGTTCGCTAGTTGTTATCGTTTCAAGGTTAGGGTTTAATTGTATTACGATTCACGTTATGTTTTGTGTAGGTTTGATCATGATTATGTGCTTGTATGATATTGTTATGAAAAAGTGTTGTGGTGTATGATTAGTTCGGATGAATATGCGAATCCTTGCGGTTGTGATGATATGTTTGAGTATTAAAATCGTAGGCTGCGTTTTCTTTATAAAGATCATGATATATGCTTAGGGTTTTGATATTATGAATATAGATGCATGATAATTAAAGTATAACCTGCTGCAAATCATTATTATGGGTCGTGGTGATCGTTAGGAGGGTTTCGGGTGGAGTTTTATGGTAAAACAGTAAGCTGATGCGCGAAGACAACCAACTTCAGTTAGCTGTAAACGAACCATTATAAATCAAAAAACTGATTTTCTGATACATTTTCGAAAAACGCTTCTAATGGCACTAGAATCACATTTTTCTGAAGTCGTTACTATTTTAAATTACTGATTTAGTGCAGCAGCTGAAGCTGCGTTTTTTCTGTAAAAATTCACGTAATGTTTTCTGTCATAACCTGTAAACTGAAAAGTTTTAAGTCACGATATTTATTCGGTAGATACTCCTAGGTGTTCAAAGAAATCTCCAACTGGAATTTCGTCAATCGGACAAACGAGTATTTTTAAATGATTTTTCCCGTTGACTGCAGTCAGAAAGTGACGAATCTGACTGCAGCGTAGTAAATAAATTCTTACAAATAATTGGTAAGGAATTAGGACTTGAAAATTGTACACAAAATTCTACAGTCTAATTGACACCTTCTGTAAAAAAATTGGAATTTTTGGAACGTGGAACTATTTTATAAAAATTCCCGAAAACAGCCCAGTTCTGAATATACAAGCTGAAACATATAACTTACATTTATATGTATCTAAGTGTTGTATGTGCTATCCTGTGTTGTGACAAGTTGTTGATCGCTATTTCGTATAGTGACACTTTGCATGCATGATTATGGTTTTGAACTTGTCATTTCGTGTTTCGTACTGTGTGCTAGTTACGCGCAGGGTTTTGTGTCCGTGTGCGTTCACACAATAACTTTGAACGGTTGACATGTTAGGACGTGATTAGCGGTTCCATCCTTTACTTCTTTCGCACTTATCTAACCGAGCAACTTGAGGTGAGTTCACGGCCCCTATTTTATCCGATTTTGAACAACAGGGGGAGAAACATGTATACGCTCTACAACACTATTTTTACGTTATGTGATATTAATGTCGTTAACTATTCGGTAACTAAGTTAATGTTAATGTATGTTATGGTCACTAAGTAGCTTTTATCACGGAAGTCCTCAGATTGTTTAGTATTGGGTTAGATAGCGGGAAATTATAGTAGTACTACTGGCCCGACAAGCCCCACCCGAGCTAGTCGCACTAGCCGACCGAGAATGGTTAACGGGTGATCAATTTGGCCTAACTTTCACCAAGGTCAGTGATAGACCTGGCAACACAAAGGCAACAACAGTCAGCTTCGATTGCGAACTCTTATTGACATAACTCTAGGCTCGCTACTGCATGTTAACATTGAACTTTAATTACTAAACAACATTATTATTCCGGGTTAGGGATAATGGAACTATGTCGTTATCCCGGGTTAGGGATAGCGGGGGAAACCAACTTTTAAATAGAACTTGCAAACTTATAAAACCTGTGAACTCACTCTTCTTTAATGTTGACACTTGTTTCTTTGCATGTTTCTCAGGACGCTAGGAGCGCTAGGTGCACTCACTTTGCATTTGAACAAGACATTTTTATCGAGTCTTCATGAACATTTACTTTTGGATTTTCTTTTGGTTTTGGCGTTTATGTTGGCGCCCGTTACTTTACATTAATGCTTCCGCTAAACTTTGATACTTTGAAAATGACTATGCTTGTTTACAATAACTATTTTTGGAAAACATTTAAATAAATCATATAGAGTCATTCGACATTGCTAGTGTCTGAGATTCTGGTTTGTTCACACGCCTAAAGGTAAAACTCCGCAAGTGGAAATTGATGCTGTGACAGATTGGTATTAGAGCCACTAGCTATAGAGAACCAGGTTTGCATTTAAAGTAGACCTAAACTATAGCCGTTACACGACACTAGACTTATCTGGCACCAAACTGTGATATCTTGTTATGTGCTATGCTATAATTGTTCTATATGATATATATTGTGATATACGCAGCTCGTAACTAACTTCACCAACCCGGCAGGCTATGTCATCATCATCATCCTACAGTTCTCAACGATCAAGGGCACCGGGGAAGGCACCCATGGTCGAACCCTCACCACCTCGTGGTGTGGAGACACGCTCAGCTACCAGGAAAAGACTTGCTCTAGGAGGGGAGTCGTCCTCCGTCCAACCACTACTGTACCGGTCGACCCGGTCAACTCTTTAGAAGTGGGGGACGATCTGCTTAGAGCTGTACTGAATAAGCATCAGGAGCAGCTGGAGAGAATGCAAGAGACTATTGAAGCACAGGGATGGCTGATACGCTAGCTGACCGGTAAGACTGAAGAGCTCGAGGAAGAGCAAGTTGAGGGTAAGAGAGTTCGAGGTATTTTAGTTAGGACGTTCGTGCTGAGTAGTTGAGGGCTGACTGGCTCGAAGATAGAGTCCTTGAGTCCACTTGGAGGATTCGCGAACTGGAGCAGAACCAAGCACCACCAATTCCAGTTCCCACACTAGCACCGGCCCCTCCAGCGCTGGTAGAAGACGAAGAGGAGGATCCAGATGAAGACCCGGAGGAAGAAGAACCGGAACAAGACCGGCTGTTGAAGCTGAAAACGCTGAAGAGGAAGACAGCAGTGACAGTGACTTGGGGGATGGAGACATAGACGACTAACTCGTCCCGCCAATCGTCGTTTTGTTTTGCTTATTATGTTTGTTCCCATTTATGTTTGAACTTGAAAATTTTATAATTAAACTGATATGTTTGGTTGGTATTTTGTGAGACATTAGAATTTATTTAATCGAATGTTCCTTTTGATTGTTTAATTTGTTGCGTTGACATAATTTGTGTGATGATTGAAGTGTGGAATATGATAACTATATTGGATATATACTTATCGGTATGTGTTTGTGTTTTTTGAGAAGAACTGAAATGGCGACCGGACGTTGCGGAAATGTCAACATGTCAACCGAGGAACTGACCGCTCTAATCCAACAACATGTGAACGCTGCTCTGGCAGGTGCTCCTAACGCATTGGCAGGTAACCATTATTAAATTTTCATGGGAAAATCTAATAATTCGGCTAATAGACTTTCAGCTGACTACCGATCCTCTATCCTCAGGAGGGGTCTTAACCCCAACAAGATGTTGTTGGATGCGAAACCGAGCATGTTCACGGGAGCTAAAGGACCCATAGGACTGGTCCGTTGGGTCGAAAAGTCCGAATCGGTTTTCGCAATCTGTAACTGCCTCGAAGTTAATAAGGTCAAGTATGCTGCCTCCACGTTGGAAGATGGAGCATTAACATGGTGGAACGCACAAGTCCAAACGCGTGGGCTTGCTGCGAGCGAACACAATGACCTGGACCGCGTTCAAAGCCCTAATCAAGGAGGAATACTGTCCGCGGGACAGAGTTCAGCAATTGGAACAGGCGTTGTGGAACCATAAGATGGTCGGGTCAGAAATTGAAGCATACATGGCAAGACATCATGACCTTGTGTTCCTTTGTCCCGATTTAGCTAACACCGTCGCTAAACGACTCGAGTTTTATCTCGGGGGACTGGTCCCTGAGATCCAGGGCATGGTAATGTCTAGCAACCCTATGACGGAGCAACAAGTAGTTAGGCTGGCACATAAGCTCACCGATAAGGCGGTGGAGCAAGGGACGTTGCCGGCTAGGGGCGCAACTGAAACTGTCCCTTACAACAAATGGAAATTTGAAGACTCATCTGCTCGACAGTCTTCATCAAACCAGCCACAACAAGGAAACCAAAAGCGGTCCAACAACTTCAACAACAACCAGGGTCACAACCATCAGTCTGCCAACAACACCCAGAACTCGAGCGGCTATGTGGGTCGGAAGCCGCAATGTAATCGCTGTAATCTCCATCACCACGGCCCTTGCGCCGGAACTCGCTGCCAACGATGTGGCAAAATGGGACACGCGGCAAAGGATTTCTGCGGGGAGATTATTCACGAAAGAATCAGAACCAGCACCAGGGTCAGCAGCAACATCAGCAGGGTAATAACCGGGATGCTACCAGTGCAGTAACACTGCCCATTTCAAGCGGGACTGCCCGCAACTTCGCAACAACAACAACAACAATGGTGGGAATAATAACAACGACAATAACAATAACAACAACAACGACAACAATGGTAATGGTGGCACAAGAGGTGCCAAAGGACGTGCATTCACGCTTGGCCGTGGGGAGGCCAAAAATGACTCGAATGTGGTCACCGGTAAGTTTCCACTTAACGATCATTTTGCCACTGTACTTTTTGATACGGGTGCGGATAGGAGTTTTGTATCTGAGTCGTTTAAGAAGAACCTAAAACTCACACCTAAGCCCTTAGAGACCCCTTACGTCATAGAACTAGCCGATTGTAACTCTGTAGATGTGACTCATCTAGTAACCGACTGTTAACTTAAACTCGCGGGTCACACCTTTACCATCGATCTGATGACAACTACTCTGGGTAGTTTTGACGCGGTGGTTCGGAATGGACTGTCTGTCCGACGTCCGAGCTGAAGTTCTCTGTCACGAGAAAGCTATCCGTATCCCACTCTCTAACGACGAAGTCTTGATGGTCCAAGGGAGAAGACAGGTGTCGTCACGAACATCATCTCCTACATGTAAGCTCAGAAGTGTCTTCGGAAGAAGAACTCTTTTGCTTTGCTCGCACTGGTCACCGAGCAGCCTAAGGCGAGAAGCGGGTTGAAGATATCCCCATCGTCTGTGATTTTCCAGATGTGTTTCCAGAGGAGTTACCTGGTCTTCCATCGCATTGACAAGTAGAGTTTGAATTCGAATTGGCGAACCATGAGACTCCTATCGCCAAGGCCCCGTACCGCTTAGCCCCAGCAGAGCTGCAAGAGCTGTCTACCCAACTTCAGGAATTGTTGGATAAGGGATTTATCCGACCCAGTACTTCGCCATGGGGAGCTCCAGTCCTTTTTGTCAAGAAAAAGACGAGACCTTCTGCATTTGCATCGACTACAAGGAGCTCAATAAGGTTACCATCAAGAACCGGTACCCCTTACCTTGAATCGACGATCTTTTCGACCAGCTTCAAGGGTCAAGCTACTACTCCAAGATCGATCTACGGTCGGGTATCACCAGCTACGCGTCAGGGAGGAGGATATCTCCAAGACGGCGTTTCGCACTCAGTATGGCCATTACGAGTTCTTGGTCATGCCATTCGGTCTCACCAATGCACCCGCGGTGTTCATGGACCTCATGAACCGCGTGTGTAAGCCTTATCTCGACAAGTTTGTCATCGTGTTCATCGGTGATATACTCATCTACTCCAAAAGCGAGGAAGAACATGCTGAGCATCTACGGTTATTGCTGGAACTACTTCAAAAGGAGAAACTATATGCCAAGTTTTCGAAGTGTGATTTCTGGATTCGGGAAGTTCAGTTCCTTAGACGTATAGTGAATGAAAAGGGCATACACGTGGATCCAGCCAAGATCGACGCTATCAAGAACTGGGAAGCACCCAGGACACCGACAGAGATCCACCAATTCTTGGGTTTAGCGGGTTACTACAGACGTTTCATCTAGGGATTTTCCAAGATCGCACAACCGCGTACCACTCTCACTCAGAAGGGCACCATGTATGCTTGGGGCGACAAGCATGAAGCAGCGTTTCAATTACTGAAGGAGAAGCTTTGCAGTGTGCCCATTTTGTCATTGCCAGAAGGGACAGATGATTTTTTGGTATACTGTGACGCTTCCATTCAGGGATTGGGATGTGTGCTCATGCAACTTGATAAGGTCATCACGTATGCATCCCGACAGTTGAAGGTCCACGAGAAGAACTACACGACTCATGACTTAGAACTGGGAGCAGTTGTGTTTGCACTTAATATATGGAGACACTACCTATATGGAACCAAGTGCACAATATACACGGATCACAAGAGCCTCCAACACATTTTTTATCAGAAGGAGTTGAACATGTGACAGCGTCGCTGGGTCGAGCTCCTGAACAGTTGCCATTCAGTATCACCCGGTAAAGCTAACGTGGTAGCTGATGCCCTCAGTCGGAAGGAACACTTGAAACCTCGTCGGGTACGAGCACTACAGTTCACTATTCATTTTGGTTTACCCGAACAGATTCGCGACGCGCAACTAGAAGCAGTTAAGGAAGAGAACATCAAGGCCGAATCTGTGGGAAAGATGGAACGCGATTGGGAAGTGAAACCCAATGGTACCCGGTACTTCATGAACCGTATATGGGTAGCTCTCTACGGAAACCTCAGAGAGCTAGTTATGGACGAAGCTCACAAATCCCAATAGTCTGTCCATCCTGGTTCGGACAAGATGTATCAAGACCTTAAAACCGCGTATTGGTGGCCCAACATGAAAGCGGATATCGCCACCTACGTGAGCAAGTGTTTGACTTGTGTGAAAGTCAAGGTGGAGTACCAGAAGCCATTAGGGCTACTTCAACAACCTGAGATCCCAGTGTGGAAATGGGATCAGATCTCGATGGACTTCATCACTAAACTCCCGCGAACTCCTGGCGGTTACGATACCATCTGGGTGATCGCGGATAACTAAGTCTGCACACTTCCTAGCAACCAAAGAAACAAATAAGATGGAGAAGTTGACTCGCATCTACATTAAAGAAGTAGTATCTCGGCACGGAGTGCCAACGTCCATCATTTCAGACAGGGATGCTCGTTTCACATCCAACTTTTGGCAGTCACTCCAGAAAACGTTGGGTACACGCTTGGATATGAGCACAGTTTACGACCCTCAGATGGATGGTCAAAGTGAAAGGACCATTCAGACCTTGGAGGACATGCTTAGGGCATGCGTGGTAGACTTTGGGAACAGTTGGGAAAACCATCTGCCTTTAGTGGAATTCTCGTATAACAACAGTTATCATACGAGTATTCAGGCAGCATCGTTCGAAGCATTGTACGGTCGCAAATGCAGGTCATCGGTCTGTTGGGCAGAGGTCGGTGACAGTCAACTCACAGGCCCTGAGTTGATACCCGAGGCTACTGAAAAGATTGTGCAAATCAGAAACCGCATGGCAGCGGCACGGGATCGACAGAAAAGTTACGCTGATCGACGACGCAAATCGCTCGAATTTCAAGTAGGTGACCGAGTCCTAGTGAAAGTGTCACCCTGGAAAGGTGTAATTCGTTTTGGAAAACGAGGCAAACTAAATCCATGGTACGTAGGCCCATTTGTGATTTCGAAGCGTATCGGGCTCGTAGCTTATCAGTTAGACCTTCCTACCGAACTCAGTGGAGTTCACAACGTTTTTCACGTGTCCAATCTGAAGAAGTGTCAATCAGATGAAACCCTGGTCATTCCATTGGATGAGATCCAAGTGGATGAACAACTGCATTTTGTGGAACAACCTATCGAGATCATGGACCGTGAGGTCAAGACTTGAAGGCACAGCAAGATACCGATCCTCAAGGTTTGTTGGAACTCTAAGCGTGGACCGAAGTTCACGTGGGAAAGAGAAGACCAAATGAAAAGCAAACATCCACACCTTTTCGCAGCTGAGCAGCAATCTGATGTTACCGCCAACTAAATTTCGGGACGAAATCCTCTCAACATGGGATGATGTACAGCCTGGGATTTTCTTGTACCATTCTAACAAACTGAACTTTCGTGCGTTGCATTCTTAACCGCGTCTACTCAATTTTCGGGACGAAAATTCTTTCAACATGGGGATAATGTGACATCCCGGTTTTTTAGGTATTTTAAACGCGCTACTTTTCGTCATTTGTTTCTACGCTAATTTAATTCGGAGAATTAATTATGCACACGCTATAATTACGCTAACTTTAGTATTTAGAGAATACACGATGTTTGGGAATTTTAACGGGTCGTATCTGAATTACGTGCTACGTGTTATTAGATGTTTGTGAATCTATTGCGTCACACTTCAATTACGTGATTTAATATTTTATAAATTTCGTGTCGCGAATAAATGTCGAGTCGTATTGTGTGTAGTAGTTTATCGGGTTATAGTTATCGGTTAGTAAATTTTGTTTATAAGCCGAACCGAACAGATCCTGTGAAACGTTTCGACTTCGCGACCAAGCAAGCCCAACCCGCCACCCACACCCCTTGCGGACCAAACCCAACCCGCCACCCTCTCCCTTGCGGCCCAAGAATAGCCCAAACCTCCCCCTGGCCTCATATGTATGTATACGTATGTATGCATGGGGTGTTTAAAAAAATAGCAAACCCTAAAACCTTTCCCCCTTGTGGTGTGCGATGGCAGCAACCCCCCCTCTAGGTCGCGCAAACAGCCCCACACCTCTCGGATCGATTCCAAGCTTGTCCCGGTTCGCTAGTTGTCATCGTTTCAAGGTTAGGGTTTAATTGTATTACGATTCACGTTATGTTTTGTGTAGTCTTGATCATGATTATGTGCTTGTATGATATTGTTAAGAAAAAGTGTTGTGGTGTATGATTAGTTCGGATGAATATGCGAATCCTTGCGGTTGTGATGATATGTTTGAGTATTAAAATCGTAGGCTGCGTTTTCTATATAAAGATCATGATATTTGCTTAGGTTTTTGATATTATGAATATAGGTGCATGATAATTAAAGTATAACTTGCTACAAATCATTATTATGGGTCATGGGGATCATTAGGAGGGTTTCGGGTGGAGTTTTAGGGTAAAACAGTAAGCTGATGCTCAAAGACAGCCAACTTCAGTTGGCTGTAAACGAACCGTTATAAATAAATAAAATTGATTTTCTAAAGCCTAAAACATACGTTTTCGAAAAACACTTCTAATGGCACTGGAATCACATTTTTCTGAAGTCGTTTACTATTTTAAATTACTGATTTAGTGCAGCAGCTGAAGCTGCGTTTTTTCTGCAGAAAATTCACGTAATGTTTTCTGTCATAACCTGTAAATCGAAAAGAGTTAGGTCACGATATTTATTCAGTAGATACTCCCAGGTGTTCAAAGAAATTCCAACTGGAATTTCGTCAACCGGACAAACGAGTATTTTTAAATGATTTTTCCCGTGGACTGCAGTCAGAAAGTGACGAATCTGATTGCAGCCTAGTAAATAAATTCTTATAAATAATTGCTAAGGAATTAGGACTTGAAAATTGTACAGAAAATTCTACAGTCTAATTGACACCTTCTGTAAAAAAATTGAAATTTTTGGAACGAGCGAAATATTTTATAAAAATTCCCGAAAACAGCCCAATTCTGAATGTACAAGCTGAAACATGATAACTTACATTTATGTGTATCTAAGTGTTGTATGTGCTATCCTGTGTTGTGACAAGTTGTTGGTCGCTATTTCGTATAGTGACACTTTGCATGCATGATTATGGTTTTGAACTTGTCATTTCGTGTTTCGTTCTGTGTGCTAGTTACGCGTAGGGTTTTTTGTCCGTGTGCGTTCACACACTAACTTTGAACCGGTTGACATGCTAGGACGTGATTAGCGTTTCCATCCTTTACTTCTTTCGCACTTATCAAACCGAGCAACTTAAGGTGAGTTCACGGCCCCTATTTTATTCGGTTTTGAACAACAGGGGGAGAAACATGTATACGCTCTACAACACTATTTTTACATTATGTGATATTAACGTCGTTTACTATTCGGTAACTAAGTTAATGTTAATGTATGTTATGGTCACTTAGTAGCTTTTATCACAGAAGTCCTCAACCAACTCTCGGATCGTTAGTATTGGGTTAGATAGCGGGGAAATTATAGTAGTACTACTAGGCCCGACAAGCCCCACCCGAGCTAGTCATGCTAGCCGACCGGGAATGATCAATGGGTGATCAATTTGGCCTAACTTTCACCAAGGTCAGTGATAGACCTGACAACACAGAGGCAACAACAGTCAGCTTCGATCGCGAACTCGTATTGACATAACTCTAGGCTCGCTACCTGCATGTTAACATTGAACTTAATTACTAAACAACATTATTATTCCGGGTTAGGGATAATGGAACTATGTCGTTATCCCGGGTTAGGGATAGCGGGGGAAACCAACTTTTAAACAGAACTTGCGAACTTATAAAACCTGTGAACTCACTCTTCATTAATGTCGACACTTGTTTCTTTGCATGTTTCTCAGGACGCTAGGAGCGCTAGGTGCACTCACTTTGCATTTGAACAAGACATTTTTATCGAGTCTTCATGAACATTTACTTTTGGATTTTCTTTTGGTTTTGGCGCCCGTTACTTTACATTAATGCTTCCGCTAAACTTTGATACTTTGAAAATGACTATGCTTGTTTACAATAACTATTTTTGGAAAACGTTTAAATAAATCATATAGAGTCGTTCGACATTGCTAGTGTCTGAGATTCTGGTTTGTTCACACGCCTCGCTGTAAAACTCCGCAAGTGGAAATTGAGGGTGTGACACAAAATTTGACTTAGGTACACAAGGCATGAAAAATCTTTTATACTTGGGACAAACTATATCTCATGTAATCAGTTTTACATAACTTGACAAAACATACAGGGCCCGGAAGCTATGCTGGTTCATGATTAACCGACACACCACTTATTCCCTTATTGGGAAAACCCATATTGGGCTATAAAATTTTAATAAACCGTTTTGAATCTGTCAGGTGTATGCCTACACCCCGCGCTTAGGTCGTGGCTACTTACAATTAAATGAGTCAAGGATATCCAGGACACGGTCACATTAACCCCCAATGTTTAAGTCAAGCAATACGAATTAAAATGGGTTATTTGAATTTCCCGACACATAGGTCTTCAAATCCTATACCCTACCATGCGGTAATAATTTACCGTATCCCAAGCCCGTATAGGGAAAATAGGTTAAGAGTATTTACCTGAGCTAGCACTCGTCTTATAATGCATATTTATAATAACTCAGCCGTATTCAATTAAGTAAACGTAGGTACAATTTACCGCAAGGCTTTTGTAACATCCGTCAAAAAACGGATTTACCAAACCCGCTCCGTTTATCAACCGAACAGTCAGTCAAATTTTTGGTTGCGAATTAAATGCCCAAAATAATTTTAAACGATCCGTAATCAATTATTATGCGGGAATATGTATTTAGTTTTTGAAAATCTATCAAAAATAACAAAATAAAAATGATTTACTCATGCCGGGGTTCGAACTCGGGTCTGTACCGGGTCAAACCAACGCTTAACTCACACACCGTAAACCACTCCGCCACTTTGATTTTCTGTTAATGAAGAGAATCAATTAATTCAAATATTCAAGTTAGGAAGTCAAATTCAGTGAATTGCCGCCCAAAAGAACTTCACGCGTAAACAGCCTGTAACTCTTTCCTTTTTTCACGAATCTTGATTGACCGGGACGCGTAATTGTGATTTCCTTTCCGTGTTTACGCCAATCATGAACCTACCTTTGGAACCGACTCGATTCGGTTCGGAAAACACCTATAAATAACCGACGTCCACAAGGTGTTTAAACCGCACAACTCATCTCATCACTCTCACACCTCTAAACCATACTCTCATCTCTCGCTCTCTGTTTTAACGCTAGTCGCCGGAAACACAAGAATCACTCGCCGGAAATTTTTATTGCACTCGCCGGAAAACCGTATCAGTAATCTCCAAGGTTACTGAACCCACTAAACTTTCACCGAAGACACCCACAACCTTTGTAACCTTTCGGAAGACTCCCTTCTGCAAGAAACTTGTCGCCGGAAAAAGGTTTCTGTCGCCGGAGTTCTGCCGGAAAACAGAGTAAAACCAGTCGGTACATCTCACGCCTATTTCCTTCTCTTTTTACTTTTATCTCGTCTGTAATTGATCGTTAAACACTAAAAGAACATGAATTAACTTTTCGAGCCAGTCTGTCGTCACTTCCGGTTAAAACCGGTGAAGAAGACGAAGTTCAGTAATGGTTAAGTATATTTTAAATCAAGATAATTACCGGGTTAGACACACAGTCCAGCGGTGGACTGTGTGCACTTTTAAAGCTATGGTCACGAGTTCGATTCCGGTTTCACACACGCCGCCTTGATAAAAATCCTATTTTTAGCAAAACTGAACCGGAGTCGCCTTGAGTATATGTTAAGTATATTGATAACCGAGTTATAACCAAGTGTGACACACAGTCCAGCGGTGGAGTGTGTGTCCGCTAACCCACAGGTCCCGGGTTCGAGACCTGTGGAGCGCACCGGTTCTCGAGTCTTAATCTGTTTTAAAATAAATTGATTTTCTGTTAAATCTAATTAATATATATATATAATTAAAATCGGATATATAACGGGTTAGACACGTAGCTCAGTTGGTAGAGCTGCGTGCACGCGTACGGGAGGTCTCGGGTTCGAGCCTCACCCGGCGCACAACAATATGCTATAAACCGGTCAACGATAGTCAAAGTCAACGGGTCAAAGTCAACTGTAGCAAAAATAAAATATTTTTTTATTATTTTTATTTAATTATTTTAATTAAAAATACTTAAAAATAACATTTTTAAGGTTAGAAAATAGCCTCAAACTCACAAAAATACACCCAACAATCCTACTAAAATAGATTCATAAAACCCGTTTACTTACCGAACCGTAATGCGATTTATCTAGGTTAATTTCACTCGTGGTTAACACCATTTCGCGTACATCCAACGTCATCAACCGAACGCACCCAATGTGAGTGAATTCTTACAAACTCCCCTTTTTATTCATGTTTTGGGGTGTATTATGTGTCGCTTAAACTAATTCTCTTATGCAAATTCGTGCTATACCATTATATGAACTAAATTAGAATGTAACTATTGTTTGGTTGTGATGTATTTCATATTGTCAAAGTTGTATACAAATTATTTAGGCCCATCAGTTCGTAAGAACAACGCGTGCCTCAAAACTCATTTATTTAGGCCCATCAGTTCGTAAGAACAACGCGTGCCTCAAAACCCATTTATTAGGCCATCAGTTCCTCGTGTGAGACGAGAACAACGCGTGCCTCAAAACTCATACATTAGGCCCATCAGTTCGTAAGAACAACGCGTGCCTCAAAACTCATTTATTAGGCCCATCAGTTCCTCGTGTGAGACGAGAACAACGCGTGCCTCAAAACTATCATTTGGTGTTTGTATGTTCAATATACAATATTATGTGTTGTGTGAATAAATTTACATCTACATTTACTCATATGAGGTATGCACATTATTTATAATCAATTGGATAAACTCGTTCAAATGTTTTTCCATAGGATTCACTCGCCAACATTATGTTGATCCAAAAACCTTTTTACACATGATACAGGTGGACAGGTTGAAGCAAGGAAAACATAGGATATGCCTTAGAAGAGAAACAAGAAGCTTAGACTGATAGTTAGAACATGTTGTATCATTTATTGTAAATTTCCATTAAATTGTATTAATGAATATGAAACGTATAATAAATGTCATGAGCTTTGATGATAACCCAATTATGCCCCGATCACCTTTTCCGCTGCGGGTCGGGGTGTGACAGATTGGTATCAGAGCCATGACTATAGGGATATAGGATAGGTTATTAGACCCTTAGAACCTATACTATAGTCTGCCTAAATTTTAATTGATTAGGTGGTTACATACAAACTTGTGATATTTATTTGTTTCATATTTGTTTACATTTCAGTCAAACATACATGCTCATTCATTATACATATATACATATATCGATGTTCATGTATTCAATTTATTTTCATACTCTCAGTATCCAAAGATTTTATGCAATTTTCAAATCTCATCAAAGTAAGTTCTGCGACGGGCATGTAGTAACTGGAAGGGTACAAGTACCGGTAGTCGGAACGTCCTGTCTAGGTTGGCATTCGTATAAATCCAAAATAACGGACCAGTTTGCCTACCTGGGGACTAACGATGAGAGTACGACGGACCTATTAGGCCAAAGCATGCCACACCAAACGTCGTTCGAATTAACCTCACTTTGAGATGTCACCGTGTCTACACCTGGACACATTCCGAATATCACACGTTGTATACATATTTCTCGATTTTCTCCGGGTTTTGTGTACGCAATCAGGTAGAAACCGTGCGAACCATATGAAAAACCGGTATTCATGGGGGCCCACATGATTACACAGGTAAAGTATGGCGGCATGACGGGCCTAACAGCGAGCAAAGCCCAAGACATCCTATGGATGTAGTAGAGTTAATTTTTCTATAATTATTTTATGAACGTTCAATCCCAAACACGACCCACGATCCCAAAGGCATTCAACTCATACTCTTGGCATGTATTCCTTGTAGATGTCTTCTAGCCTCGCTCGTAGGAAAATGAGAGCAGGAAAAGCCCGTGAACGCATGGCTACCCAAATCGCTCAGCAAATGGCGACCGTAATACCCAACATCGTAGTTCAAGTTCAACAAGCCCTTACCGCTAATTCCGTTAACCCAACCCAACAAGAAGATCAAAACACTATCAATCCTTCAGTCACTAAATGCACCTACAAACACTTCAAATCCTGTGATCCTCCAAAATACGAAGGTACTGAAGGTGTCACCGCTCTCCTCCATTGGTTCGAAGAAATGGAGAACACTTTTCTAAATTGCGATTGCCCCGATGATCGCAAAGTGCGTTATGCTACCGGTCGCTTACTTGGAACGGCACTCACATGGTGGAATACAGAAAAGACCAAACGTGGTGTTGAAGAAACTATGACCTTGGCTTGGGAAGAGTTGAAGGGAATCATGACAAGACGGTTTTGCCCAAGAAGTGAAATCAAGAAATTGGAGGATGAGTTTCATGCTTTAAAACAAAAGGAAGGCGACCACACCACATACAACAAGAGATTCCTTGAGTTAAATCAAATGGTTCCCAACTTGTTTACTCCCCTCTACCGTTTGATCGAGCACTACATTCGTGGTCTTCCATCAAAGATTCAAGACTCTATAATAAGTACCTCGCCTGCAACTTTGGAAGCAGCAATGGAGCTAGCAACCGCGCTCACTGAGAACCGAATCCGAAACAAAGACTTCAAGGAGGAGAAGGAGAAGGATAAAGCATCAACCGAAACCTCAAACCACACCCGAACCGAATCCTTTGCACCACCTATTTCTAAGAGAAAACGTGATGGGCAAATCTTCGCCGTCACCCAACGTAACCAACCAGCTTCACAAGTTGTACCTCCTCAAACTATCCCAAACGCTCAAGTAGCACCCAACTCAACTTACCCAAACAAGAAACCTTACATTGGACCTCACCCTCAATGCAACACCTGTTTCTATCACCATCCATCTACCTTACCCTGTCGACTATGTGCGAATTGTGGACGCTACGGTCATTTGAGCAACGTTTGCCGCACCCCTCAAAACCAAACCTCAACCCCTACTCAACCCATGATCCAAACATATCAACAACCTCAATACCCCATGTACCCATATGTTCGAGCTTGTTTCAATTGTGGCGACCCTACCCATTTTAGAAACACGTGCCCTCGTTTGGTTAACATCATAAATGCCCAAGCTCAAGCAAACCCAGTTAACCAAGCAAACCAAGCAAATCCAGCTCCACCGCCAGCAAGAGGAAGAGTTTATAACATCAACGCCAATCCTGTTGAAGATGTTAACGGTCCAAACCAACCACTTAACTAGCCTTCTCTCACCAAGAATCAGGATTCAACTCTAATCACTTAGTTTTTATGTTTTTATCTCAATTTTCACGTATCTCAATTGGAATTTTATCCAAGAATTTTAATGCAAATTACTAGTTCAGTTGGTTTTATACTCATTGATTTAATATTCATATCATCATACTTCACGACATATCTCAGAAGTTGAGTTGTGTCTCACATGCAATACATTTCATTTCATTTTACATTTCAATACGCTCGGCTCCGTTTGATTGAGCCTTGAGCTCACAGATCAATTTACATTTCCAGTTCATGCAATACGTTCGGCTCCGTTTGATTGAGCCTTGAACGCACATACATTTTCATTATCAGTATCTTGTGGTTGTGGTGTTTGTTGTAGAGTCGCATAGAACTAATCATAACTGGCGGATGAAGCCAATGAGAATTTGACAAGAATACGGTGGATACGCCGCTGGTACTTCCTATATATAAGTATTCTTGTCAAAGGATCAGAGGCATTATCAGGCGGTTATGAGAAGTTCCATGTAGGATTTACTATTGCCTTGGTTGAAATTGTGTTACATTTATATCATCTCACTATTTAAAGAAATTGGATTGTGATCCATTTCTATATAGACTAACCTCTCCATCATAACAAATGAGAGAGGAACCATCATCATTCAAACATATACGCTATCAGAATGTGGATACAATTGTTAGTTGTTGTGTTTATTTGTGTAGAATTTCTGCCTTAGGAAATAACCCTAAGCATATTCAAACTCTTATGCATGTTATCATTTTAGCGAATCATTCCTGCTTAACAATACCTATACAGTAGGCAACAAAAAGCGATTCCTGTATTAGGATACTTAACCTTTACAAGGAACGTTACCGCCTCAAACAAAAACTTAAACCCTTATTTCTTCTAAGTATGTAACAGTCAAAACTAAACACCATCATTCTTTTAGTCAATTATATCCCTGTTTAAATTTCGGGACGAAATTTCTAAAAGCAGGGGATACTGTAACATCCGTCAAAAAACGGATTTACCAAACCCGCTCCGTTTATCAACCGAACAGTCAGTCAAATTTTTGGTTGCGAATTAAATGCCCAAAATAATTTTAAACGATCCGTAATCAATTATTATGCGGGAATATGTATTTAGTTTTTGAAAATCTATCAAAAATAACAAAATAAAAATGATTTACTCATGCCGGGGTTCGAACTCGGGTCTGTACCGGGTCAAACCAACGCTTAACTCACACACACGTAAACCACTCCGCCACTTTGATTTTCTGTTAATGAAGAGAATCAATTAATTCAAATATTCAAGTTAGGAAGTCAAATTCAGTGAATTGCCGCCCAAAAGAACTTCACGCGTAAACAGCCTGTAACTCTTTCCTTTTTTCACGAATCTTGATTGACCGGGACGCGTAATTGTGATTTCCTTTCCGTGTTTACGCCAATCATGAACCTACCTTTGGAACCGACTCGATTCGGTTCGGAAAACACCTATAAATAACCGACGTCCACAAGGTGTTTAAACCGCACAACTCATCTCATCACTCTCACACCTCTAAACCATACTCTCATCTCTCGCTCTCTGTTTTAACGCTAGTCGCCGGAAACACAAGAATCACTCGCCGGAAATTTTTATTGCACTCGCCGGAAAACCGTATCAGTAATCTCCAAGGTTACTGAACCCACTAAACTTTCACCGAAGACACCCACAACCTTTGTAACCTTTCGGAAGACTCCCTTCTGCAAGAAACTTGTCGCCGGAAAAAGGTTTCTGTCGCCGGAGTTCTGCCGGAAAACAGAGTAAAACCAGTCGGTACATCTCACGCCTATTTCCTTCTCTTTTTACTTTTATCTCGTCTGTAATTGATCGTTAAACACTAAAAGAACATGAATTAACTTTTCGAGCCAGTCTGTCGTCACTTCCGGTTAAAACCGGTGAAGAAGACGAAGTTCAGTAATGGTTAAGTATATTTTAAATCAAGATAATTACCGGGTTAGACACACAGTCCAGCGGTGGACTGTGTGCACTTTTAAAGCTATGGTCACGAGTTCGATTCCGGTTTCACACACGCCGCCTTGATAAAAATCCTATTTTTAGCAAAACTGAACCGGAGTCGCCTTGAGTATATGTTAAGTATATTGATAACCGAGTTATAACCAAGTGTGACACACAGTCCAGCGGTGGAGTGTGTGTCCGCTAACCCACAGGTCCCGGGTTCGAGACCTGTGGAGCGCACCGGTTCTCGAGTCTTAATCTGTTTTAAAATAAATTGATTTTCTGTTAAATCTAATTAATATATATATATAATTAAAATCGGATATATAACGGGTTAGACACGTAGCTCAGTTGGTAGAGCTGCGTGCACGCGTACGGGAGGTCTCGGGTTCGAGCCTCACCCGGCGCACAACAATATGCTATAAACCGGTCAACGATAGTCAAAGTCAACGGGTCAAAGTCAACTGTAGCAAAAATAAAATATTTTTTTATTATTTTTATTTAATTATTTTAATTAAAAATACTTAAAAATAACATTTTTAAGGTTAGAAAATAGCCTCAAACTCACAAAAATACACCCAACAATCCTACTAAAATAGATTCATAAAACCCGTTTACTTACCGAACCGTAATGCGATTTATCTAGGTTAATTTCACTCGTGGTTAACACCATTTCGCGTACATCCAACGTCATCAACCGAACGCACCCAATGTGAGTGAATTCTTACAAACTCCCCTTTTTATTCATGTTTTGGGGTGTATTATGTGTCGCTTAAACTAATTCTCTTATGCAAATTCGTGCTATACCATTATATGAACTAAATTAGAATGTAACTATTGTTTGGTTGTGATGTATTTCATATTGTCAAAGTTGTATACAAATTATTTAGGCCCATCAGTTCGTAAGAACAACGCGTGCCTCAAAACTCATTTATTTAGGCCCATCAGTTCGTAAGAACAACGCGTGCCTCAAAACCCATTTATTAGGCCCATCAGTTCCTCGTGTGAGACGAGAACAACGCGTGCCTCAAAACTCATACATTAGGCCCATCAGTTCGTAAGAACAACGCGTGCCTCAAAACTCATTTATTAGGCCCATCAGTTCCTCGTGTGAGACGAGAACAACGCGTGCCTCAAAACTATCATTTGGTGTTTGTATGTTCAATATACAATATTATGTGTTGTGTGAATAAATTTACATCTACATTTACTCATATGAGGTATGCACATTATTTATAATCAATTGGATAAACTCGTTCAAATGTTTTTCCATAGGATTCACTCGCCAACATTATGTTGATCCAAAAACCTTTTTACACATGATACAGGTGGACAGGTTGAAGCAAGGAAAACATAGGATATGCCTTAGAAGAGAAACAAGAAGCTTAGACTGATAGTTAGAACATGTTGTATCATTTATTGTAAATTTCCATTAAATTGTATTAATGAATATGAAACGTATAATAAATGTCATGAGCTTTGATGATAACCCAATTATGCCCCGATCACCTTTTCCGCTGCGGGTCGGGGTGTGACAGCTTTAGTCTGGAATGATGGTATAAATAATCAATTAGAATGCTAACGGATCTTATTTAAGTCATAGACTTAGATCGGCTAGCTCAAAGTCTCAAAAACAGTACAATATGCTTGATTAAGCGGTGACCGGAATAGAATGTAGTTTAAACCCGACAAGTACAAAGACTTGTATAATATGGGTAAACTATTAACATTCTGGAATTTGAGATAAAAGTGATAAGGTTAAACCTTTTCGGTTAAATTACGTAAACTAGTTACGTAAGCTTAACCGTACGCATATAAACAATACCGGGTAACCAAATGAGTCATGAACAAGTTCCATATGCCAATATACTTTAAACAAGTTATAATATCAGTAGGATATCAACATGTATGTTTGTTGAGGTTTTAAAATCAAACAATGCCTTATAAGGGATTTTGGTCATTTAGCGACTATGAAAGGAACTTGCATATAATCTGATGCTACGACCATAAATATTTGTGAAAAGACTTTATTCATGATATAATATCAGTAGGATATCAAACATATGTGTGTTTTATAAGTTTAAGACCAAGTTATGCATCGTAGGGGCATTTTGGTCATTTCACACATAGTTTCGAAAGCTTATTTGAGATTCTGAGTTTATATTATGTACCTACTATAAAAATATTTCAAATGAGTTATAAAATCAGTAGGTAATAAGACTTAGTTGGTAAATATGGTTTAAAACCATACTACGCGCCGAAGAGGCGTAAAGTCGTTAAATGACGATATTTGCGATATTTAAAAAACTGATGTTATAAACAGTTTAGATGATCAAGATATGTTACTTAGTATAACACATCAGTAGGTAAAAGGTTTTGTATGAAAATCATGCTTTAAATTCATTTTATGTGCCACAAGGGCATTATCGTCATTTAAGAGCGTAATACAAGAACTTGTGCATAAACTCAGTTTATAAACTGAAATGATATCCCAGAATATCCTAATCATGATATTATGTAGTAGGTAATGATTTTAGTATGATAAATTACATTTAAAACCGTTCTATGCGTCGAAAGTGCTTTTCGGTCACTTTAAAGCATATTTTACGATATTATATGAAATCTCAGTTTATGATCAGATTTGTAACATCAAAATATGTTAAACATGTTATCATATCAGTATCTTAATCATTTGCAAGTTTACTAATGTTTAAAACCTCATTTTTTAAATAAAAGGGCAAATTCGTCAAAGTATGGCATGTTTACGGAAACTCGCATAAAACTCGTATTACTATTATGATCATGTAAATAACTCAGAGGTATGCTACATCATAATACGATCATAACGGGACCTTAAATCAGTAGCATACTAGTCTAATTTGGTTCATAATCGAAAGTCAACGCAGAAGTCAAAAGTTGCGACTTTCGGTTGCGAACCGACCCTGAAACTGGAATTGACGAGCCAAACATATTTACACATGTTCTAATAATTATTACCAAGTTGTTTAAGTGTTAAAACATATTATAGAACACTTCTAAACTCAGATTACGAATATTTCAAAATCTGAGCCGTTGACTTTTTAAACATTAATATGTTGACTCGTCAATTGACCAAGCAATCGTGGTAATTGGCAGATGCCCTTTTAAGGGATTAACACCTACTTAATTACGATCACGTAGCCATGTTCGTTGCAAACAATAGCTGGACTGTTAAGGTCTAAACCGAAAGTCAAAGTGTTTATCGAAAACGCCTGACTTTTGGCATTAAAAGCCTAAATAAAAGAACTAACCATAAAAGGAACACTTACTTGTGGTCCTATGGACTGAAGAAACTCAGAGGGAAGTTTCCAATTGCTTAGGAACCTCTAGAGGAGAGTATATAGAAAGAAAGAAAGAAGGATAGGTGCAAGTTTTCAAGTAAAAATCATCACCTATTTATAGTGTTTGAGGATTTCTAGGATCATGCCATGTGTTTAGGGGCTTCTTAGGATGATCACAAGTGTTTAGGAGGTGTCAAGACCAGGTGAAATGGTGGCAAAACGAGCTAGGTGTCAAGTGGAGGTGTTATGATTAGAGACCAAGCAAAACTGATCTGCCAATACACATACGGATCGTAAGGGTCAGTGTATACGGTCCGTAAGGACCTGGTCAGCAAACATAAGTTTCACTTGTTTGACAGTTTTGGCCCCTAGACTTGTTTCGTCGCGTTTTGTCACCCGTAACCCCTTTAACCTGATTTCTAAGCTCAATAAGGGTGTTAAGGTGTACGTGACTTAAATTATATCTGGAAATATCATGCGTAAAACGCTTTGCCGAACACAAAAATGATCGAAATTTCGCAACGATGGTCATCCTTGTATTCTTATCAATAAAACGCAAGATTTTATTGAATGTACATATTTGGATTTGTATATGGAGTCTGTATACACATTACGAGAATCGGCAGACTTCCGCAGTTTGTCAGGAATAGTCCCTGTACTTCCAAACTTGTTATAACGTTATAATTAATGCATAAAGCCTTCTTTGGCCCATATTATGCATACATAAGAGTATGACAAACATCATAAGATTCTCAGATCGTTAAAAGGTCACTCAAAGGCTTAGTTTGAGCATGTTGACACTTTTAGTCCCTTAATTAATAAATTGTCGTTAAGAGGTTTATAAAATACCATAACGACGCTTTTGGTCCCTCTCGTTTAACACGTGGCATACGAGGATCAGTTGGACACGTGTCGGAATTTTATAGGACGGGTTTTTACGAGGTGTTACAGCAACCATCGCCATCACCACTACCAACTGTGACTACCTCCGACCACTACCACTTTCCCCATCATACACCTCCACATACCAGCCCACATCTTCGCTAGCTGCAACCCGACCCTCAATCACCTTTTACCACCATTTTTGTTAATTCATAGAAAGAGATAAAAGTGTTTAGCGTAGGATGTGTTTAACTTTAAGGTTGAGTGTTTTGAGTAAAAAGAAAACGATAGAAAGAATGGTGGCGACTGAATACATTTGAAATGTTAGGGTTTGTGTTGTGTTTTTGTGACATTTGTGAAACTCCCGGTAAACCAAAACATTTATCAATAAATGAGAATTGTTATCAACATGCACTACTGAGGCAGGACACATAAGCAAACATGGTTTATATGATTCCAAGGACGTGGATTAGTTAATTTGATGCATGAACAGGTAACTTAGAATGTAATATAGGGTCATTGAGGCCTTAACTTGTAGCGCACACGTTAAACGAAGTATTTTTTGGTTAACGAAATGCCTTCAATTTAAACTCGCAGTGTATCATCCAAACATGCATTGCATTATCCGTCAAGCCTAAACAGACTTATAAAACATTTATTTAAGATGTTTTAAGCAAAAAATGTGAAAGCATTCAAGTTTTCGTCAACGTTTGACCAATTTTTTTAACACAAAACCCGCTCGTTTCGCGACCGTTGACCGAACTTGGGGGAAGGTTTAAACTAGTTTTTATCCATAACACTAAATAGCCTATAAATCCTATCTAAATGGGTGGAAAATTGTGAACTTTGAAATACAAAAAGGCCACAAGGCCACCCTTATGTTCCGATTGGAACAATCAACACATACAAACATCATTTTCTTCATTTTGAAGCAACCAACTCACTCCTAAACTTATTTCATTTCTGCTCTATAGAATTCCAGTCTCTTTTCATGCAAAACCCCTAAGGTAACAAGCTATTCCAATTGATTTTTGATGTCTTTTTTTGTTATGATAAAAGTGTTCTTCACAAGCTATTCCAATAGATTTTTGATGTCTTTTCTGTTATGAATTTTGGCCATGAGGGCTTTTTAGACCCCTAAAATATATAACAAGTTGGGTTATGATGTCTGATGGTGAAAAATTACGGATTATGGATAAAAACGCGAAGGATTCGATAAGAAACGCATAATTAAAACCCTAACCGAAATGATGAATTACAAGGCTTGTTATGTGATGTTGTATACAATTTGTGTTGTATATGGTCTGTAGGTGTTGTTCCTAGACTTACACATGGAAGTGTAGAAAGTGCATAAACAAGCGAGAAATAGAAGGTATAACAACAGAAAGCCGAAATGATAACATGTTAGGGGTTATTTTTGATCTTAACTTTTGGCATGGGTATTGTTAGCTTGTGACAATTTACAGGGTGATCACATACATCAAAATAAGGGTCACTACAGAATTTGAGAATTTTTTCGATAATCTGATAATTTCTAGTGAATTTATTGGTATGTAATGGTGTTAATTATGGAAAAATAGCAAAAGGATTCAATAAATCCCTAAATTTTGCAGAATTTGATACAAGAATGTTCCACACAAATTTTAGGGTTCATTGGTTAACCCTAGATATGGTTTCTATTTTCAGGTTTCATCGAGTTTTCGGTAAGCGAGTTACAATAGCTACACAATCAGCATGGACTTAAAATATTTACAGGGACTTTCTGGGCACTTATTGACCATTGGGTAAAAGTTTTAGAGCAATCGGATGCCGATGGTATAAATCGGCTAATCAGTGATTAATTGCGCTTTTAAACGTATTTCATTTAAAATATTAAATAAATTTTTATTTCTGTAAAAATAATGTTCCTGAGGTTTTCATATCAGTAGGACCTTCCATAAATATTTTCAAGAATTAATAACATTGAGAAACATGTGTATTAAAATTAACTTAAAAACTTTATTTTAACGAAACCGGTGACTTGATCGCCAAACTGACTTGTTTGCAACTTTTGGGAAATCTGATGGTTAATTAGCATCTATTAGGAAAGTTGGAGGGAATTCAGACTTTCCAAGGTAATTCGAACAATTCTGTTGAATTGTACGTATTTCGCTGTCTTTGACCTGCAATTACCATTTGGGCAAAACAAAATGTTTTAAACCCTGAGTTTTCTTCACAAAACAAGCCGCTTATTCACCTGAAACATGAATTCATACCCTATGTGTTCATACCTATTTTCGAAACACATAAACGAACAATTGTGCAGGCATGGAAAACAATGAACTGGAGCCAAACCTAATTTTGAAACTAAGACAATACCAAAAGCCATACTTTGAGGCTATTAGCCCATTTTCGGATGGATATCCGCATCCGAACTCAACATATAACGAATACCGACCCGAAAGCTATTTTTGATAATTAACTGTACATTGCTGATGTAACGTTCCGTATATTTCATTCTTTTTGATTTTAATGTAATCCGCAGTCTCTCTTCAATTCCTTGTAATTATGAGACTTGATCATAATGGGAATTATCTTTTCTATTATTTTTCCAAATTAATCCTTGCGTAATGCATAAGCACGCACGTATACATATTTTAATTCAAAATCGAGCAACGCATCGATATTATACTTTCTTCGGAATATATTTTATAAGTTTTATTATTACTTACATGCTTGTATTCACTTAAAATACCTAAAAACACACTTAAGAATGGGTTTATAGCATAAAATAACCAACGAAGCAACTTAAGGGACTAAAATGGAATTTTTAAGAATTCTAGGGGGTCCTTACGGTCCGCAAGGGGTGCACCTGGCAGCAGAATCATGGACAACAATGATTTTTGAACATATTCCGACCTTCTAACTCCCAACCAACTCCTTTAATGCCCAACCACTTATTCCACTTATAAATACAAACCCCTAACTACTCCTAAACACTTTACCATTCCTAAATCTCTCTTAAACACTCTCAAATGGATGCTTTAATGTTATGTGTTAAGATGGAGAATATCTTAGTCTTAGATTCCTTACTTTGGAATTCAAATGGGTGTTTAACACTCATGAGAAAACACACTAATAATAGTGTCCAAATAAGTGTCTAGAGGGGTTTTTTTTATATTTTTTATACTCGTAAATTCCGATTACTTTCCAATCTCCCATCTCCACATTCTTATACTCATACACCTTTGTTTACCATTTTAGGGTGACTTTGGTTTTCCATCCCTCAAACTCGCTCGCTCGCATTTTGTGGATTTCTCTTCGCAAAATCGTGAGTTCATACTAGACCCATTACGCTTTAATACTATTTGGGTTGCAACATGCATCCATACTAAACACACAAACACACACATGCAAGAAAACTTATTCAAACATTCAATCCTTAAACATGCTTATTTGTTATGCTAATTGTGAATACATGCCAAATTATTCTTATGCTATGCTATCTATCAATAGCCTTCCAAGCATCCCTTAACATGTATAGCGCTATAGGATTAGCACACCGCCCCATTTTGTGGTCATTGTTAAGTTATTCTTTACGGCTTTAATTGCTCCGGTAATGATGTTACGTTAGTGCCAAACTTTGAATTGATCTTTAGCTTATGCATGCCAGTATGATACATAATTTAGTATGCCACAAACATGTGGAAGAATTCAAACAATAATATTCAATGGAAAAAATCACAATCAAACGAGTTTAAACGAAAAGAAAAACAAACGCATGTCGAATCTTCGTTCTCGGTACCCGGTGCGTTCTTGTGTCGTAGCTTCTCCCTCTTGATTCGTCTCTTGAGATCCCCTACAAGCATCTTCAACAGTTCTCATTTTTTTATGTATTCGTCTCTATAATAATTGTCACCGTCCAGCAAGTTAATAATATATATACATACAAACATCCTATCATTCGGTGTTATAATTTGATTTAAACTCAAATATTCACAAATGGGCCATGTCCTAGAGATAGTATGAAAGTGTGATGGGATGCTGTCATGTTTTGCTGAACATAAGGCCCAAAGCATTTTTTTTCTCTCTCAACAGTAGCGTCCCAAAAACCCTTTAATATTTTCTTCTGATGTGTTTTTCAATTGCGTCACTTCCAATCCATTTATCTAATTGATTCTAAGCTTTATTTAATTTGTTTCCTACGTTTGCAATTCAAAATCCAAGATAATAAACATAAGTAATCCATCGTGATACTTTTTTCATGCATATCCTACGACATTCTCTAAAAGAAACAAAGAATTAATCTATTTAATGATCATTAACATACATTCATATTCTCTTTATTACTTAACATTAATATTCTAATAACTAGCTTTATATTTCAACTTAATTCATGTGACGCATAGCAAAGATAATTCGAGTATTTTTTCTATTCTTTTCTTTCTTTTAGGTCAAGAATAATATATGAGATTTTCTCGCATATTAATCGTTTTAGCTCATTTTCTCTTGAAACTTTTAAAACTCAAAATAAACCACAAACAAGTAGAATTTAATAAAAATAACCTTAAAGCTACTCAAAAGCGTAAGGAATATTATTTAAAAATATGTATACTTTAGACCACATCATTATCACAAGCTACTACCTAGGGTGGATTAGATACTCACCTAATTTATCTATGCGTTATGATGTATTAGTCGTGTAATTTCTGGTATGTTGTATTTTTGTTCTGAACAATGTAATGTTTATTTTGATTATATGATAAATGAGAATATAAATTTTAATATATCGCAACTTTAAAGTTATGATGTTGTCAGGATCTAAGTTTGAATTACTTGTAGTTTTTGTTTCTAAGAATGGAAAATGGATTGAATTAGAATGAAATGCAACGGAATTAATGGAAAACTTTTACTACAAGCATTTGGTCGTTTGTTTTCATCACCATCATGCTTTCAAGTTGATAAACTTTGCATGTGATTCACAAACTCTCCCTTAGCCAATTACAATCGTTTGATAGTAAGAAATGAAGAAGATAACGTGCGAAATGATCTTTTTTAGGAAGACAAAGTTAACTGTTACAGTGTTCACCTATTTATACTAACTATCTAACCACCGAGCATCTTTTGTGACGTCATGGTTGATAGTGACAGCTAACAAAGCTATAACTAACTCAAACACTGCTAAGCACTATCAATGCATAGCACTGGTATATTGAATAAAGAAAAACTATGCTAAGCTCGGATTTTGATTATTCTGTCAGACCTTTGCTTCTTGAACTATCAGATGATTGGAACAGATATATAGGGAAAGCAGTGTGAAGGTTTATCAGTGGTTGTAACCACTGATAGTTGAACCAAAGCTCGGATAGTGTATTTGACTTTGATATCATCTGTTCCTTTGTTAGGGTTCGATCCCAACAATCTCCCCTGGAACAGATGATGCCAAAACACTTGTTTATTCTTGGTTTTATTCCTCAATAGAAGTTCCCTGATTTGGCCTTTAAACTGTAATAAAAAATTCAGAGAGACTTCGTCATCATCATCCTTTTCGAGTGTCAGATCCAAAAGATCTTGAAGGTCTTCTGCATTCAGCTCATATGCAGCCTCTATGGTCATCTTGACAGCATCACCATTAGACTTGAACAATGTCAATTCGTGGGAGCCTTTTTCGACTTTCCACTTGAGAATTTTTGGGTCTTCTGGTTTTCTAGGATGACTTTTATTGATTGAGGTTTGGAGAGCTTTTTGTTGAACTATCTTTGTCAATTATGTTCTGAGCTTATCACTAGCTACATCTGTGTGATAATCAACCATGTTTTGAATTCCCTCCTTGATATGTTTAAACACTCTCTTGTCTTCTTCATCTACCTTTTCTTTCCTTTTTAATTGATTTAAGGCAAGGATGGAGAGGGCATATGATGAGATAGGCTTTTTGGAGTGTTGAGCTTTTATGAACGATGAAGGATAGATTAGTTTAGGAGGCATGCTTGGATCTTTCTTCCTCCTTTCTTCTAACATCTTGTAAGTGTCAATTACCCTGGCTTCTCTCCACCTTATCACTTGGTTCCTGGAACCATAGTGATTTTGTATCAACTCTTCCTTCATTCTTTTAAGCTTCAAAGCTCTGTCAGGCATATCTTTCTTATGTTATTCCCAGTTTGGAGGAGTTGGCTTCTTGTGAGGATCCTTTAACATTTCTTGCATTCTTTTGATCTCTTCTCCTTACTCATCTATACTCCAATCCTTAAATTGTGCCTTTGTTGCTTTGTATTGCTTGTTCTTCATGATGTGCTCAATGAATTCATTTTTAAGAAACTGATTTTCCCTTTCTGACAGCTTGTTACTCAGAATTTTGAGAAAATTCTGCAATGTTCTAGCTTTGCTGAGCTGAGAAGACATGATGGTCTGTATCTCTCTATCACTTTTACCTGCTGATTCTCTTTTTGCCATATCCTCTGCTTGTTTCAATTTGAGTTCAAGATACTCATCAATATTTGCAGGTCTTGGGTAACCATCAAGAGATAATATGATTCTTTTATCAGGGTTTTCTTCAGAGTAGAAGCTTAGAATCTCTGCCCTGACTGCTGGTAAATCAAGAGGATATAACTTTGCTACAGGAACAACTTTAAAGGGATCAGTGGTTTGAGTTGTGGATGGTGGAAGCATTGATGTGGAGGTTAGTGGTTGTGATGATAGAGGAGTAGGAGCAGGAAAGATCTCTTCTTCATTCATTATTTTAGTTGTCTTTCTCCTTTTGAATTGAACTTCGGGTGATGATGGATGAGTTGATGTTGGTAGAGATTTGGTGGATGTATCAAAAATGGTCATGGCAGTGGATGGGTTTGCATCTGCTGCAACCTCTGCTGTATCAACAGATGTTGACACAACAGTTGCTGTAACATCTGCTATGGTAGAGATGGGTGTGGAAGTTGAAGTGAGTGTACTTGATTTTTGAAGAGCAGAGGTTTTAATGGTTGGATTTGTAGCAGGCTCAGTTTTGGAAGGTGTGTATGTTGGTTGCCTTACTTTTCTAGCAGGTCTCTTCTTTGTTGAAGTACGAACCTCTTCCTTTTCTTTTTGTTGCTTAATCTTTTGCTCAACCAATACCTTGCCATCAAGGTACACTTTTCTCTTCTGCTTCTCATTTTCTCTGGCCAGTATATCATCTGTTTAATCCTTTTTCTTTGAACCATCTGGCCTGGGTATATCCACTGTTGGCCTTGCCATATGATCATCAATTTTAAGCGTTTTCTGCCCCAAAGGTTTCTCCCCCTTTTTGGCATCATCCTCTGTGTTTACATAAATTATTGTGGGTGGAGCAGTACCAGTGGTTTGGTGAAGATGAGCTTTTATAGCTTTAATGTCTGCCCTGGTATCCATGAATCTTGCTTCAACCATGTTTCTTACTTCCTGCATTTGATGTTTATGTTGTTGATCTGAGAAGTGCTTTTGTTGCTGAAACAGAGGGTCTATGGCTTGTTGCAGATCAACAGTGGTTAAGACAGAGGGTTGGCTCTTTATAGCTAACAACTTCTGCACAAAATTTTTGATCTCACCAACAGAAGTTTCAAGCGTTTATAGGTATTTGTCTTGTTGGATTACGGCGAGTAGGTGATTGAGTCAGTGGGTTTGATGTTGGTGATGATGGAGGAATGAAAGGTTCTGGATTGGTTAGAGGAAGTGGTGTAGGTGTGGGTGTATCATCATTCACTTTAAATTTTCTTTTTCTTGTATAGACTGAGCTTGGTGAATGAGTTGTTCGGATTTGAGAAGATGAGATAACAGTGGTTTGGCTAACAGTTGATGAAGGGACTGTTGTGTTAACATCTGTTGTACCTTTTGTAGTTACAACATCTGTTGCAACGAGGATTGGTGATGAAGGTGGTGACATTGTTTTCTGCCTTTTAGCAGGTGATTTGTGAGGTGGGGTTGTTGGTTTAGGTGCAGCAGTGGATATGGTACCAGCAGTGGTTTTGAGACTAGCAGTGGTTTGCTCTTTCGGTTCTTGTGATGGTAATTTCTTTCTGTTTGAAGTACCATAATCCTTTTTAGAAGTCCTTTTTCTTGTATCTTCATCATTTGCTTGAATGTCCAGGGTTTCATCAACTCCCTTTTTCTTTTCTTTGACAGATGTTTCAGCAGAAGTTACCAAGGATTCTTTTTCATGTTCTGGCATCTACTTGGTCATATTATCCATAGACTCAGTTTTCTCCCCCTTTTTGGCATCATCTTTTTGGAGATAGGTGCAGAGGGAGTGCCAGACTTCTTTGTAAGAAATTCTTTGATGCCTTTGAGGTCTGCCCGAGTTTCGCTATATCTTTCATCAACCAAATCTTTGAGCATTTTCACACGGATTTCATGTTGGTTATCAGCAAGTTTGCGTTGTTGTTCAAACAAAGGATATACGTGTTTGACTATATCCGCGGTTTGAAGAGCAGAGGGTTGAGCAGTGCTTTGAGACTTTGAAGATTCTAACATCTGTTGCAACATATTTTTGATATTTGCCACTGATGTCTCTATTTTAGTAACTCTCTCTGTCAAACCTTTATATTTTAGATCATCACCTAACTTAATAGGATCATCTGAACTCCTACCAGAAGTGGTAGTTATATCTATGTTATCATGAATAGAGGTTCAACCCCTGTTTCAAACATAGATGCCCTTTTTTCTTGGTACTGGGGACTTCTTTCCACAGCAGAGGTTCCCTTAACAGACTCAACAGTGGTTTTAATATCAACAGTGGTTGCTATGGTAGCCTTAGTAGAAATTGCCTTCAAGGGAGACTTATTTATGAAACTACTGTCCAGATGTAAATTAGTGGATTCAACATCTGTAGTAGTTGCTCCACTTGAACTACCAGCAGGAATTTCATGAAATTCAAGTGGTATAACCTCCTCAACTGTTTGTGGGTTAGTCAATGAAATTTTATCAGAACAACCATTGTAGAGGATATATTCTTAGTGATGTGTTGGTGAGAAAGGCTTTTTTGTGTCTGACTTCCAATGACCTCAAACAGGTACTTCAGGGTTGATTTAATTTGGGATGTGGGAAGTGAGGTGGAAAGAGAATTTGCCGTGGGAGAAGAGCTATTCAACATACTCTCAAATGAGGGTAATGTCTCGTGTTGTGGATTCCCTTTGCTTACAACATATTTCTTTTGTGAGGAATCATGAGGAGTTTTGGTTTTGGGTGGAGATCTTTCCAGCTATTGTGAGGAAGTAGCAACAGTGGTTTCTTGTCACGTTTGTGTTGTCACAGGGTTAACTTCTGGGATCTCATCTTCCAGAAGGTCCTTTTGGTGGGTTTGGTGGGCTTGGTGAATTTCTTTTTGGTCTTTCTGGAGGTTTTTGGTGGTGGTTGCACAGCAGTGGTTGTACTACTGTGGTCACCAAGAGCAGTGGGCTCAGTAGCATGTTGTTGAGTTTGGGCAGGTTGTTTTAATAGATCTTCCTCTACCACCTCTACTTGTATTTTTGAAACTTCATCTTGATTAGAAATACGTGTAAAAGTTTTATGACCAATAGCTCCTGCGTTGCTAACTGGGCCAATTTTAGAATCATCTCTAGGTAATTGATTTTGAAGATATATGCTTAAAAATCTGGGATGTATCAAAAAAGCCTTTTCTTTTGCAATATTATTATAATTATTAACAATGTCATTGAACAATACTTGGGAAAAATTGAAATCTGAATCTGTCAAAGTAGCATATCCCAAATATTGAATGTCCAATGGAATTTCATTAAAACCAGTAGTTTTTGCTGAGAGATATGTCAAATTAGTATGAAAGAAAAATCTCATCTCAGTAGGGAAATTTGGTTTGAATATAGTCATATCTTTGAGTTGACCAACATACCCTTTTCAATAAACACCGCTTGGATCTCACCCAGAGGGATGTCACAGGATGTGACATGTCATTCAATTGAAGGACCTGTGAGATTGATTGTGGAGTTATTTTCGTCAAGGTTTTGCCCACTCTTGAGATTATTGCATAAGGAACTCCTTCTGTTGAATGAACCTCAGCATTTGCCCAAAATTGTCGGAGTGAACCTTCATAAATTGGGGCTTTTGCTGTCAGCATCTCCTTGAATTTGGACTCCTCTAACATCCGAATCATTGAATGATATCTAGTATTTGCCTGGGTTTCCTCCAAAATGGCAGTGTAATTATGAGGAGTTTTGATGATTAACTTGAATGTTGATGATTCAGGTTTAGATTTTGCTTTTGACTTTGTTTCGGGAGCCATGATTAATGGTAAAACTGTTTTTAGATTTTTGAAATCGACACAGTTTGATGAAACCTTTGTTCTGGATAAAACAGGGTTTTTATAGGGTTTCTGAAAAAGTGATGATGACGTGGCATCTGATGCAACGACTGTCGAATAATGTTTGACCACGTGTAACCTCTGTTTGTGAATGGAAGACAGTTGTTTGGCTAACCACTGTTGGAAATTTTGATCAGTGGATAAGAACAATGTTTGCAACTATCAGAGGATACACTTTTGACAGTGGATAGATGTAGGAACATCCACGAACAGCTCGGGAACCTAAATTTGATATCTAACGTCGATAATAGCGGAAATATTACGTCGTGTTTACCAATAGACAAGATTTAATCAGTTAATTGTCAGTTTTATAGATCAAACATTCTGGTTACAAACTGACAGAGCTTCGCCTCTGAAATGTCAAAGTTTCTCCAAGTTACAAATGAAATCCCAAGGCACCTATTTATAGACTTGCAAGTTCGCTGGTGGGAGAGTGAAGTTCGCCCGAACTTGACCTAGTCAAGTTCGGCCGAACTTGACATCATCACAACTATTTCCAGCGAACTTGGCCTCTAAACACTTAAATACACTTTGTTTCTAACAGATTAAGCCCTATTCGCTTAGACACAATACATAATGACGTTAATGACGAAGGCAACAGACATATGCACCAACAGACTCCACCTTGGATGTTGCCGTAGTCATCTTGATGTAAACATCCTTTTGATATATGCACCAACAGACTCCCCCTTGGATATTTCCGTAGTCATCCTTGACATTTAAAATCTTCCGAGTCTTCTGATCTTTTTAGTTTTTGAACAAACTTTAACTTATTGATCTTCAATCTCCCTCTTTTTCTTCAAATTTATCTTGATAAAACTTTTAAGTTCCAAGCTCCTCCTTTGCTGCGAGCTATGCTCCCCCTTGCTTTAAGCTTTACTTTAGTCACGTTTCATCCTGCTCCCCCTTGCTTTAAGCTTTACTTTAGTCACGTTTCATCCTGCTCCCCTAAAACTTTACTTCCTGTTTCAAAGTACTTGGGAATTCAAATAAACATTTCAGATTCTAACTTTGAAATTTTGTACCACATGTATTCCATATCACCTGTACAAAACTTGTACTTCAAATCTTTATTTTTCTGTTATTTCAAGTTCAAATTAATGACCTTGAAACATTTTACGTTTTAAAAAACTTCAACCTTCAATTATTGAAATGAAATCCACTTAGTTGATCAAGTCCAAGTTAATGACCTTGATTAACTAATTTTGTTTACCAAGTCCAAGTTAATGACCTTGGCTATAACCCGTTGTGAACAACTGATGTTATCTTCAATTTTAAAGATTCAAATTAATGAACTTTTCCTTGCCAGGCTTCGATGATCCGTTCTCCAACATTGGCTCGTTGAAAATCTTTTTGGATTTAAAAAGTAAGTAAAGTATTTACAGAACTTTTTAACAAGTAAAGTAAACTATGTACAAACATATTTACAGACATATTTTTGTGAATTCGTGTCTAAGGATCATATCAGTTTGATTGAGACATATCACCAGTACCATTGACCTTTTTGAGACTTTAAGTTCTAAACTCGTTTACCTAGATTGTTGATATGTTTGTCCTCTTAAACTTAATCACGTTTCTCAATTGTTCCAAGATATGTTAGGTAAGAATTCCGAAACTTGACTTAACTATGGTTCCCACCTCTTGAATATACTCCCGAATCCAGATTCCCTAGATTTCATCTTATAGGTGAGTATAGCGTATTTGATATCTGTATTTGGTTATGCGAGGCCTTGAGAGCTCAGGTTAGTACTACCATACAGTCAAAGAGATGAAGGCTCGTCTTTCAGGAGTGTTCCACTTAAGGAATCTTTTCAGCATTGCAAATGATTAGATCTTTCGATTTTTTCAAGTTTGCATGCTATTTGGGTTTTTTAGCAAAAAGCATTATAGAAGTTCTAGGCTATTGCTTCCACAAAATCAGAAGAACTTGTATAATACCCCAGATATCAACTATCTATAAAGACCTCGTATCTCAGAATCAGGCAACCCTTCAATCGAAATTTCTGAGTACTAAGTCCATATATCCAAGATGTGTTAATCCACAAGATTAAGCAGTTGTAAAATTTAGTTTATATCCCGGAAACAATCTACTTAACGTGTAAAGCCTATTGACACATCCACAGTAAGACTTGTTTATCACTTTTAAACTTTACAATTCTTTAGCATACTGTGATAGTCCACTTTCTTTTTGTCTTTTTCGATGTTTTGGTACTTTTTGAATTTTCCAATGTTTTTTGAATTTTAAACTTTTCATATGTTTTTGATTTTTCAACAATTCTTACTCCCCCTAAAATCAAAAACATATTTTTTGAATTTAGATTTAAAGAAATTCTTCTAAAAATGTAGCAAACCAATGCGGATCCTGTGACCTCGTCGTCCGATCCTTTTTCTCAATCCTGTATCTGCAATTGTTTAACAAACAATCATTAAACTCATTTACCACTTGTAAAAGCAGTTTGAACTTGTAAGAACTTTGAAATCAGTTTTTCTGTTCAACGGTGTGGATTTTCATAATTTTGACTTTTCAAAATTTTTCCTTTTAACAACCACTTGTAATATCAAAAACTTTTCTTTTTAACTACTCCCCCTCAAAATGACAAAGATATGACATTTCTGGATAAGTTAAAACGATTTGGAGCTTCCAAATCCTGAATCAACTTTTGATCGAATGGATCTTGGAACTCCTGCACATGAAAGTAACTAAGTGAAGAGTGAAACCCAAGCCTTTTTGGTCTTGGGATGAATCATGTAATCGTCATCTTCATATTCACATTCAAATTCATCATCATAATCAAAATTTTCATCAAACATTTCGTCCAATGTTAATTTAGAAACTTTATCGACCTTTTCTTTTTCTGTTTGTTTTAGAAAATCATTTTTCAACTTTGAAAGATCATTTTTAATGACTACTTCATTTGATTTGACATTTTTAGTTTTAGCAGTAAACAGACTTTTCATTTTCATACTGCTTTTTAGCCACCTAGGATTGTGATATACATCTAGCTTTCTTGATATAAAACCTCGAATCACCGTTTGTGTTTAACTTTGATTCATTTTTGAGTTTTATTTCAGAAACATATTTAGTCTTTGGTTTCAGAATCTCTGGTTGTTTCTTTTTCTCAACCTCAGAATAACCACTCCTTCGTGAATACATAGGCTTTGACTTCGGACACTTGCGAGCAATGTGACCAACTTCATTGCATTTAAAGCAAGTCCGGTTATCATGTGAGTGTCCACTAGTGGGTTTTATACCACTTGCCGATTTAGCTTGGTCACGAAGTTCTTTTTCTTTCTTGAACTCATCGTTTGATTGCTTACCAATCTTACCTTCTTCTTGAACTGTATTCGTTCCATACCAAAGTTGATGTTTTTACCTTTGTATGCTTGGAACATCGACTTTGAGTTCTTCATCGGTTCTTCTTCAGCTTCTAAACCCAGTCCGGCTCTCCAGTTCTCTGGAAAATCATCACCATTTCTACGGTAATTGTTAAAATTCCGTTTGGATTTAGAGTAAACCTTTTCTCATTCTTTTCAATATCATCTGATGATACTTCCACAAGTTTAAACAGTTTATCAATTTGATCTTCTTTTACAATCCAAATCAGAAAACTTTCTTCAAAGTACAATCTATCAGATTCCTTAATCTTGTATAATACAACATTAGGATCATCACATAGATCACTTTCTGAAGATGTATCGTCACTTTCGGACTGTGAACAAGAACTGTTTGAACTTTCATCAGAATCATTTCCTAAAACATTTTTCACCACATTATTTACAACCGCTTTAATGTCATCGTTTGATTTTGTAAAGTCCACGTCAATGTTCTCAGGCAATTCATCTCTCATTTCTGACAAAAGAAGAATGTTAAATGCCTTTTCAATTCGTCATCTTTCTTGCAAAAGTAATTTTTCAAGAAGTGGTGGAGGAACATTTATCGTACACTTTACATTTTTATTTTTCACCATTTTCATCTGACTTAATCGTAGTAAAATGTGATCAATGACATAAGCATTAGTGGTATAAGATTTTATCAATTGGCTTACCCGTTCAGTTTCAATTTTCATAGCATGAAGCTCTCCTTTTGTTTCAGCAATTGTGTTAATGTACATGTTAATTGCCTTTTGTTTATCAAGTACTGTGGCTTTTAACATATTTTTCATTAGCACCAAGTTCAAGATTAGCTTTTTCACATTTTTTATATTGCCTTGTATCTTGTCATAAGCTTCTTTCATGTTTCTGTAATCATAACGAAAAGTTTCATTATGTTCAGTTAATTCTCTTATGACTTTGATCTTATCAAGGCATGGTTCACAAGGACTTGTGCACTTTGTGCAAGGTTTTTCAACCTCCACAACTTTCACAACTTCCTTTTCAGACATTCTTACCTCAGCTTTTACCTTCTCAGCTTCCTCTGTTTTCTGCTTTTCGATATTTGCAATCTCCTCTTCCTCAGCTGCATTTTCCAGAACAGCATCAACATCTGACGCTTCGGAATCTTCCATAACCTCAGCCGTCATAGCAACTCCAGTTTTCTTGCCAATGTATCTGTTCCAGTCAAATCCATCTTCTTTTGATTACAACAAGAGCTTGTTCAGTTTTCTTTGAATATTTTTCTTCAATATCAACTTGTGTCTTCTTAGGATATGGTTTGTATTGAAGAGCTCTCTTGTATAATAATTGCTGCTACCGAAAGGATTTTGGCTTCCACTTGCTTCTTGATTGCTACATTCGTGTTTGAAGTGTCCCTTTTGTCGACACCTGAAGCATGTGACTTTTGTTTTGTCAAATCCAAGCTTGTTGCTTGAATTACCAATATCCCTCCCAGTAAGCGCCACGAATTTTCGTAACTCTTCGAATGATAGACACAAGACTCCACTTGATATCCATGAGTTCTAACTCTTCTTCACACATTGATCGTAATCCTCGGTCCGTCATTTCCGGTATGACCGATCTTTCCCACTTTTTCAGGAAATACGTTCTTCAAATCTACCGCAATGTTGCACTGGAAAATATTCGAGTCAGAACCAGCTTGGCTTGTCTGACTTTGAAATGAAGGGCTTGAACTAGAACTTGGATAACCAGCATAAGGAGAACTTTGATTCGGAGAAGAGTTTGCATTTGCACTAAAGGCCGTTTGAATTTTCGGACTTTGAATCGGAGTATCTTGAATACCTCCTTTGTAATATGACACCTACATCTTGGACAACATTAGCGTTTTTGGATTTCGCTATTTTCATCAGCTCCATTTCATGACCTTCTAACTTGTCAATGAAGATGACAATTTGAAGTGTCTCAAGATGGGCTATTCTTCAGAATCGTCAGATATGTTGTCCATTCTCCTTCTGGAAGTGCATTAGCCAATTTCTCAATCTGCTCTTCATTTGATCGTTTAATATCATGTCTTCGCATATGGACCATGAGGTGACAATATCTATCGATCATTTGTTTCATCATCTCTCCTTTGATCATTGTAAAGATCTCAAACTCTTTCTTTATCAACGCCTTCTTACTCTTGATCATTTCATCACTGCCTTTGAATTTGTCACAAAGAGATTGCCATAATTCTTGTGAAGTGGTAAACTCTGGCAACAATATCAAAATATCTTCCATTACTGATTGTTGAATCAAGCTAATCATTTTCTTCTCTGCGACATAATTTGCTATATCGGTTGGTGAGAACTTGTTCAACGGAAGATCTTGATCAAGTTCATTCTTTGGCCATTTGTAACCATCTTCAACTGCAACCCAGCTGTCGAATTGGTTTGCTTGTATCAAATTCACAAACTTTTCCTTCCATCCTTCAAACTCATCTATACTCATTAGCTTCGGCGGTTTCTGAGTAGTACCCATTTCGTTGTCGATATTCATCTGGTTCACCGCAAGAGTATTTGCGTTTGATGATGAAGCTACTTGTGACACGAATACGTTGTGGAAATCTTCCATTTTGACAATCTGATGGATTATCTGAGAATATGATCAAAAGCAACTTGGAAATTGATTAGTAACAAGCAAGTTCGGGTCGAACTTGTGTGAAACTCAAAATTTTGATTTCACCTTTCACAAGTTTGGTCGAACTTTGGTATAGTTTTCTGATTTTGTACAAACACTTCAAGTTAGGTCGAACTTGAAGAAAAATTTTGAAAATTTTATCACTTCGAACGGACTTGATGTTTAAAGAAACAAAATAACAATTGATCGAACTTAAGACTCAGTTTCAATGTTTCAACTAAGTTCGGTCGAACTTATGCAATATTTCAGCAAATTTTAAGGAAGTTTGGTCGAACTTGGAGTTTAAACCTTGAAAAACTAACAAGTTCGGGCGAACTTGATTAAAATTCAATGAATTTTAGTCAAGTTCGGTCGAACTTGGTCTCAAGTTCGATGGAATTGGTTTTGACAAACATGATTTTTTGAACTTTTTGATATCAAAATGATTGAATTTGATGTCCAAACTCTCAGGGGTTTGTTATTAGTGTGTTTTCACATGGCATATTAAAAATTACCCATTTTTGACCGTGAAATCATCAAGAATATGAAAATGTTAAGAAAATGATAGAATGGAGATGAAATAGAGAGATTCTTGTCTTGCTTGCCAGCAAATTTAGGTATCCAGGCTTTGATACCACTTGTAGGAACATCCACGAAAGCTCGGGAACCTAAATTTGATATCTAACTCCATAATAGATGAAATATTACGTCGTGTTTACCAATAGACAAGATTTAATCAGTTAATCGTCAGTTTTATAGATCAAACGTTCTGGTTACAAACTAACAGAGCTTCGCCTCTGAAACGTCAAAGTTTCTCATACAAATGAAATCCCAAGGCACCTATTTATAGACTTGCAAGTTCGCTGGTGGGAGAGTGAAGTTCGCCCGAACTTGACATCATCACAACCATTTCCAGCGAACTTGGCCTCTAAACACTTAAATACACTTTGTTTCTAACAGATTAATCCTATTCGCTCAGACACAATACATAATGACGTTAATGGCGAAGGCAATAGACATATGACCAACAATAGACTTTTCTAAACGAACAATGTTTTTGTGCTCTCAGTGCTTTGAACAGACTTTGAGGATTTATTGAAAACTTCAGTTTTAAACTATTTTTAAGGATGAGTTTTGATTTTATAAAAATATTTTACTGCTATTTCACATGGATCACAAAAGAAATTTGTTTTTAATCCATGTTTAGCATTCCAGACATAGAGATCAAGCTATCAAGGACAGATGATTCCAATTTTTTTTAAGCACAACTCCCAACTGATCTATAGACTGGAAATGTTATTGAGAAATCAAACTCTTTTTATAGCAATCCCTCATAAATGATGTCTGATGTCATTAGTGTTTTGATCATTAACTAATGAAACTAGCATAGGATGAGTTTTGACAATTATTTTGAACATCTGCAGCTCTTGTGATGAAAATTGTGTATATCTGCAAATTCAATCTAGACAAGCAAATTATGAAATAACCTTGACCATCAACAGATTTCTTTTGATTTATTATCAACAAGAAGTAACTTCCTTCTTCTCTAAAAATAAAAAGGTTTTGCTCACTGGTAGGAAATTGAGCTTTGACTATCTAAAACAAGTAAAAGCTCATCATGTATTCCTTAAAAAAATGAAAGGTTTAATACATGTCCTGATATGTACATGAAGTTTTTACTGTTAAAAATTTAGTAAAAACTTCGTTGATAAATAAATCAATTTCATCTGATTGATGTTCTAAGTCCTTTTAGAAGCAATTGCTAACTTGAGATACATCATTTACCTGGATCTACCTGTAAACAGTGGTTGCACTCAATGTATTTGGTAGCAGTTGTATGAGCAGAGATGTGAGCCCTTAAGTGTTTTATGTTTATACTCTTTTCTTTTAACATCAAAAGTTTCGAGATAAACACACTTTTAAGTTTTGCGATTTTTCTTCTATTCCTCTTTTATCCTATCCATAGGCAAATGTCATACCATTCGTTGGAAGGCTTTTAAGGAAGGAATAATCAATCCAGAATCATTTACAGCAATGTTTTGAGAACCTTAGACATTTTTGCAAAATGCTTATGCTAAAATCCACATCACTTTCACCTGGTCTTCTAAATCTCAACCCATAACCGTTAATCATCGAATCAACACAAAATCTGAACACGAATACTGACATTGTACATAACTGATTTAGTTTTTACTCTGTTTTCAGCAAGTATAAACAATCATAGTATCACTGAATTTGAGCTGATCTTTTTATGTCAAATCGATTGTTAGATCGAATTTGACTGACCTAGCTCTGATACCAATTGTTAGGATCTGAGTTTGACCTAATTGTGTTGTTTTAAGCAAAATTATTATAAATAAGATAAAACACATAAAACCTTGCAGCGGGAAGCGATTTAAAACTTTGTAACACAATCAAATGAGAGATCAGTTTTCATCACACAATGTTTTCATTACTCAAAAGATTGAAATGAATACAAGTAATTACATTCATGAATCACTAACTCCCCCCAGCCCGAGCTTCACACAGATTAGATTGTACAAGATAAGTGTGTGTGTGTGTGAGCTGAATAGAACAGTACATGCACTGTCTATTTATAGTACAAATCCTAAACTCTAAAGCATCTTTGCTGACATCACCAAGACAATGACATCAAACTAATCCTAACAACCTCTAACCACTGCTAATGCTAACCTCTGATACAATACAAAACAGTGATGGTTATCCAAATAGATGCTAACCACTGATGAGCTAACCACTTTTGAAGCTTTATCATATGTTCTTCAAAGGGTGATTAGACCTTTGACTTTCATCGGACTTTGACTTCAACAAGGTTTGGTTCTTCAACAGACTTTATAACCAGCAGAGCTTAGCCAAGAGCAGATGTTAGAACTATCAGATGTTAGATATCTTGCCATTGAGGGAAGTTGTAATTCAAAGCACTGTTTATTCTGGATCATATAGTTCAGACCTGTTTTGGCATTTTATCATCTGTTCTTTTGTAGGGTTCAATCCCAACAGATGTCTTTGAACAATCTATTATGTCTCATCTCGATGTCTCTGCCGTCGTTTGGTGTGACAGATTGGTATCAAAGGCATAGCTATAAGCAATTACGAAAAAATTTACATGTTTGACCTAGACTATAGCTAAGAACCCGCATGAGCGTTACTTGTGACTTATTTGACCTTTCACTTTTCATGCATAAAAAAATTTGATTCTTCCTAAACTTGCTTCTCGTCTTATCATTTGTTCTTAAAAATATATACTTCCCTAAGGTGGAATTATACTACGACACGAAAACACTCGCATTTCACAAACGAAAAAACCTCACCAATATTGGAATGAATCCCTTACTTTGGTGATGACTTTCAATCCGCTATTATTGTTTTAATGAAATCACACCATTAAGATAGGAGTGGATTCCTTACCTTAATGCCAATTTCACTCACCTCACTCTTGTGGACCAACAGCAACGAGTTAGGATGAACTTCCTTACCTCAATGGATAAGTACAAACCACGTTTCGGGAATGAAACAAGTTAGGAGTGATATCCAAACCTTGGTGACTAATCCCATTCCTCGATTTTCAATCTCCCCAAAGTCTCAAACCTTTTATAGACAAGGGACATGTAGTAACTAGAATGGTGAATACTATTAACCAAAATTTCGGCGACATATTCTACTTATTAGGCCAAAGCATGATTCCCGAACTCAAAAGAAGGTTTGACTACTTTGGGTTAGTCTTAGTTCTGTTCTGTAACATTCCAAGTTTTAATCGAACCTCTTTTATACTTGTATTCACTTTATGTATTTTATGTTTCAACCTTTATCCTCTTCAAATTCGAATTTCCCACGTCGTGCTATTCTCGCAACCTAAAACAATAATATTCGAGAACCAACAAAAATTTAAAACTCTTTCATTGTTGCTTAGTTTACTTTCAAGGTGACTATATGATTCATTTATGTGAACAATTTGAAACTTACGTGCTTATGTGACATACTATCATACTTTAAATCTGAAAAAATATTTAAACCGTTGATCAAGTCTCACCATTCTCTCTATCCGACCTTGTAGATGTCTTCCAATCGCCATTCCCACAAAACTCAAAGAGGAGCTCCAAACAAAGCCCCAACAAGAAATAGGTTTCCTTTATGGCCAAGTAAATGGCCCTTGTTTTACCTGACACTTCAGGCCCTAATGTTTTAGTGGAGTCCAAACACGATACCACCAAACCCACCTCTTTCACCTATAACAGTTTAACTCGTGTAGCCAAAACCTTTCACGGGTATTGATGGTGCCTCCAAGATTCTTGAATGGTTTATAGCATCAAATTCACCTTCATCAATATGAGTGTCCGGATCACCTTTGGACTTGTAGTGACACCAGTGTCTTCAAATTGAGGGCACTCAAGTGGTGCAAAAGCAAAAAAAATACTCGTGGAAACGAGATTGCCTACCTTTGGAAAAGCTGAAACAACTCATGTTAGCGTAATTTTGTTCGCCAAAGCTTGAGGAGGAGTTTTGGAACCTCAAACAGGTTGGAGGCAATAACTTAGCCTATATCACTGACAGACCGTGTCGTCCGGTCAGTTAAAAACCTAACTAACTTTGGTAGTTACGTAAGTCGAGTATCGTATCCACGAAGAGCATGTGGTCAGTATCACACTAGTTATTCGATTGTCTAAACTATTTATATCAAGTGTACAAAATACTTATGAAGCTTGCTAATTTTCTTTGTTTGGTTTAAAAAGGTGTCAGAGTAAACTGACAAGTTACTATTAACTAAAAAAAGATTATGTTAATTATTGCAAAAACTGGATTACTTGATTGAAAACAAGAACTGGGAACAAGGATCATACCCGGTTAATAATTGCAAAACCTAGGGTTCCTACACGTTTTAACTTGATTCAGTTGCATATAGTGATTAACAAATTAAATGTCATGTGGCTTAGGTGGAAAAAGCTAACAACGTCATAGACAACAGACCACAATGCACTTCCTTACCAAGAACATGTAAATCCAAACCTAAGAAAAGGCAAAATTGCACATAACCATTTCGCAAAGTCAAATTTTATCTTTACTCGATAATTTACAAATTCGAAACACAGCAACACAATTATCAAAGGTTTCAAATACTAAACAACTTGTCAGAAATCAAATCAAATACAAAATGTTGAAACCCTAGAATTCTTACAAAAATCTACACGGGGTGAAACCCAGGAGACTAGTCACTCATGGTTGATGCTTCATGAACACCGAGTGACGAACACGAACACCAGACCATGATCTTGAGTCATGGAGGAATGAAGAAGGTTAGGGTTAGTGTTTGGATGGTCAGTATGGATGGATGGAGATGGAAGTGAATGATGATGGTTTGATGATGGTGGTGTAATGGGTGAGGGTTACAGATGATGGAGGTTAGGTTAGGGTTAGAGAGGTTAGGGAGAACTTAGATGCGAAGGAGATGAAGATAGATGGCTCCCAGATGTGATAATTCCATTCAAATCTCGTAACTCAATTAATCCCCATTCAATTTTTCGGTCCAAAAAAGTTAAACAAACTATTCAGCGTCATCAATATGGAGAAGGCGTCACCGACGGGCCAAGGGGCGTCACCAATGCATTGCCTAGCCTCAGTTTTTCTCTAGACGCGCTAACATGCTGTCTACGCTCAAGTTTTGCCGACGTGACTTTCTGGAAGGTGTCGCCAACGGGCAACCACCCTCTAAAATATGTTTTTCTGATTTTGTTGTTTTGCATGTCCGACTGAGTCATTTTCCATCCCAATGCTCCGTAAAGCTCCGAAATGCTCCTTAAACTTCGTTAACCTGCAAAAACAAAATCACATCAAAGTAGGCAATTCAAAACTCAAGTTTATGTAAAAACACAAACTTTACATACAATAAAACATCAGTTTCAATCAAGCATCAACCACCGGCTTTAAGCAACTTGTTGGTCGCCTTTTGTGATCCTGTTCGAATGATGCAACGTTCTTCGATCCTAGAGATGGGTGGTTATGAAATATATAAACATTCAAAGAATAAAATAGAGATAATGAGAATTGGGTTTCTTCAATGATTAATTCTAGAAATAAATGTATCAACTTTATTAACACAAGAATTAATCTTTATTTGGCGGAATCAAACAAAGAAGAAGGGTTGATTCGAGAATGAACTCGAATCTTGAATATCACCCCTAGAATAATCCAGGGGGTAAAATCACATGGAACTCTATTTGTAAATGCTTCAGTTGACACACATAATCCTACAAGAGAATTATGAATATGTAGAGATTTCCACTTGTAGTATCTCAATTATAATAAGTTGACAGAATGTTGGTTTGTGTGCCCATCCATTTGTCATGTGACTTAACCTTTTTCTTCTGTGTATGCCAACTTGTTCCCTTTGAGAGCCATCACAATTTGAGATATTAATGTGTTCATGAGATATATTATCTTATGAACACAATACTTTGACTTGTATCTTTTAAAATTCATAATGTTCTGCTAACATATTGAAGTCTTGTAACCTCATAGTGATCTTTAACCAAAGAAGTTTGTGTATGAGAAGCTTGATTATTTTCTTTCTGACTCTTCATATTTAGTGTTTCTGAGACGGTTCATGAGTCGGTTCGTGTTGACATAATTAGTTCGGAGTAAATTTTACAATTTTCAACAACAAATAAATATAGTCCTAACAATCACCCCCTATTTGTTGTTGAAAGTACAACCAATGTATTAAACTTAGAAATAAAAAATAAACTTTTCATAATAAGATCTTCAAAAGTAATCAGTATTCTGATTGCTTGAACGATCTTCTTTGGTGGTATGAAAGCTTATTTCACTTTGGCAAACGTAGACTTACTCTGTATGATCATCTGATTATTTTTCATTCCTTGTTGTAATTCTTCACCTCGGTTTGTAATTCCACCTAAATGTATGCATTATATCTTATACCCCAACACACATAGGATATGAGTATCTTCTATCCAATATAGGATAAGTGTTTAGGGTATCGATTGATGAGGGTTTGAAAAATAACGAACCATGCAAAACTATAAAAATATGATCTTGATCCATTGAAATTTTTGTTTTTTTTTTGTTTTCCATTTTGTTTTGTTTTGTTTTGTGTTGTTTTTATGGTGAACATTTAAAAAATCTCAGAAATATGATGATATCGGATTCTGATAACATCGAGATCTTATGAACACATAATCTGATTTTTTTATGAATACTTCGAAAAATCTGATGACCACATCAAAAATCTGATGTCCGACATCGAAATCTGATGAACATATCAGAAACCTATGATGAACGTCACAAAGACTGATGATGAACATTAGAAATCTGATCAACGCATCAGAATCTGATGAACTCATTAGAAAATCTGATCTACACTTCTCATACATTAGAATCTGATGAAGATATTAGAAAACTAGGCTTGAGACCAGATTTCTTCATTTCATTTGAATCATTCTTGTATGTTACTTCATATGTATATCGATCCTGTTTGAAGCCACCTATCTGGTCACATCTTTTTCTATTGCCAAAAGTTCCCATTCAATAACCACAATTTTTCCGCTTCTAATGCCTCCAAGAGTGCACGAAAATCACCAGTTTGGATGGTGACCCTAATGCTGATGTTGTCTTCGTTTCTTTACATACCTCCACTACAACCAACAACATCGACCGTGACAACCTTTCTTCTCATATCCAACCGTCAACAGTACAACCACACAAATACTTGCTTTCCAATAATCGAACACATTGAACGACTGCTTCTTTTAGATATATCATAACGGCTGGATTCAGTTACTTAATTTTCTTTTCCCAAAAAAAAAAACTATGGATTTCATATATGTAGGAAGTAATCAAATGAGAGACCGACTAGTAAGTTAGAGAAATATCATTTATTGAATATCTATAGCACATAGCCTCTTCAGGAATGACAGTGGATTTTTATGGCATTAGATGGATATACCTGATTTTGGGTTTAAGACTTTGTGGCTGAGATGAGGGTATCTTTAATTTTGGTAGTGAAAGGGTTTATGAGGATAAGGTTTGCATGAGGTGAAGTATAGTATCCCTTCTTTTTTAGATGTAATTTGGAAATAAAGTAAAATAACTTCAATTATATATATTTTAAGACTTATGACGATTGAAAAAGAAATACATTATTCTACTTCACTTACATTTTTTTGTTTTTGGATCTGTTGGTACAGTTTTTTTTAAAAACTTTTTTAGATCATGAATAGACATCTCTATCACAGGAGCAAGGGATCTGGAAATAAATTATCCAACTTGCTCTGATACCACTTGATGGTCCTCTTTTCTAATATTGTTCGAATTATGCAACGTTCTTCGATCGTAGAGACGGGTGTTTGTGAAATATATAAACATTTAAAGAATAAAACAAAGATAATGAGAGTGGGGTTTCTTTAATGATTAATTCTTTAAAAATGTATCAATTTATGAACATACGAATCAATCTTTATTTGGCGGAATCAAACAAAGAAGACAGGGTCGATCCGAGAATGAACTCGAATCTTGAATATCACCTCCTGGAACAATCCAGAGGGTAAACTCACATGGAACTCTATTTGTAAATGTTTCACTTGATACACATAATCGTACAAGAGAATTATGTATATATATAGAGATTTTCACTTGCAGTATCTCAATTGTAATAAGTTGATAGAATGTTGGTTTGTGTGCCAATCCATTTGTCATGTGGCTTAACTTTTTATCTTCTGTGTATGCCAACTTGTTCCATTTGATAGCCATCACAATTTGAGATATTAATGTATTCATGAGATATATTATCTTATGAACACAATTCTTTGACTTGTATCTTGTAAACTTCATAGTCTCCCGCTAACATATTGAAGTCTTGTAACCTTGTAGTGATCTTTTAATCAAAGAAGTGTCCGTATGAGAAGCTTGATTATTTTCTGTCTCAGTCTTCATATTCAAGTGCTTCTGGGACGCTTCATCAGTTGGTTCGTGTCGACGGAATTAGTTCTAAGTAACTTTTCAATTTTTGATAACAAATAAAAATAGTCCTAACACAACTTAGCATCCTAGTCCCCCACCTTGTTAACACCAGTGAACAAGCCATAGCCCAATATATCAAGGGTCTTTCACTAGTCATTTGTGATTCCGTTATCGCAGCCAAACCGAGTACCCAAGAAAAGACCATTCGGTTAGCCGCTACCCTAATTGACCACCGTGTGAGTGACGGATCTTTGATCCTCAAGTGTGCCACAAAAACCGTTAATCAAGACATCATTGAATTTCCCGAGGAACCCAAAGAAACCAAAACCCCATCCAAGAAAAGCAACAACGGTAAGAAATGCAAGTTTCAAACCAAAACTATGCCATAGTAGCCCCTAACAACCAAGCCCCCAATAACCCAAACCAAGACTCCACCAAGTAAGCCTGCGCCGGATCCTTCCCCAAATGCAACATATGAAAATACCACCACCCAGCCGCCTCTGCATGCCGACAATGCACGATTTGTAGTCGGTATGGACATCTCGCCCTTACATGTTGAGGTGGTCGTCGACCACAATGCGACCAAGCTCAAATCCAACCGTCAACCAACGTCCTCCGGTTAACACAAATGGTCGTGCTTGCTATTGTAACGCCTCGTATTTTCATAAACTCATACTTTTAGAAAAACACGTGTCGTTTCAATATTGTTTTTAGAATCCTAGTTGAAATCAGGTCGAAAAATGGGTTTTAAGACGGCAAACAATGCACTTTACACAGTTTTACCGTAACCGACAAACAAACGCGACTAATATAATTTATCGGCTCCATTTTATAGTTACTCTCAATTTTAAATAATATTATACGGCACAGTTTAGGAAATACGGGTGCAAAAACGGATCTTGAAATGCGATTGGGCCGCTAACGAGCTTTAGGCCCAACCGCTTTAAAACCCTACAACTACAAAAGCCCTCATCTTCCTCTTTTGAACAAACCCTAGCCCCCCTTTAACCCACACCCCTGCTCTCTTACCTTCCGGTCACCGGTGCCGCCTTTCTGGCCGGCCGCCGGCAACGTGAACTCCGGCCACCCATCTCTCCGCAGTCCTTCTCCACCTCCAGCCACACCCCTCTTGCACCTCTCACCTCATTCACTCACCCTCACCTCCTTCCTCCGCCACAAATCACCGCACCAAACCCTCCGACCTCTCCCTCTAGGCTCTCTCCACGTTTTCCCGGCGCCGGCGAAGCCGGTGGAACCGGCGAGTCATGTCCGCCACCTCGCTCGTCCTTCCCTCTCTCTCTCTTTGTGGATCGAAGACCGGCCACCGTGCTGGTGGCGGCGTACCAAGGTCAACGGAAACAGCAGCGGTAGCCGCTTAGAGCAGCAACGACAGCGAAATCGGCTGGCGACATCTAGCGTCGACAGCCCAGACGCGTTCTACAGCGGGTTTGGGTTTTGGTTTACTCTCGGTTCTTGTTCAGGTTCGACCTCGGTCCTTAACTCGATTCTTAGTCCGGTTCCAGTTTCAGATCTTGTTTTGCTATTTCAGTTTCGGTTCAATTTCGATTCAGCAGGTTCGGTCAAAGCTCGGGTCGCGGTCAAACCCGTCATTCATGGTCAACCTTTCAGTCACGAGGCGTGATATAAATTTTAACGACTCATTGTTTTGTTCATAATATTTATGTTATGTTAATCTAATCGCGGACCGACTTAATATATTTGTAACAAATCATACGTATATAAACATATATTGTTTCGATTATTGTTGAGCTTTGAAAACATATATCGACAACTAGATTGTCGGGATAGTCCAAAAACAAGGGGAAACTCTGCCCGTTTTTCGTCAAACACATATATAGATATTTTTTAGATATATACTTCTCGACAAAATATATATTTTTATTATTATACTTTTCAACAAAAATATATACTTTTACAATTATACTTTTCGACAAAAATATATATTTATTTAATATTTATACTTCTCGACAAAAATATACATTTATTTATTATACTTTTGAATATATATATATATATATATATATATATATATATAACGAATATACCCTTTCGACAAAACATACATACTTATTATACCTTTCGTCAAAAAATAGAAATCTATCATACCTTTCGCTAGAATATAAATATAAATATCTATATGTTGTTCGTCAATTATAAACGTATATATATTTACATATATATATATATATATATATATATATATATATATATATATATATATATACTTCGTAGTCTAAATCACAATTTAAAACGTATCGGATTCAAATAAAATTTTTTTAATATAAGGGTAAATCCATTTATTTTATTAATTCGACAACACTTTTACGACACCTTTGACAAATTTAAATTTGGAATAGTTACATAAATCACGTGATAAACGCATACGTACATTCAACTTCAATTCAAATCCTTTGTTATATTTTCGATTATTCATACACATTCGTTGCCATTTAAGGTGACTTCGGTGTCCCATTCTCCTACTCATCAAATCGTCGTGGGATTACCAAAGAGACTTAGCAATTTTGTGAGTATACTCGAACCCCCTTTCTACGTTTACCACTTTTGGGGTGTAACATGTTTACATATCAAAAACAACACTAAACTTATGTTTTATTACTTGCACGAACAATCCATTATACATGAACGCTTTGATACATATGTTATGCTTATACTAGGACCGAACGTATGTGATACCATAGTCATTAGCTTATTTTGAGCCTCCATTTGACATGTATAGCGCTATAGGAGTAACGCACCGCCTGTGAACGTGTGGTCATGTTGAATTATCATAAACATATTGCGTAAACAGAGGGTTGACTAGAAATATCGCATGCCTTGTATTTGTTCGTATGTAAACTTAGTTACCATGTGGATTGTTTAAACTTATGCTTATACGTATGTTATGCTCAAACTTGTATACTCGCCTTTGCTTTTGCATTGAACTCGTATTTTTAAAATATGTTACAGGTTGATGAAGATGATGCTATGAAAATGAAGTAGCGTTGAGCCTAGATACACACATAGACGTTGGGTTTATTATTGTCGTATCAAATTTTGTCATTATCATCGCTGTATTTGAATTTCTCTTGTAATGTATGACGATTTAAGTATGAAATGAAATCCGGTTTAATCAATTATTGTCACTATTAGTTTTATGAGTAATGAGAAATCTATATCGTCCCGCCTTGATGTTTCTGCCATCGGTTGGGGTGTGACAGCTATAGATGTGGTGATCCTAACCATCTCAACCACAATGTCACTGCAACAATCAAGGTCAAGTACAAAATGCCATGTGGTCGCGTATTCAACAATAACGTGACACTAGCTCAAAACGACAACGATGTGGTAAACGGTACGTTCCTTGTAAATGGACTTTATGCTTCTATACTTTTTTATACTCTTGTGGATAAAAGCTTTTTCTCTGAAAATTTTGAACCTTTGCTTAAATTTACACTATCCAAGCTATCAAAATCTTCCACCGTCGAGGTCGCTAACTGAAATATATCACCATTGATTCCATACTCCGGGATTGTGTCCTTAACCTTAAAGAACACAAATTCCCAATCGAACTCATACCCATGCAATTGGGTAGCTTTGATATCATATTAGGCATAGATTGGCTTGCCAAGTTTCGTGCCAAAGTCGTTTGCTTTGAGAGTTTTATTCCATTCCGCTTCCCTCCAGTGACACCTTGCAAATCTATGGTGAGAAACCCTCAAAAGAGCTTAAACTCATGTCTTGCACTCAAGATTGAAAATACTTGCGTAAAGAATACTTTGCCTCTCTAGCCCACATTATGGAGGAGAAGGACAGAGAAAGGAATGTGAAAGACATTCCAATCATTCTTGATTTCCCTAAGTTTTTCCCGAAGACTTACCTGGTCTTCCTCCCGCTCGTTTCGTTGAATTTCGAATTGACCTCGTACCCGGTGCTACATCCGTTGCAAAAAAATCCATACTGCCTCACACTTTTGAAGAACCAAGAGTTGGCTACTCAACTTCAAGATTTGCTTAATAAAAGATTCATACGCCCTAGCTCATCCCCTCGGGGGGATCCTGTCCTTTTCATTAAAAAGAAGAATGATTCGTTTCGTATGTGCATCGATTATCGTGAGCTCAATAAACTCACTATTAAAAATTATAACCCCCTTCCTCGTATCGATGATCTCTTTGATCAACTCCAAGGAGCGACTTGTTTCTCGAAAATTGACATTCGTTCTGGTTATCATTATCTTTGTGTTCACGTAGAAGATATCCCAAAAACTGCTTTTCACACAAGGTATGGTCATTACGAGTTCATGGTTATGCCTTTCGGTTTGACCAACGCACCTGCGATCTTCATGGACTTGATGAACCGTGTGTGTAAACCCTACTTGGATTGTTTCGTAATTCTGTTCATTGACGATATCCTAATCTATTCTAAATCCAAGACCAAGCAAGAAGGACAATTATGTTTAATTTTGAAACTCCTTTAAGCCGAACGATTGTATGCTAAATTCTCCAAATGTGAGTTTTGGCTGAAAAGAAGTTTGATTTCTTGGTCATATTCGTAAACCAGAAGGGTATTCACGTTGATCAGGCCAAAATTGAAGTTGTCAAAAATTGGATCGCTCTAAAATTCCCGAACGAAGTTTGTTCTTTTCTTGGATTGGCGGGTTACTACCATCGTTTCATTTCCAATTTTCCTAAAATCGTTGTACTTCTCACCTCTTTGACCCAACAAGAGGAATCTTTCTAAAATCTCAAGTGTATGCTTTGCAGTGCTCCTATCCTAACCCATCCTAACGAAAACAATGATTTTGTTGTTTACTGTGATGCTTCGAATCAAGGTCTCGGTTGCGTTTTTATGCAACGAGTGTTGGAAATTTATGTCTGGTTCGATAAGTCAACGCTACCGACCGGGTCTTGACCCGTAAGAGTTACACCGTGGACAACGAACTTAAATCCACTTAACTAGCTTAACTGGTAATTACGAACAATATGCGAAACGGATCATAATTATATTTATGATCATGAGCGGGATTATATTATTGTTGCGGTTATTAACTGAGAGACGGGTACATGGGCCGGGTGACACGGGTATACTCATCTCACCACTTGTCATACATGCACCCACGCTACGTCACTTGTCACGCATGCATGCTTGCACCGCCACTTGTCGCACATGCAAGAATCTTGGCCATTTGTCATACATGCAAGAAACCTACGCCATTTGTCGCACATGCATTGTGCATGTCCGCCACTTGGCAAACATGTATGAGCCTAGCTCTTCTATTTAAATGGAACTTGTTCTTGCATTTAGATGGTTAGAAGAAATTGATCTCTCAAACACCCACAACCATAACCGGCCTCAACCGCCGCCGCCAAAGCTGCCGCAGGCTAAAGTCGCCGCCGCCACTTGTGCCGTCGCCGTCCAAAGCCGCCGCCGCCACATGTGCCGCCACCGTCCAGAGCCGCCGCCGCCACTGCCGTTGCAGTCACTGTCGTTGCCGGCCGCCAGCTGCCGTCGCCTCAGATGTCGCTACCGGGTCACACCCGCGTTCCGTTTTGTTCGTTTCACTAGCACGTGTTCGTTGAACCTTGGTGTCTCGACCGGTTAGTCACTAACCGAGGTATATCTTTCTCATCGGTAGTTAGATATTTTTATTACTGTACTCGCATTTGCATGTAACCGGATCCTACCGGGTTTCGTTTTGGTTGATCACTTGTTTATTTTTCCGCTGCGTTTTACTATTAACTCGCTTAATTAATTTACCTTTATTTATTGAACCGGGTTTTTGATAAATAAAAAAATTATAAATGATCACCATGGAAACCCAACAGTGGTATCAGAGCCTTGGTTACAGCATACGAGTCGGTACCGGTCTTTTAACCGGAATAGAACACAAACTTTAATTATTTTAAAGTTTCTGATCTATATGATTTTAAGGGCAACTTTATTTTTGGTCAATATTTTATTGTTTTGCTTGACCAAAACGTTGCCCGGATTATTTTGTGATTGTTATGAAATATGTAAATCTGGCCCGACCTTGTTTTGTGGTTGTATATTTTATTCGGTTTTTGTAATTATATTTTATGGCCATCTAGATGGTTCAAAGTTGTAATAGATAGGGTTTCTTCCTTTATTGTATTTTGTAAAATATTGTAATAAACGAAGACCCGGAGACAAAACCGAGGACGCTAAAACAGGAGTCATGAAGTCAGTGGGAGTTGCTCGAGACGACTGGATGCACTCAAGTCCATCCTTGTGGTTGTTTGGGTGTTGTGACCCCGTGACCCGTTTGATCTTGCTATTAGGCTCTAGCAAGATCGAACATTTTTGGGCCATATAGATTTACATATTTATCTTGCTATTGTGGTTGCTTTTTATCTTATAAGTTATTATAACATAACCAACCTAAATACCAACATGATTTTAAAAGGAGTTTTAAAATATTAAAACAATCACATTATAACAAGTTCTAAATTGTTTTACAACTTGTTAAAACTTTATTATAAAACAAAGGTTGTTTTAAACAAACACATAACCAATTAAGTTTTGCAAATTAAATTAGATTTAATTTTTCAAAACTATTAACTTAATAGTTTTTTATTAACTTAAAATTGGTTATTTCAAGTCGCGACAATTTAGTTTTAATAGGATATTTAAAACTAAGTATCCTGAGAGATGAAAGGGTTCATCAAGATGTCACGACTAAAATATATACTAAAATTGGCTCTTACGACCCTATTTGGTAAAAATCAAAATTAAACCATAATTAAAATTAATGGTCGATGCCATCCTACTACTAGTAACACTTGGGGCATAATGCGAACCATTAGTTTGGAGCCACAGCACAACACTTGGTGTCTAGTTTATCCTTCCAAGGTGCAAGGGCTTCGTCGACACATCCGACCCTTCCACATGTGACCGTTTTAGGACGACTATTACTTTTCTTCTCGTGTTACGTGCTACAGCTGTCTCGAGAACAAAAATGGCATATATGAGGCTAAACGTATCAATGCATAGACAAGAGTTGTCTTAGCGGCCTCATACCGAGAGTTGTGCTCTTCTCACAACTGACAATCGTTGTCAGTCCGCTTGAACCCCTTGCTAATGTTGCGTGCTACAGCTGCCTTTAGAAAGAGCTTCTAACCGGATTCTCATTCCTTGTTACAATTACTGTAATGGGTTATTAATTAAATAAGGAAATATACATCGAAAATACTAATTAAAATCATTGCTTATATAATAGATGTCTAAAGAAAACAACTCCTCCATTCTCAAGTCTGTACTTGAAAAAGAAAATTGAATAACACCAACTTTCTCGAATGGCACCGCAATCTGAGAATAGTTCTTAAGATGGTGAAAAGCTATGTATCTTAGATGGCCCAGTCCCTACCGAGCCTGAAAGTAACTCTACTGCTGCTCGCAAGGCACTGGAAAGACATAACGGGATGCCATTGAGGTAGCCTGCCTTATGCAAGCCACCATGTCTCCTGAACTTCAGAAGAACATGGAAGATAAAGATGCTTATGACATGATCCGGCAACTGAAAGGCATGTTTCAGAAACAAGCCCGATAGTAGCGGTATGACACCATGAAACAGCTCATAAAGCTGTAAAGTGCTGGAAGGATCATGTGCTTAAGATGAAAGGATACATTGACCAAATGAACAAACTTGGTTATCCCTGCAAGAGAAATTGCAGTGGACTTCATCTTGAACTTTTCCCCTAGCTCATATGACCAGTTCATTATGAACTATAATATGAATGCGTGGGTAAAGACTGTGCCTGAGCTACATGGTATGCTCAAAACGGCCAAGATGAACATTTCACATAAAACCAACCACGTTCTAATGGTCAAGTCTGTCACAACCCCGACCCGCAGCGGAATAAGAGTCGGGGCATAATTGGGTTATCACCAAAGCTCATGATATTTACTAAAGTGTTTGAATTTATGTCTAGGTTCGATAAGTCAACGCTACCGAACGGGTTTGCCACAGTAAGAGTTACACGTTGGACAACAACTTAATCCAAGCTTAACTAGCTTAACTGGTATTACGACAATTCGAACGTATTGTATTTTAGATCATGAGCTGGTTATATTTGTTGCGGTTAAAAGAGAGGGTACATTGGCGTGACATGGTTATCATCTCACCAACTTGTATACATGACACTAATCACTTGTGCATCATTTGATATTGTCTCACTGTTTGATTTGTAAAATGCAAAGAAACTAATTTTTGCACATGCATTGGCAATGTCGCAACTTGCAAACATGTTACCCTAATCTTCTATAAATGGACTTTTTCTTGACATTAGAGGTTAGAAGAATTGATCTCAAAACCCACACCATAACGTCAACGCGGCCAAAGACGCCTGCACATTGTGTCGTCGCGTCCAAAGCCGCGACATTGTACCGCACCGTCCAGAGCCGCCGCGCACTGCTGTATGCAGTCACTGTTGTTGCAGTCCCAGCTGCGCGCCTCAGAGTCGTACACGGGCACACGGTCCGTTTTGTTGTTTCACTAGCCGTGTTCGTGACTGTGTCTCGACGGTTAAGTCACTAACGAGGTATACTTTCTATCGGTAGTCTGATATTATTTGATGTACTCGCAAATTTGATGTTAAACCGATCCTAACGTTGTTCATTTGGTAGATCATTGTTTATTTTTCTGCTGCGTTTTACTAATTAACTCGCTAATATTTACCTTTATTTATTGAACGAGGTTTTTGATAAAAAAAACTATTAAAATGAACATGGTAAACCACACACAGTGGTATCAGGCTTGGTTGACAACATACGAGTGGACGGTCTTTTAAACTGGAATAGAACACAAACTTTAATAATAAGTAAGTTTTATCTATAATGATTTTAGGCAACTTTATTTTGTCAATATTTTATTGGTTTGCTTGACCAAACATTGCTTGGATTATTTTGTGATTGTTAAAAAATGTAATTGCTAGACTTTTTTGTGGTTGATTTTTAATTGGTTTAGTAATTATATTTTATGGCATCTAGTGGTTCAAAGTTGTAATGATACGGTTTTTCCTTTATTGTATTTTGTAAAATATGTGTAATAAGTAATGACCCGGAGGACTCAAAACCGAGGACGCTAACAGGAGTCATGAAGTCATGGACTTCCATCGAGACGATGGATGCAACTAAATCATCCTTGTGTTTTTTTATGTTGTGAACCGTGAACCCGTTTATTCTTGCTATTAGCTCTACAGATCGAACTTTTTGGCCATATAGATTTAAATATTCAACTCTTGCTAATTGTGGTTGCTTTTTACTTATAAGTTATTAACACATACCAACCTAATATACCAACATGATTTTAAAAGGAGTTTTAAATATTAAAACAATCTACCATGTATAAAGTTTAATTGTTTTACATGTTAAAAATTATTAAAAACAAAGTTGTTTTAAACAACATAACAATAGTTTTGCAAATTAAACTTAGCTTTAATTTTCCAACTATTACTTAATAGTATTTTTTAACTTAAAATGGTTATTTCAAGTCACACAATTTAGTTTTATAGGAATTATAAAACTATGTCCTGAAGATGAAAGGTTATCAAGATGTCACGATTTAAAATTATACTAAATTGGTCTTCGACCTATTTGTAAAAATCAAATTAAATCATAATCAAAATAATGGTCGATGCCATCTACTATAGTAACACTTGGGCATAATGGAACCATTAGTGTTGGAGCCAAGAACATACACTGGTAGTCTAGTTATCTTCCAAGGTGAAGGGCTTCGTCGACACATCCGACCCTCACATGTGACGTTTTAGGAGACTATTACTTTCTCTCGTGTACGTGTACAATTACAGTTCGAGAACAAAAATGGATATATTGAGGTAAAGTATAACATGATAACAGAAGTTTGAATGTCTTAGCGGCCTCAACCGAGAGTTAGATCTTTCACAATGCACGTTGTCATCGGCTTGGAACCTTGCTAATGTTGCGTGCTAAACTGCTTTAGAAAGCTTAACCGGATTCTCATTCTTGTTACAATTCTGTAAATGGTTATTAATTAATAAGGAAATATACAATCGAAAATTACTATATTAAAATCATTGCTTTATAATAGATGTCTAAAGAAAAAACTCTCTCCATCTGCAAGTTGTACGAAAAAGAAATTGAAGTTAAACAACTGTTCTCGAATGGCACGAGGATATGATGAATAAGTTCTAAGATGTGAAAAGCTATGTTTTAGTGGCAGTCCTACAGACCTGAAGTAACTCTCTGACTCTCGCAAGGCACTGGAAAGAATTGAACGGGATGCCATTGAGGTAGCCTGCTATATCAAGCACCATGTCTCTTGACTTCGGAAGAACATTGGATTAAAGATGCTTATGATCAGATCCGGCAACTGAAGGTGTTTTAGATTACAAGTTCCGTAGTAGGTATGACACATGAAACATCATAAGCTGTAAAGTGCTGGAAAGGATATGTGTTAGATGATAAGGATACTTTGGACCAAGATGAACAAACTTGGTTATCCCCCTGATGCAATGAAATTGTAGGTACTTCTATCTTAAACTTTCCCTAGCTATATGACTAGTTCATTATGAATCTTAAAAATGAATGCGTGGAAAGACTGTGATAGCAACAGGTATCTAATAATCGTCAAGATGAACATTTTAAAACCAACACGTTTTTCAATGTCAAGTCTGGTGGTGTTAAGAAGCCCAACAACAAGAAAATAATCATAAGAGCAAAGGCAAGAGAAAGGTTGTTGTTGCTGCCAGAAATGTCACCAACAACAAGCATGTTGCAAAACCACACCCTCCTAAGGAGCGTCAGTGCTTTGAATGCAACCAAATGGGGCACTAAAAGAAACTGCCCACAGTATCTAGCCAAGTTGAAAATGAATAAGGCCAATAACATTGGAACTTCTTCTAGTATTCTCATTTATGTTATTGAACTTTTCCTGTTTTCTAGCAACACATGGGTATTTGATACCAGATGTAGTTATCATATCGTTAATGTCTTGAAAGAACCTGAAAAGTGGAAGAAACTGAAACAAGGCAACATGGAATTCATAGTTGATAATGGAAAGAGAGTTCCAGTTCTGGCAACTGGAACATTTTGTTTTTCATGTCCTTCTGGCCTTGTAGTTACTTTAAATAACTGTTTGTTTGTATCTGGTTTAACCAGAAACTTTATTTCAGTTTCTTCACTGTTTGAACAAGGTTCAAGTACGTTCTAATGGAATATCCATTTCTACCTACTTGAAGAATGTCTTTTATTTTGAGGCTAGACCTCGAAGTGGTATTGAGTTCAAATAAATAATAACATATATTATCTTTCTAAGCGTAACAAAGCTGGTATAAATGAGACGTAATTTTGGCATTATAGACTTGGCCACATAAGTAAGACATGCATAAAATAGGTCCAGTCTGAGGAGATTCTTGAATCCGCTAGACAGAACTCCTTTGATGATTGCGAATCTTGCTTAGCTGGAAAACTCACAAAGCACCCCTTCATCAGTGTTGGTGAACGGGCCAATGGTCTTCTAGTACTCACTCACACTGATGTATGTGGCCCTTTCAGAACCACGACTAGAAACCATGAAGGATACTTCGTTACTTTTATCAACGATTATAGTCGATATGCTTGTGTCTATCTTATGAAGAATAAGCATGAAACTTTGAAAAGTTCAAAAGTTTCAAAATGAAGTAGTAAACCAGCTTGCTAGAAAGATAAAAGTACTTCGATAAGATCGAGGTGCTGAATACCTCAGCTTAGAATTCTCGATCATCTAAAGGAACGTGGAATAGTTTCACAACCCACTCCACCTGGCACACCCCACTTAATGGCGTGAGTGAAAGGAGAAATCGAACCCTAATTAATACGGTTCGATCGATGATGTGTAGAACTAACTTGCCTCACTTATTTTAAGGTCATGCTCTTATGATCGCTGCCCGCATTGTCAGTTCAGCTCCGACTAAGAAGGTAAACAAAACACCATATGAGATATGGCATGGGCGTAAACCCAATTTGGAATACCTTAGAGTATTGGGATATTAAGCATACATCACAAGTGATTCTGATGATAAGCCCGATCCTCGAGGCGAAAAAGTAGTTTTCGTAAGATACTATAAAAGGCGGATATTATTTCTACCATCCTAATGCAAATGTGATTTCCATCAAACGGAAGGACACTTTCTCGAGGAAAAACTCCTTAATCGAGAAAGTAGAAATAATATTGTTGGTCTTGAAGAAATTTGAGAACCACAAATAACCGCTAATGACGTCGGACCGTCTGATCAACAAGTAGTTGTTGCCTATGAATCAGACATAAACACAAACGTTCGCAAGAAGTAGGAGAATGCGCAAAGAACCCGATAGATACCTATGGCATCTAAATGGTCCCGAAGTCTTATTAGTAGCTGAGTCTAATGACGAACCTGCTAACTACAAATCTGCTATCCAGATCCAGACCTGGGAAATGGCAAGAAACCATGAATGTCGAGATGCAATCTATGCATAACAATCAAGTATGGGACTTGGTTAAGCTACCCCCGATTGTCGGGCAGTAGAAGCAAATGGATTTTCAAGAGAAAAACCGATATGCATGGAAATGTCCACACCTATAAATCACGGCTAGTTGTGAAGGGTTTCACTCAAACTCAAGGTATTGACTTTGATGAGACCTGCTCGCCCGTTTGTATGATTTAATCAATCAGGATATTGCTTGCTGTAGCTCCGTACTATGATTACGGAATATGGCAAATGGATGTCAAAACCGCTTTTCTTAATGGACATCTCTCTAAAGATGTCTATATGGTTCAGCCTGAAGGTTTTGTCGATCCAAAATATCCAACTAAGGTGTGCAAACTAAATAAGTCCATTTATGGACTCAAGCAAGCATCTCATGGCTGGAACCTTCATTTTGACCAGAAGATCAAAGAGTTTGGTTTTGTCAAGAATGAAGATGAGCCTTGTGTTTACATAAAGGCTAGTGGGAGCACCATATCATTCATCATCCTGTATGCGGATGATATACTAATCATTGGAAACAACATTCCTATGCTTAACAAGGTTAAACACTGTTTGGGATCTTGCTTCGCAATGAAAGATCTTGGAGAAGCTGCTTACATTCTTGAAATCAAGACCTATAGAGATAGATCTAAGCGGCTTCTAGGGCTAAGTCAAAGTACTCACATAGATGAAATGATGACACGCTTTAAGATGTAAAACTCCAAGAAAGGAGGCGTTCTTGGTGATTGGAGGAGTGGAAGAAGAGCTCACTGTAAGGTGTTACACTGATGCTAGCTTCCAAAGTGACCGAGTTGATTCTCGCTCATAATCAGGATTCGTATTCACTCTCAATGGAGGATTTGTTTGTTGGAAAAGCTCCAAACATAGAGTAGTGGTGGATTTAACCACTAAATTCCGAATATATTGTTGCATCAGATGCTGCAAAAGAAGCTGCTTGGATGAAAGAGTTCATCACCGACCTTAATGTGGTTTCAAGTATTCAGAAACCAATTAAGGTGTTCAGTGATAACACAGAAGCTATTGCTCAAACCAAGGAGCCCATATCTCATCACAGGGCCAAGCACATTCTAAGAAAGTTCCACTATATATGGGAAATACTGGAACAAGGAGACATCTTAATAACCAAATTAGACACAGATCAAAACATAGCAGACCGTTCACTAAACCGATAACTCAAGACAAGCATAACCAACATAGGAATGCTATCGGTCTTAGATTAGCTAGCCATTTGTTTTGATTTAGTATTTGGATGTACGAACATTCAAACAGTTGTACCTTTTGAATTCACCTTTGATTTACTGGTTAAATGCAAAGTTTGAATCTTACAACTATGTTTGATTTTAATACGTTTAATCAATGAATCCTTGTATTCTAAATTATCCGTAGTCGGTCAGACTCGTGGGAACGACTCTGAATTAAGACTATTCTGACTTTGGACTCAAGGAGTTGACTTCCAAACTCACAGACCTCATTAGGAATGACGTCGGATGTAACTCGCATCAAATCATCTTCATGGATCTTGGTCATAAGATGTATTTGATTTTGGTATACTCATTTAGTATCCTCTGACCTGAGATACATACTAGAAATTTCGTTTACTAAAGACTATTCTTTGATCAGTGTCAACCGCTGTCGCGTAACTGCCAGTCATAAAGGCATTGGTTGGGAATAGCTCTGAAGTTCAGTGGGAATTGTATGTAGTCAAGATGGGATTCTGTACTCTTACATTGAATGTAACAGTTAGACATCTGGGCGCCCTCGTTGATTCAAACTGGTGAAGTGTAAGGCCTTACCCAAACTTACTGTGTGTTTGATTGGACCACTTTATTCATGAACGAGAACGATAATGATTGAACGCCATGTGAGATTGAATCTGATCCATGTCTCATTGTTCAATTGATGTCTTTTACAGAAAGGATAAATGATGATGATTACCATAAGTCTATTGTCTTCAGGTAGCAAGCTGTTGCTAAAAGGAAGATACCTTGGTTAGTGACTTTAAAGTGTCATGACCTGTTGGGGGCAGCTATGTGTAGCTAGAGAACCGCTGGCTGTCTGCGGTGAGATCTTATCAGAGACCGTCCAAGTGGGAGCTGTTGGAAATTTATGTCCGGTTCGCTAAGTCAACGCTACCGACCGGGTCTTGACCCGTAAGAGTTACACCATGGACAACGAACTTAAATCCACTTAACTAGCTTAACTGGTAATTACGAACAATATGCGAAACAGATCATAATTAATATTTATGATCATGAGCGGGATTATATTATTGTTGCGGTTATTAACTGAGAGACGGGTACATGGACCAGGTGACATGGGTATACTCATCTCACCACTTATCATACATGCACCCACACTATGCCACTTGTCGCGCATGCAAGAATCTTGGTCATTTGTCATACATGCAAGAAACCTACGCCATTTGTCACACATGCATTGTGCATGTCCGCCACTTGGCAAACATGTATGGGCCTAGATCTTCTATTTAAATGGGACTTGTTCTTGCATTTAGATGGTTAGAAGAACTTGATCTCTCAAACACCCACAACGTAACCGGCCTCAACCGCCGCCGCCAAAGCTGTCGCCGACTAAAGTTGCCGCCGCCACTTGTGCCGTCGCCGTCCAAAGCCGCCGCCGCCACCACTTGTGCCGCCACCGTCCAGAGCCGACACCGCCACTGCCATCGCAGTCACTGCTGTTGCCGGCCGCCAGCTGCCGTCGCCTCAGACGTCGCTACCCGGGTCACACCCGCGTTCCGTTTTGTTCGTTTCACTAGCACGTGTTCGTTGAACCTCGGTGTCTCGACTGATTAGTCACTAACTGAGGTATATCTTTCTCATCGGTAGTCAGATGCTTTTATTATTGTACTCGCATTTGCATGTAACCGGATCCTGCCGGGTTTCGTTTTGTTGATCACTTGTTTATTTTTCCGCTTCGTTTTATTAATTAACTCGCTTAATTAATTTACCTTTATTTATTGAACCGGGTTTTTGATAAATAAAAAAAATTATAAATGATCACCATGGAAACCCAACAACGAGGCCAAGCCATCACCTATGCATCAAGGCAACTCAAAATCCATGAAAAGAACTGCACCACTCGTGATCTCGAACTCGGTGTAGTTTTTTTCACTCTAATATTTGGAGAGACTACCTTTATGGTACTAAATGTTTGGTTTTCACCGACCATAAAGGCCTCCAACACATCTTCAACCAAAAGTAACTCAACATGCGTTAGAGATGATGGGTTGAATTGTTGAACAGTTTCGACTGTGAGATCCGCTACCATCCTTGAAAAGCGAATGTCGTGGTCGATGCTCTTTGTTGAAAGGTTTACAAATCCAAACCGACATCCAATCCCATATACGTGAGGCACAATACTTGTCCTTCAACGAAAACAATTTGTATGACGAGATGCTGTGTGGTGCCGAAGGTCATCTCGAGTCTAAACCTAATGGGATTCTCCATTATCGTGACCGTATTTGGGGTTCCAAACTGTGATGACCTTCGTGCTCTTTTGATGAATGAAGCACATAAATCATGGTATTTTATTCATCCTATTGTGAAAGTCCGATGGGAAGGCAAACGCCACACCGAGTTCACTTGGGAACTCGAAAGTGATATGAAGGCTAAATATCCTCATCTCACCCGAATTTAGGGCCGAAATTCCCTAAAGTAGGGGAGACTGTAACAACCCTATCTTTCGGATTGTTATCCGAATCCTATCATTACCATTATTTCTGTTTCTATATCTTTTTGTAATGTAGGATTAATTATAATGGTTTAGATTATCTTAAAACGCATATTAAATCACTTATTTATCGCATTTAAATCGCTTAATACTCGCAACTCTCAACGCAAACTCAAATCACAGCTAATTATGTTACTTTTGTGTTATGTGTGCTTTATGATTTATGGTTATACTACTATTGCAACGCTTTCACTCGCACGAATCGCTTAATTGCACTATTTTATTATTTCAAAACACTTAACACCTCGCTAAAACGCTTAACAAAACCATCTAATACGAATTGAATCACCAAACGAGCACCCAACGAACAAATAACGAACAAAACTTAGCCACCAGGCCAAGTTCGGCCAAAGTTGGCACCACAACTTCCTTCGAACTTGACCAGTGATGCACAAATGAGAAATTTCACCCAAACTTGTCCAAACCCAAAGAAATAGGCCAAGTTCGGCCGAACTTGTAACAAGTTCGCCCGAACTTATGACAAGTTCGCCCGAACTTGATGTCGGCCAGCTTGTTTCTCCTTACCTATAAATACCAAGCACCCTCATTCTCTCATTCCTTGCTACTAACTTCCCCCAGAGCTCCCGAAACCTTATTTCTCTGTTTTCCAAGTAAAAATCAACCCGTTTTATGCAAACCACAACGTTTTCACTATGATTTTTCACAAGGATTACCTTCGTTTTCATCAAAATTCTTCTGTTTATGAAAATATTAATCTTTTTCTACAAAATTTCTTCTTTTCACTTAGATCTACACTAAACGAGTGTATTTAGGCTTAGCTTTGGCTTCCCAAGCTAGAAATCTTGATGATTTCGACTCACCAAGTCTTAGATCTGAGCAAAACCTTTTAAAGCATTGATTTTTACACAAATTACGGACCAAGTGATGTATGTTTCTTTCACTATGAAGTGGAACGAGGCGTTGTCAAGCAAGAACTTAGATCCGGAAGCACAAGGACGATAGCGTTCACCTTGCAAAAACTAGATTAACCCGTACGAACCGACAAGTTCGCCCAGATTAGCCCGAGTTCCTGTAAAGTGGCTAAAACTCGCTCCAAAAGAACTCTCCAGCCTATGTTTTGCTCAGTAGCTCAAGGTTGGAGGGATGGACACTCGATTTCCTCAGCAAACGACGTGAAAACACAAGATTTTTGGACCAAAACGGACAAGTTCGCTCGAAGTTGTCACCATATTGGTGACCAACTTCACCCGAACTTGTACAATCTCCAAGAAACCAGTCAAGTTCGCCCGAACTTGTACAATCTTTAAGAAAGCTAGTCAAGTTCGCCCGAACTTGTACCTATTTCTGAAAAAAAGGTACCAAGTTCGCCCGAATTGTATATTCCAGAGAATCTCAGTACAAGTTCGACCGAACTTGTCTACTATTCCTTCACACGTTGACCGTTTCAGCACTTCGGAAGACTAATGCACTTCTGTTCGTGTTTACAGGCTGAACCGATGCTCCCTTCAATCCACAATAGTTCGTGTTTCTTCGTTGAGCACCGACTGTGAGTGTACTTGAACCCTTTTTCGCTTTAACGCACTTTTGGGTGTTACATACGTCTTTATATCTAAACACGCCACACACAATGCTAAACTCTTCTAAACGCTAACCACTCTCGCATGTATTACGTGAATCGCTGAATGTTTGTTTGCTATGTGTGAATAATGAGGACTTGTAGACCACCCTTAGCAACGATAGTACTATAGTTTGGACTCAACACCCGATTGGTTCGGGGGTTGTTAAGGCTCGCAAATTTACTTTACGTGCGTGTTCGCTATTGTGAACAGTATCGCGCATACTCCACATCAGTCGTGTCGGTTAGCATGTATCATTATTGTTAGCTTACTTAGATTCACTTTCTCTATGTATTCATGTTGGTTATGCGTAAACTTTTTATCACTATTATTATGCTATTAAACCTGTATGCTCACCTTTACTTTATTGTATTGACTTGTGTTTTAACGTATGTAACAGGTTGAGGACATTATCGCTGAAATTGGACTTTGGGTTGCTTTCGAAACTTGTAATAAAATTTGTTATCGACTTTATTAATTGTTTTAGAATATTTGAGTTTGTAATGATTATGGAATGATTATATGTTGATTGTATGGGAAATTAACGCTTAAATATTGTCATTTAAAAATAGTCGGTTATGGATTCTCTCGAACAATCTGAACCGCTTAGTGCCGCGCCCCGATGATTCCGCCATCGGTTGGGGTGTGACAGATTGGTATCAGAGCCATAACTATAGGGAATTAGGTAGAATTTCCATGTTCGACCTTGTCTATAGTTTAAGTACCCAATTTGACCGATCTTTGACTTAAATGCTTAAACTACTTGCCATAAATGCTTACATGCCTTTCCTAAGACTAACAGAATATACACGCTTGAAAACGCTCGTATAATACAAACGAGTGACTGTGTCGGGATTAGGTGTGAAAACCAAGAACTCTCTATAAGATCACTCACTTTGCGTACTATTTACCGCACGAGATTCTTTCGTTAAGTTAGGGGTGATATCTACACCTTGACGAAAATCTCCACCTCTATTTCAGTGGAACTCCTGACGTGTTCGGTGAAAGCCACAAACCTGGAACAAAGTTGTTAAGTTAGGGGTGAAATCCGCATCTTAATAACAAATTCCACTCCTCAATTTTAAATCTCACCAAAGTCTCGACTATTTCGATGACTAGGGGCACGACGTAACTGGAAGGACAAATGCCGTTAACCATTTTACGGCGAGAGCATTTGTCTATTAGGCCAAATCGTGTGCCCGAACTTAGAGAATTTTCGAATCACTTTGAGTAGTCGTTGTCTCAAAACCCCGGACGCTCCAAATTGTTTTAAGCCCGCAATCACGCATCATCGAGTTTTATTATTATTATTTATGTATTTTACGCTCTATCGATTTCTCATTTTATCGCTTTTTACTTTATGAAAATACGTACAACTCGCACAGCTCTCGTAATCTGAAACGCTAATTAATCACAAACAAAACTAAAACGCTCAACTCTCTTACGCGAATGTCCTCGTACGCAGTATTACTCGCTTAGTACGCTTATACTACTCGCATCTCATACGCGCTACACAAGATCTAGTTAAGGTGAATACGTGCTTACATGCTTATGTGCCTACGTGATTATGTGCTTACGTGCTTATGTGCTTACGTGGATACGTGTTTACGTGTTGTGCCTTACGTGATTAATAATATTAATAAATATATGTTGTAAAATGAAAGTTTTAAACAAAAACCCATTATAATAAAAATCTCGTCTTTAATTCCCTGCGTGTCATTTTACAGAATCTCTTTATCGCAATGGCTTCCATGGGATCTCACACTCGCCGTACCACTCAACGCAACAAACGCCAAGAAACGCATCGCCTCACTCGTAGCCAAGGAAATGGCTAAGGTGATCCCACAAATTGTCAGCGAAATTCAAGCTGTCAGCAGCAACTCTTCAGTCGATTCCAAGAGCGATGCTCCAAAATCTTGGTTCAGTTTCAAGCAAGTTAAAGCCTGCGGTACTACAGCATTCACAAGCGAAGACAGACCAACCAAGTTGTTTCACTGGTTCGACTCAATCGAAGTCACTTTCAAACAGAGCGGATGCCCCGAAAATCTCCGCACCGTTACCGCCACTGGAGTCTTTCAGTCAAGGGCACTTGACTGGTGGACTGCCGAGTGCAACAGGCGCGGTAACGAGGAAGCTTACTCTCTCGCGTGGGAAGAACTTAAGGAGCTCATGATCAAGGAGTTCTGCCCACAGCACGAAATCCAGAAGTTGGAAAATGAATTTTGGGGTATCAAACAAATAGGTGGTGACAATGCTGGTCTCACCGCTCGCTTCAAGCAACTCAGCCTCATCTGCCCAGGTCAGGTAGATACTGTTGGTCGCAGATAACAATGCTTTGACTTAAAATGGCAAGTTGATTTCAACTTTATATGAAAATAATGTGCGGAATTATAAATCAACTTGTAAGAAACAAAGATACAGAATTTTCGAGTTTATATCACTTTTGAAAGATTACAAAAGATGATTGAAAAGTTATTTTCTAATACAAAACAATGCTTAAGAATTCTGTGGGAGTGAAGGGCAATGTAGTATGTAAGTTGTAATACTTGCAATGCTCTGCTCCATCGATCTTCGGTTTTGTGATCTCTATTTATAGAGAACAATTGGCATGAATACACAATTGTTTATTCATGCAAGTGTTTATCGTGGCAGATCATTTCATTTGTCATGCTTACTACTTCTACTTGTATCATAAATGTCCTTCAACTGAGTTACCTTATCTTCAAATGCAAGTGGACATTATGATTGGTCACCAGATTTCTGATGACTTCTTATCAGAATCTTATGAGCTTTCATCAGATTTGATCAGATCTTTTCTGATCCTTTCTTCGAACACTTAGACAAAGATATTCTCATCAGATCTGATTCATATGCTTCTTCTTATGGCCTATGCTCATGTATCTTCTGTTGACTTGATCCTTTAACTTCTTCTTCATCAGATCTGATCAGATTGATCTGACTCTCTTTCTTCATTTTTCTTCAATACTTTAGACTTACACATAAAATTTCTAACAATTTCCCCTAAGTATTGTAAGTAAAATGAAGAAAATACAACCAAAAATTTACAATCAGAAATGCAAGATAAAACAAAACAACCACTTAAACAATTTTCAAACCAACAATTCAAAGAAAAACTATTCGACCATAGTAGTCATTGTCTTGATAAATTCAATAATAAAAATCGTTCATGCTGGGCTTCCACTTCTGAGGATTGATTGTCTGCATTCCTCATGCATGGTTTTTACGTACTCCCTATCTTGAATCCAGTCATAAATGATGTCTTCAATCTGTTTCACCAAATGCTCTTTCTTCTTATCCTTCTTTTGTTCCTGCTTTTTCCTCATGATCTCTATAATGTAAGTCAAAGTTCTATTTGAAAACTTACATATTTCATTAACTCTGAACACTTTTCTCCCTTCTTCGTATTTATAGATCACTGCTAGCTCAGGTGTTTCAACAATGCTATCTGTTCTGGCATCCTTCATTGCTTCAGGGATTGCAGTGTTTGGTGCTGTGATCAGAGGTTTGCCATTGACCAAGTGTTTGTAGCGAAGGAATAGGTCAAAATCTGCTTGGTATATGTTGGTTGCTATCTCCCTTCCACGTTCTGAGAAGCTATGAAGTGCTTTTCTGTTTTCTCTTTTTCTCAGTGATTCTTGTGTATACAATCTTCTTAGCTTAACTATATCCAGTGGATGCAGTTGTTCTTCACTATCTTCTCTCCTGATGTGATACATGTTTTGATACCATACACCTTTGAGAGGAGTTTTGACTGATCTTTCTATGATGTGTACACTCTTGATGAGATTTCTATATTCCCCCCCCCCCCCCAGAGACATCCTTCTTGTCTGTTGCCTCTCATTGTGAGGGCATTTCTGGTGATTGGGTCCATCTTGCTAGGAAGAGGTTCATCGTCTTTTCTGTAATATTCCTTTAAAACAACCTCTGGAAAGAGTACTTCATGGTCATCCATGGTTTTTATGATTCTTGTAATGTTTGGATCTTTTGTTGGAATCACAGTAGGCTTCTTTGAGGAAGTATAACCACTTTCTTCCCATTTCCTTTTCTCTCCAGATATACACTGTTTGCTTAATTCATTTTGACTTGAAAGAGTGGGTTCAGCAATTTCTTTTCCTTTCTTTTTGTCTCTGGATGAGGACTGAGTTATGTGTTGAGCTCTTGTTCTTAATGATGGTTCTGTTTATGTTTGAGATTGTTGTAGTGGTGGTTGAATTGGTTTTGATTGAATTGGTGCTGATTGAGGTGATGAATGAGTTTGTGTTGAGGGGTGTAAGATTAAGGTTGTTTCTCTAGAGGTAGACGTAGGATGATGTGGAATAGGAAAAGGACTCATTGTCCTTTGTGGAAATTCAGTTGAGTCTTTTGGTTTGATTGGTTATAGGAGCTGGTATTCTGAAAAGAGGTTTTGTTGATGTAGTTGCAGTTTGTTTGTTTGAGTACATCCTTCTGGGTTGTGCCAGGCATTTCTCTTCTGGAAAGCTCGCCTTAGTTGCTTGTGCAATATTAACACAGAGTCTCTTTAATAGATCTTTTACATCTTCAGTCAGCTTTGTGTTAGTAGCACTTTCTTCTCTAATGCTTGCCATCTGTCCCTGTAGTTCTGTTTTGCTTTTGCTCCAGTTCTGCATTTGTTCTTTTAATAAATGCACCATCAGATCATTGTTCTTCTCAACTTCCTTCAGGTTTTCCTCCACTTTTGTGAAGTTTTCTGCAATACTTGACAGACTCTATGCTGCAGTTCTTGATTCAGCATTTCCTTTTGTCTTCACAAGTTCTTTCATCTCTTCTTTCATAGCTCTGAATTCCTCAGCCAGTTTCTGAAATTCATGAGAGATCTTCTTCACATCTTGAGAGGTGACTGGAGATTCTTACAGTTTGTTCAATTTGTCTGTGTTTGCTTTTGATTACTTTCTGATGAATTCAACAGATTCTGACACATTTCTGATGTCAGATTTTTGTTGCTTCATCTCATTCAACAGATTATCCAGTTTTTCTCCAAGAGGAGATTTTCTCTCCTGATTCATTACATCCTCTATCACCTTTTTCAATGTTGATTCAAGATTGGTTGTAAATGGGTCACTTGGAACAACAGATGTTCCTGCTAACATACCAGCAGAAAACACATTTCTTGTTGTTTCAGGAAATCCCATGTCTTGATCATAAGACCAACTCATAGGTTTCCTACCAGAATCATGCACCACAGGCATTTCCTGGATTTCCTCAAATCCTTGAACAATCCTTTTGGAATGTTCTCCTTGAGTTCTAGGATAACACAAAGTATCCAACAGTTGTCTCTGATCAAGTGGATGTTCTCCACTTGTTGCAGTTTCAACCTCCTCCTCATCAGATTCGGAGTTGATGCTCAGAGCCATACCCAATTGCGCTTCAACATTAGGTACTCTTGTTCTTATTTCAAAATCAGCCTCAACAGATTCTGATGAGGTTTCATAAGAAGTTGGTTTTGTAAAATTAAGATTAGGGTTTGATTCAAGGTGTGCACATGTTTCAAGAGTATCATGTTGTTGACCTTCTCCGGCTAGCCTTGAATCTGAATCAGTTGCATCATCTTTAGTGGATGAGACTTCATTAGATTCTTCATTTGTTCCATACTCCTCAGCAATATTTTTGTCACCAGCAGCTAATGTAGACACCATTCTTGATCCACAATCATCTAGTCCTATTGGCTTGATCAATTCCTCATGCCTTTTGATAAAGGGTGAGTCTGCAGGAATCACCTTCATCATACTTTGAGGTAGGGAAGGAAGATCACTGGGAAGGGCCAAAGCACTTGCTGCAGCAGTCCATGGAGTCATCACCACTGGTTTCCACACTATATCATGAGTAGGGACTTCCATGTTTCTTTCAGCAAAAACTTTTGTTATGATGATTGACCAAAATCTTGCATGTGGAAGATGTGTTCTTGTTCTTCCTTTATGGGTGAATTTGCTTGTTTTCAGTAGTGAATAGATTTCTTTGGCATAATCTACATCTTCACCCTTTATCAGCCCATACATGATGTTCAATATTGGAATTGTTGTTCAGCACCTCCTATCTTCCCTGTGAGACAGCTGTTGATTATATGCATAAAGACTTGCCAAAGTCCAGGCAGTTCCTTTCTTTTGAACTGGCTAATTAGAGTGATTGGGGCCTTGTACCCAAGGTTTTTGAATACCGCCAAGAGTTCTTCTTTGACTGGAGGGATGTGATATTCTTGTTTTTCAGGGATCTCCATCCATCTTCTGATGTTTTCTTCATTGCAGTGGTTCTGATGTTGGCCCACACATGTGCAGTTAATTCTGTTCCTGACTTCTCTGTTGTATTCACTGTTTACTACAGGATTTGTTGAGGAACTTCATAGCCTCCTGTTAAAGCATATTTTATAGGACAATTGATCAGAAACTCTACAAGATTCTGACCCTTTCATCATGCTGCCGATGATCAGTAATGAGAGCTAGGTTGTTCTTTTTCTCTGTGTCTAGCCATTTTGATTTCTTGACAAGGGGAACTTCATGTTCCACAGCTGGAATATTGAGGTTCATGGAGCCGGAAGAAGACATGATGTTGTGTTTTGAGGTTTTGGCTTGCAGAAACAAAGTTGTGATTTTTAGGGTTTGGAATTTTGAAAGCTTGACACTTCTGGAGGTGAATGTGATAGATTGTGTACTGGGTCGGTTTATATAAGTTTTGTTGTCCCACGTGATTGGTGATTAACTGTGTTAATAACCCGTTGAATATATGTTTAATGTTGACACCTTTGGGTTATCTAAAAAAACTGTTTAATTTTTTTTTATGATTTTATCTTTTCTTCTATTGGTGCCTACTAACCGCCAATCTTCACTTTTGCACAAGTGGGTCCACGTTTTTGAAGAGTGGTCCACTTAAATTCTTTCTTCCTGCTAACCACCAATCTTAACTTTTTCTTGACTCTTTCTTCCCCCTTTTCTGTAAGTCAAAAACTCAAAACTCTGTATCTTCAGTTTTCTGTTGACTTTTTCCTCAGTAGATTGTTAAGTGGACTTCTGTTGATTTTCTGTTGACTTTCTGTTCAAGTAGATGGACAACATGAATTTTTTTGAGAGAGAGAGAGAAAGAGAGAGTGAGTAGAAATTCTTCCGAGATACTTACATTGATTTGGAGTGTCTTCAAATAAGATTAAGAATTTTTCTGATAAAAAGGTCAGATTTTCTGATAAAAATAATCAGACTTTCTGATTAAAATGATCAGATTTTCTAATAAAAATGATCAGGTTTTCTGATAAAAATGATGAGATTTTCTGATGATCAATGATTAAGAGTGTTTTTCTCATAAAAATGATCTGATTTTCTGATTGTTAACGATTAAGAATTTTTGATGAAAATGATCAGATTTTCTGATAAAAATGATCAGATTTTCTGATGATAGTAGAAAAAGATGTTGCTGTCACACCCCAAATTACCACCTACGGAGTTTTACCGCTAGGCGTGTGACGTACCAGGATCTAGCCACTAATCACGTTGAACTAACAGTAGATATTATAAACAACTCATTATAACAAGTCATGAAAAGTAAGGTTCAAATTAAATAATTCCCAAAACATATGTTTCAGCGGAAGCAATGTAACCGGTTCAACAAGTGAAATCAAAATATATTAAAACATAAGTTGTTAAATGTTCGCAATCTAACATCTCGACCCATGACATTCTAGCTCCACAGACCGCAAGTTCCCATGCCAAAAATCTAACGACCTGCAAGCATGCAGAAAACAAGTGCATCAGCGATAAAGCCGGCGAGTTCACAGTTTTGCTTAATATAAAACAAGTATGTGTTTAGTTTAAGGACATGTTACGAATAATAAACTCGGTACCGATTGACTATTCTATTTTTGGTGCCTTGTCAATGTCTATCACTATTGATCAACAAGTTTAAGGTCATTAGTTCACGCCCGTCCTCCCAGGTACGGTGTGAGGGTTGTCAAACCTAATAGCGCTATCAACTAATACCCCGTTGCCCTCCAGGAAACTAGTTCGGTATGTAAGTAGGGACTTTCCATGATAAAGTTTGAGTTTATTAACTAACATCGAAATTAAACTACAACGTATGTAAAAGTATTCCCCCAAGGAATAGTAGTTTGTCCCCAACCGGGACGCATGCTTGTGAACGAGTAGTGAACTCACCTTAGTTTGCTCGGTAAATGTTATCGTTCTCTTTAAGCGTTAAGTGAGTGTTAGGCCCGTTACACGCGACCTAGTGTACAGTAAATGTAAGTATGTATTCAAGTAAGGTTTTGCAATACCCTAAGTGTCCAAACAATCAAGTACTTGGCGTAATCAAGTTAATAGGTTAATATATAGTAACAGTAACACACAGCAGGTTCCCTAGTTGGTATCATGCAATTAAATTTTGAGAAGCTCGAACAATCATCTCATACTCGGACCAAACACAAAACATAAAGTCGGACCATATACAAGACTAATAAACTCGGACACAACACAAGATCAAACTCGGATCAAGCTTATTATTTAATCCGGGCACTCTTGTCCACATGATAAACTCGGAACCCTTAGCCTTTAATTAAAACCCGGACCCAATCTCCTTACCTTATACTCGGACCAAGTCTAAACACACAAACCCAATCCTTCTCTTCTAAACAAACTCAGACTCCTTGATCAATTATTAAACTCGGATGCTTGTCTGACATTAACTCGGACACTAGTATCCAAACTCGAACTCAATGTTTTCATTACCAAAACTCGGACTCAAAGGAGTCCTTAATAGATTCGGACCTCGTGTGTCTTTAATAAACTCGGAGATCAAGTGTCATGTTTCAAAACTCGGACTTTGTGACTTCACAAAACCCTGACACTTATCTCTGGACTAACAAGCATGCGTGCTTTCAAACCAATTTGTAGTTTTCAATGAAACAGTTCAGTCTACGATCAAAACCCTAATCTCATTTCTTGAGAATGCTGTAATCAAGCAAACAGTCTAACAATTCTAGCATATCAAGCATCATAATGTCAGGCAAATGATTACACAACTACTCACAACCATTGCACAATAATCAGGATGATCAATAAAGACAGAACCATTGTTTGGAGAACTAGGGTTTGCATGAATCAAATGATCAAGGGTTAACCACAAACAATCATTAAACATTTACCTTAGATTGATTCTAGATGAAGTGAAAGATCAAGAATGATGATTGAGAACTTGTGTAGCCAAGGATGATGAAAAAGATGATTGCAGGAGATGATTGTAGAGAGTAATTGAAATGCCGTAGAATGATTTGTGAAGGGGAAGTTAGGGTTAGGAGTTATTAGAGTTTCACTAATTACTCTAATCACCCCTAAGTATCATCTTTCACATAAAACACATACCACATATAATTTACAGTTACAACATAGAGTTCTTATATTTGTCAAATAATGTATAAAGTAATGCATAGTTCCAAGCAATGCTAAAAGATTGTGTGACCAAAATAATTGTGTTAGGTTAAAGCATTAACCTGAAGTTGCGGGTTGTCACATCATCCCCAACTTGAAAGAAATTTCGTCCCGAAATTTGGTAAGCAGTCATGGAGGGGCGAAAAGATAGATTAGGATGACTGTGGGTTTTCCTCCGGTACCACATCATCCCCAACTTGAAAAGGAATTTCGTCCCAAAATTTACCAGCTACATCAGAATTTGATTCAGCAGTTTTGAACAAGTGCGAATACTTGAGCATCATTTGATCCACGTGTTCCCACGTGAACTCCGGTCCATGTTTTGAGTTCCAACGAACTCTCATGATAGGTATTCGACTGTGTTTACGGACCTTGACTTCCCGATCCATGATTTCAATAGGTTCCTCGATGAATTGCAGTTTGTCATCAATCTTTAGTTCCTTGAAAGGAACTACGAGTGTTTCATCCGACAAACACTTTTTCAGATTAGAGAAGTGAAAAACGCTATGAATGTTACCATGTTCTTCGGGTAGATCGAGTTTGTAAGCCACCTTACCAATACTTTCCACAATGGTGAACGGCCCAACATAATGTGGATTGAGCTTGCCTCATTTCCCAAAACGGGCCACACCTTTCCAGGGTGAGACTTTTAGTAATACATGGTCGCCCATGGTGAATGCTAAGGGTTTCCTACGCTTGTCAGCGTAGCTTTTCTGGCGATCACGGGCTGCCGCCATACGATTCCTGATTTGAACAATTTTCTCTAAAGTTTCGAGCACGAGCTCTGGACTTGTGATTTGGCTATCACCAACCTCAGCCCAACAAAGAGGAGATCGGCACTTCTGTCCGTACAACGCTTCGAACGGAGCTGCCTGAATGCTAGAGTGGTAACTATTATTGTAGGGAAACTCTACCAACGGTAAATGTCTTTCCCAACCTTTACCAAAATCAATCACACATGCTCGCAGCATGTCTTCAAGCGTCTGAATGGTTCGTTCGCTTTGGCCATCTGTTTGTGGATGATAGGCTGTGCTCATATCTAAATGTGAGCCAAATGATTTATGCATAGTTTGCCACAGACCAGACATGAAACGTGGATCACGATCGGAGATGATGGAAGTCGGCACCCCGTGTCTAGAAACTACTTCCTTCAAGTAAATGTTGGCAAGTGTAGAAAACTTGTCGGTTTCTTTGATCGCAAGGAAATGAGCAGACTTGTTTAAACGATCGACAATCACCCAAATAGTATCGTTTCCATTTTAGGTTTTTGGTAGACTTGTGACGAAATCCATGGAAATTTGTTCCCATTTCCACGTAGGCAGTTCTGGTTGCTGAAGCAAACCAGACGGTTTTTGGTATTCTATCTCGACTTTCGCGCAAGTCAAACATTTGCTCACATATGTCGCTATGTAAGCCTTCATGCCAGGCCACCAGTACAAGAGTTTTAGATCCTGATACATCTTATTAGAACCCAGATGAATGGAGTATCAAGACTTGTGTGCTTCGTCCAACACAAGCTCTCGTAGATTTCCATAGGATGGGACCCATATCCGCTCCATAAAGTAGCGAATGTCGTCTGACTTGATTACAAGTTGCTTCTCCATGCCCCGCATGGATTCAGCTTGAAGGTTCTCGTCCTTCAAGGCTTTAGTCTGAGCAGAGCGGATCTGGTCAGGAAGATTAGAGTGGATGGTAAGCTGCAAAGCTCGAACACGTCTAGGTTTGGTTTCTTTCCGGCTGAGGGCATCAGCTACAACGTTAGCTTTACCTGGATGATACTTAATTGCACAGTCATAATCGTTTAAGAGTTCCACCAAGCGACGTTGTCGCATGTTCAACTCTTTCTGATCAAAGATGTGCTGAAGGCTCTTGTGGTCGGTATAGATAGTGCATTTAGTACCGTACAAGTAGTGCCTCCAGATTTTTAGTGCGAAGATGACGGCTCCCAACTCTAAGTCGTGAGTCGTGTAATTCTTCTCGTGAACCTTTAACTGTCGAGAAGCATAGGCTATCACCTTCTCGCGCTGCATCGACACGCAGCCGAGACCTTGAATAGAAGCATCACAGTACACTACAAAATCATCGGTACCATTTGGTAAGGACAATATCGGTGCACTGCAGAGTTTTTGTTTCAGAAGCTGAAAGGCGCTTTCCGTTTTGTTCCCGATGAATACACGACACCTTTCTGTGTTAAAGCGGTAAGAGGCTAAGGGATTTTTGAAAATCCCTCGATGAATCTTCGATAGTACCCTGCGAGACCAAGAAATTGTCGCACCTCCGAAGGAGTCTTCGGTGCCGCCCAATTCTTGATGTAGTCGATTTTTGCTGGATATACATTGATTCCCAACTCGTTGACTATGTGACCAAGAAAGTGTACTTCCCTAATCCAGAAATCACACTTAGAAAATTTCGCATAGAGCTGCTCCTTCCTTAGAAGTTCCAAGATAAGACGCAAGTGCCGCTCGTGGTCCTCCTTGCTCTTAGAGTAGATCAGGATGTCATCGATGAAAACAATGACAAAGTCATCGAGATATGGTTTGCACACACGGTTCATGAGGTCCATGAAAACTGCCGGTGCATTGGTTAATCCGAATGGCATGACCAAAAACTCGTAGTGGCGTACCGCGTTCGGAAGGTTGTTTTGGGAACATCTCCCTCTCGGACTCTCATCTGTTGATAGCTCGATCTTAGATCGATTTTAGAATAGAAGCTTGATCCTTGCAACTGGTCAAAAGATCATCAATACGGGGAAGGGGATAACGATTCTTGACCGTCACCTTGTTGAGTTCGCGATAGTCGATACACATGCATAGAGACCCGTCTTTCTTCTTTACAAATAGAACAGGGGCTCCCCACGGTTAAGAACTAGGTTGGATAAAACCTCTATCCAATAGTTCTTGAAGTTGGTTGGACAATTCTTGCAATTCCCCAGGTGCAAGACGATAAGGAGCACGGGCAATCGGAGCTGCTCTAGGAGTAAGTTCGATTTGGAATTCTGCCTGCCGATGTGGAGGTAATCCTGGAAGTTCCTCGGGAAAAACATCAGAAAAGTCACGAATGACTGGAATGTCGTCGATCTTCTTTTCCTTGAGTTGATTATCAATAACAAGGGCTAGAATAGCCGAATGGCCCTTCCGTAAGCACTTCTGGGCTTTCATAGCTGAGATAATGCCAACCATAGCACCGCTCTGATGGCCTCGAACAGATAGATAATCTCCACTAGGGAGAGGAATAAGAACACTTATCTCCTTGCAGAGAATTTCAGCGCGATGCTTGGTCAACCAATCCATACCAATAACTATATTGAAGCTACCGAGAGTGACTGGAAGGAGGTCAATGTCAAACACTTGACCTAAAAGATCGAGTTTGCACCCAACGTGAACATGAGATGCTTCAATTGACTGCCCGATAGCCAATTCTATGATGTGTTTAATATTAAGAGGAGTTGGAGTCGATTCTAACATTCTACTAAATTTTAGGGACACGTAACTCCAATCGGCACTAGAATCGAATAAAACAGAAGCAAAAAGATTGTTCACCGAAAACGTACCGGTCACAACGTTGTTATCATTCCTTGCGTCACCTGCACCAATCGTAAATGCTCTCCCACAAGCACCATTTCCCCCATTATTGTTATTATTCCCAGTGTTGTTGTTGTTGTTCCCTGTGTTGTTGGCGTTCTGGTTCAATTGCGGGCAATCCTTCTTGAAGTGATCCTCACTTCCACACTGAAAGCAGCTCTTTCGGTTACCTTGCTGTTTTTGTTGTTGTTGCTGCTGCTGCGGTTGTTGTTGTTGCTTCGGGAACGGGGCCCTACAATCCTTAGCCATGTGACCCACCTTGTCGCATCTATGACATGTTCGAGTGCACTGCCCACGATGATGGTAGTTACACTTGTTACACTTTGGCTGTTCCCCGCGTATGATCCCTGATTCTGGTTAGTAGCAGAAAACTAGCTGGAGTTGCGAGTGTTGTTGTCGGCCCTCTTCTGTTGTTGGCTAGGGTTTGAGGCTTTGTCTGAGTCGTTCCACTTACGTTTGTTGTCGTTCAGAGCATCAGCAATGGTAGTGTTTCGCTTAGGCAGCTTGCCCTGCTCGACTGCTTGATCTATAATACGATGAGCTAGACGAATGACTTGCTGAATTGTGGGTAGGTTAGCTGAAGTTACCAAACTTTGGATCTCTGGAACTAGACCCTTGAGATAGAGCTCGATTCACTTGTAAGCAGGCTCAGACATGCCAGCACAAAGACCAGCTAAGTCGTTGGATCTCTTTGTATAGCCTTCGATCTCTGACCCTGTCATCTTCAGGTTGTAGTACTCCATTTCCAATTTCTGAATGTCATCCCTATGACAGTACTCTTCCCTTATCAGATTCTTGAAATCATTCCATTGTGGTAGCATTAGCAGCTGCTAACCCGAGCATCTGGACCTGCGCATTCCACCACGAGAGCGCGTTGCCTTCCAGCGTCCCGGCCGCGTACTTGACATGACTGTTGGCGGGACACTCACACATCTCGAAAACAGATTCAATCTTCTCAATCCAGTGGAGAAGACATGTTGCTCCTTCCGTCCCGTTAAAGGAGTGAGGCTTGCAATTCATGAAAGCCTTAAAGGTACATACACGAGGTTGAGGAGGCTGTTGCGCTGCTAGAGCTGCAGCCACCTGTTCATTAACTAGAGCCTGAATCTGGGCCTAAGTCATGTTACCACCACCACGTCCACTCATGATGTTGCATCCACAAAGTACTAACATGAGAAAAATATGTAGCGCATATTATTTCCATATTTAGCACGAGTAGATAAGGAAAGATAGAGTATTGTTCAAGATTAGGTAGGAGTCCACCATCATTATGGCTCCTATGGATATCCGAACCCCCAATTATGTCAGATAATGGGTTAGAACCTCTTTACACACGTTTGGGTCTCACTGGGACTGACATGCATTCCTAATTATTATTACGTGTGCATCCGTAATGCTAATTCGATTTGCATGTTTACCCCAATTCCTCCTAACTTGTGTCAAAAGATCCTCAGATTTGAATGTCATAGTGAGTAGTGTCAAAACGATAGACATCACAAAAGATCTAAAAGCATGCCATGATAATGATCCATCATAGCATAAGTAAGTAACGCATGAAATTGTACTATAGGGTTGTGTGTATCTATATGCGAGATATGCATATGTACATGTTACATGTTTAGTGTATGCGATAATAAAAGACGAACCTTGCAATCTGGAGCGTAGTGACATGGTCGCTTTCGGAACTAATTCGGTTATAGTCTGGTTTTACAAAAAAAACTTTTGAAAACCTAGTTCACTATAACCAGTGGCTCTGATACCAAACTGTCACACCCCAAATTACCACCTACAGAGTTTTACCACTAGGCGTGTGACGTACCAGGATCTAGCCACTAATCACGTTGAACTAACAGTAGATATTATAAACAACTCATTATAACAAGTCATGAAAAGTAAGGTTCAAATTAAATAATTCCCAAAACATATGTTTCAGCGGAAGCAATGTAACCGGTTCAACAAGTGAAATCAAAATATATTAAAACATAAGTTGTTAAATGTTCGCAATCCAACATCTCGACCCATGACACTCTAGCTCCACAGACCGCAAGTTCCCATGCCAAAAATCTAACGACCTGCAAGCATGCAGAAAACAAGTGCATCAGCGATAAAGCCGGCGAGTTCACAGTTTTGCTTAATATAAAACAAGTATGTGTTTAGTTTAAGGACATGTTACGAATAATAAACTCGGTACCGATTGACTATTCTGTTTTTGGTGCCCTCGTCAATGTCTATCACTATTGATCAACAAGTTTAAGGTCATTAGTTCACGCCCGTCCTCCCAGGTACGGTGTGAGGGTTGTCAAACCTAATAGCGCTATCAACTAATACCCCGTTGCCCTCCAGGAAACTAGTTCGGTATGTAAGTAGGGACTTTCCATGATAAAGTTTGAGTTTATTAACTAACATCGAAATTAAACTACAATGTATGTAAAAGTATTCCCCCCAAGGAATAGTAGTTTGTCCCCAACCGGGACGCATGCTTGTGAACGAGTAGTGATCTCGCCTTAGTTTGCTCGGTAAATGTTATCGTGCCCTTCAGCATTAAGTGAGTGTTAGGCCCGTTACACGCGACCTAGTGTACAGTAAATGTAAGTATGTATTCAAGTAAGGTTTTGCAATACCCTAAGTGTCCAAACAATCAAGTACTTGGCGTAATCAAGTTAATAGGTTAATATATAGTAACAGTAACACACAGCAGGTTCCCTAGTTGGTATCATGTAATTAAATTTTGAGAAGCTCGAACAATCATCTCATACTCGGACCAAACACAAAACATAAAGTCGGACCATATACAAGACTAATAAACTCGGACACAACACAAGATCAAACTCGGATCAAGCTTATTATTTAACCCGGGCACTCTTGTCCACATGAAACCTTGGAACCCTTGGCCTTTAATTAAAACCCGAACCCAATCTCCTTACCTTATACTCGGACCAAGTCTAAACAACACAAACCCAATCCTTCTCTTCTAAACAAACTCGGACTCCTTGATCAATTATTAAACTCGGATGCTTGTCTGACATTAACTCGGACACTAGTATCCAAACTCGAACTCAATGTTTTCATTACCAAAACTCGGACTCAAAGGAGTCCTTATTAGATTCGGACCTCGTGTGTCTTTAATAAACTCGGAGATCAAGTGTCATGTTTCAAAACTCGGACTTTGTGACTTCACAAAACCCTGACACTTATCTCCGGACTAACAAACATGCTTGCTTTCAAACCAATTTGCAGTTTTCAATGAAACAGTTTAGTCTACGATCAAAACCCTAATCTCATTTCTTGAGAATGCTGTAATCAAGCAAACAGTCTAACAATTCTAGCATATCAAGCATCATAATGTCAGGCAAATGATTACACAACTACTCACAACCATTGCACAATAATCAGGATGATCAATAAAGACAGAACCATTGTTTGGAGAACTAGGTTTGCATGAATCAAATGATCAAGGGTTAACCACAAACAATCATTAAACATTTACCTTAGATTGATTCTAGATGAAGTGAAAGATCAAGAATGATGATTGAGAACTTGTGCAGCCAAGGATGATGAAAAAGATGATTGCAGGAGATGATTGTAGAGAGTAATTGAAATGCCGTAGAATGATTTGTGAAGGGGAAGTTAGGGTTAGGAGTTATTAGAGTTTCACTAATTACTCTAATCACCCCTAAGTATCATCTTTCACATAAAACACATACCACATATAATTTACAGTTACAACATAGAGTTCTTATATTTGTCAAATAATGTATAAAGTAATGCATAGTTCCAAGCAATGCTAAAAGATTGTGTGACCAAATAATTGTGTTAGGTTAAAGCATTAACCTGAAGTTGCGGGTTGTCACAGTTGCATTTAAATTGAGAACTTGTTAATCCGCAAATTTTCATCTCCTATCGTCTGTTCGAAAGGGTTCATTAGATGTGGTCAGGCTTTCATCATAAAAAGTTGATCTTTTAGAAGAATCAAAAACAGATGTTGTATTTGAAACAAGAAAAAATTGTTGCATTTGAATAAAGAAAAAGTTGTTGCATTTGAAACAAGAAAAAGTTGTTGCATTGAAACAAGGAAAAGATATTTTATTTGAAAAAAATTTGTTTTAATCAACATATCTTCATCTCCCTTTATTTAACCTTCTTGTTTTGAAATGTTTTCATTATTTTGACAAAAATTACTTCAAGGTTTCCTCTTATCTTTTAAAACATCAGCAGTTCCTGAAAATTGTGATCTCATGTGAGAGTTTTTATGATATTATCATAAATTCTTCCTGAAATGTTGTGGTTATCAGAAATTCCCCTGGATTTCTGATCTCATCAGAAATTCCCCCTGGATCTTTGATTTCATCAGAAATTCCCCCTGGATTCCTGATCTCATCAGAAATCCCCCATGGAGCTTTGATCTCATTAGAAATTCCCCCTAGATTCCTGATCTCATCAGAAATTCCCCCTGTATCTTTGATCTCATTAGAAATCCCCCCCTGGATCTTTGATCTCATCAGAAATTCTCTCTGGATTCCTGATCTCATCAGAAATCCTCCTCAACCAAAATAATATATATATATATATATGTGTGTGTGTGTGTGTGTGTGTGTAATTAAGTACAAGAAATATAAACATCTAAAACAAAAAATAAAGAAAAGTTAAACTATCTCTTCATCGCTAGATCGCCATCTCTAAAATCTCCATCTCCATACATGATCTGCACCATTTCCCAGAGAAGTGTTTCATGCCCTGTGTTGTCGTATGTTAGTATGAGGGTAGCAACGTGTTGTTCCTCCTGAACAAGCATTCTTGCTATGATATATGATGCAGGAACCCCTCCAAAGTCCAGTTGAGAGGTTATTATTTTCATCAAGAACCTTGGGTAGATGAGGAAAGGACGACCTCCCAGTAAGTTGGCCCTAAAGTCATTCATTAGATAGGAAGAGTAGTTGTAGGGGAGATGATTTACTAAGGCATGGAGAGGATCCATTATCCTTAGAGTAATCTCATACCAACTTGAGGCTTTCCTCGTAAAGCAAAAGGCAAACTGGGTTACCAGAAACTGCCAAGGTTCAATGAACCCGCTTTTGAAGATGGGGACTCTTCCTTGAGGATCATGGTATCCCATCATAGCCAAGATAGTCTGCCTGTCTGCCAAGGAGAAGGTGGTTGGAGGACAGTCATCTCTTAGCAAGAGAGCTTCCCTGATAGTGTACTCATTTAAGCAAATGAGCCTGTTGCCCATCACCCACCCTGCAATGGTGGTCAACCTTCCATCATCTACAACCAGTCGTGCAGACTTCCAAAACTCTTGAAGAATTTCCAGAAACACTTGAACGTGCATGGAAAAGCAAAAGCTATTGGACTGCTCAGTAGCATATTCAGAATGGTGGAGCAATTTACATGTCTTGGATCATCTACGTTCATCCTTACTTTTGCATTATGCCTTTGGAAGTAAGGCAGAGGGAATCGATCGCTATCAATTCTTTCCATGGTGGTTGTGTGTGTTAAGTGAAAAAGACGAGTGTTTCAAAAAGTTTTCAGGTGAAAATGTATGAGTAAGTGTGTGTCTATTTAAAGACAATAAGTACATGCCTTAAATGTTTTCACCGGTTAAGATCTTGATTGTACCGATTCTACTCCACTTCGAGATATGGTGTCAGATTCGTTTAGAAATAAAAATTACCATTTCTCCCTCCTCATTTAAGAATAGACGGCACCCTGGTCTTTAATTTTCTATTGAGAGGACAGGTGTAGCCTTCTTTCCTTTAACGTGCTGAGTAAGCGTGTGAAGTTGATGTGATGGGGGTAAAAATAAAACAAAATAAATAAGATAAATGAAAACTTGGGGAGTTATCTTTGTGACGTATACTTTCCTCATGCATTAGATATTCCCAAGTTAGTGAAAAATGAAGTTTGAAAAGAAATTATGTAAAAAAAATTATACAACTTATGTGTGCATTCATGGTACAAAGGAGATATATGAGGATGGCACTTTTTCTGTTGAGAACAAAGAAAAATTTTCTTGTTTCTAATGAATTGATTAGATTTCTGATGGGATTATCAGATTCAGTTTTGACAGAATTCTTATCAGAGTTTTTATCAGATTTCTGATCTATTTATTAGAGCCCGTTTAATTATCAAACTTTAGTTTCTTCAGGAAATTTTGTTGATTGAGTAGTTTCATCTTATCTCTTGTTTATCATTCCCAATTTGCTGATTAAATAATTATGTCTTTTCTCATCCAAAGGTTTTGTAAAAATATCAGCAAACTGATTTTCTGTTGAACAAAATACATTTCTATATTTCCTTTTTCCACATGATCTTTTATGAAATGATACCTGACATCAATATGTTTCGTTCGTGAGTGGTGAACATGATTTGAAGTTACTGTTATTGCACTCTTAGAATCACACAGGATTGGTATTTTTGTCAGATTCACTTCATAATCTTTGAGTTGTGTTTGTATCCACAAAACTTGTGACCAACAGCTTGCTGCTGCTACATATTTTGCTTCAGCTGTAGAGGTGGAAACACAGTTTTGTTTCTGACTTGCCCAACATACAAGCTTTTCTCCAAGCATCTGACAAGCACCTAATGTGCTTTTTCTGTCCAGTTTACAACATGTGTGATCTGCATCTGAATATGCAATTAGGTATAAACTAGTTCCCTTAGGGTACAATAAGCCATGGTCAGATGTGCCTTTTAGATACTTAAAAACCCTTTTTACTGCTTTTAAATGAGATTCTTTGGGATTGCACTGATATCTAGCCAGAAGCATGTTGAAAACATTATGTCAGGTCTGCTAGCTGTTAGATATAGGAGTGATCCAATCATTCCTCTGTAGGTTTTAAGATCTACATTTGCACCATCAGGATCAGAATCTAACTTGTTCCTGTGGCCATAGGAGTTTTTTATGATGAGAAATTTTCTAATGGATATTTTTTAAATGGTTTTAACATATTTTGATTGATTCAAAAATATTCCATCAGATTCTTGTATTACTTGGAGACCTAAAAAGAAGCTTAATTCTCCCATCATGATCATCTCAAAATTGCTTTTTATCAATTTTTCAAACTTTTTACAATGATTTGAGTTGGTTGATCCAAATATTATGTCATCAACATATATTTGTACCAACAAAATGCGTCCTTTGTGTGTTTTGAGAAACAGAGTTGTTTCTATAGTACCTTTGATAAAATCTGATTGGATCAAAAAATTTTGAAAGAGTTTCATACCATGCTCTTGGAGCTTGTTTCAACCCATACAAGGCTTTGTGCAGTTTATAAACTTATTTTGGAAATTTGGATCAACAAAGCCTTTGGTTGCTGCACATATACTTCTTGATCAATCTTACCATTCAGAAAAGCAGACTTTACATCCATCTGCTAAACTTTGAAGCCTTTTGAAGCTGCATATGCAAGAAAGATTCTAACTGCCTCCAGTCTTGCTACTGGTGCAAAAGTTTCATCATAGTCAATTCCTTCTTGTTGACTATACCCTTTTACTACCAATCTTGCTTTGTTTCTTATTATTATACCTTGTTCATCAGATTTATTTCTAAATACCCATTTTGACCCTATGACATATTTGCCATTTGGTCTAGGTACTAGGTTCCACACTTGACTTCTTTCAAACTGATCAAGTTCTTCTTGCATGGCTTGAACCCAGTCTGGATCCTTGAGTGATTCTTTGTTGTTTTTGGTTCAGTTAAACTTAAGAAACTAGCATGAAGACATTCATGAACAGTTGCTGATCTTGTTTTAACACCATCTTGAGGGTTTCCTATGATATTTTCTGTTGAGTGACCCTTTATCAATCTTCCACTTGTAGCAGTATTTGTTGAATTAAGTGATGGATTTTGTGAAGAACTTTCTGCTTCCTCCTGATTGATGATCTGTTCTGAGCCTGAGTCTTCAGACATTTGTTTTTCTTGATTTTATGATGTAGTATCTGATGCCTGATTTGTTATTCCTTGTATTTCATCCGAGGGCTCTAAATTTTCTGCAGAGTTAGAGTGTGACTGGTTTTCTGGTAAATCTCCATAATTTCCCTCCTAGTCATACCCAAGCAGTTCATTTGTCAGTCCAGTCAATAGGTGTTCATTATTTGTTGAATTTTCTTTTTGTGAGAAACTTATGATGTCATCAGAAATTTCTATTTCTGATGAATCATCAAAAGAGACATACACACTTTCTCTGATTGTTCTGCTATTTAAAACAAATACTCTGTAAGCTTTTGAAGAGAAAGAGTATCCAAAAAAATTCCTTTTTCAGCTTTTCTGTCAAATTTCTCTAAACTATCAAAATCATTAAAAATAAAACATCTACATCCAAAGGTATGTAAAAATTTAACACTTGGTACCCTTTTATTTATGATGTGAAAAGGTTTTTCTGATTTCTTTTGTTGATGATAGTTCTGTTTTATGTGAAACATGCATTTGCCACTGCTTCAACCCAAAAATAGGTTAGTAGTTTGGCATATGCCAGCATTGTTCTTGCTGCTTCTACCAAAGTTCTGTTTCTCCTTGTCACACCCCGACCCGCAGCGGAATAAAAGTCGGGGCATAATTGGGTTATCACCAAAGCTCATGATATTTACTAAGCTGTTTCATATTTATTAAATTCAAATTACAAACTTGAATATCCAAAAACAAAATTCATACAATTACAAAAGAAAATGAAACTATAAATTTATTCCAAAGCATAAGCTTGTTTATTCTTCTAGGCCATCCTAAGTGTTTCCTGTCTCGGCTGGATCACCTGTATCATGTGTAAAAACGGGGGAGATTTTGGGTCAACAAAAGTTGGCGAGTGAACCTTGATAAATCATTTTGGACTAATTTCTTGTTTTATTTATTAAAGAAAAGTCGTGCATTAATCACATGTGAGCAAACATATATATATAAACAATCACAAACCACTTCGGATGAGTATATGACATGAATGATGATGTATTTGAGATCAAGGCTCAATCAAACGGAGCCGATCTAATGAGGCTCCTGATGCTCAACCCGTATCCCACGGGGAACTGATGGGCCTAATGAAATGTGTGCACTGAAATGATAAATTTAATCTACATATAATTCACACAACAATGAATACGCATTTGATCACGGATATGATGTATGCCCAAGTGTTTAAATAAAGTAAAAAGAATAGTACGACACATGATACACCCCAAAACATGATTAAAACGGGGAATTGGTAGAGATTCACTCACAGTGGATGAGTTTCTTGATGACGATGAATGCGCACGAATATTATGATTCAACTGACGAGGGAAAACTAACCTAAATAATAACGACATGATTCGATTAAATAAATAAATTTTATTTGAGATTATTATTTTTAATTAGTGCTCTTTAATGAGATTTTTAGATTTATTCTTGTGAGTTTAATGCAAATTTTTAACTTTAAAAACCTTATTTTTAAGTATTTTTAAATAATTTTTCAATTAAATAAATAAATAAAAAGAAACAAAAATAAATAAAAATGGGTTGACTTTGTCAGGTTTGACCGGGTCTGACCGGTCAGACAGCATGTATTCCAGGCGGCGAGTGAGGTTCGAACTCGGGACCTCTTGTATACGTGCATGCAGCTCTACCAACTGAGCTACGTGTTTAACCCGAAATATTCTCTGTTTTAATTATGTATATATACTAACTACTTTAACCTTATTTAGTTTTTATTAAAAACGATTTAATATGGCCGAACCGGTTACAGAAACCCGGAATCGAACTCGGGACCTTCGGTTCGAGTGCACACAGCCCAACCAGTTGGGCTGTGTGTCTAATCTGCTTAACTACTGGATTATATTCCTCTTATATCTATACTGTGAATTGATTTGAATAGGTTTTAAAAATGTTGGTTTTATTTCAGAAAGTCGGAAACATGCGTGATTCGAACCCGGGACGTGTGTTTTATATTTGCACACAGTCCACCACTGGACTGTGTGTCTAACCCGGTTAAATACCCGATTTTAATTACATTAATATACAACTTAGGCTTCGTCTTCTTCACTAAGAAAAACACAGAACAGTGAACCCGACTGTTTTGCTTAATCGACCAACAAACTTATACTCGATTGAAATGGAATAGAAAAATAAAGATTAAGTAATATGATATACCAAAACAGAGAGTTTTCTTCAGATTTCCGGCAAGTTTCGTCGACCCTGATTTGCGATTTCCGGCTGAATGAACTGATTTAACAGTTTTGATTATTGATTTGAGCAATTAAATTATCAATCAAGAGATAGTAAGGAGGTTTAGACAATTATACCGTCTGAAGAACAACTGCGGTTTTCTGATCAGTGATTCCGGCGATATTCCGGCGAGTGCGAAAATCTCCGGCGACGTGCTTTGGAAGGAATAAAGCTTCGGAAAGAGAGTGCGGTTCTGAGCGAAATGTTTACAAGGAGTTTGAGTGGGTATTTATAAGGGGGACAGGCCGATTGGGTTCGAATTAGGGGTCAAGATTCGCGGTCAATGATTTCAAACGGTTTTGACTGAAATTGAGTGCCAGGCAACGGTTATAACTGATGTCGAAATCAGTTTATGCGTTTCAGTCAAAGAAAATAGCCACATTTGCGGAGTTTCGGTTTTTTCCGGCGATTGCGAGTTCTGGGCGCGCTGATTACAGGTTTTGACTTTCGTTTTTTACTATAAGTGTTATTTGTTTCGGTATATAACACAAATGATGTGTGTGGCGGAGTGGTGTGGTGTGTGTGTGTCTTCGCGGGACCCGGGTTCGAGACCCGGCTACCCTGTTTTATTTATTATTTTCTTATTATTATTATTTATTAATTATGGTTTTTTAAATTCTAAAATATTTATTAATTATGTATTATTTAAAATAATCTGAACAATAAATACGCAACGAACTTATAACTGAATATTTGATTATAAAACGAAGCGGGTTTTGAAACCTGTTTTTCGACGAATGTTACACTCCTTTCAACAACCCCATTTTGTTGTGGGGTTCTGGGAGCAGAAAGATCATGAGATATTCCTTTTTCTGTTAGGAAGTTCTCAAGTTTTGCATTTTTTAATTCTATCCCATTGTCAGATTTGATTTTTCTTACAGTTAATTTTAATAGATTTTCAATTTTCTTAACAAAATTTATGATCAGATCTGGTGTTTCACTCTTTTGCCTCAAAAATTCCACCCATGTGTACCTTGAATAGTCATCAACAATAACTAAAATGTATTTCTTTCTAGAAAAACTTTCAGTTCTTATTGGTCCACAGAGGTCCATATGTAAAAGTTCAAGAATTTCAGAGATAGAAGATTCTACCACAGTTTTGTGTGAGCCTCTTTTTGACTTTCTCAGCTTACATGCTTCACAGAGTTTGTCTTTTCTTGAAGTAATAGAAGGTAATCCTTTTACCAGACACTTGCTTGCTAATTTGTTTAAAGTTTTAAAATTTATATGACCCAGTCTATTATGCCATAACCAACTGTTTCCTTTATTTTCTTTTGTAAATAAACAAAATTGAGGTTCTTCAATTTTGTTGTTGAAGTCAAAGAAATAAATTGATTTTCTTATCCTTTTTCCTCTAATATAAATTTTATCATCTTCAAGACCTATTAATAAGCAAATATCACGTAGAAAAGTTACCATAATCCTTTGTCACAAAACTTACCACAACTTTCTCAATTGTTATTGTACCATATGTTATACTTCCATAACCTTTTACCCTACCCTTGACTCCATTACCAAAATTTACAAATTTACCTAGCTTTTCTACATAGTTGCTAAGTAAGCTCCTATCCCCAGTCATGTGCTTGGAGCTTCCTGAATCGCAGTACCAAATCTGCTGCACATGATGGTCCTATAATGAAGAGCTTAGTGATTTTTTTGGTACCAAGACTTTCTTGGGTACTTTGTCAGATGAGTACATAGCATATAATAGTTTTCCTTCATCATCTATTGATCTTGATCTGCCAGAGTCTGTTGATTCTAACTGATCAGCTTTCTTTACCAAATCTGTTGCCATCTTATTAGATCTGATAAGATTTCAGTCCAATGCTGAACTACTGACAGATTGTTGGTTTTTGTTCAGATGCTGTTGAATTACTTTCAGAATATCAACACACATACATCCCACCTTGTTAGAGATGTCTTATGGAATGATTTTTGATGAAAGCCCATGTTTCTGAGATTTTTGAAAAATGTTTTGACCCTTTTCTTTTAAGACCCTTTTAGTTTTTTCTTTTGTATGATCTTGTTTTGTCTTTATTTTTCTTTAGAGATGACCTTCTTTGATTCTAGACTTGACTCAGAACAAGATGTCATGAAATCAGATTTTTCTGATAATTTGATTCATTGTTAAAATCTGATTGTGGTTTATCTGAAGCTTTTACAAACACAGTAGGATTATGTTTTGTTGTTTTTGTATAACCCAATCCTTCACCCTGATTTTTTGAAGTTGTTTCAATGTAGTCAATGAAATCCTTTGCTTGTTGAAAACCTTTTACATTTACCTTGTTTTTATGAATTTCTGCATACAAAAATTTTCTCTCTTTTCATAAAAATTGATTTTTGTGTCTTTGATCAAACTTTCTTCATGTAAAAAATTTTCATTTTCTTGACAATGTTTCAACATGTCTTTAAGTTCATCAGTTTTCTTTGTTTCTGTCAAGTATTTCTCCTGTAATTTTTGAAAATCTTCCAATAATTTGTTTATTTGATTTTGAAGTTCTTGATCATTTTGACTTACATTGATTTCTGATGCCTCATTGTCAAGTTTTGCCATAAGACAGAAGTTTGCCATTTCTTCCTGATCATCATGTGATGAGTCATCAGTCATCCAGGTATCTGACCCTACAATCAGGTTGACTTGTTGTTGTTGTTGTTTCTTGGCTTCTTCTAGCTTCTTTTCATAGTAAGCTGGATCTTTTAACTTTTTGTTCTTGCATTCTGATGCATAGTGACCCTTTTGTTTGCATCTATAGCATACCACTTCTGACTTGCTTTCTGCTCTTCTTTCCTTGGATCTAGCTTCCATCTTTCCTTTATCACTTCTCTGAATTCTGGAACTTCCTCCCTTCAATCTTTGCTCAAAGGTTTTGGTGAGTAAAGCTATTACTTCAGCAAATGCAGAAAAATCTGATGAATTTTCAGAATTTTCTGATGCTAAGACTAGGTTTTGTGGGTTAGAGGATTGTAGATCAGGTGTGATTGATCTTTGAGAATTTGATATTAAGGCTATAGGTCCACCATATTGCTTTGAGTTTTCAATGATTTGTTGCTCTCTCGGGAGTAGAATACTATATAGATCATATAGGTTCAGATTTCCTAGCTCTAGTGTAGAAGCTATGGTCATGGCAAGATTTTGCCATTCTCTGGGAAAGCATCAAGAAATTTTACATTTCTTTCATCATGGTTTTTTTAACTCCATGCTTTTTTAGTTTATTTAAATTTTTTGTCAATCTATTGTAAGCATCAGTGAGTGTTTCATTTGATGAACATTTAAACCTTTCATAAGCGGAGACATGATTTGTTTCTCGTGTTTCTTTTCATTTTGTCTCCTCCTTCACAAAGATTTTTCAAGTTGATCCCATATTTCTTTTGCAGATGAGCATGCATCAACATAAGAAAATATGTCATTTGGAAGTGCCATAATCAGAAGTGATTTGGCCCTTTCATCTGTTTCTACCAGTTTCCTGTCTTCTGGGCTCCAATTTTTCTCTTGTTTGGGAGCCCAAGAAGCAGAGATTTCTGGTGAGTCATCAGATGCTAGAACACAGGTATTTCAACATGTGGTATATGTGGGCCACACACAATGGATTGAAACAGAGCTCGATCATGTCCATTAAGAAAATTGATCATCCTGGTTTTCCATTGGGGGTACTCCTCCCTGACTAACGTCGGAGGCTTTGACATATAACCCATGTTGAAAGCACTGTTCCAAGACTAAAAGTTTGCCATTTTTAGTCAATGTTTTTGAACTTTTGAAAAACAGAGTATTAACAAAGATACCGAGCAGTTGATCGAATTGAAAATGTTTTATTCAACCTGCTCTGATACCAATTGTTGGTCCCAGATAACAATGCTTTGACTTAAATGGCAGTTGATTTCAACTTTATATCAAAATAATGTGCGGAATTAGAAATCAACTTGTAAGAAACAGAGATACAGAATTTTCAAGTTTATATCACTTTTGAAATATTACAAAAGATGATTGAAAAGTTATTTTCTAATACAAAACAATGCTTAAGAATTATGTGGGAGTGAAGGGCAATGGAGTATGCAATTTGTAATACTTGCAATGCCCTGCTCCATCGATCTTCGGTTTGGTGATCTCTATTTATAGAGAACAATTGGCATGAATACATAATTGTTTATTCATGCAAGTGTTTATCGTGGCAGATCGTTTCATATGTCATGCTTACTACTTCCACTTGTGTCATAAATGTCCTTCAACTGAGTTACCTTATCTTCAAATGCAAGTGGACATTATGATTGGTCACCAGATTTCTGATGACTTCTGATTAGAATCTGATGAGGTTTCATCAAATTTGATCAGATCTTTTCTGATCCTTTCTTCGAACACTTAGACAAAGATATTCTCATCAGATCTGATTCAGATGCTTCTTTTTATGGCCTATGATCATGTATCTTCTGATGACTTGATCTTTTGACTTCTTCTTCATCATATGTGATCAGATTGATCAGACTCTCTTTCTTCATTTTTCTTCAATACTTAAACTTACACATAAAATTTCCTAACAGATACTACTGAGAAGGCTATCAAAAAGTATCTCCGCGCTCTCCCCGACTGTGTAGCCAACTTTGTTCAATCAGCTAGGCGAACTACTATCGAAGAGACTTACCAACGTGCAGCTGAGATCAACAACAAGCGAGTCTTGGCTGAAGCTTTCAAAGTCTCAAATAAGAACCTCAGCCAAGCTACTGTTGAGCCAAGCACCGATACTACTCCATCTCAAGCCCCCAAGTCAAGTCACTAGAACCGCAAGCGAAAGGGTAACAACAAGAACTGCACAATGGTTCCAGCACCGAACTCTCAGTCTCGCCAAGCTGCTACTCCCAAGGCACCAGCTGCTAAGCGTGCGTATACTTGACCTCAACCTCTGTGCTCCAAGTGCACATACCATCATGCGGTTGGAGGAAACTGCCGCTTTTGTGCAAACTGCAACATATATGGTCACTTCACATCGCACTGGACAACGTCAGCAAGCTCCTCCCGCTCTCGCAGCACCGCCAGCTCCTCTCAATGTTGCTCCTCTCAACCAGGCACCGCAAGCACCAGCAGTTCAAGCACGTGCTTGCTACACATGTGGTGACCCAAATCGTTTCAGCAATGTCTGCCCGAATAGTGCCGTGAAACAAGAACCCCGAGTAGCATCAGTAACAGCCACCACAGCCGCCGCAGCAGCAACAACCACAGGCTGTGCGTGGAAGAGCTTTCAACATCAATCACCGCCAGGCTCAGAATGACAACAATGTTGTCAATGGTACGTTCCTCATTAATGGTATTTATGATTCTTGTTTATTTGATACTGGAGCCTAACTGTTTTGTATCGTTAGAATTCGAAAAACTTTTAAAATATAAACGCGCTAACCTCCCAAGTACCTTCGAGTCGAAATCGCCATCGGAAGAACCGTTACCATTAACTCCGTTCTACGTGATTGTACTCTCGAACTCAACAGTCAAAAGCTTCTCGATCGACCTAATACCTATGCAATTAGGTAATTTTGATGTCATAGTAGGCATGGATTTCTTCACGAAAATTGTGCCGAAGTCGTTTGTTTCGATAAAATGATTCTTTTCCCCCTTCCTAATGGAGATCAACTGCATGTTTACGGTGAAACACCCTCAAAGAAGTTGATGCTTTTGTCATGTACCCAAGCGAGCAAGTGTTTACGAAAGCAATGCATTGCTTTTCTAGCCCACATCATGAATCCAGAAAAGGAAAATAAGACTTTGAAAGACGTACCTGTTGTTTGTGAATTCCCTAACGTTTTTCCTGACGATTTACCAGGTTTACCCCCTACTCGTGATGTCGAGTTTCGTATCGATCTAATCCACGGTGCTACACCTGTCGCTAAAGCTCCCTATCGCCTTGCACCATCAGAAATGCGCGAGCTATCTAGCCAACTTCAAGAGCTTCTTGATAAAGGGTTTATACGCCCGAGCACTTCATCTTGGGGCGCACCCGTACTTTTTGTGAAAAAGAAAGATGGGATGTTCCGAATGTGCATCGATTATCGTGAACTTAACAAACTCACGATAAAGAACCGCTACCCTCTTCCTCGAATCGATGATTTATTTGACCAACTACAAGGTGTACTTGTTTTTGAAGATTGATTTACGTTCCGGATATCACCAGCTACGTGTGCATGAGCAAGACATTCGAAAACCACCTTTCGTACTCATTATGGCCATTTTGAATTCGCGGTCATGCCTTTTGGACTTACAAATGCGCCCAAGGTCTTCATGGATTTGATGAACCGCGTGTGCAAGGCCTTTTTGGATCATTTCGTCATTGTTTATTGATGATATTCTTATTTACTCGAAGTCGAGAGCCGAACACGCGCGACATCTTCGTCTAGTTCTCGAACTCCTCCAAGGAAACCGTCTCTACGCCAAATTCTCCAAGTGTGAATTCTGGCTTAACGAAGTTCAATTTCTCGGTCACGTCGTCAATGACCAAGGAATCCATGCTGATCCCGCCAAAATTGAAGTTGTAAAGAGTTGGAATACTCCGAAGAATCCGTCCGAAATTTGTTCCTTCCTCGGATTGGCAGGTTACTACAGCCGATTCATTGTCGACTTTTCAAAATCGCTGTACCCCTCACCTGTTTGACTCATAAGGATAAACCTTTTGTTTGGGGTTCCGAACAGGAGGAAGCCTTTCAGACTCTCAAGCGTATGCTTTGCGACGCTCCCGTTCTCGCACTTCCCGATGGAGATGACGATTTCGTTGTTTATTACGATGCCTCTAACCTAGGTCTCGGTTGTGTTCTCATGCAATGAGACAAGGTTACGTATGCTCTTGACAACTCAAAATTCACGAGAAGAACTACACTACCCACGATCTCGAGCTCGGTGCAGTTGTTTTTGCGTTAAAAATATGGCGACACTACCTATATGGTACAAAGTGTATGGTCTTCACCGACCACAAGAGCTTATAACACATTTTAACCAGAAAGAACTAAACATGCACCAACGCAGATGGGTTGAACTTCTCAACGACTATGATTGTGAGATATGCTACCATCCCGGCAAAGCAAACGTCGTAGCCGATGCTCTCAGTTGACGAAGCTATGTGTATAGCATTCAAGACGTTCAAGCCCAAAATAAACTCGAAATCTTGATTCGCGAAACTCAACACGCATGTTTCGTTGAGAACACTTTGTTCGAGGAAATGAAATGTGGTGCCGAAACTTAGCTGGAAAACAAGTCTAATGGGATCTATTATTTTCTGAATCGCATTTGGATCCCTAGCCGCAATAACCTTCGAGAGTTACTAATGACCGAAGCCCACAAGTCTCGATATCCCATTCACCCCGGTGCCGACAAGATGTACCAGGACCTCCGTTCTAGGTATTGTGGCCGGGCATGAAAAAGGATATCGCTCTGTACGTTTCGAAATGCTTAACTTGTGCAAAAGTTAAGGCCGAACATCAACGACCCTCTGGCTTACTCGAACAGCCCGACATCCCGGTGTGGAAATGGGAGAGTATAGCTATGGATTTTGTTACAAAACTCCCCCGCACCTCTTCTGGACACGAAAGCATTTGGGTTATCGTCAATCTCCTTACGAAATCTGCTCATTTTATTGCTATACGAGAAGACTATAAGGTAGAACGATTAGCACGAATCTATACCGACGAAGTCATTTGTCGACACGGGACGCCTCGTGACATCATCTCTGATCGCAACGGTCGCTTTACTTCACGTCTCTGGGAGACTTTCTAATCCGCACTCGGTACTAAGCTAAACCTTAGTACTGCGTTCCATCCTCAAACTGACGGTCAGACCGAGCACACGATTCGCACCCTTGAAGACATGCTTCGTTCGTGCGTTATAGATTTTGGTGATAATTGGGATGCGCACTTACCTTTAATAGAATTTTCGTACATAACAGTTATCATAATAGTATTCAAATGGCACCTTTTGAGGCATTATACGACAGAAAATGCCGATTGCCTATTGTATGCACGAGATCGGAGACGTTCAGATCACTGGTCCCGAGTTAATACAAGAAACGACAGACAAAATCCTCCAAACTAGGGACAATCTCCTGAAAGCTCGAGTCGTCAAAAGAGTTATGCCGATAAACGCCGCAAGCCCTTACAGTTCGAAGTGGGATATCACGTTCTCTTAAAGGTTTCACCTTGGAAAGGAATGATCCGTTTCGGAAAGAAAGGGAAACTAGCGCCACGATACGTGGGTCCCTTTAAGATTCTGGAAAGAATTGGCAAAGTGGCCTACCGACTCGAATTACAGAAAGAACTCAACAACGTACATCCGACCTTCCACGTCTCAAACCTCTAAAAGTGTCTAGCCGAAGAAAATCTTCATGTGCCACTTGAAGATTTGCAAATAAATGAAATGCTGCACTTTGTAGAAAAGCCAGTAGAAATCATGGATCGGAGATCAAGAAACTTCGACGCTCTCACATTCCTTTTGAGAAAGTCCGATGGGAAGGCAAACGCGGCGCCGAGTTAACTTGGGAACTCGAAAGTGATATGAAGGCTAAATATCCTTATCTCACCTGAATTTCGGGACGAAATTCCCTAAAGTAGGGGAGACTGTAACAACCCAATCTTTCATATTGTTATCCGAATCCTTATCATTACCATTATTTCTGTTTCTATATCGTTTTGTAATCTGGGTCTAATTATAATGGTTTAGATTATCTTAAAACGCATATTACATCGCTTATTTATCGCATTTAAATCTCTTAATACTCGCAACTCTCAATGCAAACTCAAATCGCGGCTAATTATGTTACATTATGTTATTATGTGTTATGTGTGATTTATGATTTATGGTTATACTCGCTATCGCAACACTCTCACTCGCATGAATTGCTTAATCGCATTATTTTATTATTTCAAAACGCTTAACACCTCGCTAAAACGCTTAACAAAACCATCTAATACGAATTGAATCGCCAAACGAGCACCTAACAAACAAATAACAAACAAAACTTAGCCACCAGGCTCTTCGGCCGAAGTTGGCACCACAACTTCGCCGAACTTGACCAGCACCCAAACTTGGCCAAACCTAGGGAAATTGGCCAAGTTCGCCCGAACTTGATGTCGGCTAGCTTGTTTCTCCTCACCTATAAATACCAAGCACCCTCATTCTCTCATTCCTTGCTGCTAACTTAACCCCAGAGCTCCTGAAACCTTATTTCTCTGTTTTCCAAGTAAGAATCAACCGTTTTATGAAAACCATAACGTTTTCAATACGATTTTTCACAAGGATTACCTTCGTTTTCATCAAAATTCTTCTGTTTATGAAAATCTTCATCTTTTTCTACAAAACTTCTTCTTTTCACTTAGATCTACACTAAACGAGTGTATTTGGGCTTAGCTTTGGCTTCCCAAGCTAGAAATCTTGATGATTTCGACTCACCAAGTGTTAGATCTGAGCAAAACCTTTTGAAGCATTGATTTTTACACAAATTACAGACTAAGTGACGTATGTTTCGTTCACTATGAAGTGAAACGAGACGTTGTCAAGCAAGATCTCAGATCCAGAAGCACAAGGACGATATGGACACCTTGCACGGACTGGACTAACCCGTACGAACCGACAAGTTCACCCGGATTTGTCCGAGTTCCTGTAAAGTGGATAAAACTCGCTCCAAAAGACCTCTCAAGCCTATGTTTTACTCAGTAGCTCAAGTTTGGAGGGATGGACACTCGATTTCCTCAGCAAACATCACGAAAGCGCAAGATTTTTGGACCAAAACGGACAAGTTCGCTCTAAAAAGATCAAGTTCGCTCGAAGTTGTCACCAGATTGGTAAACAACTTTGCCCGAACTGTACAATCTCCAAGAAACCAGTCAAGTTTGCCCGAACTTGTACAATCTTTAAGGAAGCTAGTCAAGTTCGCCCGAACTTGTACCTATTTCTGAAGAAAAGGTACCAAGTTCGCCCGAACTTGTATATTCCAGAGAATCTCAGTACAAGTTCAACCAAACTTGTCTACTGTTCCTTTACACGTTCACCGTTTCAGCACTTCGGAAGACTGATGTACATCTGTTCGCATTTACAGGCTGAACCGGCGCTACCTTCAATCCACAGCAGTTCGTGCTCTTCGTTGAGCACCGACTGTGAGTATACTTGAACCCTTCTTCGCTTTAATGCACTTTCGGGTGTTACATACGTCTCTACATCAAAACACGCTACACACAACGCTAAACTCTTTTAAACGCTAACCGCTCTCGCATGTATTACGTGAATCATTGAATATTTGTTTGCTATGTGTGAATAATGAGGACTTGTAGACTACCCTTAGCAACGATAGTACTATAGTATGGGCTCAGCACACGAATGGTTCGGGGGTTGTTAAGACTCGCAAATTTACTTTACGTGTGTGTTCGCTATTGTGAACACGTATCGCGCATACTCCACATCGCAGTCGTGTTGGTTAGCATGTATCATTATTGTTAGCTTACTTAGATTCACTTTCTCTACGTATTCATGTTGGTTATGCGTAAACGCTTTATCATTATTATTATGCTATTAAACCTGTATGCTCACCTTTATTTTATTGTATTGACTTGTATTTTAACGTATGTAACAGGTTGAGGACATTATCGCTGCAAAATTGGACTTAGGGTTGCTTTAGAAACTTGTAATAAAATTTGTTATAGACTTTATGAATTGTTTGCGAATATTTGAGTTTGTAATGATTATGGAATGATTATATGTTGATTGTATGGGAAATTAATGCTTAAATATTGTCATTTAAAAATAGTCGTTATGGATTCTCTCGAACAATATGAACCGCTTAGTGCCGCGCCCCGATGATTCCGCCATCGGTTGGGTGTGACATTGGTGGCCACACATGAAAGAGGACATTGCTCTCTTCATGGAAAAGTGCCTTACTTGCTCCAAAGTAAAGGCCGAACACCAACGTCTTTTGGGTTTACTCGAACAACCTGAAATCCCGATGTAAAAATGGGAGAGTATTGCTATGGATTTTATTACCAAGCTCCCACGAACATCTTCTGGGCATGATAGTAATTGGGTAATCGTTGATCGCTTGACCAAATTTGCCCATTTTCTCCCCGTTCGTGAGGACTATCGAGTTGAGACATAGCTACTTGGAAGACATGTCCATGCACATACTTTGCACATCCTATATGGTGTTACACATAACTACTTGGGGTGGGAATGTTGACGAGGTTTATGTGGGTCACGGGGCATGGATGAACTGTTGAGGTTTCACTTGTGGGATTAGTATAATTACATAGCACATGCTAAATTCAATTTGTGTATACACTAATTTGATATGAATAGTACATGTGAAACTCCCCAACTATTTATAATTGATTGTTCCATTTTAAACATGCTTTTCGAGTAACTTGGAACTTGTATGATACATGTGTTTGCTGCTTCAAGTTTTCCTTTATGGATAGATACATGTATAGAAGCATACATTCTAGAAGAATAATGTGGTTCGTGGGAACATATTGTTATAGCATACTCGTAGCATGTAATCAACAATGTAACTTGATGTACAGATTAATGGCAATATGATATCTTTATAAAAAATGTGCTTGTGTCAGAGGTGTCTGATGCATCCCTTTTGTTTTAGCTGCTAGTTGGGGTGTGACAGTTGTAGACAGAAAGAGAAGAAAGTATAGCGGCAGCTAATATATTATAATTAGGGTTTCGTTTGTATGAGTTGGCAAAGAATAGTAATCTGCCAAAATTCGTAAATGCAAAATAATAATAATAATAATAATAATAATAATAATAAGGGTGATTTAATTTTTGTCTCGTATCGGAAGAGGAGGTAATTCTTGGGATTAGTGATTGGATCGGTAAAGTACTCGTACTTATACTGAATCTAAACAAAATTGGTGTGGATGCATATGTATGTTGCCTATGTCATCGAATAACATCGAGTCTGTAATAGGAACTGAATGTTAGAATTTGTATTTGTAATTTTCACTTTGTACGAAGGTAGCTAGTCACCTCGTACGAAGGTGATGCTTCACTTCGTACGAAGGTAAAACTCCAAGTTCGCACGGAGATGGAAGTTCTATAAACAGGGGTGGGAACTTAGTGTTAGATATACGTTAGTTTAAACTGGACGGTGGATCCTTGTCCAAGTGTTTTCCGGATCGTATAAACGTTTAACCATTGAATGAAAACAGATAATTTTTGAATTTTAAACATGTTAAACTTGTCGCCTAATCTAAAATGGATTCTGCACATTTTGGACTAGGTTAATCAAATTAGGACCTGAGCTTATTGGATGAGGAGATCCTCACAAGTGGTATCAGAGCTTGGAGGCCTGATTTGAAGTCAATTCAGCAAGATTCAACCTTTGAAGACTTCTCTTCTTCTCATTTTTCTCATTTTTTTTATCATTTTTCAAAGATTTAATGGTCGAAATGGCCTGACTTTCTCAAGGAATACGTATAATCAAGTTCTAACAAACCCTTGAATGATTTGGACCTAAAATCACCAAAATCATGATAAGAGCCGCAAAACAACATCAAATTTTGAACTTACCTTCCCACGATCTAGTCACTTCGCACGAAGATAAAGTTACCTTCGTACGAAGTGAAATTATATCAAAGTTTGGTTTTGTCTTCACACGAATATAGATCTGACAATTCTGTTTTACCTTCGTACGAACTTGAATTCAGATAGTTGTTTTTGTATCTACTTCGTACAAAGCTATCTTCGCATATAAGTTACCTTCGCACGAGCATATTTTTACGCCAAAAATTGAAAACTTATCATTGCACGAGATTTGTGTTAAATGGGAAACGATGAAATTGTTTTTGATGAAGAAATTGACGAAGAAGTTATTGCTGAGATTGCTTAAGATAGAGATTGTGCTGAAGAAGAAGAAGAAGAAGATTATATTCAAAATGTTTTTAAATCATCTATGCCTAATGCTTTTATAGGTTTCTTCGGCGAACAAAGACAAAGTGTACAATACGATGAAGAGTAGAAACAATATGAAGAAGAAGTGGCTAAAGAAATAAATGATGAAAATTTAATCAAGGATACTGAGAAAGCAATGATGGATCAATTAGACGATGAAACTGAAACTTCTAATGTTGATTAGAAATTTGTGATTGAAGAAGTCAAAGAAGAGAGTAGAAGTGAGAAAGTTGAAGTAGAAAAAATGCACAAAATGTTTAGAACCGTGCAAGTCGTGTGTTGAGAAAGACGAAAAGTATAGAGAACTCAAATGTCATACTAAGAACCTAGCTAGTGATTTCAAAGATACGAAGAAGCTTATGATAAATTGAGCAAAACTATTAATGAATACCGTGACGCAAGCAGAAAATATGTTGCTATGATTTTTATGCTCAAGGAAACGGTCATGGATAAACAGATGTCTATAAATATTCAAATTGACACGATTTCCAAACTAAAACAGGAGCTAGAAACTATGAAGATAGAACTGGAACAAGTTGATAGGAAATTCATCAGTTATTCGACAACATCTTACATCTTGGATCACATTCTTCCTAAACCTACTAGAAAAGATAATACTGGTGAAGATGTTTATGGTTAACACAACAAAGGATTGTGTTATCATCGTGTTCCACCCCCGATGTGGAATAACTATTCAAAGAAAAATCCAGCTGGGATGGAAAAGGTATTGAATTTGAAATTAAAAACTGAACAGAATTAGTTGCCTGACAGCATTGATGTGACCTATTTAAAGCGTGATGCTAATGCTACATCAGAAGTGGTAAAAAATATGGTTGAAAATGTTCCGGGAAATGAAAATGATAAACCAATTTTTGAAAATAATCAACCAAAGTTTGATAAAGAAAGTTCAAGTTCACAATCTGAAAATGATGAAATTTTTCATGATGCTTATATTAGAAAATCAGAACATAGTTCAAATGAGGATCCAAATTTTGTGATGTACAAAATGTGTGGATCTGATCAATTATATTTTTGATTCTAAATTTCCGATTCAGAATGTGAACTTGAATAGAGTTGAAAAGGTTTTCAAACTTGTGGAAATTAAAATTTCTGAGATTGAAAGTTTTACAAAAGAAAAAGAAGTTTCGAGCTATAAAAGAGATAAATCTTACTATTACAAACCCAAAAGTTCTTATTCAAACAACCACTAGAGGAATTATAATGGTTGGAATGGGTCAGGGTATGGTAACAGAAATTACAACAAGTTTGGAAAATCAAAATTTTTGAAGAAAGTGAACTTTGTCTCTGGTAAAAGTTCAGAAAATTCAAAAGAAAGTCAAATTTATAAACAATCTAATGAAGAAGTTTTCAAACAACAAAACCAACGTGAACATGTTGAGGGATCCTCTGTTGTAATTGACAGTATACATGCTTTAAATGTAATAAAGTTGGACACATTGCTAGAAAATGTCCACAAATTAATCCTAAACCTGTTCATGATGTCAAGAAAAATTCTGAAGATTTGAAACAGAAATCATGAGGTTTGTACCAACTCAAGTTTGGAAACAAAGCAAAGAATCTACAAACAAAGTGAAACCAGTTAACAACAAAGTTTCAAAAGATAAAACTGGTGAATCTTCAAACAATGTTGAACAAAAAGATTCTACTTTGTATTACAAGAAAGCTTTAAAGAAAAGTCAAACATGGATGGTAAAAGAAAAATATTTGTTTGAACATTCTGTGTCAACTGAGAGTTTAGAGGACTTTCCTAAACTTCAAAAGATACAAATAGATCAAATTGTGTAGAGGAAATTAAAGTCGAAGAAAATCTACCCAAGACTAAAAAGACTTGGGTATCTCTATTCAACTGATTGTTTGTGTTTGTGTGCAGGAACTTCTGAGATCAAAGTAAATCATGGAGAATGAGGTTTCTTGGCACATGACAAGAAACTAGCCGGGTTATTCAACTGAAAATTTTTAAAGCTATAATGTGCTTTTAAGAACGTTTATTATTTTGAAAAAAAAAATTAAACAAAAAGTCACAAAACCCTCACTGTTGAACAGACAAAATCTGATGAAAAGACAGATTTAAAAATGTTTTAAAATCGAAGTTTTTGTCATCAAGTGGGTGGGGGGAGAAAGTATAAAAGGAAATTGTGAAGCAGTAATGGATGACGAATTAATGTGATTTTCATCGATCGTCAAATTTCTTTCTTTAAACACAAAAATTCAAAATATGTTTTCGATTTTAGGGGGAGAAAAAATTTGAGAAAATACAAAAAATATAAATACAAAAAGTACAAAAACATGAAAAGGACAAAAAGAGTTTTGGTGTATAAAAGGGAAATGATAGTACATCACTGGACTACCATAGTATGCTAAAGAAATGCAGTGTCAAAAAGTGTTTAGACAAGTCTCACTGATGATGTGCCAGTAGACTTCGCACATTCAGTAATTGTTTTCGAGATATAAATATAAAGAAAAACTTCTTAATCTGTGGTTTAACATCTCTTGGATATATGGTCTTAGTACACCGAAATTTCGTTTGAGAGATTGCAGGATTCTAAGATACTAGGTCTTTATAGATAAGTGATATCTGGGGTATTATACAAGCTCTTCTGATTTTGCGTCAGCAATGGCTAGAACTTGTAGAATACTTTTGCTTAAAAACCCTAGAACTGAGTCAGATTGAAAATATCGAAAGATATGACAATTGCAGTACAAAAGATTCACAATATTGGAACACTCCTTTGAAGTCGAGCCTTCATCTCTTTGTCTGTACGATGGTACTAACCCTGAACTCTCCAGGTCTCGCATAACCCATATATGATATCAGTGAGATATATTCACCTGTAATATGAAATCTAAGGAATCTTGATCGAGAGTATATTTTGAGGTGGGAAACACGGTTAAGATAAGTTCTAAAACATTAAAATAACGTATCTTGAAACAATTGAGAAATGTTAAGTGGACCAGTATACTGACAATCTAAGTGAATCTGTTTAGGACTTAAAGTTTTATCAGTATCAATGGTACTAGTGATATGTCTCAAAAACTGATATGATCCTCTTACACAAACTCACAAAAAATGTCTGTAAATATGTTTGTACATAGCTACTTCATTTCAGAAAAAGCCCAAAAATATTTTCAGTGTGTTTTAGCATAAACTTTGAAAAAATCAAAAAGTTTTTATTTTTCATCTTATTTTCGACTACCGATGATGGAAAGCTGAATTTCAAAATCTTAAACTGCTGAATGAAATTTGAGTTGGAAAATTGGATTGATATGTTTAAAAGTACATTAAGTTGAAACTTGAAATTGAATAAATTAGTTTGTTTACAAAAGTGATCATCCAAGGGCATTAGTTTGAACTTGGTAGATAAATCAGGTTACCAAAGTCATTAATTTGAACTTGGTTAACTGATTGGGGTTTTTAGAAATGATAAAATGATTAAAGTTTTGAAAAAGTAGATAGATGCTTGTGTTGAAAAATTTCAAAGATGGAATCTGAAATGTTTATTTGAATGTTAAAGAAGAATGAATAGGAAGCTTAAAGAAAGGGGGAGCAGGATAATGACATGTTGAACAAAGAACATGAAGCTCAAAGTAAGGGGGAGATTGTTGATGTCATCTGCTGAGCAAGAATGTTAAAGTTATTAAAGTTTTGAAGAGATTTAAAGACATTCAAAGACTCTAAGGGTTAAAGCAAATTCGAAGACTGCGACAACATCCAAGAGGGAGACTGTTCATGCATATGTATGTTGCCTATGCATCGAATAACATCGAGTCTGTAATTGGAACTAAATATTAGAATTTGTAATGTTCACTTCGTACGACGGTGAAATGTTCACTTCGTGCGAAGGTAGCTAGTTACCTCGTACGAAAGTGATGCGTCACTTCGTACGAAGGTAAAACTCCAAGTTCGCACGGAGCTGGAAGTTCTATAAATAGGGGTGTGAACTTAGTGTTAGATTTATGTTTGTATAGACTGGACGACGGAGCCGTGTCCAAGTGTTTTCCGGATCATTTAAACGTTTAATCATTTAATGAAAACAGAGAATTAGTGAATTGTAATCTTGTTAAACTTATCGCCTAATCTAAAATCGATTCCAAACATTTCGGACTAGGTTAATCAAATTGGGACCTGAGCTTATTGGATGAGAAGATTCTCACAATTGGGTTTTGAATATTATGGTACAATATGGGTATCTATACCAGTATTTCGGTACACTACCTGATTTGGTACCATTTTTTTCTATCTTTCTAGCACTCATACGGGTACTAAATGAGTAATGTCGGTATGAGTACCAATAAAGTACGGACACCAATACGGTAAAATCAATACGAGTAGTTATACAATATGGGTCCCAAATAGGTAAACTCGATACGAGTACCATAATAGGAAAATAAAACATAACATCAAATTCATTCGTAATCAAATTCGATATCAGTACCATTTTTACTTGTACCGATCTTAACAGTACCGAATATGGAAATCAATAAAACTGGGTACCGATACATGTATCGAATAACCAAAATCGATATACGTACGGATACGGTACGCGTACAGATTGTTCGCTATTTTAGTTTAATTAAGTTTGGGCCCTATTGATCAAAGTGAATTATAATACACATAAAAAAGTTGGGAGGAACAGGAGGGCATGCTTGTTTGAGTTATTATAATTCTATGTGTTCGGGTGGAGCCCTAATTAACGGGGGTTCCAAGGGGCAGCGCCCCTAGGAGCAGGGTTCAAGGGGCAGAGTTCCTACCTGGGGTCGAGATGCCAAGTTATTACAGTTGCATTAGAAAAATAATTTTATGGAAATTACCATTTATTTTCGAGATTAAAAAATGGCTCTAAAAGAAGCAATTTAAATTAAATATTGAGATAATTGCCTAAGGGTAGTTACCAGGCCCTATCCCCAAATTTGAAATCCTCTTCGGTCATAGTCTTCTAATTCATATGAATTTTACATCACACACATACTAGGTTCTTGTTCTCAAATTCTGAGTTGTATCCGATTGGATTTTTAGGGTGAACCACTGAAATAATTCGATCTGAAAGTGATTACATGCTTCTCAGATCAACCGTTGCATCTAAATTCCCCAACAGGGATACGAGTATTTAGGAGAAAAATTGTATCCTGACTTGGAAATCACCAAACTTTCTTAGAAAATTCAACACACCATTCAAATTTATAGGTGCAGTTTGTTTTTTAAGAGGTAGAATGTCTGTAGTCTGCAGATCACATTTGCAGACATCTGTAGAAGAAGAGGTGGACCAAACCTCTGCAGTGTGTAAGAAGAAGACTGATTGATTTTTAACGTGTGTAGACTTCTAAAATAAACTAGTGATGGTGCTGGACGTGTGGTGGTGGACGGTGCTGGACGATGGTGGTGGGTGGTGGACGTGGATGGTGGTGGTGGTGGTGGACGTGCTGGACGTGGTGGGTGGGGGTGGACGTGGATGGTGGTGGACGGAAGTGGTAGACGGTGGTGGTGGGTGGTGGACGGGGTGGTGGGGTGGGGGAGGGTTAATCCTCTGCAAACCTTAGAAAATCTTAAAAGTGACTGGGTCAAATCTGCACTAAGAAGAGCTCGCGCAGACGTTTTTTAACGAAACGTCTTCGGAAAACAAACAATACGCAGATGGTAATGTCTGCGCATGGTTTGCATGGCACAGACAGAAGAGCCGTGCAAATATTTTTTTAGAAAAACAAACACCACCATAGTTCTTTTACTCAATAAAAATTTTGAAGTCCGTTTGAGTTAAAGATTTTGATGCTGTTTTGTCTAAAAGGTGGGCCGAGAAGTGATTGGACCAGACGATTAAATGTGAGTGTGCTGAGTTTTTGTTTTGGGGTGAGATTGCTGAACACTTATTTAGTGGACAAGTACGAATGGCAATGGCCGGGTATTGATGATCCCATGCCCGTACCCGGTTATAATTCTTTGTCCCATACCTGGCCTGTTACCGTCGGTATTCGACGGGTAATGCCCGTCGGGTATCGGGCATACCCGTGGGTATCGGGTATACCCGTTAATTTCTAAAAAAATACCCGTTAGGACAAATGTGTAATTTTTTACTTTGATGTTTATATAATTTACTATTTTAATGACTATAACAAATGAAAATACGATTAATAACTTACATATCATATTCAAACCACATATACCAAACTAAATCAAAACGATTACTTAATTAAGTAATTGTATCAGGATCACCTAATTGCATAAACATTCACATAATAAATGGTGATAGCTTTTATAACCAATATACATGTTCAAAAATAAGTTATATCTTCACTAAATACATGCCAAATACATATCAATATATGACTATGTAGAAGGTCAATAAGTATACGTACTAAGTTTATATATGTGGAAATTATAATATGATACTTTCGGGTATTCATTCGGGTAAATGGGCCGGGTATCGGGCGGGTATCACTAAATCCCATACCGTACCCGTACCCGATTCTTTTCTTTTTTTAAGCCCGTACCCGGCCCATACCTATTGGGCTTTGGATATACCTAGCCCGTATGTTTGAGTTTCAGGTATACCTGTTCAGACTTAAGCTTTTTTATTGCCATCCCTAGGAGAGGTGACGTGTTAATTATTGGCAGAAAAAAAAGTAATTCAAGTGATATTATTTGTGGAAATGAGAGGGTTTGGACAAAGATGATTATTTGGTCCACACTTTGGATAGAGATTTTTTTTTTGGTGTTGACTACATATTAAAGTGGGCTGACAAGATTCGTTTGGATTAAAAATAACTAGATGATGCAACATGCGTGTTGCGCAGGGACATTCAGGGAAATTCAAATTCGTTTCATAACACGGTACTTACACATGCTACAAAAACAAAAAAAAAACAAAAACAATATCCACACATTTATATTTTTCAAGTGGTAAGAAGGGAAAAAACACTAAAATGTCGGGAATTCAATTGAAATCAGTTTGGTTCACTGACCGAATGAGAGAAAAACAAAGAAAAAATTAAAGGGAAAATGAAGAATCGTAATATTTTAAAAGTTTAATATAACAATTCTAATTGAATAAATATTCTAATTTATATTGTCAAGTTAGTGTCTTTATCTAAATTTTTATGATCGAACAAAGAAAAATTCCAATTGAATGGCAGCGATTCAATTAAAAGTAAAAACCCAATTAAAACTTCAAAATATAATAGTGATTTCCATTAGATCCATGCAATACTGACATCAACTTGCTATATAAAATATAATAATGAAGGAATTGCAAGAGTAGCTTGAAAGAAGAAAGCACATGTGGGTTTTTGGAACCATTGATGAACACACGTGGAGCCATCAAAAGAAATTACTGTAGCGATCAACTTCTTAAATTATATAATATAATATAATAATTTGACACTCAGTTTGTTACATTTGAGTATTACTCAAGTAATTTTTTTCATGAAATCCAAAATTATTCATTATTATTAACGTTATATATTAAAGAGTAAACTGTCATTTTGGTCTCTGAGATTTTACCAGTTTTGGCACTTTAGTCCAAATTTCAAACTTTTTGCCATTTTCGTCCATGTGGTTTCTTTTTGTTGTCGTTTTGGTCCAGATTTCAAATTTGGCAGTTTACCCCAACTTAAAACCTGGTTTTTTTATCTTTGTCCTCAGATGCATTTTGGTCATTTACGTTTTATTATAACCTAATATTGATTAAAAATAAATAATAAAACCCAAAAATGTGTGACCCTTTATAAACCTAACCCTACCACCGTCTTTCTCAGTCTGCTCCCTCTACTGAACTAGCACCATCACACCACCACCACCCCCACCACCGCATCATCCCCTCACCACCATCCGACTAACACCACAACCATTGAACACCTCCTCGAGCACCACCTCTAACACCACCGTCATCTTCAAACAACCCCAGGCAGGGCGATTTGGAAGGGTAAAACCCGAAACACACGTCATAATGAAATTAACCAGGCACGGCGATTTGGAAGGGGTAAAACCCGAAGACGGGATTTGCTTACCTTGATTGACTACCTTGATGCTTCATCAAACCACCCTCTCTCTCTCTCTCCTCCTGGCAATGGTGAGGGTGGTCCGGCGGCGGTGGGGGTGGATTTAAGGTGGATCGGAGTTAGGTTTTTGAGGTTGAAGGAGATAAATGAAGGAGAAGATAGGGTTAGGGTTTTGTGGTGTTGTGAGAGGGTGAATTGGAGTGTTGGGGATGATAGGGTGTTGGTTATTGACATTGTTATGGTGGTGAGTTGCAGAAATGGTTGAAGATCCGAAAGGGGAGATGAAAATGAGGGTTTTGAAGATGATGGTTGAAGATGAGGGTGTTTTAATTGTTGTTTGATGTTATCCCTCAACCCAAGATTTGCTCCAAGCTTCGTGGTCTTGCTCCAACTGCTGTTTGATGTTATCCCTTTTGTGGGTTTTGCAGAATTTTTTGTTTCTTGGTCGGTTTGGATATGACACCGGATCAGTTTCCAGCTGGGTTGAGGGTTCTTGTTGTTGATGATGATGTTATTTGTTTGAAGATTTTGGAGCAAATGCTTAGGGTAGATCTGTCTTGATTCTTGTTTCAGATTTGGTTGTGTATTTATCTTGTCTTGATTCTTAGTTTTATTAATTTTAATTGATATCAGTTATAATAAAATGTAAATGACCAAAATACCTCTGAGGATAAAAACAAAAAACCAGGTTTTAAGTTGGGAATCTGGCCAATTAAATTTTGACAAAATGCAACAAAACAAAACCACAGGGACCAAAATGGACAAAATGTTTGAAATTTGGACTAAAGTGGCAAAACTGTCCAAACCTCAAGACCAAAATGACAGTTTACTCTATATTAAACCATATCATGGTTAGCGCAGTGTAGTTTTTGACCGTAAGATATTGACCACCGAACTTTATTCTTTTTATTTGGTAAAATTGTTGATTGCCTTATGTTCATGCAAGTTGTTGCAAATAAAAGGGTTTCAAAGGGCCCATGCTATTTATCAATATATTAAGTTAAAAACCTAAATCAAATATTTTTGTATCTTCATTTTATTAACCTAAAAACCTAAATTAAATAATTTTATCTTATTTTTATTAACCTAATAAATCTGGGAAATTTAATTTTAAAAACATCTTGCATATCAACAAAAAGATATCCTTTTATTTGACGCTTTTAACCCGTTAAATGGTTTGATTTTGAAATTATATTGTAACTTCCTGAAATTTACACACAAGTTATCATCTAAGTTTCAATAAATTTGTAATTAAAATTGAAAAGATTAAATATAAATGATTATTTTTATCACAATTGCTTTCTGTTTTAGTTTTTTTCTATCGATTGCCATATTAAATGAATACCGGTATCAAACAGATAAATACGGGCCGAAATTCCACTAATGTTATATATTAAGTCACATTTTAGCTACAGTAGATAGAAAACCCTCAATTTCTAATTTAATTACAACGTTGCCATTATATATTATGAATAAGTATGTGTATTGACTAAGGGTGGAAATGTTATAAAAAGAAATGGGGTCCACTCCTATTAGCTTTCTTTTTTTATTTCGTTCTCTTCTTTGTTTACTTCTTTTCTTTTTGTTAGTTTTTTATTCAAGTATTGTAAAAAGGAATATTAACATAAATGAAATAAATAAATAAGAAATTCTAAAAAAAGTGGTATAAAAAATATTGTTTTGCATAAAACGCCGTATAGGACCGAATCGCCTTTTTTGGAAAATAATAATAATTGGTTTACAATTAAAGTAATATAAGTATTTATTTTAATTTGAAATAAATAATACCTAAATTTTTGCATTTTGTATTTTTTATATTATCTGAAATTGTTGTTTTAAACGGTTAATTGTTAATTAGAACAATTGGTTTTTAATATATGTTTATATATGTATGACATAATTGCTTAAAAAACCGGTCTTTATTGTTTGGTTCGTACACAGGTTCTCCGCGGCAACGCGCGATGAGAAAATCCTAGTTGGATTTATTTTGGACCAATTTGTTTGGGCCGAGTATAAAGACTAAAGAAGTTTGGATTTAGAGATGGGCATAATAACCGGTTCCAACCCAACCCGGTGGAACCGACCGGAAACAGTTCCGGTTTCCTACCCGGCTAATAGTAGAACGATTCCGGGTTCAAAAAACCTGTAGGTTCCAACCGTCCACGTTCACATTTTATAAATAAAATCGGTTCGTACCCCCGGTCTACCCGGAACCGGTTCCGGGTTCGTATTACAAAAAAAAACTCGATATGCCCATCTCTACCGTTAACTTACACCTACAAGATATAAACCATCACAACCTCGTCATTGCAACGCCATTTTAATTGTGGAAGTTTGAAAGTGTAAGTTATTGATATTGGGATGCAAGGAGGCAAAAAGGCAAGGAATTTACAATCGGTTTCTAATAGTTTTGCAGCTTTTTTCATTGAATTGACCGAATGAATAGGTTTCTAATAGTCTTTGCAGTTTTTCTATTTAATTGTAACATTAGGAACCGGTTCTTCTAAGGAACTGGAACCGGTTCCAACCCGACCCGAACGGGTACACTTGGTTCTGGTTTTAATGGTTAAAACCCGGGTAGGAACCGGACCCGGTTACAACAAGAACCGGTTCCATTGAAACACATTCAGGAACCGGGTCCAGTTAGGAACCGGTTCCGGGTATAAAAAGGAACCGATTATGCCCATCTCTAGTTTGGTTGCCATAAGGTTATTTGGGTCTAGAATTAATCTGATTGGGCCGGGTCTTTTAAATTATCTTGTGGGTAAAGTGATATGCAACAATGCACGAACAAGAATGAGCCAGGTAAAAGTGATTTGAACATCTGGCTGGGTTTTTAATTCGTATATTCGGGCCGCGAAGAACAAGAATGAGCCAGGTAAAAGTGATTTGAACATCCGGCTGGGTTTTTAATTCGTATATTCGGGCCGCGAATAATTGAAGACCACATTTTCTTTATATGGGCCGGGTATCAAAAGTATTAAAAAAAATTTGGGCCTTGTGAAAACTTGTTTGGATTGTTTGGATGAACAAAATTTATTACCAGTTCAAACTGGTTCGGGTGGTATTGATTTATTAAAGGCCAAAGAGTCTCTTCGTGTATGAGATGTCACAGTCATTTGATGTTCATGTTTTCCTAACAAGGTTAAATAATATGGTTAAAGGAGATGGAAAATAAGGTGACCTCTGTAAGCGGCTTCATTGATATCAGGGCCGGCTCCAAAGCTTGTGAATTTAGGCACGGTCTAGGGCCACCAAAAAATAAGGGCCTCCAAGTTCTTAAAAAGTTTTTATATATAGCATATGTATTAGGCCCAAATAAATACGTTTATTTTAAAACTATACTAGTTTTTCATTGAAGGAGCCCAAAGTAAATATTGTTTAGCAAAAGAAAAAAGCCAAGTTTCAAAGCCCATTTGGCATTAATATCCACCTATTACAACTCCACAACATCATCAACCTAATCATCATTATTCAGCGGCCTAAAGCTCCTAAAATACATCCGCATTCATCGTTCTCACTTCCCATCACAACCTGCTTTCAATTTCTAGGCTATCACTATCACTAGACGAAAAAAGTAACTGTAATCACCCATGGTGACGGGTCCATCGGGATTGGAGGAGAGTTTATGGTGAAATTAGGGCCCCCACTCTTAGGGTCTCCAAAAACGTTGGAACGGCCCAGATTGATATTAAGCTTAAGTAGACTGTTGTTGTGTGCATGTATTCAACTGTGTCTCAGCTAAAATTTGTATTCTACAACTAGATAAGATTTGTGGTGCCAAAAAGCTTCTTTGGCGGGAACTAAAAGGTTTACCATTATATTATCATTGATATCCGACTCTACGTTTGTTGTTTTATATGTTACAGTTTATCAGAATTCACATCAAAGCACTAAACTTAATGCTAGGCGGATGAATATGACACCTTAGGCAAATTCCCATATCATCCTACTCATAGTTGAGATATTGGGTCATTAGCAGGGGCGGCCCTGGAGGTGGGTGGGGAGGACCACCGGCCAGGCCCGTGCTTTCCGCGGGCACATTTTTAAATAAAAATCAGCTCTATTTTTTTAAGGAATATTGGATTTTAATAATCCAAACTATTCGTCGTTGGTCGTAAACAGTCCCAACTTTAAAAATAACCACTGGCGGTCCCAACTATTAACATATTGGCCTCCAAGGGACCCTGACTATTAGAATCCTAACGGCGTTAGTCTCCGGTCGCCGAAAAACGTTTTTGGCCGGAAAACTCTTTTTTGGCCTGAAAACTCAACATTTTCATCCCAAACCTCCTTGTAACCTTATTACGGACATTTAGGAACCTTTTTCTAGTAAAAGCCTCAATTATTGAAGTCGTCGGAAAACTCCTTTTTTCGCCGGAAAACTTTTTTTTGGCTTGAAAACTCAACTTTTTGGCCGGAAAACTTATAACGTCTTCGTCCCAAACCCCTTTGTAACCGTAGACCGGACCTTTAGAAACCTTTTTCTGGCTGAAAACGGTTTTCCGGCGACCGAAGACTAACGGTGTTAGGATTCTGTTAGTCAGGGTCCATGGTGGCCAATATGTCAATAGTTGGGACTGCAGTGGTTATTTCTGAAGTTGGAACTGTTGGCGGCCAACGACAAATAGTTAGATTATTAAAATCCAATTTTCCTTTTTTTTAAATAGTATACCTATACAAAACACCAAGTTATTATCTGAATTTATAAGTTAGCCTATTAGGTTTAGACAAATACTCATTTGATTTAATAATAAAATAAATAATAATAATAATAATAATAATAATAATATCAAACAATGTCCTTTTGTCATGAGAATTTGGTTTAGTGGTAAGAGGTCTGCCCTCTCCTAATGGAGACGCAGGTTCGATTCCAACTCGGGCCATTTTCGACGGACATATGGGTGAAGGGATAGGGACAAATATGTGCTTTAATCCCGGTTCGAACGTGACGGGGCGAGGGTTTACAGATTTCATCTGATTCTCGCGCATGATGGAGATACAGTCTCACGGCGGTAGAGGAGTCGACCTTGGACTTAGCCCCGAGTAGGGTGGGTTTACACGTGAGTTTCTTTACTGTAAAAAAAACAATATCCTTTTGTTTGGGTGGCAATTGGCAAAACCTGGAGATTGGAACGACACACACTCACAAATCCTTGAATGACAAGCCAATAGCCGCCAAAAGCCCACCACGCAAACACCTAGTTCGTCCCTTCTAATTGAAATTCCGGCTTAGGCTTCTCAAGACGCACGGACACGAAGGCAAGGGCGACACTGTTTTGTCTATTGCAGAATTCGCAATCCACCCACGTCCCACTGTCATCTTCTTGCTCTCCACGCAACTCCGACTCGGCGTTTCGCAAGGCTTCGCGGCACTGACCCGGTATGATTAGTTAGGTGTTATTTGTGTTATTTGACGTATGATTGTCGATTATTTTTGTGTTATTTGGCGTTAATTTGTTGATTAATTGAGTGTTATTTTGCATGTTATTTGGCTTTATATTTCGTTAAGACCTGAGGAGCACATTTTTTCAAGCTCGAACAGGGCACCGAAATCTTAGAGCCGGCCCTGGTCATAAATAATCCCCATCCACAAATACACAAACACGTTTTGGGGGCTTTGGATTTGGATAAAAGAGAACTCTGTAGGTAAGCATAATCAAATCAGATACTATTGGTTGGTATGAAGGGTCGAATGCTAGTTTCAAGTTTACTAAGGGCTAACACAAGAATCACATGATATCCTGTTTTGTTTCTCAGAACCTTCTTCTATAGGACCAATTAGGAAATGCACTTCGTTGGATTCGGCAAATAATAGCCCTCGTTTATGGGTTGATATGGGGTACAATTCCTTTGGTAGGGGACATCTAAATTATAGTCTAATCCGACTACTTATACACCACCTCAAGACTATACTATAATCATATCAAGTATCTTTAAAGGTTTGCTTGTATCATTATCAACGTGTAGTCTTTTTTGGTTTCAGAAATTCCTGCTCCAGTCTTCTGGTATAATCTATGCAATCATATTAAATGTTGATGAAGAAGAATTGGGCGGACACGGGTCACTTCTACACGAGGGAGGGACTCTTTGCTTCGGTTACACTCTTCGTGCTTATTTCTAGTGCTAGAAGGTACATTTTACTAGTTACATATGCCAATGGAATTCTACGTCAGTTGTTACATATGCAGTTTGTTTTTATAGTATGAAATCTTTTATTCCCTTTTAAATGTAATATTCTTGCAATGGCCAGCTAAGAGTACAAATCAACAGGTCGTGTTATCAATCCTTCACATACTTGCTAGCTTTGTTGCCTAAAAATAAAACCAAAGAATTATACTATGCAAAAGTAACTTTTCTCAAGTCTCTCTTTATCCTCTTTTCATTCGTCTTCTTCGGATCAAATATATCCGACCATAAACCCACCTCTTTCCGGGACTTGAAGCCGATCTCTGCTCATAAAAAAGAATCACTCAATAGATTCTATAAAAAAACTAGAAATAATAAACCACATAAAGTTATACCAAGAGAACAACTACCTCAACTTTAGTGCGGAATTCTAATAAGCATTCACATACATGACATTCAGCTTTATGTGGCAAATTACCAAACTCATTCGATTTCACAAATGCAAATACCTGAATATAAAAAAATTTAAAAATCACTTCAAGCTGTAAATCCATGCATCACGAGCCAATAAAACTGTAACATCCCACTGTTTGAGGTTGAAACAAAAAGCTCAATTAAAACTAACCTCATCCCCGCAATTTGGACACGCCCCTTTTAATGACACTAAGTCGTTTTTCCATAGGCCTTGAAGCGCTCCAACTGCCGGGAATTAAGAGGGTGTTATTTTGATAAATCTTGAAAGAAACGGTATTTGAAAGTAAAAACTTAAAAAAAAATACACAATAATGCTGCCATATATATAAAAGAAAATAGTATAGGTAAAAACAAGTATGATAACTTATTACCAGAAGCAGAGGCAATTGGATAACCAATCATGGGTCCGAGCATCATTACAAGCATGCCGTTGATCATAGCAATGAACTCAAGGAGAGGAGCATGAGTACTAGCGGCCGAAAATTCAGAATCTAATGCATCATTAAAGACTTGGCCACAAGTGTAAACAACAGGCACAAGACAGGCTGAACTTCCGATCACAAGAAACAATAGCCACACACTTGCTAATGCAAAAACCTGAGAAGGGTCTTCCTGCCCTACATCCATGTCATATAAAGTTGTAATGGATGCTTGGTTTTAAGAGCGAGACGCATAGCGGAAAAGCGCACCGCTTTTCATACACGAGGCGCAAGGTGCTTAAAAATTACACAAAAACTTTTTTTTTCTCAAGGGGGCGGCTACCCCTGACTATATATACCTTGGTCCGCCCCTGCTCTTTTTCAACTAAGTTCACAAGTAATGAAACATAATACAGAACAGATTAAAAATGGAAACTAAAATTACCTGGGCATCAGCATAAGTTGACTGCCGTCTTAAACTGCAACGAGGATACTTGACAACATACTTTGATCCATACCACCGTAACTGTAACTGTTTCATTTCACTTTCTCCGATCGGCGACTCGTATAAAGATTCATAGCAGCAAGCCAGCAATAGAAAACAAGGTTCAAGATTACCTCTACTCTATCAAACGTCGTCAACGATCAAGGGTTTCCCACTATAGTACGAATCCTGTGCCTAATTCAAATATAGACCAATCATCAACACCCTCAAATAACATATACAAAAGTGAGTTTAAAACGATGAAAAAATGAAAGGTAATGTATACAATTAATCGACTATATATGCATAAAGGGGGTTGCAGCGAAACTTGTTGTCCGTTTACCTGTAAATTTTCTGGTAATTTAAAAATGGAATTGTATACTAAAAAATGATTATCTCCTAGACAATTACAATAAACCATATCTGGAGACAATTACAATATATTCTAACAAAAATCACAATAAATCCCAACTAACATATATATATATATATATATATATATATATATTATATATATCCAGGAAATCGAATAGAGAACTCAATTTGAAATTTTTATTGTTGTTTAAATATGATACATACTTATCGATAAAAAGCCTCTAGAGTTTCTTGACTCGCCCTTTCAATTGGACCAACGAATATGCAAGAAGGACCCTCTACCAAAACTTGAGCTGCAGATTCGCGGTTTTTATCGTTTCGAACGGAGAGTTCGTTTTTGATAGTTTTCATGTAGGAGATACGAACCATCTGTGGCGGGGCCAAGGTGCGGTTGTAAGATCGACGACAGTTGAGCTCATGACGTGAGAAGATGACACGTTGGCGCTCGTTCCGGCAGCCATAAGAACAAACTTCCGGCGAAAGTTATCTCCGACGGTGGTAGTTGTAGCGTATGAGGAAGTGAAAGTATGAAGGGAAATTTGGAGTTGATTTGTGTAATGGAGGGTGTGGTTTGAAAACGAAACGTTGACAACGGTGTTTCAGATTTTCTCGCGTTTATAGGCCCACGTCAGGCATGTTTGGGTTAGAGGTGGAAAAAAAATAAACCGACCCTACGAAAAGGGTATAGATAGAAAGTATTTTCATCTCAATATCTGAATCGGGAATGGAACCAGTTATAGCAATAACTGGTTCCAACCCTTAAAATGAGAAACTGAAGTTATTAAATTACCTGGTTTGTGCACCACTAGTTTGGATGCATTAGAAGCCCAATCTCTCTCTTACGTTAAACTAACCTACTCTAATCCATTCCGATTAACCACCAATACGTGTCAAGAGAAATGTTACTATACAAGAGGATTGGGGTGTACTAAGTATACAGGATATTCAGATCCATTGATTCCCTAAGATGAATGGATTACGTAATTTAAAGAGTTGAAAAACAAATAGAGAAAAGAGTATTCTTGTCTTTTCTCACTTAGGGGTTGTTTGACAACTTCTGAATGGTTAAGTGTTAGAGGTCTGAACCATTAAAAGCCAGTATAATGCTTAACCGTTCAGAGGCAAATATCTGACCATTTCAGATTAAAGGTCTTAACCGTTCAGACTTTGTATAATGCTTAACCATTCAGAGGCAAATGTCTAAACCATTCAGACATATGCTCGCCAAACAAACAATCTGAACCATTAACCATTTAGACATTTGCTCGCCAAACAAACAGTCTGAACCATTAAGTGTTGAACCATTAAGAGGTCTGAACAATTAAGAGCCCTATTAAGAGGTAAACAAACAACCCCTTAAACTCTTTCCCCCCATTGATTTTCAAACGACAATAACTTTTTCATACATTATTTTTTTTAAATTACATCGTATTAACGAGCATTTTTTTCTCTTTAATTTGAGCAACCTATTGTTATAGTTTTCTTAAAAAATTACAGGATATGAAATACCCAATACCCATTACGTGATTTTGAATATCTGGTACATGACTACGTTATTTCATTATAGTATGTGAAACCACACTAAGTGATTATGTAATTACATAATAATAGTTGACTATATATTATTACGTGACTACGTGATTTTGAATACCCATTTGTGATTACGTGATTTCATTATAGTATTTATGTGAAACCCTATTGAGTGATTACGTAATTACGTAAAAACAAAAACATGTAATACATAATATTTCATATAGAATACCTAATATTTCTGTTTGAATTGAACCCTTTCAAAAGGAACAGATGATATAAAAGCCAAAATCACATCACATATTTGATCCTGTTAACAGGAGTTACAAACTCTGTTCTATAAACACTATTTTAACTTAAGCTCTGCTCTCTATCATCTGCTGGACTAAACGACAAAAGATCAAAGTCTATTGAAGACTATCAGTGGATGTCCATCAGAGTTTAGTTTTTATTATTTCTTTATTCAATGTAACAGTGCTTATGCACTATCAGAGTTTAGGTCATTAGTGTTTAGAGTTAGTTTATTTGTTATCTGTCACTATCAACCCTAACGTCATCAAAGATGCTCAGAGGTTAGAAGTGTTAGTATAAATAGGTGATCACGTTGTACTGTTTTATCCATCTATTAAAAGATCATTCACCAATCATCTTCTTTGTATTCCTGTACTATTCAAACGTTCTTATTGAGCTAAGGGGGAGTTTGTGATTCACATGCAAAAACTATAAGTTTGAAAGCATGATGATCAAAACAAACAACCATTAGTTGTGATAAAAGTTTTCCATCTATTTCCGCTGCATTAAACTTTGATTTCTACTTTCACTTTCCATCTTTGAAACAAAAATCACAACTAATCAAAACTTAGATCCTAACAATTTCAGGTCAAATCATGTATTAAGGATAAATTATATACAAGAGTAAATTACAAGTTTTGTCCTTTATGTTTACACCAAATTGCAGGCGTTGTCCTTTTTTTTCAAAAGTTTACAGGCGGTATCCTTAACCTTCCAAAATCTTGCACGTTATGTCCTTTAGGAATTTTATGGTTAAGTCTGGTCATGTGCCTTGCACATGACGGCATTGTTGTCATTTCACCTTTATAAGGGTTAGTTTGTAAAAAAACTATTGTTCAGGGCCTATTTGTACAAAGAAACTCTGCACTCTATCCCTCTAAATTGCCTCCCTCTATCCCTCTTTCTCTCGCTCTCTATCGATCGTTTCAAGTTAAAGATCGGAGATGGCAGAACAAGTCTGAAATCGAAGACGGCGACACAGGTCTGAGATCGAAGACGGCAGACCAGGGCTAAGATCCGAGACGACAGAACAGATCTGAGATTGGAGACGGCGGAGTGTACGGCGGTTGCGTAGTTGTCGCAGGTATGAGATCGGAATGTTTGTAGATGATGAAGAGTGGAGGATCGTGTTCAGTGGTGGCTGAGGACAGTGGGTCGCCAGAGAGTTCAAGGATCCAATCCTTGTTATATATCTTTGTATTCGAGTATTGTTACTTTTCAGTTCAACACATAGATTTTGGACAGTTGGATGAAATTTTTACACTCTTGTTTGGTTGCTTGTTGAAGAGGATAGATACTTTGTATCGAACCGAAGGCCATCACCACCGAACGAATAGATACATCGTATCGATCCGAGCTGAAGGATCGCCCGATATCGAAGGAATCTTTGTAACTAACTTTGGGCCCCACACATTAAATGCTAAGACAGCGATTGGTCCGGGTCCGACAAACTTTGCCACGTCAGACTATCAATAAACTATAAATACCTCCCAACCTACTCCAGAAAAGGGGTAACATCTAATCTCTCTCTCTCTCTTCTCCATTTCCTCTCTAATCACTCTCTCCCAAATACTTATTCTCACGCCCGAGCTTGGTCACAGAGAGGACTCCCTCCCTGTGACGAGGCTAACGGTGTGTTTTCCTTAATTTGTGCAGGACTTTCACCCCCTTTCTCTGAGACTCTTCTATCAAGACTGAAGCAGGTCAGTTTTTGAGTCTTCAGTGGCGCCATCCCCTCGAATCCATTAATATTTCCTCTTCCATAGCAATTTCTTTCACTTTCTCTTCTCAATGGCTTTTAGTTTCCCATCTTACGAAGACATTGCATCTGGAAATACACCTCAGTCATCTATGTCAACAATAGTTACTGAGGCTATAACTGCACAGAACATTCAGACAACACCATTAGCTGTCAGTTCTGTTGTTTCTTCGACAGTTCCCCCATCCGTCACCTTCACCACTTCAGAGTTTGATGATGCTTTCATACAACGCAACTTGGAGCTTCTTAGGCAGCTCAAGCAACAACAGCAACGAGACGAGATGCTCTAGACCTTACGTTCAAACTTATTCGGAAACACTCTTCAAGGGACTATGGCTATGCCAACCGGGATTTTCTCCTCCGGATCCTTGGTAAGTTCCACTCCTATCATGAGCTCCATTCCAATACCCGTAATTCAGAGTTTCACTCCTCCGAATCAATTCGCCCATAACAACCTAAATGGTTCGTTTCTCCAGGATTCCTTGGGTATCAACCCACAGGACCAGGAGCTTGTCATGCCTTATCGTCCCGTCTCCATGTCCTCACAGTCGAAGTTCACTCCGAGAATTGCTAATGCTTCGTTACCTTCGAAACTCAAAATGCCACCAACTTTAAAAAGTTACGATGGAACAACTGACCCGGATGACCACATGTTTTCCTTCGCCGGCGCAACAAAAGTCGAGCAGTGGCTAATGCCAGCATGGTGCCACATGTTCGCGCAAACACTCACCGGCTCAGCTAGAGTTTGGTTTGATGGCCTACCAGAGGGCTCGATCAGTCACTTCGAAGACTTTCGTCGTTTATTCCTCCAAAACTTTTGTCAACAGCGACGCTGCTCGAAGGACATAACGGAGGTCCATCACATCAAACGGCGCGAAGGAGAATCAGTCGAGGATTTCCTCTATCGATTTAACAAAGAGAGCATGCAGATCAGTGGTGCGGTAGATCAGTTGCGGGTATCTGGATTCTGTCATGGTGTGCGAAACAATCAATTGGTCGAGAAACTCCATGAGGATCTCCCAAAAACAATGGAAGTCCTCATTGATCGGTTTGTGCGACTCGTCAAAATTTTGTTACATATATACGCCTTTATATAAGGACAAACTAACATACTAAATACTCATATACATGCATTATATAAAATTTGAACGCTTCACCCCTAGGTTAAAGGAAATACACTTTACCACCACACTATGTTCCTAGGCGACATATCACGTATGCCGCTAGTATTAGGTTAGAAAGTCGGAATAGGACCAAATAATGAGTTATGTAGTTATGTTCCACAAGTAAATAGCAAACATGCAACTTGGAAACATCATATTTTTACAAATTCATATACATAAACATTTGAGCACATTTACAAATCAAGATATGGTTTTTTAAATTCTTAAAAAAATAAGCATAAGAGCACCGTAATGGGCGACTGACGGTACTATGGACGAAGACATGGCAGGCGGCGGATGGAGAGGCAAAAAACGTCGCACTACATGGCCTTGGCTATGATCATTTTCATTGCAGGGCTCGTGGGGACAGATGGGTCACAGACAAGTTTGCGTGCCCATTTCAGTTTTTCCTTTTTTTTTTCTTTGTAAAACGATTTATTCGGCATAATATTATTCATTAGGGTTAAGTGAAATTGTATTTATTTGAAAACTTAAAAGGAAAGGAAAGGTACAGCAAAACAAATGGTACCATGCTTGATCTCTATAAAAGTGGTGCTGTGTTCATATGTTGTTACTGGTATATAGATTATAGACGTACAAAAATATTTGGAATTTAGATTTTAGATGTAAAAAGTATTATCCTATCCTATCCTATCTATTAATAAACAAACTTCAGTAAAAATAAAATGGCATCTTGATAATTTCATTGTAAACTTGCATCTAAGCATGTCATCATATCACTAGGTACAGCCATCCTCACTTTTTCATCATCTCCAACCTAATTTCATCTAACACCGTTCCACCGTCTGTCTCTGTCATCACCATCTACCTCCGGCACCACCAAAACCGGCCACCCGGCCACCGGACACGTCTCCACACTCCTTTTAACCCTTTCCCCCACAACAATGTGGCGGCTCGAGGATTTTCCGCTGGTCTCCGTCTGTTTCCGGCAAAGATTATCATAACCCGAATCTTAGATTTTTTCCGGTGAACTGGATTCTTTTAAAGATCGATCTATGGTTGCATGTCATTATTTCACTCAGATGTTGCTACGCCACCGGTAGTCCCGCAACCCCAATAGTGAAAATAACGCAGTTCACGTTAATTGGAGGCTTATTGAAGGTAATCATTTAAGTGTGAAACTGTATTGACATCATTCATTGCTGAATTTTGGCAATAATTATGAAATATAGCTTTTTGAGTCATGTTTGAAAGTTCCTTGGTTTATGGTTTTTTCGTTTTCAATTTGGTGCTAAAGGGCAAGTGAGTTCTATTTTTGGTTTGCAGCTTTGGTACCGCTGGTTTTATTTGAACATGAAAACCAAACAATAGAATTATTGTAACTTATGATTTAGTATACAAATTAGGTATTTAGTTTTGTCCATAAGGCATAAAGTTTTTGGGGGTTTACAGATGGTTTTCGTCATGGGTGCATCAATAGTACAATTACTAACCCAAAGTGTTTACTTTTTTATGATTTGCAGCCACGTTTTTCTTACATTGTGTCATGGTTATACAGTAAACTGGTGACTCAATGCTCCCCGGAAACCTGGTAAGTTTTTGCAGTGATGGTGGGATTGATCAGTGAGAAAAACGGTGATGGAAGTTGGCGTTTGACGACCTGAAAAATCGGTTTTCATGTCATCTCTAAGGGCGGTATTCATTAGCAATTGGCGGTGTTTGATGGTCGTTTAGGGCAGTGATAGGTAAACTTGGTACTGAAGAAATTGATTGAAGTGGTTTCTGAACTATGGCGGTGATTTTTGTGGGCGGTCGTTTGTTGTTTGGTTTGGGTGCAAAAGCAGTTGCGTCCCTGGTACTGTAGTAGCAACAAAATCGGTTCTGTGGGGATGATTCTGGTCAAAGTTTTGACATGTCCTTTGTTGATCGATGTCACCTCTTCATTGCAGCTCTGGTAGTCTTCACTTCATGTTGTCAATGCATATAGTTAAGGATATATAACTAAGGTAAGCTATAAAAGAGCTAGAAGGCATATAGTTAAGGATTTTTGTTATTCATATCATACTTGAGAAACTACATATTTTCTACCAGCAGTATTTAGATTAGGATTTATATAATTAAGGGAGATCTAGGTAGCTTCTAATTAAAGATCTCAAGAATTTGGTAGCAAAAACGTCGACAATGGATATGCAATGGCTTCTTATTTTGAATCTTAAGTTAACTTACGTATTTTAGTGGAAAGTTTATGCTTACGTTATCCTAAAGAAGCTCATTTTGTTATGATTTTAAGATTTTGTTAATAAATGGGCATGTACAATTCGAAAAATGTATCTAGACAAACGAAGTGATCACCAGTTATGCATTGACAACGTGAGGTGAAGAGTGTTCTCTGTGGTCTGCACCACACTTAATTCCAGTGTTCTTGATTTTTAGGCGATGGATTTGGGATTTATATAATGCAAAGGTATGTGATTCACAATTTGTTAAAATCCTCAATCTATGCTGGAACATACGTGTGAATTCCATTCGGATCCTGTTGTTTTACATTGCGGAAGTAGTGGAACAAGACTAAATGTATATGAATGGATGCCAAAAAGTGGCGTTACAACTAATAGTTATAGCAATTTGGAATTCCAGTTTTGCTCCTCATTTTTTTATAGTAATTAAATGAAAATTGACGACTTTTAATATTATTTTTTGGTGTGTATTGTTCAGGGAAATGATGCATACAAGAAAGATAGTGGAATAAAGATGTGACACGTTATATTGAAGCTAACAAGTTGGATGAATCAATGCTCCTTTCTACTTCAACAGAGCAACTACCTACTTAGAATTAGGATGGTATGCTTTCAGTGTCTTAGAATTTTTTAATCCCACTTAGACGTTCAGGGTCCGGTTTTGATGGTCCTTAGGTCAAACTGTGAACACCCCTAATCCTACTTAATAAGAAGGTGAGCAATCGTGCACGTTATTTTTTCTACCGAGCATTTACTAAAACATTTTGTAAGAGATAGTAACTGGATATGCTATTTTTTTCGGTGGCTTGAACATGTAATCAAACTTTATTTAACTTGAAATATAACAGTTTATTCTCTATCATGTCCTTTTCCCCTGATCTCAACAATAGGGAGACCAAAGCTGGTAAGTTTCATTGCCATCAAAAAGTGCCAAGGAAGATTTGAAGACACCGATGGCAAGACGACATCGATGGAAAAGATGGTCATGGTGGGCCACAACAATAGCATAGTAATAACCGAATGAACCCATATGAGGTAAATCTAATCATCAATTTTTAAAATCCCTTCACTCCATTAGAATATTTGTAATGTATAACGAACCCGAAACTCCTAAACGTATGGATCAATCTTGAACCCACAAAAAGCAATAAGATTAATACCATAGTCGAATCAGAACCAATACGAGCTGGATGTTCTCATGCTATGATACTATTAATACATCATATGACGCACTATATTTTACTTCATCAAAAGTGCGGCATGTAATACAAACAAATCTCATGATATGTTTGTGAATGTTAATGACGAACTTCAATTATATGCAGATGCTAAGAACAGGTGGCAGAGCAGTTCTAGGGGAAGGCAGCTTATTGTTTAGACGAAGGGGGCTTCACTTATGACGGTGTTGACACCATCGACGAATCCAACATATGTTGCCGCATTCTTTCACTTCTAATATATGGTAACAATAATTAAGATTTAGCCTGGCTAAACAGGTTTAGTCAGATAACATGTAAAAATGGGTTGTTTTAAGAAGTATTTGTTTGTTTACGAGTCAAAATCTTTTCTACCTAAACTGAGCTTGGGTGTCGATTTAAGGAAAAGACTATCAAAATAGGTTTGTTTGTATGACTGTGTGGACACCATCGACGAAGTTGTAAATTACACAAATCAATTTGCTTAACAAACAAAATTTACCCTGAACAACGGTTTTTATTTTTGAAAAAATGGGTGTGATTGTCAAGAGTAATAAAGATTAATCTTTGGTTTATATATGTATGTTTGTTCTCATCGTGTGGCTCTACTTTAATGTGTAAAATTGCAGAAGGTTGAAGTTGTGGCAAGGACTAGCAAAGCTTAAGAGGGAAGCCACAACCATATCATGGTCTAAATAGCAAGAATTAGGTGTAGTTTATATGAATTTGATAATTTTTTCAAAATATTGTATTGGAATTAGATGAACTTTTTTCTCTGGCCAAATTCCCACCAGCCACGGCCCATGTGTAAAATGGTGTAATCATTAAACTATGTACATATGAACCTCGGTATAACCTGATCATCCCGCAACGCGGAAAATGCTTGCAGCCGTAGCTTATCGAATCTAACATGTAATGTCGCCGCGCAACGCACGACAAAGAATTCCCCTAGTTGTTAAAAAAGAATTAATTGAATATTCCAACGCCCACAACCATCGTCAACAGCCATGCATGTCTTCGGCTATTACGCCTGATTGTGGCCACTTTATGAGTCATGACCATTATAGTGTTTGACAATTGATAACTTAAACGATACATCAAAATGAAAAAAAGTGCATAGTGGATATATAAATATTCAATTTGACATTGTCAAAGGAGATCACATATTCACAATTTCACATTATTTATTTATTTTTTATTATATGCAATTAATTTAAGGGGATAAAAAAGGTATTATATCCAATAACATCGAATATATTATTTCTTTTGGATGTTTTTGGAAAGTCTTATGGAGACTATATGGTGTGGAGATGTAGAAGAGGCGTGGAAGCTTTAATCACACTGTATCATCATCTCTTCTTCGGCGTTATGGGCGGCGTTTTGGAGGGATGACATATTCTCACCCGGCGTGGAAGTGGTTTTGGAGGGTGATGTGGTGGCGTGGGATTGGTGGTCGGGTTATAGCCATTCAACGACTACTAAATTAAAAAAATAATAATAATAATATATAACAAAACCTCTATATTAAACCATTTTAACCTAATTTTTTCAAAAACACACGACATATCCAACTCATATCTCTCTACCCACATTTTTTTCCACTCCAAATTTTAACATCCTTTTAAAAAAAAGGAAGGCTCAAGTTCGTCATCTTCATCGTCTTCGTTTGCACTTGAAAACCTTATTTTATTCTCATCAGATAATGAGGGACCGGAACTAATAATCTCAACGGTTCAAAAACAGGTTCAAACTATATTTGAAGACGGAAGGTCCTCCAGCGAATCCAAAGGAGGAAATTTATAGTCCGTGATCGAATCATCGCACATGAGTTATTGGTAAGTGATTATTTTTCACCCCACCGAACATACGATGATAGTACTTTTAAGCTTCAGTTTCATATGAGTCGCGGTTTAATTTTAAGAATATCAAACGATTTAGCAAGTAATTATGAATTTTTTCTACAAAAAACGGATGCGCGTGGAAGCCTTGGATTTAGCACGTTGCAAAAAGTCATAGTCGCGCTTAGATAATTGGCTTATGGCACGACTTCCGACGGATGAATATATAAAATTGTCGGAATGAGTAGCGAGGGAAAATCTCCGTTATTTTTGTGAATATGTCATTGATCTATATGTAAAAATTTTTTTGAGAAAACCTACGTTTAGTGCATACAACAAATTTTTGGAAGCTATTAAAGAGCGGCGGGGTTTCCCTAGGACTATCGGTAGTTTAGATTCTATGAAATGAGAGTGGGAAAATTGTCCAACTACGTGGCGCATGCAACACACAAGTGGACTCATAAAAAACGACTATGGTGCTTAAAGAAGTTGCATCACAAGATCTTTGCATTTGGCATGCATTCTTTGGTATGCCTACTGCAAATAACCATCTAAATATTCTTAATCAATCACCCATTTTCAACGACTATAAAAACGGTGTTGGACCGAAGGCTTCTTTCTTTGTAAACGGCGTGGAGTACAAATACGGTTATTATCTAACACATGGTATTTACCCGGAATGTGTCGTGTTTGTAAAATCATTTAAAAAGCGTACAACGTTAGACGAAAATATAACAAAGAAGATCATCTTCAACAAAAAGATCAAGGCCTTTTTCCCCGTGTCAAATCGTTCTTGTTCATTGCATTTATTTATTTAGCATTTACAAATTATGATTTTACAAACTGTTGTTATAATTCAAGATCCTGATCTATAATTCAGGATCCTCAACGTTAAACAAAGTTTTTTACGAAGCACTACACCTCACTTTCTTAATTTGGTTGTAAAAGTTAGTTCATTAATTTTTAACCAAAACAACTAGTATCGAGTTTCTAAAGCTTACATTTTTATTGACGAAGATTGATGTGTGCGCGCTCAGACAAACACAAACACCCTCTCTCTCACACACATACATATATAGGGGAAGGTTAACGTAAGATACTTTTTTACGTACGATGCGAAACCTGTTGAGATTAATTGGATTCACTTACATTTTGTTGAGAAACATGTAAATCCAAATTAGCCTTTTGATTCGGATAGAGTAAAGATTTGTAATTTGTCTATACAAATATTTCTTTGAAGATAATCTTCAAAATCTTCTTATCTAAATACAACTTTTCGAGCAGACATGCGTTTATACAGTTCTTGTACTTGACTAATATTCTTTTTCTTTTCTATAAATATATAAATAAGACCATCTTTTCACTTGCGGTAAAAACATATTTGAGGGTTGCATAAATTTAAAATTGAACTTGTTATCATTGCGAGTTACCTTGTTTACCCTTGCATTTCTTCATGTGGGCTATGACTTTAATTTGAAGCTAGGGGTGGGGGTCTTTTCTTGTTATAAGTTTTGCCCCAAGTGCACATGGGAGAGTACTGAAGAACAAAGCAATGTTACTCATTGACGTGACAAAATAACCACACGATCTTATTTTACCCCTTTTCTACTATGGGAGGGGGTCAAATGCCATCATTTTTTGCATTATCAAAATTCATCATACAAGAAGCAAAACTGTAATTAGAATCCATTCATTATATAGGTGGGTTCAAATTTGGTGAATCACCTGTTAGCTAAGACTATGGAGTATGGAGGGCGGGGGTTTGAGGCATGGGTTGACACGTGGGCTGGGAGGGCTCCACTGACAAGACTCAAAAAATTTGGGGTATGGTGGAGCTTGGGTTTGGGGCGTGGCTTGGCCAAATTTTTTTTTTTTTTTTTTTTTAAATTAATAGATAATATAGGGTATGGTGCACCCAATAGCCACACCGCAGCTCAGATGGGTAGCCCCGCCCAATGCCCGGGCTGAAACCCACGCTAAAAGGGCCACGCCCAAACCCAAACCCACCCGGGATGGTCACATGGGCGTTTCCCCCAACCCATACCCATATCCTAAGGCACATCGATTATTGTTAGTTTCTTTCAACTTGTGTGATAAATCACGGTTCACAAGTTGAAAAGTTATGACTTTATCAGTGAGTTTTAAACGTGGGGTTGAATTATATAAACGGTCATTTTATTATGATTATTTTATAATGTGGATAAAAAAATTGTAGTTTTAAAATCTATAACAAATTTACTTATAACTAATGATAAACTTGTGAATTTTATTGGAAAAAAAAAACAAGTTTTGGTTTAATATGTTTAAAAAATATTTTTTGAACATTACTGTCCTTTATATTTAGTGTCTTTTTTTTAGTTTTTACTTTGCTAGGTCCTTTTAAATATGCTTTTCTCAAAAGTGGAATCATAATGATAATTGTTTGTTGTTGTATCCATCTCATATCCCACAACCCTTTAATCACGGCCGCTGATTACGTATTGACTTTTCGTTTTGACTTTAAGTTCTCGTCTTTTAATTTTGACTAGAACCTACGAAGCTACTTTGTACCACATTTAATGCGTCAAGTGCACATCCTCAATGCTTGTAACTTTTTTTTTCTTTTCTTTTTTGAATAACATTTTTTTACGAACCCATACCACTTTTGTAGAGACAAGCAGCATACCATTATATCATTTGGTTATGGTTACTTCACTTACTTGCAAGTGTCGTAACTAAATATGCATTATATTTTCTTTGGGATATAAGAGCATTTGCATCGCTAGCTTCACGGGCGAAAGCCTTTCTTCTCCACGTCATTACGTCAAGAAGTTTCATGGACGACCCTTCCTCTCTCTCTAGTGATCTGCCATGTAGTTCGCCTCTCCCCTCTCTCTCTCTCTTTCACACCGGCCCAAAGACGTCCACAGACATGAGAGATGGAGATGGTTTAATTATAGAAAAAATTGTAATAAAAACAAATGTACAACACTCGATATTAAATGGGTACCCTTACGAAATGTAAACGCGGTGCATTTCTCCTAACAAAACACCCCTAATAAATAGCTCTACTTTTAAACAGACAACCAAATTGTGTACCTTTGTGGGTAAATCAATTCATGGTACCTTCATGATTAATCAAACTTACTTTACAAGCATCATAAGGTATTTTGTTTGCCTTAAAATGTAATAATCCATTCCAAAATGTCCTTTTTTTTAAATTTAAATTACTTTAACTATTTTTAAATTTAAATTACTTTCAACTTATTTGGGTTCCGTTGTGTTTTCTCGGTTATATTAATTCAGACCTTTAATCACGACATATGTGTAAAGATATATCACTATCAAGGCTGTCTCTGAAGATTTGGATGCCTGTGCGAGTGAGAAAAATGGGTCTCTAAATTATAAATTTATATATAAAAAAATTCTACAATATAACGTTAATTGTAATAACAATAATAAACAAAACAAAATTACAGAAGGGCAGATTAATTTAAATTTTGAATGGGTAAGTGAACCATTGTTCGTCCAATCTTAGCATTTTGAACGTATTCAATTGTCGCCAAAAGTCAGAGTTTTAGTTTGTTTTTATAGGAACTTAATTGGGTATTTGGGTTAAATGAGTTTAAGGGCATGTTTAGCTAAACATTTCAAGAGCTCCTTATGACTTATTTACTTTTTTAAAAAACAAATAGGGAGAAAATGTGTTTGGCAAACTAATAAAGATTTTTCAAAATGACTTTTTATATAAGCAAATAAGTTGATTTTGAAAAATTAGAAGGAATGACTTTTTGGAGTTCTTTATTACTTTTCACAAAAAAAATTACACAAATACCCTGCCTTTTCTTCAAAAGCTAAGCCAAACACTTTTAACAAAACAATTTATTTACTTATTGGTTTTTTTCACTAATAAATAATCCAAACACTTTTTAAAAACTATTTTCAAAAAGTTATAAGTCAATAAGTTCTTTTAACAAAAAGTTTTTTTTAACTTAAATAAGCTTAGCCAAACAAGCCCTAATTGTACAAACTTAAAAGGTTATCTAGATGTGTTATTGAGTTTATTTAATTGAGTTTTTTTTTTCCAGAAAGGTTAATTGTTTTAATATGTTATTGGGTTTTTATGAGTTTTTGTTTTAACATAATTCTATATAAAAAATATATATAAAGAATTTATAGACGATCACACCACTTTCACTCACTAAAATCCATCCCTCTCATTCATACGTAATTCACTATATTTATGTCGAGGTTATTTATAAAAATGTCGATTTATTATAGAATGAATCTCTTGCGTCTAATCGAATTAAATGCTAATAAATGTGAAGATGCAGATATTATAACCGTCGGATCTGATTACCTACAATATCATACTGGTCCAGCCAAATCCAACGAGCTACAACTTCATAATATAAACAAGTAACTTTTTATTGGCCCCACACAATCTCTTCTTAATCATCCATTTCTATTTTTTATTTTACTTAATTTACCAGTTTCATTTTTACCTTATTATATATTTGTGGAACGATTATTTTTAATTTATGGCTTTTATTTTTTTATTATTCACGCAAAACAGTTATTTGAGAAGTGGAATTACAAAACTACCCTCGTGCATCCATGTGTTCCCTTCCTCCATAAGTACCCTACTACAACCCTCCCATTTCTCTTCATCCCCCTCCACTCACTTTTGAGAATAATCAAAATGGGAATCACCGGCGGCATTGTCTTCCTCGTCGTCACCGTGTTGTCAGTTGCCGAAGCTAGAATTCCCGGAAACTACGGTGGCGGGGCTTGGCAAAGTGCTCATGCAACTTTCTACAGCGGTAGTGACGCCTCTGGTACAATGGGTATGTTAAAAAATTTAATTATCCTGCAATTTTCATAGTAGGCTAGCTTGAATAGCTAGCTCGACTTCAAAAGTCAAACTGAGCCAAGTTCGACTCATTTTAAGCTCTATTTTTTATCTCAGACTCGGCTCATTTATTATTTAATAACTAATTCATGTACATTAGTGATTATTTATATAGATATATAATTATAGTTTTTATTTTATGTATAAAATAATATATGTTATATCGTTATTTTGTCATAATTATATATACATATAATAATAATAGTAATAATAATAATTATATGAATATATTTAGTTTATTAAATGAAATTATACAAAATAAAATATTAAGGTCACTTAGAGTGGGGCAAGGCGGTATAAGCTGGATAAATAAAATTAGACCTGAACTTGTTTATTAAACAAGCTAAATTTTAGTCTTGAACTCGTTTAAGCTCAACTTGACCCTTAGCATTTAGCAAGCCGATCTCGAGTAACTCATGGACAACTCGGTCATTTACATTCCTAATTGCATATAGTTGACGTTATTTTGATCTTATACAATGACAGGTGGTGCTTGTGGATATGGGAACCTATACAGCCAAGGGTACGGAGTCAACACCGCGGCACTGAGCACCGCGCTATTTAACAACGGGTTTAGCTGTGGCGCTTGCTTTGAAATCAAGTGTGCTAACACCCCGCAGTGGTGCCACGCCGGAAGCCCCTCCATTTTCATCACCGCCACCAATTTCTGCCCACCAAATTTCGCCTTACCAAACGGCAACGGTGGTTGGTGTAACCCTCCTCGTACTCACTTCGACCTTGCCATGCCTATGTTCCTTAAAATCGCCGAGTATCGTGCCGGCATTGTCCCGTCTCTTACCGCCGGTATATAGTTTTCTATCTCCCGCCTTTTTTAACGTTTAGAATATATATATATATAATATATATATATATCTTCGTTGATTGGACTATAATGACCCTGAAAAGAAAATATCAGTTAATAATATATGGAAATAACATAAACGCCCTTTTGTCTACTAAATTGGACTAATTTGCTCTTGAAAAGTCTACTAAAATTGGACTAATATACCCTTGAAATATATTAAAACTTAAAAGCAACACACATGGACAAACATGCATTACATTTTTTTAATGTATATTTAAAAAACTTTTCCGGTTGCAACTTTATTTTGGCTTTCATATATTCAAGTTGCCTTTTACCTTTTCAAAAATTCTAATCTATTAGACCATGTGCAATTTTATTCAAAAGAAAAAAACTATGATAAATTTTTTATGTTAATCTATTAGTATAGGTGTATATCAGTATATGGATGTTGGATCATAATATAAGATGTTAAGGAATGTCGCTTATATGAGCCTTTTATACGACATATATAAATTTATATGAATTATGTGTTTCAAGAAAATGTCAACTATATTACCGGTATACATTTATACGATCTATATACATTTATACGCGTCATATACATGTTAGAGAATGTCAGCTTTGTGTGTGATGTGAATGTATACATGTCGTATACTTGTATACGATCCGTATACAAGTTGTACATATAATAAAACCCTTTTTAAATTTGTAGATTTCAAGACACTTTGAAACATACTAGAACATAATCATTGATTATGTGAAATTTGTGCACATGTTTTACGGGTATAGACACAAATATTTATTTAACACTAACACTATAATATATCTAAAAAGTATATATAACTATGATTTTCAAATATAAGAAGTACTAAGAAAATTGGGTAAATTTAATGGAAGGTACCAATTATAATGAACGGTCGTACGACCAATGCCACATGATAAAGTAGGTCCCACAACATTTTTGTTTTAACATGTCAACACTTTAATGCGCATTGATTGATAAAATGATTATAATCAACTCCTTTGGTTGCGCTAGAGAATGTAAGTTGGGGACACTAGCCGCTAATTTTATGAAATTGACCTTTGTGTTTGTGATTTATTTTCGCAGGGTCCCTTGCAGGAAGGCAGGTGGGATCAGGTTCATAATTAATGGATTCCGTTACTTCAATTTGGTTTTGATTAGCAATGTCGCTGGTGCGGGTGATATTCAAAAAGTGTGGGTCAAAGGCACGAAGACGAGTTGGATGAGCATGAGTCGTAACTGGGGTCAAAACTGGCTAATGTTGTTTTAACAGGCCAATCACTTTCCTTTAGGGTCACAGGAAGTGACCGACGCACCTCCACCTTGTGGAACATTGCACCCGCCCATTGGCAATTTGGTCAAACCTTCACTGGGAAAAACTTCAGAGTGTGAAAAACAGGAACGATTCCTACAATCTAATTTGCTCAAATCGTTTCTCGTGAGCAATGACTTTTTAAAACCAACATATTTAGTTTTTTACTGCAAACATATCAAAGTTTGTTGTAAAAGTATTCAAATTTTTGCAAAATTGTCAATCTTAGACAACCAAGTTTCAGGTATGACGAACTTTAATAATGACAATGGTTAGTTGTGTTGAAAAGACGAATACCATAGTTTAGCTATTGTGTTTTATGAGGGGGTGTGACTGTAAAATATGTAAAAGATTAAGGTTTGTATTATAAATTCTAAAGAGCAAGGTTAGTTTGTATGTAACTTGGGTTGGATTATAACATATATGACAAGTGTGTTTTTGTAATTTAAATATTTATTACATCTTGTGATTTATATCAAGCTTCTCTTATTTTCTTATTATGATTTGAAGATTTGTCATGTTGAGCTACTCTTGTTTTCTAGAAAACATACACCCATAATTGATTTTTATCATATGTCGTATCTATTTGCTAAAGATGAGTTTGGATAATTAATATATTACCACTCTTTTAAAAAGTTGGGCAATATTAAAATAAAGATGCATTCTACTGTTAAAGTGATAAATATTGGATAAGGCCTTTTATTTTCAAATTGTGAGGGTTTAATCCTTGTGATGGATATAAAGGTATAATTTAGTAGTATGATTAAAGAGTGTATAAGTTGTTATTATAAAAAAACACTAATGAATGTTAGACATGGGGTATTAATGTATTCTTGACCAAGTGACTGTTTGTTTTAAGTATTATACATTGATGGATGAATGAGTGAATTTGTTGTTATAAGACTACTTGCCACTTAGGTTATAACCTAGTGGTTAAGAGAATTATCTCTTGTAAGAATACTTGGGAGATGAAGTATTTAAGGGGAAAAAATAAACCGTTAAAAAAAGAAGCAATATATTGGAAAACGGGCTATTTATTGAACTTGCTGCTTACTAATGTATTGGCTAGGCAAGTTTAACTAGTTTTATTAAGATGATGTGTCATGTGTTAGCATCCATCAAGTCGGCAGTGAGAGGCGCCAAACACCAAAGGTGGGGGGCACCACTACATTAACGCGCGTCAAGCTCATGGTGATCGTGGGTGAGTGCAATGATCGAGCCAAAAGTAGTTGTTGGCTACTTCAATTCCACACCACACACCACACACACACATTATATATATATATATATATATATATATATATATATATATATATATATAAAAGGTAGGATTCTAAGAGAAATCCACCCTATTTGGGAAGCTTGAGAAGCATTCTGGATCACACATTTTTCAAACTTTTCGTAATATACACATATGTATAGTTTAGAATTGAGTATATACATATATGTATATTGAATTATACACATATGTATATAGTTAATTTTAAACTATACATATGTGTATATTACGAAAAGCTTTCGGAAAATGTGTGGTCTAGAATGCTTCTCAAGTTTCTCAATTAGCTTAGTGCTTCTCACATAATCCTGGCCCTATATATGTAGGTAGAGGATCCTGTAAAAAAGACTAAAAGTGTGAGAAGGGTAAGAAAGATTATGGCGATGACACATGTCCTATCCATTTTATTAGTTTAAGGCTATAATGGTAATTTTACTAATAATCCTAATTAAAGCTAAAATCTTTGTAATCGATTTTAAGGAGTTTTTATAGGGGAATTCGAATTTTGAATTTTTTTCTCAGTAAGAGATTAGCCACATTATGTCAATACGAACAATTTCTTGTATCTTCTTCATCATCTTCTAATCGAGATCCTCAGGTTTAGTTTGTGGTATTTTGGTCTTCATTAACCTATTGTTTTATGGACAATTACATCAGTTATTTTTGGAATTTATCATCAGTTCGTATAAAACACCATACGAATTCCAGAAAACACCACAACTTGAATCGTAATACAACCATGGTGTTTTAACATATGTAATGATTTTTGTTATTTTTGCAGGTATAAAACACTATACAGATTCCAAAAACTCCATGAATTGAATCATAATACATTCATGGTGTTTTAAACATTTAAAATGATTCTATTGCTATTCCAGATGTTAAAACACCATGACTGTAATCACAATACAATGTTACATACTCTAGATGTTAAAACACCACGACTTGAATCATAATTCATTATTTGCAATGCTATGGTGTCTTATTTACGTCATGGTGTTTTACTGTAAAACACAACGCCTTGAATCACAATACAATAAAAACACAATTGTATGAACATAGAAAAAACACCATGGACTAAAACTTCCAATCGAAACGTACTTTTTTTCTCTACATAAGTATAACAATACGATACTCATATTAAAGATAAAAAACACTCGTTATTATGGTGTAATTTAAAAAAAAAAGTTACGAGTAAAATGTTATTGACATTTAAAAAAGAAGGAGGGAACTTGCATGTGGATTGTATGTGACATTCTAAATTTAAAAATGTTAATTTTACCTTTATACCCTTAATCTATAAAATTAATTATTTTAATTGTTACACTATTTACAAGATTGCCATCAAAATCTCAACCATTAGATTAAAGATCTAATGGTTTAGATTCCTTTTTACCCTTCTCACAAAAAACTTTTTTTTACAGTAACCTCACCATAGGTATATATATAACCATATATAGGGTATGGTTCTAGAGTGAACACTAATGTATTTGTGAACTGAGTGAACAAATCTTGACCATTCATTTATATCATCAAATTGTAAAATACACTAGTGTATTTTCATCATTAAATCCTAGCCATTGATTTACACACATCTATACACTTATGTATTGATAATCAAGGGCTAGGATTAGTTTACTAATTTTCACAATCAAGGGGGTTGTTCACTAATGAACCTAATAATTATATAATATATATAATATATATATATATATATATATATATAAAACCATTTACTTCATTTACCTTTTTGTTTTCACATACACCAAATTACTTTATCTCCAATTTACTCTAAACCTCTTCAATTTCATTTTTATTCAACCTTCAAAAACTGACCCATGAGACCCCATCAACCCGTATTTTGAAACCCTTCACCTGAACAATCCAAAGAACCCGTATTATGCCAACCAACAAACGACCAGAGATCAAACTCACATGTCTATTCTCTTCAATCTTAACTTTTACAACCAAGAATATATTTTTTGCCGCATTCCTTAACACGAGTGACACCCAATCCATTATGTAAATTTTAAAATTCACTTGAAGTGGTTCACGAGACCCAACCTTCATCCGTATCGGTCCGTCAAACTCAACCAACCATCTCAAAAAGAAAACACAAAGAAAAAATCAACTGGATGATAAGCCAAGTGAAAAAAAACTCATGAAAGGTTGTTAGTGAGACAATGACGAAGAATACGTTTTAGCATGGGCTTGGCTCGAAGTTTCCAAAGATCCAGTGATAGGTTTTAACTTATTTTTTAATAAAATTTATTATAAATTTTTTAAGAAATGTTTATTATTTATTTTCTATAAATGTTTATTATTTGTTTTTTAGAAACATTTATTTTTTAGAAATGTTGACTAATGTTAGCGTTTCTTAAATAGGAAATAGTCTAACGTATAAAAAATTTTGGGCTCGGGTTCGTGGCAATTTCCACTACACAATGAGCCTGGATGAATACCAAAACGCGACCAAGGCAAATGCACTGCAATGAAATCTAAAATTAATCACTTTAATAGTATTCGCAATCGACTTACTAAAACGGTATGAGAGGAAGTAGTTCAAGTGACGTGGATTATTTTGTTCGAGGCTCATTAGCAATTTAGAATCCAATATGGCGTCCCATTATCTACGGAAAAAGCTTGGGCAATTTTAAGTAAATCTTCAAACGAGCATCTAGTCATGACAGTGGGCGTACGGTCTAAACGTCAAAACTACACATCTTCCATGAACCAAATTCCTCCCAAGTCCCAAGCCACTTCGGATGCGCGTTCGTTTATAATTCTTACCGACACCAGCGACGAATTTGATGAATTGATATAATTGTTCTTCCATTGGGGAGAGATTAAAGCAAGGCAAAAGAACAAATCAGTGTGTTAAAAAATTACATTATCTTTGTTGCTACAACAAATACAAGACCAAGGATAGTGGACAGACTAGTCAGGCTAAAGGCTTCAAGGGTTCCGGTTAGCCTAACGCAGGTCGTGGGGTCCTCCCATGTTTGCAGCACGTGGGGTTGGATCACTTGTTTATTGTTCACTTTTGATCTGGATTGAAAGGAATTCAACCTAGAATGTTGTTTTTAGTGAAGTTGCAATGTTTGAAGTAAAGAAGAGAAGCAAGCATGAGGCTAGTTCTCAAGAGAAAGGAGAAGAATCAGAGAGTTAGTGTAATCTCTGCTGATCTGGAGTGTGCTACATGGATGTCAAAGCTGACATTTATAGAAAAGGCATGTTCTATAAGAGGAAGCCCTTGACTGAGGATTCGAGGCTGCAGTGGAGGATTTACCCATTTGGGGGTTGAAGGCTTCGGACCTTCCGACAAAAGAGAGTCACTTTTGCACATGCTCCCTTTTGTGGCTGAGGGAGAGTTTCACAAGCAATCAGTGATGTGATTGATTACCGTACACGTTCTTTTTGCTGTTCACCAGAGTTCGCGGGTTTCGAACCTTTTAACCTTTTAACCATTTAAGCTATTATGTATTTTAGTCATTTTATTGAGGCTTGAGCTACCCCCGCTATCAGCCCCCCAAGTCAGAGGTTTTGGGATGTAAGCTCAAATACTTCTGACTTTTCCACATTGTTTTTTTGTGCTTAAAAGCTTCAAGGGCTTGGTGGCTTGAAGGGTTGCGAGGCAGTTGAGTTTCTGAATTTTGAATTTTGAAATGACAGTTGATTTGATGTGTGAAAGTTTTTGCAGGCGACGGTTTTAATTAACTGTTGTGCAATTATAACGTCTCTAACTCGTGATTTTTTTATTTAATTGTATATCATTATTCATAACAACTATTTGCTATCCAAACATTTCATCAGTCCCTCATATCCTTCAGGTAATTTTCTCTCCGTTATCTCTTTTTTTTTTGCATTTTTTCTTGATTTTCTTTATGGGCGCTCGCAAGGATCTTGCTGTTAGTTTTTCGTCTCTTACCCAAGAGGAAGTAGAGGCATTTTGCTTAGAATGGGGTATTGGTTTGAGATTCAAGCTGGTTGCTCCTGGTTGGATGTTTCAATCGATCGGTGTCCAACTGGTTCGATTGCCCTTTATTGCCTTCATTTTGAGTTTTCCAACCTTCGCCATCCTTTTTCAACCTTTTTGTTGAATGTTTTAGAGTATTATCGTGTTTCCTTTGGCCAACTCCATCCTCAGGGTTTGGCTAGAGCTTCACATTTTGAACTTCTGTGTCGGGCCAATGGGTATGACCCATCCTTGCTATCTTTTCGTCGGTTTTTTCGTTTGGCCAAGAATGGCGATTGGTTCACTTTTGAAACCACTAAAGTTGACACTTACTTGATTTCGTCCATGGTTACTACTCTCTCTTCTTGGAAGGACCGGTTCTTTTGGGTCTCTGATGAAATTGTGCCGTATAAGATGGTTTGGAGACATCCAGACGTCATTCTTAATGAACCGGAGCCCCTTGAATCTGATTTGAATAGTTGTTTCCTTAAGCCATTAGGGCTTTCCCTTCGAGGCTTCGTCCCTTCCCTGAACATTTGTAAGTCTTGTTGGGTATTAGCAAAATGTGGCATAAAAAGGATCGAGATCCTGTTCTAATGAGGGATGGACAGGGTATGCATTTTGCTTTTGTTCATTTGTTTGCTTTTTGTTGTTGTTACTTGTGTTTTAAATGTATGTGTTATTTTGTTTTTGTAGTTATGTATGCGCTTGATGTTATTAAAAATGATGACACATCAGAAGTCGTGTTTATGGATGCTGAAGCCACGGAAGGGGAGGATGCTGTTGTTAGAGGGGTGGAACATCGGTTTGAAGGTTCCGGTTATGTGAATGTGCCAAATGTGAAGGGGTTTTCTAATGCTGTTGTTGTGAAATGTGCAACTCGGCGTTCAAATCGTCCTTTGATAAATGGTGTTGACCAACCCTCAAGTTCTGGTCCTGTTGATCTGGGTGATGAGATAGAGGTTTCAGATGACTTGGGGACCGCTGTTGAGGGTGAGAAGAAAGGGTTGTCGGTGATGGTTGGGAAGAAGAAACCGGGAGTTAAAAAGGTTGTAGCTGTAGCAGGCTCATCTGCCAAAAGTGTTAGTGAGTCTGAAGGTTTGGATGTGGATGCACTGTATGTGCCCAACTGGGGTGTCAAGGTAGGTGACAGTTTTAAGGATACAACTGTTTATGAAGACGTGTTGAACCAATTTACCCCTCCTATGGTTCGTGGCACCATTTCTGAGATGGAAGATGGTGTGATGTTATCCCGCCTGATGTTGAGTGCTTGCAACTTTGCTGCGATGCTTCCTCGAGGAGTTGCTCGTTTTCGTAAAAGGATGCATGAATACGAGGCATTCTCCAAGAAGTGAGGCAAGATGAAGGCCTCTATTGATAACTTGAAGAAAGAAAGTGAGGGATTTGCAAAGAAAGAGGAAGCATGGGTTAAAAAGGTTGGAGAGCTCACTCAAAGGCACGAGGTGGAGGTTGGTGATTTGAAGAAGTAGTTGGAGGCTTATCTGGAGGAGAAAAATAGGTTGACAGCCTCCCTTGCTCAAGTGACTAATGATAACAAGTGGCTTATTGAGCAAGGTTTTCAACAGGTAGTTACCTATCTTCTTCATTCTGCCAAGTTTAACAGCGTCTTGGGTGGTGTGTATGGCAAGTCTTAGCCCACGGAAGACATCAGGACTATGTTGCTGGTTACAAGACCTGTGAATCCGGTGATCCTCAGGAAAAATCATCCCTTTACCTGTAACATCCGTAAAAAACCGGATTAACCAAACCCGCTTCGTTTATTAACCGAACAACCAGTTAAAAATTTTGTTGCGTATTTAATGCCCAAATTAATTTTAACTATACATAATTAATAAGTATATTAGAATATAAAATTTATTTTGAAAAATCATTAAAAATAATGAAATAAAAATATATATGCTGATGCCGGGTTTCGAACCCGGGTCAGCCGAGGATCAGCAAAGCCTTAACTCACACACTTATAACCACTCCGCCACTTGATCTTTTTGTGAGTTCTAGGAAGCAATTAAATCATATGTTCAACTGAGAATCAACCTGTTGCGCCAACTGAAACCGATATCGGCTATCAAACCGACCAAGACGTTTGATTACTCGCGGTTTACTGAGTTTAACCGATACACCGACAATTCCAATTAATTTTGCTATGAATGAAACTTGAATTCGGGAGTGAATCGGTTTAATAACCGAAAACTTTCAATTCTTGAGTTACGTCAATCAAAGACCCCTCTCGCGACTCAAACACACTCTGCAAACTTCCAATTACATTTTCGCACAACATTCAGCCCGCCGGAGAAGCTTTTTGGACTCGCCGGACTTTCGCCGGAAAACCGAGTTCAATCCATCTTTTCTTCTTACCCAAAAATAGGATCATAGAACTCATACTGACATCACTCCCACTCACCTTAAACCTCTGAAGAATCTCTATCGCAAGAAATTTCACTCGCCGGAATTCTCTGCAAGTCGCCGGAAAACCGAGACTCACCTCAAAACGGTAAAATACCTCGACTTTGCTGTTTCAATCAATTGTTAGAACATTACTAACTTTAATCCATCACCCAGAATCCTTTCCAACGACGTTGCCGGATTATCTGTTTTCGCCGGAAAATTTCTGAAATTTCAGAAACCTGCTGATAACCGGTGTGAACATTCAAACATACTGATAATCATTACTCGTTAGTTCAATTTCACATCTAATCCCTCCAAACTGTTAATCGATTCTAACAGCCGAAGGTCACCAAAACAGAGCCGACGATCTTCGCCGGATTTTCTGAAGAAGACGATCTGTTCGGTACTTTCTTTCCCCAAACTCTTCGGTTCAATACTTTTCAATTGTTCATCTTGTTCATTAACCGAATTAATCAAGTAACAGTTGCTTGACCCATGTCTGTGTTTTGAACGAAGAAGACGAAGTTCAGTTAGGTTATAAGATTAATTAAAATCAGTTTTATTAACGGGTTAGACACACAGTCCAGCGGTGGACTGTGTGCAAACAAATACATACACGTCCCGAGTTCGATTCTTGACACACGCACCTTTGCAGTAATAAAATGTCTTTTTTTTTTTAAACTGAACCGGGTTAACTCCGTTAGATGTTAAGTATAATAAAAATCTGTATATTAACCAAGTTAGACACACAGTCCAACGGTGGACTGTGTGTAACGTTAAAGCACAGGTCCCGGGTTCGAGACCTGTGGCTAACACCGAGTTGATACATTAAATCGTTTTTAAAATAAGTGATTTTCGGATTAATTTAATTAGTATATAAATATAATTAAAAACAGAAATATTTCGGGTTAGACACGTAGCTCGGTTGGTAGAGCTGCGTGCACGCAAACGGGAGGTCTCGGGTTCGAGCCTCACCCGGCGCATACACTTACACAATAAAACCGGTCAACAAGTCAACGGTCCACGGTCAACAAGTCAACGGTCAAAAAGTCAACATTTTTTTATTATTTTTATTTATTTATTTTATTTAAAAATCAATTAAAAATACTTAAAAATAACATTTTTAAAGTTAGAAAATAGCCTAAAACTCACAAAAATATATCCAAGAATCCTGTTAAAGTTGTTAATAAAATCCATTTATTTACCTTACTTTTCGTTATTAATTAGGTTAGTTTTTCCTCGTCGATCAATCCTCTAAACTCGTGCGCATTCAACATCATCAACCGAACGCACCCACTGTGAGTGAATCTCTACAAATTCCCCATTTAAATCACGTTTTTGGGGTGTATCATGTGTCTTTCTATTTATTATATTTAAATCATTGTGCATGCATCATATCATGAATAAATGTGTATTCAGCTTGTATAAACTGTTTGTGTGGTTATTGTTTAGATTTAATTTATTATTTTCAGTACATGCAATTTCATAGGCCGCCGCTCCCCATTACATTATGAGCGTTGAGCATGTTCCCCATTACATTATGAGCGTGAACCTGGCATGCCAACATACGATCGGCTCCGTTTGATTGAGCCTTGATCGCACAGACATTTATCATTTTCAGTACATGCAATACGATCGGCTCCGTTTGATTGAGCCTTGATCGCACAGTTTCATTCATGTTATATATTTATGCAAGTTGATATGTTATTGTATGCTGTTGGTTTGTTAATGTATGTTATTGTTTGTTGTTGTGTGATATCGTATGCTAATGGTTTGTTATTGTATGCTAATTGTTGTTATTGTATGTTTATTTACGTTTGTTCATATATGAATAGTGCACAATTTTTCCATATAAAATACAACAAGAAATAAATAATAAATGTTTTCTAACAAGGTTCACTCGCCAACTTTTTGTTGATCCAAAAACCATTTTTACACATGATACAGGTGAACAGGATGAAGCAAGGAAAACATAGGAATTGCCTTAGAAGAAAAATAATGAAGTTTAGAAGGATGAATAGAACATGTTGTATTTGTTTAATATGATTGTATGATCTCTTTTAAATTGAAATAATAAATATGAAACATTATAATAAATGTCATGAGCTTTGATGAAAACCCAATCATGCCCTGATCACCTTTTCCGCTGTGGGTCGGGGTGTGACAGATTGGTATCAGAGCTTTTGACTATAGGGATATAGGATAGGTTATTAGACCCTTAGAGCCTATACTATAGTTGATTAGATTTTAATTGTTTATGTGGTTATATGCAAACTTATGATATTTATTTGTTGCATATTTATTACATACACAAATGCATGCAAATATTTCCAATGTTACATTTTGTGATATCTAGTGAATTATACTTACAGTCAAACATACATACTTACATACATATTCATCATACATGTTACAATATTCACATATTCAAATCATCTTCATACTTCCGTTATTCAAGATTTTGTCGCATTTTTCATTTTTCAAATCTCATCAAAGTGAGTTCTGCGACGGGCATGTAATAACTGTAAGGGTACAAGTACCGGTAGTCGGAACGTCCTGTCTAGGTTGGCATTCGTATAAATCCAATATAACGGACCAGTTTGCCTACCTGGGGACTAACGATGAGAGTACGAAGGACCTATTAGGCCAAAACATGCCACGCCCCGTTTTAAGTGTTTTAACCCCTGATTACTAATTCGTTATTCTGTCCGATTGATTTAGGACCCACCGACGTATGTCAAGGCTCTGTCCGACTCAGTCGTTAGGGTTCTGTCTCGGGTTACATGTGACATGGGTTATTATACTTAACACGAGTGCATTATATATTTTATTAAGAGCCCATGAGCTATGCCCAAGATTATACCAGGAGGCCTATAGTTAGACCCTAAAATTACCAGGCGAGTACAATCTCTGTTTGTAAATCTTTGTGAGTCAAACTGTTTCAATTATGCTTAACAGTATTTGAGTATATGTATTCTACACTTACTGCAGGTATGTTGGGGTTTTGTATACATTACTAGTCCAGAGTCACGAGAATGTGATATGAACCATTACTGTTGTGACAGGGTCCAAAGTAATATGACCCACAAGTCAGGATTGACAGTACTGATTGAGTAGTTGTGTAGATCTAAACATTGTAAATGCAGATGCTCTCAATAACTATAAAGTATAAACACTTGTTTTGATAAAACTAAGATGGATTCGCCAGTATTTCATGCTGATAAAATGTTTTTAAAACGCATTTCAGGTAACTTAATGTGAAGCTAATAGAAGCCAGCTGGAGAGCACTGAAGGCTTAGAAAAGTGACTATAAAAATTACCTAAATAAAAAAAAGTTTATGTTTCTATAAAATAGGGTTTATCCCCACAGATGTATTGTGCTTAAAACTTGGGTTTCATCCCATTTGTTTAATATAAAAGTTCGTGTTTTGAAACTCTGATAATGTATTTCCTAACTACGGTCCTGATAAAAGTTTTCCGCTGCCAAAATAAATAAACGCCGCTACCACATGACTGGTTCACGGCTCCCGCTCCCAGGGTGGGGTCGGGGGCTGTGACAGAAGGTAGTATCAGAGCCACTGGTTTAAGCCATTTAGATGTTTTTTAATACCTAAAACTTAAACATTATGTTAGGAAATTAATGTAATAATTTATGTGTTATTCTGTGTAGAAAAATTTTAATATTTATAATATGATTTTTATATTCTGAGTTCATAGTATGAATGACCAATATCTAAAGGTGATATATTAATAATGTTATATTAAATTTCATGATATATAATATATACATTAAGGAATATTTTATAGAATAACATAATAACCTAAATCCATTAATAAATTTATATTAATATAATAAACATAAAATTTAATATAAGACTAAACCCAATGTACTGCATTTAACATTACATTTAGCTTTCTGGAATCAAGGTCACCAAATATTGCATTGGAGGGGTCTTGTTTGTGAGGGGACGCACGTCTGTACGTGCGGAAGTTAAAAGAAAAATGGTGGGGGGCCATAACACTATTATAATCAGAATATATTGTCCCTTTAATCAATAAACTTTAGCCACAGTGATTTAAAAATTAAGATTCAAGTATATTTCCTTTAATAAATAAACTTTTTCCAAGTTAACGTTAGTGATAAAATTTAAGTATATTATCGAACACTAGTTGTTTGGATTTCCATCAAAAGGTTATTATATTTTTTTCTCAGTAGTAGAAAAAAAATAATAATAAAGAAAATTTTCAATTTAGAGAACGGCATATCCAATTAATTATTTGACTTTAATAATTAAATTTTAATTATCTATATTAGTTTTTAATTATTATAGTTATATTAGTTAATTAGTTTATATTTTTAATAACACACATAAGAAAATAGATTAATATTATAAGAATTTAAGAAAAAAAAAAGTTGTATTTTGAGGGTAATTGTGATAACAATTGGTTCTTAGCTATATTATTTTGATTTTATAATTAATTTTAATATAGGTTTTAAAATATAAGGTATACGTATTTGGTTGGACGCGTTTTGATATTTAAAATCATGTCGGGTTAGATATACATTTTTAGTTTGAAACACATGTTTATAATAAACTATTTTCGGTATCGTAAGTGGTAACGAACACCCGTGTCGTATGGTATTGTGACAACCTAAATGATTCCAACCAACATGGGTACCGGTATCGGAATTATTGAAAGTGATACTAATATTTTTATGGGTTTTTCATCAGTAATAAACACGTACCATTACTTTTTTTACAATCAGTGTAAAACACGTGTCGATAAGTTTGTGGGTATATCATGACTTTATGTTTTAGGTTTTCTCTTTTGGTCTCTATACCAAGTATTGGTAACATAACGAACCAAATCAATACCGAGCGAATTTCCGCAGCGTAGCGCGGGTGGATCCCACTAGTTATTACTAGTGTATTAAATATTTATGGTAGTATAATGTTCGAAGATACTATTAATTATTTTATATCGAAAAAAATTATATATATAGTTAATGTTATAACATTTTGTATAAAAAGGACAAAAAAATGAAATATTTAAACATAGTTTTGTAGTGGACAGGGTCCGTTAATCTTTCACTTTGTGATATAAATATACAAAATTTATGTCACTGTACATAAATTTATATAAGGTTAAAATTAACCATTAAAAACATATTTTAGTATATATATAGCTAATCAATAATTTAAATTAATATACTAAAAGTTAATTATTGCTAGTATATATATAGCTAATAAATAATTTAAATTAAATACTAAAGTTAATTATTGCTAGTAATTTATATATAACAAGTAACTAACTAAGTAAATACTAATTTAATATTGGGAGTTACATGGTTGTTGATATTTTAATTAAATTCATGTGTGTTTATATGATAAAAACGAATAGCATTTGATTTGATGGGGTAGTGAAGTCTACCTACACTAAGATGTAGGTGACAAAGATTTTAAGGTCAAGGTGGGAAAAAAAATTATTACTTTGATTATTGAAGTGAACCGATTAACTTAATATCATTGTGGTCAATTAAATTAACTAATAAATATGAACTTATTTACGGCAATACAAATACTTAATTCTTAAGCTTTATAAATTTTTAATCTAAATAAATAATATATACAAATATAATACAAATCCGATTCATAAGTTTATATGTGTAATAATAAATTGATGTTGATATAATTTCTAAAAGAATATAAGTGAGATTTATTTTTATAAATTGTTCTATGATGTAATCTATTAGTTTGTTGATTGATAGCCTTGAGGTCTAATAGACATGTCTGAGGCAAATGACTTAGTCACTTAACACATAAAAAAAATGATTACTTCTACTTAAGATAAAATTTTGAAACCAATTATATTTTATAGTCAAAGTTATAGACAAAACGGTTACATTTTTGCAAATATTTGTGTGAGTTATTGTGTTCAAATTTTATTCTGGACATATCAGTATAGAAAAGAAAGGTTTTATTCAAAATAAAGTATTTTCTTTTATAACTTATACAAGTGTTGAACCGGTACCCTGAAAATCCAAACTGATAAAGATTGAATACCCACTGCATAGCACGGTGAATTCCACTAGTTGAATTTAAAGAAAATTTTGTTCAAAAGATTATTATGTATATTATATGTAAATAATCATGTTTTTATCATCTACCATCTAGAATATTATAAAAGGAATAATTTTTATTTTTTAAAAGAAAAGAAAAGATGGGCCTCATAGTTTGTACAGTCGGTATATATACAAAAGAGATTAGATAATTAAAATTTTAAGAAGTAAAAGATATTACAAAAGGAAAACATCTTTTTTTACCCGACTTAAATCAGTAATTTAGTATTATTTATTTATTTATTTTACCTAGCACGTTAAATTTTTCTAAACGTTCTAGTTATTGTTCACTTTCAAAAGCTAGAATAAAAATAAATGCCCACATAAAAATAATTGAGTCAAATGTGTGTATAATACATTTGTCCTTTATATATCTTTATTTAAAAAAATCAAATTACAATTCTAATATTGTAATATCTTTAAACAAATTTCTATTATTATTTTTTGAGATATATATGTATATTCTAATACATGTATATTACTTAATTACCTGATATATTTATAATCAGTTTTAGAAACGTCAACTTTGTATTACCTACTATAATACTTCTTGAATAAATAATATAATATAAATTAAGAGTTAAGTTTTAATATTTTAAACAAATATGGTTTAACCCAAGTTAAAACTGAAATTGTTCACATGAATCTAGAAAGTTTATCTTTTGATAAATTTATTTCTTTATACTTTTATTCTAATATACTATTACTATTTTTATTATCTTAAAAGGGTAAATAAAGTTATAGGAATAAGCTTGATAATTGATACCTTCGGTTATATAGTTGGATTTTTATAAATTAAAGATATTACAAAATAATTTTATCATATATAGACGTAAGTTATAGTTATAATATTAACAAGAGATTTGAAATTTTATGTTTATCGCTAATAAATATACAATATACAATAATAGAATTCTTGATGGATACACAATATAATAATCAAATATCTTCGGTAGATAAACAAAGGAAAAATTATCACTAGTGATTCATATGAAAATATTAAGTCATTTATAAAAAAAATGAATCCTGAAACGTGTTATATTCTAAAAATGTCATCTGTCTGAATAAAACATACCTTACGAAGGAATTTAACGTTGTATAGCATGAATAGAGTTAGCATACTCATCACCACGAACCTAGCCATAGTGTCAATGAAGACAATGATATTTTCTTCAGAAGTCTATTTTCCAAACAAAAGAAAGTCACAACCATAACAATATCTATGCTTAAACAAAAGAGTTAAGATATTGATGATTACTGATAACACCTAGGATAGTATTTAGACTTGAACCTAAGAAATGGCTTAGTATAAAGCCTCGTGATAAGCTAATTACTTGCATAGATAAAGTGTGATGGGTATTGGTATGCCGTGATGATGATAACTAGAACAGTGCAAGTATGATAAATAAGCGATAACACATGGCCACTGTTATTTCTTGTTTATTAGTACTACTCGGTTCTAGAATATGATTGATCATGAGAATACTAATTTCCTTGTTTCTTGATACAAGTCATAATATATGATGCACTTTTAAAATTATGATTTAAGAAAATTCTATTTATGAGAAATACCATGATAATTACCTCTCCGGTAAAACTGGGCATGGTGCGGTAGACTTAGAGGTGTACAAAAAAACTGGTTTTAGAACCGAAACCGGAAAAAAAAACGAACGTTTTTTTACAACCGGTTAGTAACGAAACCGAACCGCTGGTTGTAGACCGGTTATGGTTTTTTGCCTTCGAAACCGGTTAATAACCGAAACCGATTACAAAAAAACGGTTTTAACCGGTAAAAAAACCGGTTTTTTTAGGTTAAACCGGTTAAAAACCGGCCCTAACCGGTTTGATCGGTTATTAGTTTGAGTAAAAAAACCGGTTAGTAACCGGAACCGGTTATACAAAAAACCGGTTTTTGATTTTGATGAGAAAAACCGATTCGGTTAATAACCGAAACCGGTTTTCAAAAAAAACCGATTTGTACACCTCTAGGTAGACTCTCCAGCTTGTCCGGGTAAGATGGGGTTACCTCTCGGCAAGACTGGGTATGGTGTGGTAGACTTTCCAGCTTGTTTGGGTGAGATGGGGTTACCTCTCCGGCAAGACCGGGTAAGATGGGGTATGTGTTATGTTAATGAAATTCCCTAAATATCGTGACCTGATGTATGTCCTGTTTTTGAAAATATGAATTTGTTGAATACATTGACCTTATGAATGGTGTGTATATTACAGTGTGCGAAATGCATGAGTACATATATATAAGGAAATCCAAAGACCATAATGATTAACAATTAGGGAAAAATCACTAACAGGTGTATTAATAATAATTTAGATTTATCAGGAATCTCTCATAGACGTCTATAATTCCGATATCAAACTCTATTTCATTTGATCATACGTCTCGTAATTCGTGGTGAAAGTATAAGAATTCCCTTGCGATTATCAATGCATTAAAAACCTGTAACTAAAAGTTGTGTTAAGCCACAAAACATCTAAAAACTTTGTTAATAAGAATAATTTCACTTTCATTAAAAATATAAGAATCTCAAAAACATAGTTCTGGTCAAAGTAAAGTAGAATTCCAAGCAAGGACCAGAATATACTTAGAAACTAGGATCAGTGATGAGCTTAAAGTATTCCTCTATATTTCAGTGAATCTCGAGGACAAGATTTAAAACAAGGTGAGGAGGATGTAACATCTCCAAAAATTTTATCTTAAAATAAAGTATATAGAAACTTATATTATTAAACGGGTAGATTACGGATAAGTTGACTGTTAGAAATATGAGATATTTAGACGAATATAGAAACCGTTTAATAATAATAATAACAATAATAATAATAATAATACATTATATTTGACTTTACTCCGTTTTTAATGAAACCTAGTTCAAAATGTAGTATAAAAATATGCTCGTTCTAATGGCATACTCATTATTTTATAAAACATCGTACTTTAAAAGTTATAAGCGATAAATAAATTGAGCAGCTTAATTAATTAGAATATATAAATAATAAAATAATCAAAACTAATATTGAATTCTAATATGGACGTGTGGATGACTTAAATGTTGAAAGTATACGTGTCCCTCTGGGAGATTAGAACGAATGAATTCAAAACGTAGGCACCAAGCTAAACATGAGTATAAATAGAACATCAGACTTGTTCTTTCTCTGCTCAACTTTCGCCCTCTCTCTCACATATATATCAATTTTCTTTTGTATTCACCTATTATAATAATAATAAAGCTCTGTCCCGTTTTAAGTGTTTTAACCCCTGACTAATTCGTTATCCTGCCTGATTGATTTAGGATTCATCGACGCATGTCAAGGCTCTGTTCCGACTCAATCGTTGGGGTTCTGTCTCGGGTTATATGTGACATGGGTTATTATACTTAAAACGAGTGCATTATATATTTTATTAAGTGCTCAGGAGCTATGCCCAAGATTATACCAGGAGGCCTGTAGTTAGAGCCTAAAATTACCAGTCGAGTACATTCTCTTTTTGTAAATCTTTTGTGAGTCAAACTGTTTTAATTATGCTTAACAGTAATTAAGTATATGTATTCTCCAATTACTGCGGTATGTTGGGTTTTGTATACATTACTAGTCCAGAGTCACGGGAATGTGACAGGAACCGTTACTGTTGGGTGACAGGGTCCAAAGTAATATGACCCATAAGTCAGGATTGACAGTACTGATTGAGTACTGTGTAGATATAAACATTGTAAATGGATGCTCTCAATAACTGTAAAGTATAAACACTTGTTTTGATAAAACTGAGATGGATTCGCCAGTATTTCTTGCTGTAAAATGTTTTTAAAACGCGTTTCAGGTAACTTAATGTGAAGCTAATAGAAGCCAGCTGGAGAGCACTGAAGGCTTAGAGAAGTGACTATAAAAATTATCTAAATAAAAAAAGTTTATGTTTTCTATTAATAGGGTTATATTAAATAGGGTTTATCCCTACAGATGTATTGTGCTTAAAACTTGGGTTTCATCCCATTTGTTTAATATAAAAGTTGGTGTTTGAAACTCTGATAATGTATTTCCTAACTACGGTCCGGATGAAAGTTTTCCGCTGCCAAAATAAATAAACGCCGGTACCACTTGACTGGTTCACTGTTGCCGCTCCCAGGGTGGGGTCGGGTGCTGTGACATTCTTAACCTGATTAATGGATAGGTAAGACAAACTATGATAAAAACTTAATCATTCATTCAAGAGCTTTTTCGTTTACAAAAGGGGAAAATGGAACAACTTTTGAGATATGTTTCTAACTTTCTTGACTAGACATGGAACCTTTTAAGGGTTTTACCATTCCAGTGTCTAGGAAGCTTTTTTCCTTCCACATCGGCCAATTTGTAGGATCCACCTTTGTGAGCTTCGAGGATTGTGTATGGCCCCTCCCATTTTGGGCCAAGTTTTCCTTGGTTTTCTTTTTTGTTGGCCTCGTTGTTTCGAAGTACGAGATCCCCTGGCTTGAAACGTTCATGTTTTACCCTTGCATTGTAATAGGCTTCCATCTTTTGCTTATACTTGGCTTTTTGAATGGCGGCTTGATCACGAATTTCTTCGAGGAGTTGCAAATTCAACATGGTCTCTTTGTTGTTTGTTTCGAGGTCCATGTTGAGCGTCCTTCGTGTTACAACTCTGATCTCCGCAGGAATAACAGCTTCTGACCCAAATACTAAGTTGTATGGTGTTCTTTTGTGGCTTGTTTTTTCTGTTGTTCGCATCGCCCATAGAACTTTTGGGAGTTCTTCGAGCCAATTGTTTCATGTTTTCCCAACCGGATCTTGATACCTTCTACTATACTGCGATTTGTTCTTTTGACTTGCCCATTGGACTGTGGGTATGCAACTGAGCTGAACACGTGGGTTATTCTTAATTCCTTGCACCATGTGCTAAAAGGCTTCTCAGCAAATTATTTTCCATTGTCTGTGACCAATACTCCTGGCAACCCAAAGCGACAAATGATGCTTTCCCACACAAAGTCGATGACTTGTTTGCCCGAGATCTTTGCAAGTGGCTTGACTTCAAGCCACTTGGTAAAGTAGTCCACAACTACTAATAGGAACTTCACTCCACATTTGGCCGATGGGAATGGGCCGACAATATCTATTCCCCACTTGTGGAAGGGCCAGGCTAAGGAAATAGGGACGAGATCATGCTTGGGGCTTTTGGGAACCAGTGCATGTATTTGACAAGCTTCACACTTTTTTAGTTGTTCGGTTGCGTCTCGGTGCATAGTGTGCCAGAAGTATCCGAGATTCATTAATTTTGTAACCACTGATCTTGGTCCAAAATGAGCTCCACATATCCCCTCGTGAACCTCTTTAATCAGATATTGGCTTTGCTCTAGGCCAACACATCTGAGTAATGGTGCAAGGTAACCTTTCTTGTAAAGGGTTTCCCCTTGCAACACATACTGCCGGGATTTGATTCGAACCCTTTCAGCCTCCATCTGGTCAATGGGTAACTCACCATTTTTGAGGAACTTTTCAATAGGAGTCATCCAATTGGGGCCTTCTTCAGTGATCATGTCTTGAACCTCTAATTCTTAAATTGAGGGAGTTTTCAACACTTCAACCAATACTTTCTTGGTAAGGTGAACAAACGTGAGAGATGTAAGTTTGCTTAAAGCATCGGCTCTTTTGTTTTGAGATCTTGGGACTTGCTTGATGGTACATTCTTGGAAGGTGTTCATCAGTTCTTTTGATTTTTCTCGATATTTCTTCATGTTGGGCTCTTTTGCTACATAGCTATCGTTGACTTGACTTGAAACTCGCAACGAGTCTGTGAAGACTTAAAGCTTTTGAACCTTCATTTTGCTGGCTATCTTTAGACCAGCAATCAAAGCTTCATACTCAGCTTCGTTGTTTGTGGTCTGAAATTCAAGTCGAAGAGCATATGTAAATTCTTACCCTTCAAGGTTGATTAAAATGAGCCCGACCCCTGACCCTTCTATGCTGGAAGCTCCATCGGTAAAAAGCTTCCAGGCTTCAGGGTCAGGGGGTTCAGTGGTAGTTGTGTTAACTTCCGCAGTGACTTGCTTTGGGACTTCAACAATAAAGTCAGCCAAAACTTGGGCTTCTTGGAACATAGGTGATTTGTGTTCACCTAGTTCCACAGTCCATTTGGCCAATCGCCCTGAATTCTCTGGTTTTTCAAGTACACTCTTGATTGGTTGGTCAGTGACCACTTGTATCGGGTGTGCTTGAAAGTACCTTCGAAGCCTCCTAGCTATTTGGACTTGGTCTAGAGCAAGTTTTTCTAAAGGAGGATATTTGATTTCTGCCAATTTTAAGGTTTTGCTGAAGAAGTAGACGAGTACTTAAACTTTGTTTCGTTCGATGGTTAGGAGCGCACTTATTGCTTCTTCATCAACTGAGAGGTAGACATAAATTGTTTCTCCCGTTTTGGGGGCTGCGATAGCCGGGAGTGAAGCAAGGTGCTGCTTCATCTGGTTTCAGGCTTCTTCAGCTTCTTCCGTCCACTTGAAATCTTTCTTGCTGGAACAACCCTTAAGTGTTTTGAAGAAGGGTAATGATTTTTCTGCCAAATTTGAGGTAAAACGGTTCAAGGCTGCAAGCCTTCCGTTCAGGCTCTCCACTTCTTTTTTGCTTTGTGGAGATTTGGTTTCAAGAACAGCTTTGACTTTGTTGGGATTGGCTTTTATACTTTGTTTTCCCACAATGTGCACCAAAAATTTGCCTTCTTCAAACCCAAAGGAGCACTTTACCGGGTTGAGTTTCATGTTGATCTTTCTCAAGTTTTGGAAGGTTTCTTGTATGTCGTCAAGTATTTGGTATCCCGTTTTGCTTTTGATCACTAAATCATCGATAGAAACTTCCATGTTTTTGTCGATTTGGCTAGCAAATGCTTTGTCAACCAGGCGTTGGTAGGTTGCACCTGCATTCCATAGGCCGAAATGCATCTTTTGGTAGCAAACAATACCCTTGTCCGTGTGAAATGCGGTTTTTTCTTCATCTTCTTCTGTGATGAGGATTTGATGATATCCCTTGTAAGCGTCAAGGAAACACTTGAAAGGATAACCAGTGAGAGAGTCAACCTTGAGATCTATCTCCGGCAAGGGATAACAATCTTTTGGGCAGACCCTGTTCAAGTCCTTAAAACCGATGCACATCCTCCAGGATTTATCGGGCTTTCGAACCATTACAGGGTTGGCTACCCAAGACTGATACTTGACTTCCAGAGGATCCCAGCTAGAACAAGCTTTTCAACTTCTTGGCATGCAGCCATGCTTCGTTCAGGGGCTAGGCTCCGCTTCTTTTGAACGACAGGTTTGACATCAGGAGGGATTTTTAACTCATGTTCAGCGGCGCTTCGAGGGATGCCGGTCATGTGTTCCGGGCACCAAGAAAAAACATCTTTGTAGTGCACTAGTAGCTTTTCGAGGTATGAGAGGGTTTCTTCGGAAAGGCTTGTGTTTACCCTTATCCTTTGTTCAGGATATTTAGGGTTTATGATCAGCCCTTGCTCGTCATCTTCGTTTTTTGATCTTTCTCCTTCAACCATGTAAGTCTCCTTGGTAGGTTGCAGGGTTGCAATCCCTCTTTCAGTTGGGAATTTCATGGTTCCTTGACCAACTAAAACAGCCATGCTGAATGTGCTTTGCCCTGGCCTTCCTATGATAATGTCATAGTTGGAGGGAATGTTGATAACCAAAAAGTTAGTGGTTTGGTTCTTTCCATCTTGCCTTCACTAAAACAAACGTCGAGGGTTAGTTAGCCTAGGGTTTGTTTGGGATATCAGCGATACCTTTGATGGATGATTCGGAAGGTTGAAGCCTTGAACGTTCATCAGCAGTGAAGCGGCTGAAACATTTTTCGAACATGATTTCTGTAGCCGCCCCTGTGTCGATCTAGGCTTTATCTGTTTTGAGCATTCCATGCATAGCTTCCACTACCAAAGGATTCAATGACAAATCTCCTTCAGGTGGTGGGAAGCAAACACACTGTCGTTCCCAGGCCTCCAAACGTGGCCTTTTGTGCTGAACTTTTCCATTGAAATCTACCATGCTTACCACTTTGCTCTTGCCTTCGGCTATCTTGTCTCATACCCCTTTTACCAAATGGGCCAACTCTCTAGACTTAACAGCCTCTTCAATTCTTTTCTTAAGTTGAAAGCAATCATTCGTATGGCCTTTTTCTTCGTGGAACTCGCAATATTGAGTGGAGTTTTCGTTCTTCTTACTTTTAGGTAAAGGTTTGGGAGGTCGGAAGTTGTGCTTGATTTCCTCAGTTGCTAGGATTTCTTGGGGAGTTTTGGTTAAGGCTGTGAAATTGGTAGTTCTCTCCCTGCTTGGAGGGTTCCGGGGTTCAGGTCTTCGAGAGTCTGAACCCTTGAACCGTTTATCATAATCGCCAAAATTTCCCCTCTTTCTACTTGGGCTGCTGCTTCGCCAGCTCGGTTCCCGTTTCCTTTGCTCCTTGATGTCCACTGCTTCCTCTACTCGTATATGAGCTTCAGCCCTCTCAAGGGCTTCCTCAAGAGTCTTGGGTAGGCTCTTGTTGAAGTCTCTTGTGAGGTACTTGGAGGTGATGGTGTTCATGAATCCGGCCACCCTCATTTTTTCGTCTGCACCTACGTAGGTGAGGCCTTCCTTTTTGTATCTCTCAATGAATTCTCTGAGACTTTCGTCGTCTCTTTGCTTGATTTGGAAAATCACCGTCGTGTATTTGACATATCTTCTTTTGCTGTGAAAAGTTGGCCAAGAAACCTTCACTTAGGTCGTTGAAGGTTCAAATGCTTTTGTCAGGTAAGTCATTGAACCATATCCTGGCCGACCCAGTGAGTGTTTTTGCATAAACATGACACTCTGCGTTGGACCATTTTTCAATTCTGGCTACACCGGTGTATATTTGGAGATAATCCTCCGGATCTTCCGTTCCATCATACGTCTTTATGTGAGATGGAATCTTGATTCTAGTTTGGAAATCATAGTCAGCGATCTGTTGTGAAAAACAGGACAGATTGCTTGGCTTGTATGTTTAGCTAGGTCTTCTTCAATTCTTGAACCTTGATTGCCATTTGAAGTTCCTTGATGAGTGGAGAGCACCTGGTTAATGAAATGTTGTCATGGGAATTGTGCCATCATGTGAGTCATCAACTGAGGCATAAGGTTAAAGCCTTTAAGGCTTTCTGTTGGCACAACATAAGGCATTCCCATGGAGGTACTCATAACAGCGCCCCGTGCTAGAGGCAAAGTGGCTAATGCTTGTTCCTATGTGGTAGCAACCGGAGGGGGAACACTTGTAGCCGGGGACTGCCATAGCTGCTCAAAAGTGGTCTCGTGCCCAATAGGTGCACTTGTCATGACCGGCTGGGAGGTAAATATGGGAAAGGTAGTCGGGTTAGGCCTCCTATAAGAATAAGGGATAGGGTTGAACGGTTGGTTTACCGTGCTGGGACCAGCCTCATGACCAGATGCCGTAGGTCGTGAGTTGTTAAAAGGTTGAGGTGGTGGTCCTGGTGACAGAGACGGTTCTGGTTCAACGTAATCCAACCTTATTCTAACCCTTTTTTTCCTTTCTTAGCTTACATGTTGGTTGAGGAGAGACCTCAACCATAAGAAATTCCTCGCAACTCCTTCAAGGGTTAAATCGACACGTTCCGGAGCGCTCGGAGTGCCAACTTGTGGGGAGGGAGCTCCTGAACGGGAAGGAGTTGGTGTTTGGAAAAACTCCGGTAATGAGATCCGGGCGGAGGTGTCTCCAGGGGTAGAGAGTTGGGTTGTTACAACCGGTGAAGTTGGACTAACGGTAGTCGTCAAGGTAAGTGGCACCTGATTCACTTCCCCAGGAGATCCATTTTCCGACATGATGATTTTGAAGAAAATGGAGCTACACTACTGGTCTTTTGAGAAGAATAAGTGGCGTAGCCCCACGGTGGGCGCCAACTTGTTGCTACAACAAATACAAGACCAAGGATAGTGGACAGACTGGTTAGGCTAAAGGCTTCAAGGGTTCCGGTTAGCCTAACGCAGGTCGTGGGGTCCTCCCACATTTGCAGCACGTGGGTTGGATCACTTGTTTATTGTTCACTTTTGATTCTGGATTGAAAGGAATTCAACCAAGAATGTTGTTGTTAGTGAAGTTGCAATGTTTGAAGTGAAGAAGAGAAGCAAGCATGAAGCTAGTTCTCAAGAGAAAGGAGAAGAATCAGAGAGTTAGTGTAATCTCTGCTGATTCTGGAATGTATTGCATGGATGTCAAAGCTAGCATTTATAGAAAAGACATGTTCTATAAGAGGAAGCCCTTGACTGAGGATCCAAGGCTGCAGTGGAGTGGAGGATTTATCCATTTGGGGGTTGAAGGCTTCGACATGCGGACAAAAGAGAGTCACTTTTGCACATGCTCCCTTTTGCGGCTGAGGGAGAGTTTCACAAGCAATCAGTGATGTGATTGATTACTGTACACGTTCTTTTTTTGTTCACCAGAGTTCGCCAGCTTCAAACCCTTAACTTTAACCATTAAGCATTATGTATGTTAGTCATTTTATTGAGGCTTGAGCTACCCCCGTCATCAATCTTCAATCAATCTCAAGCTCAAAGCGCATATTGAAGTTTTGGCTCCAAAATTCAACTACTAGTCTGGTACAGAGAAGACCAATGAATCGGCTCCGATCTTGCTTTCCTCGAGAAACACTTTTCATATTTACCGAAGGATGACTGTCTCTTTTTCGAGCAAAGGAAGCAACAAATACATGCTGGAGTATGCAACATTATCTTTTATCATTTGTAGTGACTTTTATTATTTCAACTTTGTTTTGTAATTTTTTAGTTTTCTTGCAACTTTTATTTCAGTGTTTTTTTTATAATTAAATTAGGATTTTTAGTGAAAAACTATATCTAAATAAAACAATGATTAACCTTGTTGCTTACTTGACAATATACTTTTTAGTTATTATAATATACATAGTCTAAAAATATGATGGCGTGATCACTTATTAAGTTTTAGAAAATAAATATATAGAAATCTACAATACGGGTGAGGTTATTGTAAAAAAATGTTTTTTTTGAGAAGGGTAAGAAAGAATCTAAACAATTAGATCTTTAATCTAATGATTGAGATATTGACAATCTTGTAAATAGTATAACAATAAATTATTAGTTTTCTAGATTAAGGGTATAAAACTAAATTTAACATTTTTAAATTAAGAAACTAACATTAATGCACATCTAACTTTTTTTTAAAAAAACTTACACCATAATAACGAGCTATTTTTATCTTTAATATAAGTACCATAGTGCTATACTTATTTAGAGAAAAAAATTTAGGTATAGTTCAGCCTACTGAAAATGCAGGTTTAATACTGTACAAGAACATCTACCTGAATCCAGGTGTAAAACACCATGAATGTAGGTGTAAAACACCATGCAAAGAACAACTACTGGAGTGCAGGTATAAAACACCATGAATGTAGGTGTAAAACACCGTCGAATAACACCTATTAGAATGCAGTATAAAACACCATGAATACAGGTTTAAAACACCATACGAAGAAGATCTACTGGAATTATAGTAGTAAAACACCACACATAATATGCAATGCAATCATTCCAGATATTAAAAACACCATGATTATATTACAATTCAAGTCATGGTGTTTTTAGAATCTGAATGGTGTTTTATACTTTCAAAAGACTATATTGGATTCAAGCTGTGGTGTCTTTTGGAATTCGTATGGTGTTTTATACCAGCGAAATAACTAAAATTTTGATATGATTTTATACCTGCAATTAATCTTTATGTATAATCATATAAAATTCAAAATTGGTATTCCTAAAATAACTACACGTTAATTGTATCCTTAATTAGAATTATTAGTACAATTACCATTATATCCTTGATCTAAAAAATGGATAGGGAAAGACCTAATGGCTGAAATTCTTTCTTACTATTATCACACTTTTGGTCTTTTTCACAGGAACCTCAATCTATACAATACAATTAATAAAATGATATGATTAACAAGAATCCCTAGTTCGCCTGTTTTATGACAAGAACTAATGACCAAGAAATTCGAACTTTAATTCCTTACACACGTAGGCAAACACTAGTTACACTACCGTACTCCGTAGTGGGTTTTTTGGCGATTTTTACCAAAAAAAGCCAAAAAAACGCCACCTAACCGTCCCCGAGGGGTTTTTTTTTGAAAAAAATGGAGGAGCGTGCTTTTTTAAACGCCTTTTCTTTTGTTTGACCAATAGCATTTTTTGATGTTTTTTTATTTAATTCTATACACTCCTTTAACATAATGTCTTACAATGCCTACATCCCCACTACACCCCTTTTAATATAATGCCCCATAATGCTCACATTTGATTGGACCGCCACATGATGCAACATGCCCAAGGGTCTTCCCCGTCCTACTACACATGGTCTTACCAACAAAAGTGAAATGCACACATCCTAAGAAGGTATCACTTCTCTGTGAAAAACACCTACAACCAAACAGAGGGTAAGACGAATAGTGGGAACCACCGAACCATGATAGGCGACGAGAGAAGTACAAAACTGGAACGAATGGACTTGGAACTGGGAAGTGTCAAAGGCTGGAACAACCTAGGCTAGAACAAAGGTTGAAAGGTTTAATCCTAAAATACAAACTAAAGAAAGTCGAAGGGGTCAAAGTGAAAGATTAATTTAATTAGTTTTAATTAAATTGTTTGATTTATCTAGTATGATTAGGATTAGTTTGCATGTTTATCTAGTATCTGAATGTCTAGAAGATAAAAGTTTGAGTTTAAGTAAGATTACTCTCGTTATTTTAGTATAAATTAAAATAGATGGTTAGGATCATGCATTTTGTGTAGATTCATGGGTTTATAATAAAAGAAGGAGTCGATCTTGGTTGAGATCAAATTTTGTGTTCGTGTTTTTGGGTCTGATTGCCAACAATTGGTATCAGAGCTTTGAGTGATGCTTTGGCCGTTTTGAGAGAAGCTTTCGAGTAAGGGGAGCAGCCCCCTTTCAATTGTGGGGCTGCAACGCCGGTAAAAATAGATGAATGTGTTATCGTCGTGAGGAAAGAAAAAGAAAAGCTGTAAGAATTAAAAAATCGAGTATTTGGTCCATGGAATTCGTTCGTGATTAAGTCGGTGCAAGAAGAAAAGAAGGTGAGGCAAACAGATGGTGTCTTTTATTTCGATCGAAGGAGGTAGCGGGAGAAGAATTCATGGATGGAATTCATTGAAGCAAGCATGCACCCAAGCAAGGATGAAACACTAGAAGTATTAAACAAACAAGCACCTAAAAAAGGTGGTGGCGGGATGAAAGTAAGAAAAGAAAACAAGCAGGTAGGCAAGAAGGTGAATTTTTTAAGTTCAAAACCAACCATGTAAAAAAATAACGACATGAATGAAAAAAAAACGGTGATTCGAAGGTAGTGTTGGTGCATATGTCTGTTGTCTTCGTCATTACACGAGAACGAGTCTGGAATAAATGAGAGTTTCTGAAGACCGAACAAGACAAAGTAGATATCCAAGAGGGAGTCTATTGGTGCATAACGTTTATATATTAGTCTTGTATCTAGTCTGTATAGAATAGAATCGATTAGGCTAGCGATACGGAGTATTTATGTGAAATAGGGTCAAGTTCGCCCATGATGGATATGCATTGTCAAGTTTGGCCGAACTTGCTAAGGCAAGTTCGGGCGAACTTATGCCTTCCATGAGCGAACTTCACCTCCTATAAATAGCTAGCATGTTGATCTCATTTGTAACTTGGAGATATTTTGGCACAGAGACGGCGAAGCTCTGTCGAATCCGAATCTCGAACGTATTGAACTTAAGATCAATGAAAACAACAATTAAACGAGTAATTCTTGTTATTTGGTTAACTTGTCATTAGTTTCCGCCTAACCGGACAATAGATAACAAATTTAGGTTCCCGTGCTAACCGTGGACGTTCCTACAAGTGGTATCGGAGCCTGGATACCTGAATTTGTTGAAATCAAGACAAGAATCTCTCTATTTCATCTCCATTCTTCTATTTTTCTTAACTTTTGAACAAAAATGAAGAATTCACGGACAAATTCTGTTCAATTTTGAATATGACATGTTAAATATATCATAGATAAACCCCTGAGAGTTTGGAGACTAAAATCAAACAAACTGGTGTCGAAATGTTGCAAAAACCAAGTTTGACAAAACTCATTTTCTTCGAACTTGTTAGCCAAGTTCGACCGAACTTGAGGTAAAAAGTTACTTTTTCAGTAAGTTTCTAACAAGTTCGCTCGAACTTGAGGTATTTTTGAAGGAATTTAGGCTAAGTTCGCTCTAAGTTGCTACAATTTCATTGATATTCTATCAAGTTCGGCCGAACTTGATAAATTTCAAGGATTTTAGCTAAGTTCGCCGAACTTGCTTAATTTTCATCAAATTCTTTCTGCAAGTTCGCTCGAGGTTGATCAGGGAGTTTTTCAAGTCAAGACATAAGTTCGACCGAACTTATCTGTTTCTTGATAATTTTCACAAGTTCGCTTAAAATAAAAAATCTTTGAAATTCTTTATCCAAGTTCGACCGAACTTGGATTAAACTGAAAATTTTCATCTTTCAACTACAAGTTCGACCGAACTTGTAGTTAGTTCTAATATTTTTCAAAGTTTCAAGTGTTTTCAGCGTACGTGTCTCGATTTTCAAAATGGAAGATTTTCATAACGCGTTTGCAGCTGGAGTAGCACAAGCCTCAACATCAAATTCAATTGCGGTTAACCAGATGAACCTCGATAATGAAATGGGTACTACTCAGAAACCGCCGAAGTTGATGAGTATGGACGAGTTCGAGGGATGGAAAGAAAAGTTTGTTAATTAGATTCAAGCCAATCAATTCAACAGCTGGGTTGCAATTGAAGATGGTTATACATGGCCCAAAGACGAACGTGATCAAGATCTTCCACTGAACAAGTTTTCAGCGATTGACAAAGAGAAATATGTTGCTGAAAAGAAGATGATCAGCTTGATACAACAATCTGTCAAAGAAGATATCTTGATATTGTTACCAGAATATGATACTTCTCAAGAATTATGGAATTCTCTTTGTGAAAAATTCAAAGGAAGTAATGAAATGATCAAGAGCAAAAAGACCCTGATTAAGAAAGAGTTTAAGATCTTCACGATGATCAAAGGAGAGAAATGAAGCAAATGATTGAATATGTCACTCATGGTCCAGATGCGAAGACATGATATCAAGAGAACTAACGAAGAGCAAATTGAGAAGCTGGCCGATGCACTTCCAGAAGGAGAATGGACAACGTATCTGATGATTTTAAAGAATAGTCCATCTTGGAGACATTTTAAGTTGTCATCTTTCATTGACAAACTTGAAGGTCATGAATGGAATTAATGAAGATTGCAAAATCCAAAAACACTAATGTTTATCAGGATGTCGGAGTTTATTACAAAGGTGGTGTTCCAGATACTCCGATTCAAAGTCCAAAAATCCAAACGGCATTTAGTGCAAAATGAATACATCAGATCAATCGTCACAAAATCAGTATTCTCCAAACACTGGTTATTCATATGTTGGTTCAAATTCTTCTTCTCAAAGTCAATCTCATCAGACAAGCCAATCTACTTCTAATTCAAATGTTTTCCAATGCAACATAGCAGTTGATTTAAAGAATGTGTTTCCTGAAAAAGTTGCGAAATAGCACATAGCACTTCTTGCTACAGTTCTGGAATCGTATGAAAGTCTTGTTGCTGGAAAGATCGGAAATCCTGAAATGACAGCTGAGGATTACGATCAGGTAGATGAGGAAGAGTTGGAACTGATGGACATCAAATGGTCCTTAGCATCGATTATCCGGAGAGTTTCAAAATTTGTAGCACTCACTGGAAGGAATATTGGTAATTCAAACAATAAACTTGGTTTCGACAAAACGAAAGTTACTTGTTCAGATGTTGACAAAAAGGGCACTTCAAACTGAATGCCATAACCAAGAAGCTAGTGGAAACCAAAACCCTTTTGGAACCGGTAACGAATATTACAAGAAAGCGTTGCAATACAAATCATATCCGAATAGAACACAAGTTGAAGTTGAAGATAAACCTGCAAAGAAAGCGAATAAGCTCTTGTTGCCAATCGTGAAGACGCTGGTTTCGATTGGAACAAATACATCGGAAAGAAGACTGGTGTTGCTATGATGGCAGAGGTTGTGAATGAATCTGAGACATCATTTGTGGATGCTGCTATCGAAAATGCTATTCAAGAAGCATTAATGCAGAGAGCTGAGGAAGAAGCTGTCCTGGAGGATGCCGTTCTGGAAAGATACATACAACAAACAGAGGAAGAAGGAATAGCTTACCTTGAGATGCAAAAACAAGAAGAGTTGAAAGCAGAAGCCGAAAAGGTAAAAGCAGAGGTAAGCATGTCTGAAAAGGAAGTTGTGAAAGCTGTGGAGGTTGAAAAACCTTGCACAAAGTGCGCAAGTCCTTGTGAACCCTGTCTGGATAAAGTCAAAGTCATAAGAGAACTGACTGAACATAACGAAAACTTTCATTATGATTACAGAACCATAAAAGAAGCTTATGACAAAATATCAGGCAAATATAAACATGTTGAAAGAGCTAACAGTGAACTCAACGCTAATGTCACCATGTTAAATGCCACAGTTATTGAAAAACAAAAGGCAATTAACATGTACATTAATACAATTGCTGAGACAAAGCGTGAGTTTCACGAAATGAAAATTGAAACAGAAAGAGTCAGACAATTACTAACAAGTTACACCACAAACACATATGTCATTGATCACATTCTTCCTACGATCAAGTCGGAAGATAATGTTGATAACTCAAAGCGTAAAGTTTACGGAAATGTTCCTCCACCATTTCTTGCAAGTTACTTCTGCAAGAAATTTGATGATATTGAAAAGGCATTTAATCTTTTACTTCTTTCAGAAAAGAAAGATAAATTGCCTGAAAACATTGACGTAGACTTTACGAAATCAAACGATGACAATGAATCGGTGGTAAAAGATGTGGTAAAGAATGTTTTGGGAAATGATTCTGATAACGGCAACTTTAAAAGCTCTAACTCGAGTTCAAATAGTGCTGGTTCACAATCTGAAAGTGACGATACATCATCAGAAAATGATCTAAGTGATGATCCTAACGTTGTCATGTACAAGGTTAAGGAATCTCATAGATTATATTTCAATGATAGCTTTCCGATTCAGAATGTGAAAGAAGATCAAATCGATAAACTGTTTAAACTTGTGGAAGTTTCATCAGATGATCTCGAGAAAAATGAAAAGAAGTTTTATTCTAAACCGAAACAGAATTTTAACAATTACCGTAGAAACGGTGGTGATTTTCCTGAGAACAGGAGAGCATGTTTAGGTTTAGAAGAAGCTGAAGATGAGCCGAAGAAGAAGCAGAAGTCAACGTTCCAGGAATACAATGGTAAGAATATAAAGTTTGTGTACGGAACGAGCACGGTTCGAGAAGAAAGCTTGATAGGTAAGAAGTCAAACGATGATTTCAAGAAAGAAAAGAAACTTCGGGACAAGGCTAAGTCCGCAAGTGGAGTAAAACCCACTAGTGGACATGTTCATGACACTCGGACTTGCTTCAAATGCAATGAAGTTGGTCACATTGCTCGCAAGTGTCCGAAGTCTAAGCCTGTGTATCCCCGAAGAAAAGAAGTTTCAAAATAGGAAAAACAAAAGCAATCTAATAATGGTCAAATCAGAATTTTAAAAGAAATGTTGACTTAAAAGAAATGAAACGTAATGTTGAATCAAAATTTGAAAATTCAATTTTTCAAAAAGGAGAGACTTCAAAGTCAAACAATGATTCTAAGTTTTATATCAAGAAAGCTAGAGTTAAGTCTCAATCTTGGATTGCTAAAAAGAAATCACCTGAAAAAATGAAGGTTGTTTGTGATAAAACCGAAAATGTCAAATCAATCAAGAAAGATAAAAGTAAAATTGATTGTGGGTTTGAAGGTTGTGATGTTGAATATGCTTATCAAAGAGCATACGAAAGTGATTACGAAGAGGTGTATGAGGAGTTATATCCAAAACCCAAGACCAAGAAGGCTTGGGTTGAACTTTTTAACTAAATTCTTTCATGTGCAGGAGTTCCAAGATCTACTTGATCAAAAGTTGATTCTGGATTGCGGAGCTCCATATCAGTTTAACTTATCCATAAATTTCAAATCTTTGTTATTTTGAGGGGGGGTAGTTAAGAAGAAAATTTTTAAAAAAGTCAAAATTATGAAAATCCACACCGTTGAACAGAAAAACTGATTTCAAAGTTCTTACATGTTCAAACTGCTTTTACAAGTGGTAAATGAGTTTTAATGATTGTTTGTTAAACAATTGCAGATATAGGATTGAGAAAAAGGATCGGACGACGAGGTCACGGGATTCACATTGGTTTGTTACATTTTTCGAATAGAATTTGTTGATATCTAAAATCCAAAAAATATGTTTTTGATCTAGGTAAACAAGTTTAGAACTTAAAGTTTCAAAAAGGTCAACGGTACTGGTGATATGTCTCAATAAAACTGATATGATCCTTGACGCAAATTCACAAAAAATATGTCTGTAAATATGTTTGTACATAGTTTACTTTACTTGTTAAAAGATCTGTAAATACTTTACTTACTTTTTAAATCAAAAAGGATTTTCATCGAGCCAATGTTGGAAGAACGGATCATCGAAGTCTGGTAAGAAAAAGTTCTTTAATTTGAATCTTTAAAATTGAAGATAATATCAGTTGTTCACAACGGGTTTACCAATGTCATTAACTTGGACTTGGTAAACAAAATTAGTTAATCAAGGTCATTAACTTGGACTTGATAAACTAAGTGGATTTCATTTCAATAATTGAAAAATTAAATGAATTGAAAAAGATTTTGTATGTTAAATTTTTTTTTTCAAGGTCTTTAATTTGAACTTAAAATAACTGAAAAATGAAGATTAAAATTTAAAGTACAAGTATTGTACAGGTGGTATGTAATTCAAGTGATACAAAATTTCAAAGTTAGAATCTGAAATGATTATTTGAATACCCAAGAACTTTGAAACATGAATTAAAGTTTTATGGGGAACAGGAAAGAAACGTGATTGAAGATAAAGCTCAAAGCTAGGGGGAGCACAGCTCACAGCAAGGGGGAGCTGAGATTAAAGTTTTATCAAGTTAAATTGAAGAAAAGAGAACGTTTGAAGATCATAAAGTTTAATGCTTATTCAAGGATAAAGATAAAGACTCATGAACTTATTTGAAGTCTGATGATTACGAGACATTCAAAGAAGACTATGTCACTTGAAGATGATTATTGTCAAAGGATGTTAAAGATGTCTATGAAAGTAGATGACTGCGGCAACTTCCAAGGGGGAGTCTGTTAGTGCATATGTCTTTGCCTTCGTCATTACACGAGAACAAGTCTGGAATAAACGAGAGTTTCTGAAGACCGAACAAGACAAAATAGATATCCAAGAGGGAGTCTATTGGTGCATAACGTTTGTATATTAGTCTTGTATCGAGTACTGTATAGAATAGAATTGATTAGGCTAGCGATACGGAGTGTTTATGTGAAAGAGGGTCAAGTTCACCCATGAGGATATGCATTGTCAAGTTCGGGCGAACTTATGCCTTCCATGAGCGAACTTAACCTCCTATAAATAGCTAGCATGTTAATCTCATTTGTAACTGGGAGATATTTTGGCACAGAGACGGCGAAGCTCTGTCGGATCCGGATCTCGAATGTATTACTACGATCAATGAAAACAACAATTAAACGAGTAATTCTTGTTATTTGGTTAACTTATCATTAGTTTCCGCCTAATCGGACAATAGATAACAATAGGTTCCCGTGCTAATCGTGGACGTTCCTACATGTAGGCGTGAACAAGTTTTGGCTACCGTAGGTGATCGAATGAAACGTGTTTACTCCTAAAGAAAGTAATGGAAGCAAGCAAGTTTAGTTCAAGAAGGTATTACGATCACAAGTTTGAAGGTGGTAGGAGCTCAGCTGAAAGAAAAATTAAGGCAGTACGTGATCTCGAGCGTCGGAAAAAAAGAAGGTTGTTTTTTTCGGGTGGTGTTATTACATCCGAGAAGGAAGGTTAGTTGAGTAGGTTATCAAGAATATTTTCTTGATGAATTAAAGAAGGTTTCCGCTGTGGAACAAGAAGGTGATTGAAAGTGACGGCTAAAGTAGGTAATCAAGAAGGTTAAGTAGGTAAAGAAGGTATAGAGAAGGTAAAAGGTAATATGCAGAAGGTAGAAAGTATACAAGAACATTCATTGGAAATAAGGTTGTCGGGTTTGTTTCTTGAAAGAAGGTCGTAGGTAATCAAGAAATCTTTCTTGAAGAAGGTGAAAGGTAGTTAAGAGCCAGTTCTTTAAGGAACGAAGAAAGAAGGTAGTCAGGAGCCAGATCTTGAAGAATGTGGGATAGAAGGTAAGAAGTCAAAAATCAATCTGATTTTTATCGTATTATAGCAGGATCGAGGGAACTCTTTTTCGAGTTAAAAGACAAGAAAGTATACGAAGGAATTCAAGAAAGAAAGATAGCAAGTCAACAACAAGAAAGTAAGAAGGCATGAAGAACGAGTAGGAAGAAAGAACGATCAAAACTCGTGTGGTTCAATCAAGGAAAAGAGTAAGAGAAGTATGGTCGGGTTTTAGGATTAAGGGGGAGATTGAAGGGTTTAATCCTAAAACAAAAACTAAAGAAAGTCGAAGGGGTCAAAGTGAAAGATTAATTTAATTAGTTTTAATTAAATTCTTTGATTTATCTAGTATGATTAGGATTAGTTTGCATGTTTATCTAGTATTTGAATGTCTAGAAGATAAAAGTTTGAGTTTGAGTAAGATTAGTATCGTTATTTTAGTATAGATTAAAATAGATGGTTAGGATCATGTATTTTGTGTAGATTCATGGTTTTATAATAAAATAAAGAGTCGATCTTATTTGATATCAAATTTTGTGATCGTGTTCTTGGGCCTGATTGCCAACAAAGGTTACACTACAACTAAATGGCTTGTGTTCCCGAGTCTCATTAAACAGGGGGAGATGAAGGAAAACAAATTAATAGAGAAAAGAAAGGAAAATGTGTGTGATTTTTTTCGTGTTCCCGAGTTTAATGAAAAGTAAAGGAAAAGAGAAGAAATCAACCATTTTATGTGTTCACGAGTTAGGAGGAAAAGAAAAGAAAGGAACAATTTTATCATTATACCTTTTAAACATATAAACATTTTAATTAGATATGAGAGTAATTTAGTAATTGATAAGATTTTCTCTCCTAATCTCTCGATTTGGGAGGATAAATATACTTTCAAAATTTCTTCCATTTTCCTTCTTTTCCCCTCCCTTTTTATCCTTAAAAAATCTTGGGAACATGGTTTTTTTTCATATTTTCATCTATTTTTTTTCTCATCCCTTGTTAAATGAGATCCGGAACAGAGTGTTAACGTAATCATCTGTGAACAATCAGGGCTAGAACAAAGGTTACACTGCATCTGTTTTTAATTCATGTTGTAACTATCATCAAATACCACTTGTAAGATAAACTCATGAAACTTGTAAAGTTTAAACACAAAAGCTAAGATGCTATACAACCCATAAGTATTTAGATTACTAAATTAGTTGTTAAGATATGGGTGTGCGGGTTGGGCGTGGGTTTCGGGGGGCAACGCCAGCTTTTCCAACACGGCTTGGCGTTGGGCTAGGCGTGGCCCTTTGGCATGAGTATTCCGCCTGGCGTGGGGCCCGGGGGTTTGGGTGAGCTGGTTGGTTGGTCTAATATCCACATGGCTGGTCACGCCAAGCTAGCCACGCCATACCACACCTACTTTTTTTGAGGTGGCCTGGTGGAGCTCACCTTCACCACGTGTTGTGCAATGCCCTCAACCCAAATTCCACACACCATGCGTCTAGTGATTTAGATTTTATGATTCTTAATCGAGGTAAAATTCCATGCTTGTAAAAGTCCAATAAATTCCCATAGTCTTACCCATATAATTATATAATCTCAAACGTTAATATCTATAATATATTCTTTAATTACCATTGAATTCTTTAATAACCATTGATAGTATAAATCATAAGGGAAGTTGTGACCATGTTGGGGAGCAAAATCATGGGTGTATGCGAAAACAAAAAATGATGAAAATATTGGCAAGGTAAATAGCATCCAAGATTGAAAATATGTTACTTTTGGCATACGTCTAATCATCTAGTGAGTTTTCTTTTCAACCCATCAAATAGTTTTATTCGATTTAATTTAAAATCAAAACTAGGGGACGAAAATCGCAAGTTGCATCAAAGTGTTCAAATTTGTAAGCTACAACTATTTGTATATCAGTATTAGCCCATGAAGAAAAAGTCTCGATTCCAAGGAATTGTATAATATTTTTCGTGTCAGACGAGAGAGGAGAGATAATATGTGAATGTGTTATACTTTTTCGGCGTTACATTTTTTAACTTCACATGTTATTCATTTTATGGGTTTTTGATAGTAGTTTCTCAAATATTTTAAACTTCAACTGTTACAATTTTTATAATTTACCAAGGTTTTTAGTTTTACGGTGCACATAGACAATATGCTACATTTTTATAGGAAGTTTTATGTGTAATAATTATAGACATTTAATTTTTGTGTGAGACTGTTACAAATTCTAAAAATCACTTTTTGTCACTACATTACAATTTTGAAAAAAAAAATCTAAAAATCACTTTTTGTTACATTACAATTTTGAAAAAAAAAACTTTTTTTACTTGATTAATTTCCACAATAGATTAAATAGATAGATGATGAAGGTGAGATTTCTTTGGTTTTCTCTATATCATTCCAATATATACACACATGAAATTTCTGTTTATATTTTTTTGTTTTCTTTTCTATAAATCTTTGTAGTAATTTGGAAATATGAGGGAAAAAATGATTTGTTTGATAGGAGTTCTCGTAATTGTGAATGGTTCTCATAGGTTCTATCCCCAATGTATATATGTGTGTAAGTTACAAATTGTTTTACTGAAAAATGAGTATATCTGTAGAAGAGACAAGAAAACTTTGGATTCCTTCCACAAACTCAAAATGAGCAATCAAAATTCTAAGTAACAAGATCTTGGGATACCCTTGAGAGAAATGCTTTCCACAAACATCAAATAACTAGAAACATAGAACTATCATTGTGTATATGTTAATGTCGAGTCTAGGGGCCCTTTGGGTATCATTGAATTTTGGCCAACCTATTAAAAAAGTGGAATTCGGCTATGATAAGCTATATATAATTATGGGTGTTAATATTGACACACCCCCTCCCACCCTCTGTCTCTCTATATATTCATAGATATATATAGAGAGATAGAGTGAAAAGGGTGTGGGAATAAAATTTTAGGGATGTAGGAATAGAATGAACCATAATTATTAATAACCTTTTCTAGGCTCAAGCATAATGTTAGTGCTACGAATACGAAAATATAAGGAAGATATGTGTTCTTACAAGTTTGATTGTTAGTGAAATACACATATTAACAGAAATAGATAGAGCCTACTCAATGTAGAAAATGGATCTTAATTTTTTTAGGAAACCTTATACCACAATCCATTAGCAACCTGGATGCCTCAAAACTAGTGATACAGTTAAGGCCATCAGAAAATTAGCATTGCGCAGTTGCGCACGGCGTTTAAGATTTAACGACATGATTTATTAACGTGTTGGTAATTACATCGTTACTACGTTTATATTATGTGCCACCGAATAGCAGTTTTGTTTCGTGGTGGTTGGACTTGTACTCAAAAGTGATGATGATGATGGGTCGTTCCGTATTGATGAACACCTAGCTAGGCAGATAGATAACGACCACTAGCTAGGAAGTCTATTGTTAACAATATTATTGATCGTACATATTAAAAGTAGTATTAATGTAGTTTAAACTAATATTAAATGGTGGTAGGGTGGTCATCACCCATCGCTCACTCTCAACTTCCAATCAAGTTTCGTCATGTCATCAACATTATTCATCACTCACAACCTTTTTAGTGGAAATGGTTCATGTTTAATTCCATCACTTGCAACTTTTTTATTTTTATTTTTTGATTAATAAATTAACAATAAAACACTAAAATTATAAAATTCATTTAAAATTTCATTAAAATTAATACATACTAGTTCAATATTTTAGACTACAATTTAAAAAAATACATAGAGAAACTCTACTCCTTCCGACTTAGGAAATTCCAAACCTAAAGAACCAACTAGTTCGATTAAATCGAATCTCAACCGAAAGTGAGTTTGTTCATCACACAATTGTTGTTGGATATTTCGGGAACGTGAACTTGTGTAGGAGGATCCGACACCCAATCTAGAGATATTGCACGTCCGTCATGTTTGATTAACATATTGTGCAATATGATACATGCATATACTATGCTATGTATTGAGTTCTTATTCATCGCACGAACCGGTCGGCTTAGAACGCCCCATCTACCCTTTAAAACTCCAAAAGCCCTCTCAACATCTTTTCTTGCCGATTCTTGCAACTTTTTGAACGCCTTTTCTTTAGGCTCGACTGGAACCGAAGAAGCTTTCACAAAAACAGACCATTTGGATAGATACCATCCACAAGAAGAAAGCCACGTCTGTAATTTCGTCGGTACCATCCGTTTCGGTTTGGAACAACGGCGAGGTGTGCAAAACATTGACGTCGTTGTTTGAACCCGGAACACCAAAATATGAATGCCAAAACCATAAATCATTCGACGCCATTGCTTCAAGTATGATGGTTGGCCTTTTGATGTCACCCCTAACATACGCCATTCGCATCTCTCTTGGACAATTTCTCCACTCGATATGTGTACAATCAATGCTACCAAGCATCCCAAGAAAATGCTATCTAGCCTCATGTGCGGCGAAAATACGTGAGATGTATGTCTCGTCGGTTTACGTAAAAACTCTTTACCATACAATTTAATGACCGCGTTACAAAAAAACTACAGACATTCACGAGAAGTTCTGTCCAACATAGCAAGGTATTCATCATATTGATCGGGAGGGTTACATGTTGCTAGTTGACAAATGTCCGACGTGCATTTTTTTATCGGCGTGAAACTTGGTTTGCCCCTCGCGTTGTAACTTTCTTGAAACCGTTCTTCGGTTGCTTCGATGTCTCCAACAATCTTTAAAAATAATTCTTTTGGTAAACAAAACCGATCTCTAAACGTTTGGGCATTGTAGACCGGATTCTCCACAAAATAATCGTTCATTAAGACTTCGTTGGCATGTATACGATCACGATCCACCATTTTCTTCTTTGGACGGTTCGAACTTCCTTCAAGATCGTTATACACCGAGACGAAAAATTTAAGCGTCTCATTGTCGGAAGACGATTGGCTATCGCTATCATGTCCATCGGAAACGTCGAAACCATAGGAAAATCCATTTGTGAAATGGTATAAAAATTGTAAAATTTGTGATATTTGTTTGTGTTTTGATATGGGTGAATGGGTATAAATGAGGATTTATATTATGAATTGTTTTATCAACGGTACAAAAACCAACCAACGGTCAAATTTGAATTCAAAACGCGTAATATATATCACGCATTCAAAGTATAACGCGTTAAACAAATGACTGGCGACGGTGTGCGGAGGCCCATAACGCTTGACCAGGGGGTATCACGCTGGGTCACCTAAGTGGGTATGTAGTGAGTATATAAAGAGGGATGGATCTATTCAAAACACTAAAAAAACAATATCATTTATGTTTTTAATCTTAAAAATTTGAAGTAAAAGTAAATAATAGAAATACAATGTTTATTTGTCACAAAAAGAAAATAACTGAATATTGTTTATGTATATATCCTACACATAGGGGTTTGAATTTCTGATATGACACGATCTTAACACGAAATGCGCAGGTTAATACCATTTATAAAATGCGCAAGTTTAGGTTTAATCTAAACGGGGTAGGGTCACTTTCAGGTTAATACCATTTATAAAATGTGTTTTATGTCATAAATTAAATTTGTGGGGATTTATAATTAAAATGTAGTTGTTTTATACACATTTGTTTTTTTTTGTTAACATTATAATTTTAAAGTATTAATATGCGACAGATAAAAAATAAAATTCTGGTTAAACGGGTCGCGTTCGGGTCAACCCGCGAATATACGTGTTGTGTTTGGGTTCACATGTCTGGCATGATTTATATAAAACTTTTTAGGTTCGTGTAGAATTTTAGGTTCTCACTGGTTAGACACGCGAACACGACAACCATTTAGCGCCCCGGCCTAGTACACATGCGCCAGTCATGTATAGGTTATATTACTTATATATGTGTATGTATGCATATGGTAAACGGACCTACTTAGTCAAGTTCAAAGGGTCATGTATAGTAATGTTATGACCCCGAGATCTATGGACGTAGCTTTTAAACGACTTAATTTTGCTATTCAAAAGGGGTAGCGGCGTACATGTTTATCATCTATCTCTATGTAAATTCTTACATACAATAAAACTGCTCAATTAGTAGGTTTATTTTTTAATTGTTAATTTTGAAATATGTTTGTACAAAAAATAACGATATTAGTTTGATGTGTTTTTATGTACACATTTGTACGTAAGAACTACAAATTTTTAAACAAACACATTTGTACTTGTACGTAAGAACTATAAATTTTTAAAAAGATATATCAAATCAAACATTCATAATATAATAAAATAACTAAAGATTATGTACAATATTTTTGTTATTACTAGTTTTAGTGTGCTATGAAATGAATCGCACTTTATAGATGTATATACATATAGATTATCTTGTAATGTTTTGTCTATAAAAGAAAGAATACCATTATCTATTATCACAATTACTTTTTGTGAAGGAGTCAATTCTCCGAGCTCAACAAGTAAGGAACGTCTTCAGACTTCAATTACCACCATGAATATGGCTGTCGGTAGAGATGGGCATAAAAACCGGTTCCAAACCCGAACCAGTAGAACCGAACTGGAACCGGTTCCAGTTCCTACCCGACATTAATAGAACCGGTTCCGGGTTCAAAATACCCGTTGGTTCCAACCCGGTTCCACAATTTTACCATTTGAATCGGGTAGTAACCGGTTCCTAACCGTACCCGGTTCCTACCCGTACCCGGTTCCATCAGTACCCGGAAATGCAGTTCTAGAAGGAACCGGTTATACCGTTAAAATGTTACCGTTGGAACCGGTTATAGCCGAAAAGTTGAGACTAACGATTCGGACGGCGGTTGTACCGAGGTACCCGCACCTAAGAGAAACTCATCGGAAAGTGTTGCACCTGCCACTAGTAAACGATCAAAGAAATAAAATCTTACTGGAACCGGTTCTGAGTAATTTTTTATTTTTTTTTGTAACCGGTTAATTTTTTGTTTTTTTAATTTTAACCGATTATTGTTACTATTTTTATTTATCGATGTAACTAATAATAAAAATAAAAAATAACAAACACAATAGAAAGAAACATTACACAAACTTTATTAAAACACCAAACCAAACGGGTTACATCAAACATTTGAAGAACCGGTGCTGGAACCTTCTCCCGTCTCATTTTTCTTTGCCTTCGTCACTGGGCAATGCCGCTCAGTGTGTTTCTTAAGGGTTGAGTTGGCTGCGGCCTTCATAAATTTTCCGCAAGCTTTGCATCTAGCCATCTCGTGGTTGTCGGACATTAAACAAAGATCAAAATTCTTCCATATAGCTGGGTTTCTTTTCGTCTCTAAGACCGTAACAACTTCTTCGTTGCATGCCATAGGTATTTTGCAAGATTTTAGAAGATGATTGAGTTTGTAAGTTGATAATGGTGAGTGTTAAGTTTTGAAATGGTAAGTAGGGAGGGGTTTATATAAAAAAAAACCGATTTCGACTGCCAGGAACCGGTTCCCAACGGTAACATTTATCAGGAACCGGTTCTGAACAGTAAAAAAGTCAGGTTTTACTGTCAGGAACCGGTTCTGAACAGTAAAAAAAGTCAGGTTTTACTGCCAGGAACCGATTCTGAACAGTAAAAGTCAGGTTTTCGACTGTCAGGAAACCGGTTCTGAACAGTAAAAAATCAGGTTTTCGACTGTCAGGAACCGGTTCTGAACAGTAAAAAGTCGGGTTATACTGTCAGGAACCGGTTCCGCACCATACCCGGTTCCATAATACCCGTACCCGGTTCTACACGGTTCCATATTCTTGGGTGTGAACCCGGGTAGGAACTGGACCCGGTTCCACACCATACCCGGTTCCAATGACATCCAAGCAAAACCGGGTCCGGGTTGGAACCGGTTCCGGGTAATAATAAAACCCTATTATGCCCATCTCTAGCTGTCGGCATGTGTTTAATGGGTAATTCTCTGCTTTTCATGTTAACAGTAGATTAAAAATCCATGATCGTTGGAATTAATTAAAATAAACACTATATACAAATAGGGTTGTTCATGAGTCGAGCCGAACAAAGTGGACCTTTGATCGTGCTTGTCTCGTTTACAAAACAAGTCGATCGACTCGCTTACAAATCGAGCCAAAAATCGAACGAGCATTTTTGGAACATAAAATTTCCCCGCGAGTGGCCATATTCATGGTGGTAGTTGAACGTGCATATGTCTCCAGACTTCAATTTCCAAACAGCATTTTACAAACCGTACCGAGTCGCTGAGCAGGAAATCAAACGCGCATTTTTCAAGCGTGCGACCAACGGCGAGCAGATGGACAACCCTATATACAATGGAGATAAGAATAGGAATTCACTTGATAGCCAAAAATAGTGAAACTTTAAAATTTCATGGGGGCTGGATTTTCTCATTTGTTGTAAACAACTTAATATTGGATTGGACTTAGGAAATTAAGAAAACGGGTGGGCTGAGGTATGTTGTTACATTAGTTGGGCCAAAACCCAACTCTTTATTTACGACCTAAATCAACATCAGAAGTGACCATTGGAATAATAGAGAACTATCTAAAGAGGGTCACAGGTTGTTCAAGTTGGAGTCAATTAGGCTATATGATATTTGGTTGCGGCATACGGTTGGCGTCTTTCACTTAATGAATCACGCCTTTTTCTTGATCAGCTAAGCGAGTCAAATTGGTTGGCGGGTAGTAATTAATAAGTTTAAATGGGTTGACAGGTCAGCCTACTTAACGGGTTAAACATACAATCCAAACAAGACCTCTTCAATTTCAGGATTTAAACTAGTTAACCCAAAACATGAGTATATAAACATGCGCCGCATCTGTCAATAAAAAACTATAAAGTCGTAATCGCTAGCTAACTATTATTAGCATAAACCTTAGTCTTGGTAAAATTAGAGTCGTTTGGGTAATGAGTCGATGTGATTAGCGTTTAAGCGATTTCCATTTCCTAAGAAGCACTTCAACACCCTCTTTCAAGGTAGCCCGTTTCCTCTCCTTATAGTTCCAAAGCTCAGCCACCGGATATCTGCCACTCGGGTTGTATTCATTCAGTTCATTCAAAGCCGTCACAACCGCATTCAGTGCATCACTTCCAAACTCACTCTTCAGCGTCGCAATCTTCTCATCTTCTTCATCAATTATCTCCTGTATAAACAACCAATCATACACCAATATATATCCTTCTACTAGTACTACACTTTTGGTGAAATGTAATACCTTGCTGATCCCGCCAACTGTGACGACCTTAAACGGGTGCCAGCTTGGATCCCGGAGATGATCGTCCCACAAAGACGCCAACTTCACGCCATTCATTGCCGCCTCGTGTTTGTTAGAACAGTTTTTCTTCGCAGCAGCGAAAAACGGCTTTTCGTCAAGATCCCCCATTCGCTTCACCGCAATATTCGTGCGACCGATTTTTCCGGTAAGACACTGTTATGTTATCATTCGCGCGAACAAGGATAAAAATGTAAATAAGCATTCCTAATTTTATAAACATCAGAAGGACAGTAAACATTGTAACAAACTCACTGTAATGAGCTCTTTACGGGCTTCTACTAATTCATCATTGCTCGATCGTTCTTTGATTATTAAGGCTTGATTAAGTTCTTCCAAGCTTTCGAGTTCCTCTTCTTTTTCTTTTAAATTTTCTTGAATTGACTCCATTTTCTTCTTTGCTTCGACATCTTCGTAACTCATGTGTTTCATCACTTCCAAGGCTCCTTTCATTTGCTCGATCTGTAGCTCCAACCGTTGCTTTTCATCGAGCTTCTTCTGAAGCTCGATGATTTTCTGATGCGCTTTTTCTTTAGCTTTCTGTCATTATTATTGTAGATTAAAAATACAGATAATCCAAAACATGAATTAAGGATAAAAACATGTAACAAACCTTATGTTCCTCAGCTAAATCCAACATTCTTTGATCTGCCTTCTTTTGCTCCAAAATTGCCAATTCATTCTACACAAAGAAAAAAAAAACATTTTTTTTCATTTAAAAAAAAACTGTCAGATTAACCGAAAAACACACATTATAGTACCATTCTCTTCTCATTGTTGCGCTTCCTCTTCTCGGTTTCATTTATAGCTTCGCGATCTCTTAATTCCTTTTCACGCGCTTCCAACCACTCCTTTGTCTGTTCATGCTCATATGTAATCCTCTTAAGCTGATCATATGCCTTTTCTTGCATCATTTTCATATCTAAATCAAAAAATATAATATCAAACTAAGAGAAAAAGATTACACATGTAAAAAAAAAATAAGAAACTAATACCTCTATTAAAGTTCTCAGTCATCGCTTCTTTCTGTTTGATAACAGCGGCCATATGCTGATCGGTTTTGCTTATCTCAGTCTCGATTTCTTCACTCATTTTACTCTTTTCTTCTATCATAGTTTGCAGCCCCATAATAAGCTTCGAACTTTTGACTTCATCTTCTTTCTGAATATCAGAAACCGTCTTCAAATCACCGTGTTTTCTTAGATGTTTACTAACAAGACCATCCGCATTATAATCTTCATCCGTTGCAACCCAAGCAAACAATTTATCGTCTTTAGGCGTTCCCTTATCGAACCAATCTTTCCTCCCGTGTTTGTTAACCTCAAACGCTTTCACAAACTTCATTAGGTGACTAAACGCGTCCCAGTTTTTACCAAATTCAAGGATGGCAAGACCCGAGTGACCCTCCAGTTCCATAGAGGATGAACTTTAACGGGGTTGTAACCTTCTTTGATCCACTCGTCTTTTTGCTTTTTACCGCTGTCACCTACGTATCTACCGTCTTTAAACTCAACAGGAACGTTAGCCACCACAGCCATCCAAGGCCAAACGAAAGTTTCGTCCTTAACCTTTTGCTTCGGTATGATTTTAGGTGATTCGACACACTGGATTTCTAAGTACTCGATTAGTCCTATGTGTCGCGCTTTTTCTTTGAAAGTGGCACTTTTTGATTCTTTTATGATACGGTTAGCGTGCCTGATGAGGTCTTTGTAATCGTAGTCTCGACTGTCGGGACATATGGGACATTTTACGAGGTTCTTGGTAAACTTATATTTGAACCGATTGTCTCTTAGTTCGTTGTAGTACTTGTGTTTATGTTCTACAAACTCGGGATCCAATGGGCTTGCCTCTTTTCTTTTCTGACTCATTGTAAACCTATCAAACACAACAATTGTGAAACGTTAAATAACTTATAACACACAACTATCTACCAAGAGCTTGACTCAGTAGATACTTCAACTATTTTAACATATCGAAAATAAAATGAATCAGCCACATGGCCTAAAGTTATATCAAATAAACATACAATGAACCAATTTAGTAACATTTTTATCAACAACTCAGAGAATCATGCATATATGTAAGAAACATCAAACAAAGATAAATTTGGTATTCATGGCCAGGGGAGGAGCTTAGTGGAAACCGGGTTTGGTTACAAGTGTAAAATTTTTCGTCTGAAAATTTTAAAATTACAAAGGATCTCCCCTAATTATTTTGCCAAAATATTTGTACATATATTAAATTGGGTCCTATGACTTTCCGGCCCCGGAACTTTTGACAAAACAGAGTTTAAATCCAATTATACATCTCAAACAACATGTCAACATATCCTAATCAAGTCAAAATAGATCTTATAACTAATGTCAACATTGTTTGCATTTAAACCTCTAATCATTTTGCAAAAACTAATCAAAACAATGAAAACATTTGTCCCCAAAAACTTGTTAACTAATAAAAAATTTGAAATTGATTCAAAAACACTTTGCTCATACCAAAATGATCAACACATTTCAACCACATGAAACAGAGTCTCAGATTTTAGGGTTTTGTTTCTACCTAAATACCAAACCTCTGTTTTTCTTAAATAAAAAAAACACACAATAAATCATAATACACAAACACTCATCATATTAATCCAAATTACAATAAAACAGATCATCAGTATCTTAGGGGTTTGTAACTACTTAAACACCAAATAATACACAAATCAATAATCATTAACAAAGCTCAGTATCTACAAATAATACACAAACACGGATCATATTAAAAACCAAGAAAAAAATAATCATTCAACGAAGCTCTGTTTTATAAAAAAACAATGGATGTATAAAAAACAGTGAATGTAGCACAGAAAACAACACAAACAGTAAGAGTGATTCGAATATATATTAATTATACCTGAGAGTTAGTTAAGAACGCCGGAAACTTGCGCCGGAAGAAATGGATGAAACAGAGGGATAAGATTGGAATATTTTGAAAACGGATTAGGAGGAGAGAGAGAGATGATTTATAGTGGAATAAAAGTGTACGGAAATAGCCCACTTGGTCATGGCAATGAAAAGGTGGAGGGCCGGTCGCCGGTTCAAATTCTTGAAGTCACCCCGAGTTTTATACTACAGTGCATTTACTTCAGAGAGTCCTCGACTCTTGTGGAGGGTGTAACTACATGCTACTGGTTGTCGGGTGGGCAGTAGGCTGGAAATTTTCTCGGGGAACGCCTTAGCCAAACTCTGATGCATCAAGCATGGGCCCGGTTAAGATAATATAGTCTTGGATGCCGGAGTGGGGCGGAGAGGCCTACCCGAGTTATAGGGTAGGTGCGATCTCTATCGCCTGTTGTAGAAATATCGCCGTTAAAAAAAAAGTGTACGGAAATGCAAATGGTTGTAGGAGGTGGTGTGTGCAGCACTGTAGTATCAGCAGCACCTGAAAAATGTATATATCCGTACAGCTGCTGTGCTGACGTGAATTTGTGAAATATGTAAATATTTGTTTAGTGGATGAGAATATGTAAAAAGGAAATTGGTGAACTTAAAATATGGATAACTTCCAAATTTGATCCTAGTTTTTGTTTATGTTTGAATTGATTAAAAGATATTTGTAGAGATACGCCATTTAAAACAATATGCTCGTGTATTATACATCTAAATAAAACGTAAGTTAGTTCAACGGCTCTGCAAAATCAGGTAGAGCCAGCAGGTAGGGGCGGGTGTATATAGCCGAAGCGGGTAAGTGGAGTTGTGTTCTAACCCATAGGGATTTGGGTTGCATGGCTTCACGGGAAGACGTTCAAGTGAATGTAGGTTCCAACAAATTTAAACATGAGAGATGAGGTGTCACAATGTCATTGGGTAATGAATTGGGTTTCGACAGGTTTCGAGCACCTTAAGAGCATGTGACGTACCTATACGGGTGTGGGTGTGCCACATTGGCTCATGGTCACGGACACATCACGCCGTGTGGTCGTGAGTGTGGCAGCATATGTGAGATGAAAAAGTTTGAAGGTTAAGTTAGGCAAGCGTTGGGAAATTCGAAAAATATTTTTTTTTTCGTGTTTTATTTTATTTAACAATATGTATAAAAAAATTAAAAAACAAAGAAATATTATAATTAAAACAATTTCAATCACCACTCAAAAGTTATTCCCTCTCTTGTGTGACTCTGAGTGTGCACTCTCGCGCCTATGACGTGATCACTTTTCAGTGCTCATATGCAGTACGTCTCATGGCCTAAGAACTACACAAGTATAAAAAGTACCCTTAAATTTGATTCATGTATAATTTATTTCTTTGATAGTATTTTATATAGGTATTTGACGAAACTTTGTTACGTGACTTAAAGCATACAAGTGAATAAATGCACACATGTAATATGGATATACGTGTGTGTGCGCACATAAAATAGTTGTTGTGAGATTGTTTTAGAGATATACCTAACCATAGCAAAAGTGATTTAGAAATCAACAAGTTAGCATAAAGTTACAAAATTAGTGAGCTTTGTAATTTTCTATCTAATTTTTATAGGATTATTAGTTACTTGGTTATTACTTTTACATCGTAATAATCTCACATGTCATATATATGTAGTTAGACCAATATTGTATACCCATTCACGAGATCAATGCGCGGAGAGAAGGAGAGGTAGAAGCGTTAACATCTATCCTACCTAGTAAAAGACATTCCTATAGTGCCACATGACACTTTTCTAGCAACCATTTCACCCATGGCATTTTCTTAGTGACTACCTTTGTAACTTCATTGAACCCATAAATGGTTGGACATGCAAAATCGTCGTTGAAGGCTTTAGTGTTCTTCATAAGTCATATATGTGAATCAACACACATCCTTGTTATAAATTTCTCAATAAGGAAAGCAAAAATGACATCAAATTCAATCGATGCACATTACTTTCAGCACAAACATCACGGAGATGTTTAAATCTTCTACATGACAGTGAGTAAGAGCATGGGGTATACTTTTATGTCACTTAGCTACACGTAGGCACCATGACACCCACTTTACCCTCTTTTACTTCACCTCACACCAAGAAAATGATTTAACCCCCGTTAACACCCCTTAAATTAATTAAAATGCATACATATGACATGTTATGTGTGTGTAAATTTCCAATTGCTTGATTCCCCTCTTTTGTCACACTCTAACGATGGTGGAAACATCGAGGCGGGACGGAAAAGATTGCTCATTGCTCACAACACTAACGATGACGATAATTATTTAAAACTGAATTTCATTTCATAAATAAATTGTCATTACAATACATGGAATTTCAAATAACCATAAGCAAAAGACAAAAATTGATACACCATAAATAAACGTAAGGCGTCTATATGTGTATTTAGCATCAACGCTACTTCAATTTCATAGCATCATCCTTCTCAACCTGTAACATGTTTAAAATAAAGTTCAAATGCAAAAGCAAAGGCGAGTACACAAGTTTAAGTATAAACATACGTATAAGCATAAGGTTTTAAACGAATCCACATGGCAACTAAGTTTATACAAGAGCATCATACATGGCATGCAATATTTCTAGTCAACCCTCTTGCTTACGCAAAATAAAGATAATTTAACATGACCTCTCGTTCACAGGTGGTGCGTTAGCGCTATACATGTCAAATGGAGGCTCGTATAAAGCTAATGACTATCGTATTACATAAGAATGGTCCAATATATAAGCATCAAGTAATGTATCAAAGTGTTCATGTATATTGAATTGTTTCGTGCATTGCATAAAGTATAAGTTTAGTGATTTTTGTATAAGGTAAACATGTTACACCCAAAAGTGGCATAAAAGAAAATGGGTCATGTGTACTCACGGTTTTGCAAGCTTTCCGTTTGACAAGTCCGTGAAGGTTGTTTGGTTGATGGAGGAACACCAAGTTATCCTACAAGAGGAAACATAGGTGTGAGTATTGGATGTTGATGGAGGATTCGGAATTTGGAATAAAGCATAACAACATAATGTACTCGAAAATAATCACTAAGGTCTAGCACTCGTTTTGACACTATGGGAACCCTTTAGGGATTATATGATTTCATAGGTTAACACCTATTAGAATCACAATGAGGAACTAAACACTTTGGTGACCTAACTTAGTAGCTTGACGAATAACTATTTAGTCATCATCGAGGGTTCAGTTAATAGTATTATTTATAAGATATATATATATATATATATATATATATATACACATTATAATACGTATGTATTATATCATAAGTCCAACAAGGATGTCATAGAAGTCATGTAGGAGATAGGAAGATAAATCTTCCATTTAGGAACCTCATGTAAGTTCATCACTACACAAGTTGTCATAGCCAACAAGGAGGGTCAAGAACAAGAATTGAAGAAACGTAGACCTAACAGATCAGAATCAGATTACATCTAGGGTTTGGTTTCTGCATAAAATAGGTTAATCATTCGTTTAGTTTGACTGTAGTGATCGCAACTACACTCCGACGATACCTGCAAAACAGAACGCCGTTAGCCTCGCCATGGGGAGAAGGGGGTTCTCTCCGTGACCACCCTCTGGCGTGAGAATAAGTATCAGTATTCGGAAAATAGTTTAAGTGAAGTAAGATAGAGAGTAAGTGAGAGTGAATACCTTTCCTGTACCTGGCGTTACCTATTTATAGCCGGATTTGGGCGCCAAAAGGAGAGAGGGGGGAATTTCATAATGTTGAGATCTCACCGTTAATTTACCAACTTGTTCCTCAAGCCACACAGATTGTGGTAAGATCAACGGCTGGGGAATCGCCATGTGGAGGATAGTAACAACCTGATTTTTATCGCGAGAGTATGCCATCATCGTGATTCCTGAGATTGTATCAGATCATGCCACGTGTAATTATGTTGTACCTTTCACACCCTTGCACGATTGAGCATTAATGTCTTCTAGAAGGTTTACAGCTGTAAACCTTCTGTTATTCGTCACGTGTCCATTCTGTTACAACAGAAAAGATTCTTTTTGTTCTTGGGCTTTTATCTCGTGCACAGTTGTCATTTAGCTAAGGGAAATTCTCAAGGTTAACTATTTCCTTGTGCAGGTCTGCGCATAGTAGTTAAATGATCTTTTTCCTCCTTAAATGACCGGCGCAGAGATTTGTGACACCCTTCTAAGATATTGTAATATGCGCAAGGTTTTTGAGCAAAGAGCTCATTCAGGAAATTCATTCAAGGTTAACTATTTTCCTTTCGCGAGCCCGCGCAAAGTAGTTAAATGATTCTTTCCCTTTTTAGGTGAACGGCACAGGGTTTTAAGAGACCTGTCTTTGTACCATAGTCTGCGCGAGGATTGCTTGTCAGAAATGGGGGATGGTCTCTTGCTTGGCGCAAGGATTTGGGACCATACCCCTTCAAGTCCCCCAGTCCAGTGTTGCTCCTAAGCGCAAGTAGCAAGTAGGTGGAGCACTGGAGTAAAATAAAAATTGTAGTGATGTGTTGTATTCTTGGAATTGGTTTTGTTGCGCTGAAGAAAAGGAAAATTTTATGGAGTGAAACTGTTAGGATAAGGAGAAACTTTTTGAATTTTGAAAAAGTTGTCCTTTTGTCAGGAGTTGGTGAAGAACACATGGTGAAGTGACGTTTGACGTACTGCACAACAGCTGTCAACAGTTGACGATCGTACAACATTAATTACATGCTATCACTATACCAAGTAGCCAAGTAATCTACAACCCGGGTGAGCCGATGTCGATATAAGTCGAAGGCTAGACGGGGTTGTGTTACTTTCAACTAGCAAACTACCTGGGATAGAGATGAGAAAACATCAAGTGATGTGTAGATTGGATGTAGGATAGCCCAAGCTAACCTTGTAGTCACACTATCTCCAAGTTCAAGACTTGGCAACACTTGTGAGCTTAAAGCTCATACAAAACAGAAAGTTTGGAGTGGTAAAAAATATCCTATTTCATGTGAAACAACCTTGGTTAGGCTCACTAATCATAAACTTGATTAGGAGCATAAGAACACAAGCTTGTTTGAGGTATAACATAAGTTTAAAGAAGTTTTGTTCAAAACAGAAAATTTGGAGCCTTTTGGTGAATTTCCAGGTCTGGATTCTCCGAGGAGAATCCATAGAATCAAACCTAAGGTTCATCCAAGTATTTAGAAAGAAGAATCAAGTAAAAAGACCAAGAAATGAAGAAGTTATGCTCACTTTGGCAAGATGTGATGAATCTGCCAAGTTCTTGAGATTTCAGTAAATTATGGAGTGTTTGGGAGAGATTAAAGAGTGATGAAAGTGTAAAAATGCTTGGAGAAGAGTTGGTATTTATAGGGGAAGAGTTTAGGGTTGATGGGAGGTGTTTAATGGAGGTTTAAGGCCATTGGGTGAGGTTTAGTGTTGGGATTTCGTGCATAATCCACGGCTGATTCAAGTTTCTGCCCGCCAGAGGTCCTTGCGGACAGCAAGGCCTTTCAGAAAATATTTTTTTTATTTTTTTCATTTTTGATGATTGGGGCCTTGTCTAATGTTATATATTAGTTGTTTTATGATTATTATAAGGTTCTCAAGTATACATAGCATGCACAAAAGAATACACAAGTATAAAACGAGCACGATTAAGTATAAGTTGCGTGTATAAGTATCATCCGAAGCATGTATGTCACGTATTGATAAGTTTATCATACGTTTGCAAGTATCACGAGTCACGTATCATATGTATGAATGTATATAACATGAATTGAAATAAAATACTAGTTTCATTATGATTCAAGTCTCGGATTACAACGATTACAACGAAAGAACGACTTCAAGATTACAAAGTTTCCAAAAATGGAAGTACAAGACGAACTTTTTAAATACGGAAAGTATGAAAAGCAGGCAGGGCGTTACAGTCTCCCCTCCTTTAGGAAATTTCGTCCTGAAATTTAGGAAGATGCAACGAAGAGATGCGGATACTTAGTTTTCATATCATTTTCAAGTTCCCAAGTAAATTCAGCGCCACGTTTTCCTTCCCATCGAACCTTGACGATAGGAATTCGACTGCGCCTCAATTTTTTGATTCCTCGGTCCATGATTTCGACTGGTTTTTCGACAAAGTGCAATGTCTCGTTGATTTGAAGATCTTCGAGTGGAACTTGAAGTCCTTCTTCAGCTAGACATTTCTTGAAGTTTGAAACATGGAAGACTGGGTGAACGTTGTTGAGTTCTTGAGGTAGGTCCAGTCGATACGCGACCTTGCCAATCCTTTCGAGAATCTTGAAAGGACCTACATAGCGAGGAGCGAGTTTGCCTTTCTTACCAAATCGAACAACACCCTTCCAAGGGGATACCTTGAGAAGTACGTTATCACCTATGTTGAATTCCAAGGGCTTGCGTCTTTTGTCGGCGTAACTCTTTTCTCCGATCTCGTGCCAATAAATCGGCGAACGACACTTACGACCATACAATGCTTCAAATGGTGCCATTTGAATACAAGCATGATAACTGTTGTTGTACGAGAATTCTACCAAGGGTAAGTGCGAATCCCAGTTGCCGCCAAAATCGATTACGCATGAGCGAAGCATATCCTCTAAGGTTTGGATAGTACGCTCGGTTTGACCGTCGAATTAAGGGTGAAAAACGGTGCTAAGATTGAGGCGATTGCCAAGGGCGAATTGAAACCTTTGCCAAAGGCGAGAGGTGAATCGAGCATCGCGATCGGAAATGATGTCGATGGGGGTAGCATGACGGCTAATGATTTCATCCATGTAAATACGAGCCAATTTCTCGACTTTGTAATCTTCACGGATGGCGAGGAAATGAGCGGATTTGGTCAATCGATCAATGATGACCCAGATACTATCGTGACCAGACGAAGTGCGAGGAAGCTTGGTAATGAAATCCATAGCAATACTATCCCATTTCCAGACAGGAATTTCTGGTTGTTCGAGTTAGCCAGAGGGGCGTTGATGTTCAGCTTTAACCTTGGAACAAGTGAGACACTTCGAGACGTAAAGAGCGATGTACTTCTTCATCCCGGCCACCATTAAGAAGCTCGAAGGTCATGGTACATCTTGTCGGCGTCAGGATGAATGGAGTATCGGGATTTGTGGGCTTCATCCATCAAGGTGTTTCAAAGGTTGAGATGGTCGGGAATCCAAATGCGACTGTGGAGTAAAGAATACCACCAGGTTTAGCTTCGAGTGGGTTTTCGACTCCACAATTCAACTCGTTATCGAGGTTACCCTCGTTAATGACTGCGAATTGTACGTTGCGAATTAGCTCATGAAGTTTTCCCACGGTTTGGTAACAACGTATACTCTTTACATGAGTTTTACGACTAAGTGCATCGGCTACAACATTCGCTTTACCAGGGTGGTAGCGAATGTCATAGCCGTAGTCGTTTAACAATTCTACCCAATGACGTTGACGCATGTTGAGTTCCTTTAGATCAAAGATATGTTGAAGGCTCATGTGGTCAGTGAAGACCGTACACTTGGTACCGTAAAGGTAGTGTCGCCAAATCTTTAATGTAAAAACAACTGCACCAATTTCAAGGTCGTGCGCATTATAGTTTTTCTCATGAATTTTGAGTTGTCTCAACGCATAAACGATAACCTTGTCCTGTTGCATAAGGACGCAACCCAGGCCTTGGTTTGAAGCATCGCAATACACGGCGAAGTCGTCGTTCCCATCGGGAAGTGTAAGGATAGGAGCATTACAAAGCATGTCCTTGAGGGTTTGAAAAGACAGCTCTTGTTCGGGACCCTAAACAAAAGGTTTATCTTTTTGAGTCAAAGACATAAGAGGAACAACGATCTTGGAAAAGTTCGAAATGAAGCGACGATAGTAACCAGCTAGGCCAAGAAACGAACGAATTTCAGAAGGAGACTTAGGTGCAATCCAATTCTTCACAACTTCTATCTTTGCGGGGTCAACGTGAATACCGAGTTCATTGACGGTGTAACCAAGGAATTGAACCTCTTTTAGCCAAAATTCACACTTGGATAATTTGGCGTAAAGACGTTCGGTATGCAAAAGCTGAAGAATAAGATGCAAATGTCGCTCGTGCTCTTCTTTCGTCTTAGAGTAGATGAGGATATCGTCGATGAAGACAATTACAAAGCGATCGAGAAAAAGTTTGCACACGCGGTTCATGAGATCCATGAAAACTGCAGGTGCGTTAGTCAAACCGAAAAGCATGACCACGAACTCATAGTGTCCATAACGTGTGCGAAAGTCGGTTTTTGGTACATCTTCTCCGAAAACTCGAAGTTGATGATAACCAAAACGGAGATCGATTTTCGAGAAGCAGGTCACACCTTGAAGTTGATCGAAGAGATCGTCAATGCGAGGAAGTGGATATCGGTTTTTGACAGTAAGCTTGTTGAGCTCACGATAGGTAAGTTTATCATACGTTTGCAAGTATCACGAGTCACGTATCATATGTATGAATGTATATAACTTGAATTGAAATAAAATACTAGTTTCATTATGATTCAAGTCTCGGATTACAATGATTACAACGAAAGAACGAATACAAGATTACAAAGTTTCCAAAAATGGAATTACAAGACGAACTTTCTAAATATGGAAAGTATGAAAAAGCAGGGTGTTACATCTTCTCTCTCTCTCTCTCTCTCTATATATATATATATATATATATATATGATTAGGTACAAGAGTGAACACTAGTGTATTTGCAAACTAATCTTGGCCATACACGTGTGTAGATCAATGGCCATGATTTGATGATGAAATACACTAGTGTATTTTATGATTTGATGATGAAATCCTAGCCATACACGTGTGTCGATCAATGGCCAGGATTTGTTCACTTAGTTCGCAAATACACTAGTGTTCACTCTAGAACCCTACCCTATATATGTATATATAGGATTAGGTTTGAAGAGTGACCACTAGTGTACTTGTGAACTGAGCGAACTAATCCTGGCCATACACGTGTGTAAATAAATGGCCAAGATTTGATGATTAAATACACTACTGTATTTCACAAATTGATGATGAAATCTTAGCCATACACGTGTGTAAATCAATGACCAGGATTTGTTCACTCAGTTCACAAATACATTAGTGTTCACTCTAGAAAAACCCCACCCTATATATATATATATATATATATATATATATATATATATATATATATAAGAATTTGTTAAAATGAGAACCACCTTGAGTTGTGAGAACCGTGAGAAGTAAGTCATTCAAAAGGTTTTTTCAAAAAAAATTTTTCCTCAAAAGTCATAAAAATCACTTGTTTCAGTAGAAAAAAAATACCGCATACACACATTTACGTAAAAAATATTTATCTTCGTACAAAATTTATACCTGCGCGTAAAAGAAACTTTCATCAGTCAAAACTATCGACTCGACATTTTTTTTTTACTTTTTTACAGATGTGTTTATAATATTTCCATCTACGTTTGTGCAAATTTTTTTTGGCCCAACTCGCGTGAGAAGAAGGAGTTCTTACGGTTCTCACAACTCGTGGTGGTTCTCATATGAAGCGAGCCATAGATATATAAATATATAGAGGTATTGTATATAAAACTTCCTATATATATATATATATATATATCCTAGTTAACTTCCTAACACGTGAAGCTCTTAATGCCCCTTAATACCACTCAGGAGTGGTATAACAAGGGTTAACGAATGCCAACTAGGATTAACGCCTATGGGCGTTAGAGTATACTAGACGGCCTAAGAAACATAAAATTACAAAAGTATCCCAAGAGACAAGATGTTCTGACGAATCCGTATAATTCATTTATAACAAAGGTAAAAACCCCCCAAAAGAAAAAGTCAAGACCATCAAAGCTTAAAAGTTATCATTTAAACATTTAAAATGAAACGTAAACAATAGATATCAAAACATAACGCTTCGATAAAATCCATCATATCAATCCTTGTTCTTCAACTTCTCAATGAATCGATCTTAAAACCAAGTGTCTTGACGACGACAACCCATAAGGAACCAAAGTGGTAATGATCAATGGCATGTTATACTGGCTCTTCATAATGGATTTAAGGGAACACAAATGTTCCGTAGGGGTACATAGTTCGGCTGAATGGTAGGTGGGCTAATTGTCGTTTTGCCCCAATTTTTTGCACACTACTATATTAAAACATTACAAAGATGTCTGTAAAAGATGGAGGTGGTATTTTCGACTTTTACAGCTGCTGTAAAAAACGGATAACATCAGCATGACATCAGATTTTACCGCATTTACGGTTACTGTAAATAAAAAAACTATGTTTTTTTTGGAAAAGTTGATTTTTAAGGATTTTTGGTAATAATTTTTTTTGGAAAACATTTCGTAAGGCCAAGTTCTCTAAGTTCCCACAACTCGTAGGAGTTTTCATTTTACATATATCCCACATGCATGGGTGATCACCATTTGAAGCATGTGTGTGTGTTTATATATGTGCTAAACAGACAAGGGTAAAAATAGAAAATTAATTATTTTGTCACTGTGTAACTAATGATAATCATATTATTAATAATAACTAGGTTAAGATCTCGTGTATTACACAACTAAAATTTGATTTTATATTTTGTAGTTATAAATATGTGTAATCATAAAAGACAGAAGAGTAGAATCAAAACTCTTAGATTTTGAAAAACGGAAACGTAATCGCGGTTAGTTAAAATCTTATTATAAAATAGTAAAGTTTAAATAATGAAAATGTGCAAGATTGATGAAAATGAAATAAGGAATGTGTTAAATGTAATATTGAAAAGGAAATAGGGTAATTTTGAATGGTGAAAGATCCACGTGTAAGTTAAATGGATATATAGTTTACAGGGGAAGGGGTTTCTAGACTCGATACCCTAACTCCCTCTAATCTCTTTGTGTCACGTCATTTAGACCATCCACTACCCTAAATTACCTGATTTAGTGACACCACTACCCTAAAACATGGACTCCATCATTCTCTCTCCCCTCTCTCCCTCTCTCTCTCTCTCCATACACACAACTAGGGGTGCAAACGAGCCAAGCTCGGCTCAAAAAAATCTCGAACGAGCCAAGCTTAAACGAGCTCGAGCCCGAGCCTAAAACAAGCTCGTTTAGTAAATGAGCTTGAGTTTTGCTTATCGAGCTCGGTGATGGGGTATGAAACACTCATCTTCCCTTGTATTTTGTAAATTATTTTAGTTAATTTGTATACGTTTTTGTATGTTTTTTGGCTTGTACTTAATTGTATGTGGTTTTACAGGTGTTTGTGTGCAGATGGAGGAAAATCGAACTAAAATGTTAAACACAGAATGTTTGGGCTTAGTGAAGGATTATCATGGAATGGAAATGAATGATTAAGACAATGAGATGATAGAGAATTGAATTACGAAAACGGTGAAGAAAACAGAGTTGAAATGAAGAAGTTATGATGAAAACAGTTTTCGAGAAACTGATACATCTCACACCGCGTGAGAGATTCACCTAAACTCCCTAACGCGATGCAAGAGAGTGCTAGTTCAGCGTTAAACTTTATTTTAACCCTATTTAAGCTCCCAATTAACCCCAATACGAAGAGGACTTAACCCAGATGAATCTTAAAGGTTTCATCAATGTTTTATAAAACGGTTTTTAAATCATATCAGGATGGGATAAAATGTGGTTCAACCGGTAGAACCAGATTATACCGGTTGGTTCAACCGGGTGAATTAGTTAAACCTAAAATTCCATAGACATACTAACATACATGAATTATATTGACAAAATTCACAAGTTTTTTTTTCACACTGACATAAATTATAATATAACTATTATCATGTCCTCTTTCTCTTTCAAATTTCAAAATACAATCTCTCACAGAGAACATTGCTTTACCCATATAGACATACATACATAGTTACAAACATACATACATATGGAGGGAGGGAGATACATACATCAAGTTGCTTTAAGTCTATCACTTTTTGGCCCACTTATCGATCTATTTCCACCCAAATTATTTTATTGAAATAAGTAAAACTGCCGACGAAGATGGAACTTGAAGCATGATGAAGATGGAGTGATGAACCGATGAAGATGGAGTTGAATCTTGTGGATGAAGTGATGATGGTTTTGAATGTTGATTGATGGTATATGTATGTTATGGAACTCCGGAATACTAAAAACCCAAACTAAAATAACCATGGGCCGATACCGGTATTATGTTTAAACCGATATACCAGATTTTACCGCCAGTACAAATATTATGCCGTTTCATTTCTTACTGTGGTTTTTCGTACCGAATTGCATCTGGCACCGGTAATACTGGTATAATCCACCGGTATTTACTGGTTTTTAAAACATTGGGTTTCAAATGTGATTTTGGGTGGAAAGAAGGTGCCAGGATCGATTTTAATATTGTGGGTTCGTGATTTTCACTCTAACAAACAGTTGGTTTGTTATTCATCTTTAACTTTGTGTTTTTGATACTTTTGGACATGTTTGCTTTATGTTGATGAACTTGTTATTGTTTTAGGTGATGATTATAGGCTAAATACTTTGTTACTACCTAAGTTAACGATGAATATTTGTTAATGATTGTTTTTCTTTCGGTTTTTGGTAACAACTTTGATGGTTTAATACTTTACTAAATATCTTCATCATGAAGTCAGATGTTTTGCATGCTTATTACTGATTTAAACTCTTTCATAGTTCCATTTGGTTTTTGTGATGGTCTGTCATGAATGAATTTTAGTTAGGTCGCATACTTTGTGTTTGTTATTGGTTTACGGGTAATAGTATACGTTACCCTGGAATTGTGATTGAGGATTTGAGGTTTTAAGTGTTTTTCCTAGTCTAATAGCCTTGAGATGAGGATTAGTTAGGTTTGTCTTTGTCACTAGACGGTTTAGGGTCTGATTATGTATGGGCGGGTCTCCCTTAATTGTTTATGATAGTTGCTTACTTAAACCTAATGAATTGTTTGTAGATTACCCCTTTATGCTTTAGGGTGTACTGAGATTGTCGCACTGTGAGGTAGAACGTCTTTAGGGTACTTTAGTATTGTTGGATTCGCTATGAGGCTATTCGACTAACCGATGAGTTTAACAGCTTTAAGGGTTCTCTTAGTTGCCATCCTTGAGAAGGGTTGAGGATACTCTAGGATTTCCTATTAGTGTAGTATCATAGACCCCGGTTCCATGTAGTTACCAATACCGTTAGAAAACCTAGATTCACAAATAGGATTCCAAACCTAGGTAGTGTTTTTCCATCATCTGATCTCGTCTCTATTAAAGTTTGTGTTTTAGTCAGTTTCAGGTAATCTCTTAATACTTTGCATTAAGTTGTTAGAACCCCCACCCCTTAAAACATAAAACAATTAAGTCAAGTCCGTGTAGATAAGTAATCTATTTCTAGTTTATGTTTTCAATAGAGTCTTGTAGGTTCAAACTCGGACTTCTTAGGCTATACTGCATTGATCGGTACATATCGGTTGTGTGGTCTAGGTTTAGAGAGCTTAGTTTGTAATTTAGAACTTAGAGTGTCTAGGTTATGTCTAAATTAGTTACATAACGCAACATGTTTGAACACGGATATGAATCCAAAATTGGAGTTGTTGCATGACATGTTCAAATGGAGGCTTCAAAATCTTCAAGAACAAAACGCCAATGAATGCGAAAGTGATGACTTGGATGAGAAATTGGATGAAGATTCCGAAGAAGAAGACGAAGGGAGTGATGGATACTTCCCTAACATAATTATCTTCTGACCAAGAGTTTTAATTATTTTTATCTTGTAGGCTAATTTTTTCTGTTTTTGCTAACTACTTTTTAAAGAATAAAAATATTGTTTCTTCCAATTATCTCTAAAACTCCAAAATGCCACAATTGCAAAAAGTTAATTAGTAAAGTTCTATAATTCTTATCAATGAAACGTTAGATACTTTATTACCATCATTTATTAAAACGTCAGATACAAAAACGCCAAAACATGAAATATGGGACGTATCACAGCCTCAACATATAAAAGCTGAATAAACAGTAACTGAATAGACAATACTTTAGTGCTATCATTTATTAAAGTAAAATCCCGCCAAAAACTACGCGACAAAAAACTCTTATATAAACATAGATCTCAGAACCAAATTGGTCACACCAAAAAACACAAAAAAGCCATATTTCTCTTGCTAAAACCATTCACTTAACACGCCATGGTCACTTTGCATTCCATTTCACTTACAAAACGCCACGTTCTCATACTTACACCCATAAACTTTGCTGAATGAGATGGACAAGTCTTCAAGAAAACGGCTATAGCGAGATACTGTCGCTTTATATGCTCTTTCCTTAAGGAAGGTTTGGATGAGAAGAAAAGACCGATATCAGTGTCAATGCTATTTTGAAGTGCATTGTTACAAGATGTAGAGTGGGATGAGGATGAGGATAAGCGCATGAGATAAATGCTATCTTGGACATCAAGCGGAACCCCACTCACAATAAACCCCAATAATAGCATCGACAATATACGTCGTCGGTCTATGTCTACGACATCCAAAAGAACCACCCCAAACAACCCAACAACAACATATCATCACAAAACCAAAACGCCATATATAACGGATCGATCAGCTTCGTCTAGAGCTTGGTGTTTCAGCTGTGTAGGGGCTGAAGTTCGAGAAGAAGGGACTGATAGCAGTGAAGATTTGAAAAGGAAATTTGATAGCAGTGAAGAAGAAAAGACTGAAGCTTTGATCTCTACAAAACGTAAAAAATCAGTTTTTGTGGAATCCTGTTTTCCTGCAGTAAGGGGTAACCTACTTTGGATTATCACATTTTGATCTCTACAAAACGTAAAAAAATCAGTTTTTATTAATTTTTTACCAAACACTCAAAATAGATTTTTTGCGATTTCAAAACACAATAATAAAAAAATCAGGTTGAAAAAGAAATCCCAAACACACCCTGATAGCAGTGAAGATTGAGAAAAGGGAATTTGATTAGCATTTTTAGTTTTCTCCTTCTTTCCTAACTTTTTTTGTTGTCGTTTTTTGTGGCTTGTTATCCACTTCTCATCTAATAAAGAACTTCTCAAAGATTACTTATAGAAACGCCAAAATGCCAAAAAACGGCAAACAACAAAACGCCAAATTCAAATGTGCAGGTGAATAGAACACAAAATGCATGCATTACCGTACTAAAAGTTTTAGTTTACATCTATAAAAACCCAATAAAATAAAAAAAACGTCAAACTTAAAGGGGTGGGAAGTTTTACAGCCCTAATAGACTGAACAAACAGTAACTACAAATAGTAACTGAGGCGACGGATACTTGATTACTAAGAATTATTGTCTTGAAAACCACACCATGACACATAGAAAGTCAACTTTTTTTATATTTTCTAAACGCCATAAGTATCTGACGCGTTATAGGTCTGCATCCTATATCAAAACGACAAAATACACACACACACACACATATATATATATATAGGTCTGCATCCTGATATTGTTTTTTGTGCCAAAACATAATTTCTTACGTAAAAAAACGCCATAAAAATGTAAAACACCCATTAAAAATATAAAAACCCCTCCAAGAATATAAAAATATATTTTTCCTATGTTGTTTTTTCTGAGTTTTAGTTCCTATGTTTTAACATCTTTACGTGTCAAAACGCCATTAATTATACGACGCCAACCGAGAAAGATGGGGGGTGTTCCATACTTAACAGATAAGGCTGAACAAAAGCAGTGAACCTAAAACGACAGATACGCATTAATCATAACAATATCCCGCCAAAACTACCCGCCATATATGTCCTATAAAGAGAAACGTCTCAGCACCTTCCGTTGATCACACCACAGAATAAACGTCATGTTTCCTAAATACCACTCACCGTAAAAAACGCCAAAAAGGTTAAAAAAAGTCAGAGATGGCAACCAACTTCTCTTGGATATTCAGTATTAATAGATTCTTAGGTGAGGGAGATGACTCAATAAGCTTTTACTGAACGAGATGGACAGATCTTCAAGAAAAAGAGACAGATGACAGAGGTATGTCATTTTGTGTGTTTTTTTCTTGATGAAAATTGGCATGGGAAGAAGGAGGCCGATACCAATACAAATGCTATTTCGACTCCATAATAAGGATGAAGATGAGGAGCAAATAGCATCCACCCACACAACGTCGATCTATGTCTCCAACATCCACAAAAGCCACTTCACGCAACGAACAACAAATCAAAACGCGTTAAACCCAAAACGCCATAAATTTGTGACAGTTCTTGTAGTTTCAAAAGAAAAAAGAGACTGATGACAGTGAAGATTTGGGGGAGAAATTGCATTCGGATTTTTAATTTAATTTTTACGCTTCTATTTTTTTTCTAGTGTCTGTTATCTAATTTTCCGGTTAAGAAATACATCATTCTTCTGCAAAAAAGGATTGTAAAACGCCAAGATATCACAAACGCCAAACTCCAAAAACAATAAGTTCTAGATAATGAAAACGTCGAAAAGATTGTTTTAGACTATTACTTCTACTTGTTCTTATTAAACACCATAATTTGAATAATGATACGCCATCTATTGAGCGGGGTTGAAAAAAGACAATCGTACCCCGCGTATCATTTAGCACGCCTCTGCCAGATTTTGAGCTAGGATCCGTTCTCACACTTCAAAATGTTTTCTCCGGATTTCGTTTCATTTATTAAACTAGAACTGAAAAAAATTCTCTAAATTTTGATGATTAAAAAAAGAAAACAAAAATATACATAAAGCATGTTGTCTCTACAAATTGATAGGCTTATTTAGGTTTTCTAATTTGTCAAATTAGAACTAAAAAAAACTAAAAACAATTATCCTATAACGACATGTCATTCCCTATAGGGTAACCTAGCTTAAAAGGCATAAAAACCATATATAAACAACATTTCATCTCTATAAAGTGATCTATAGAGACGACGTTTGTTGCATATGTGTGATCCGTATATGATGTTTTCTTTTATCTAAATCCAATCGAATTCATCGCAACTCGATTGCCACCATCACATGTCGTTGAGGCGTTTTGCCGCCAATTTTTTCTTTTTTACTTTCTTCCTTTTTTGTGCATTTTTAGATTTACGCATTTAAACTTCATCCAATGTTTATTTAGCCATATTCCTTGAAAAATGCACACATAATACATTGCTAGATTATGATCAACTAAATTCTTAAACATAATTTATAACCTACGAAACATCTTGATAATTAACCGTAACACTACCATATATAACATAAAAAAAATTATCAGAAGAAATAATTAAAAGGATATATATTGATAAATTGGATGCAAAACTAATTTTATGTAAAAACATATTTCCTCAAATTGGATTTGATCAATTCAACTTTTTTAACCAATAATAATCCCAATTGGATTTAATACTCACAGTAGTCTCCCCTTTTTTATTTTGTTTGTTTTATTATCCCCGTTAAAAAACCATGGCGCTGTAAATCAGATGGTTACGTGGCCTTTTTAATGGCAAATTAGATTTAAATAATCCAATTTTTTTTGTATTGGCCAATAATAATTCCCGCACACACTCACCCACTCTCTCACACACCTACACATCTCTCCCCTTCTTTCTCCCACACCCACACATCTCTCCCCTTCTCCCTCCTCCTTCCGGTGACGGTGGTGGCGGGTAGCGATGACAATGGTTCAGGTATGTCTTCCGATGATGTTGATGGTACTGTTAAGTAGCTACATTCTCCGATGAGAATGATGATGATGATAAGAGTGAAGGATAACAGTAGTGGTGGTGCTAGTGATGATGAGGAATCTCAACCAACTCCGGTCAACTCAGGTTCTGGCGAAGATTCTAGGGTTCGATTCATCTTCCGGCGATCAAGGTAAACCCGACAACCCAGAGTCCGTTTTTCTCTGCAGGTTAGTTTGCCGGGTTATGATTAGGATATTATGATAGGTCCGTTTTTGTAATGGAAGTCATGGTGATAAATGCGGTGGTGATTGGAACAAGGTCTGGTTAATGGAGTTGTCTGTAATGCCAGTTGAGATTATTATTAGCCAATACAAAAAAATTGAATTATTTAAATCCAATTTGTCATCAAAACAGGCCACGTCATTTGCCAACTTAATAACCACGTAAGCATCTGATACAACGTTATGGTTTTTTAATGGGGGACCATAAAACAAACAAAATGAAAAAGGTGAGACTACTATGAGAAATAAATCAAGTTGAGATTATTACTAACCAATAAAAAAATGTTGGATTATTTAAATCCAATTTGCAAAATCTTTTACTCTTAACAATAATACGCAATCGTTTGTTATTGTATTTGTCAACCTAAAATTGGTCAATCTTTGAACAAACCCAAGATACCAAAACCTTTTTGTTACTATTAAACTGTGAAACATGTTTGCTAGCATTTAAATTAGATTGTTTTGATACCATCTTGATTTGAAAGGATTTAGAATGGGAGTACGTAAAATATGTAGTTAATGTCAGCGAATAAAGTGCATGGTTTTGTGGCTCACAAGTCACATGAGTACATGACAAATCGAGATCAATCAATATAATAACTCTCGATACTTGAAAAACAATCAAAGGTATCATCGATCAGGTGTTTACAAGAGAGAATTCCAAGAACTGAAGATGCCGAAGAAGAATTTCATGGGTTCACTTTCTTCTCCCAAGGTTGAAGTCTTGGTCGATATGGGAAACCCTCTCCTCAATCACACTGTCGATGGGTTCTTGAAGATCGGAACCGTCTGTATTCATGATTTTGGTTATTGTTATATTTCATCTAATTTGTTCACTGTTTGATGTTTTTGTTGTTCTGATTGTGACTAGTGTTCATGACTTCATATTTCAGGTTTCTGCTGCGAAAGTGGCTGCCGAGGAGACTTACCACATGGTTAAACGAGGTTTTGTTGAGTTTGATTTGATTTGATTTGATTTTGTAGCTTATACTTTTTTATTCGAGTTACTTGAATGATTGTTTATTAATATGGTTGTTTAGTTTAATAATCTGTTTGGACTTTGAGCTACTGGGTGTCTGCTAAGGGTGTGCAGTGAATCGAATTTTGAATACTCAGAACTAATCGAATTTTGAAAATTTGAAGCTAGTTTTGATATTGAAATTATTGGGTTGGATATTATTTGTTAGTAGGCCCATATGTTAGAAAACCGATCAGCCCCTTTGTGTGTGTATAAGGGCATGTGTAGTCATAAAGCCCCTTTAGGGCGTTATGCGACAAGTGTCACGCCACGTCATAGAGGGGCGTTATATCCCTAGATGACGTAGTCATAAAGCCTCTACCTCATCATTATTCAATTATTATTTTTCAATTTTTTATAATTAATTTATAACTTTAAATTATGTTGCCCACGGTCTGATTTTGAACATACACCACAATCACTATACACATCACGGCTCCTCCATTTTCCACCCCCATAGCGCCCCTGTAATGGTGTTGGGCGGCGCTATGGGCCGCCATGATGGCCTCCCCCATGATAAAGCGCCCCACTACGTTCAACCTAAAGTATAAACAAATTAAAAAATAAGATAAAATTCTTAATTTTATTTTAAATTTTGAATAAAAAATCAGAAAGTCCTATTCGTATTCGATTCGGATTGTATTTTGAGTTTTTCGGGTCTGAACACCCTGCAGCAAAACTGAAGTTTGATTGTGTTTTGATCTCAATCTTTCAGGGAGTGTTTCAAAACGTAATTTGGAGAACTCGGTAAGATATTGAGGTCTCTCAAGATCTTCTCTGTTTTATATGTATTGTTAATTGTTATTAGTCTTTTGCATGTTATTATCAGATCATTTTGGACTTTCCAAATGTTTCATTCAGATATAAACTCTTAATAACCGTTGTTGTTATCGCAGTTAAAAAAGATGTGTAAAGAAGGTGCATACTGGGGTAAGTGTTCATAATACACCACTCTGCTGTGTTTCTTTTGACTCAAAATCAAAATTAATATCATCCCGCCTTGACAGGAACTATAGCTGGAGTATATGTTGGAATGGAGTATGGCGTTGAGCAAGTGCGTGGTGCCAGAGATTGGGTAAATATTAATAATTTTATGACACGCATTTTGTAATGCTTGCGCCACTGGTAGTGTGTGCCAACTGCCAAGTATCTTGTTTTTCAGAGTATTTTGGTTATATAAATCATGTTATTGGTGTTTCGAATGGTACAGAAGAATGCGATGATTGGTGGTGCAGTGACAGGCGTGCTTGTATCAGCAGCCGGCAGCAACAAAAGAGATAAAATCATAATGGATGCCATCACAGGAGGAGCAGTTGCAACTGCTGCTGAGTTCATCAGTTATCTTACTTAAATCAGTTAAATAACAATTGTGTGACATTCTTAGCCGCTGCTACAAGTAGTGGATGTTGATAAGTTTGTTTACGTGACCTTACTGATGATAATAATGTGATGTTTGATTGAAAATGTGGCTTATAATAGTTAATACATTTGTTAAATTGCTATTCAAGTTGAGTAATGATGGATATTTACATTAGAACCTCACACGAATCCGAAAATCATGATAGACACATGAACCTGAACCTGACCACGACCTTAGCATGAAATTTAATATAATTTAATTTGTTTGCATATTACTAATACTCTAAAATTACAAATTAAAACCTAAATCGGTATGTATATTTGATAATCACTATAACATAAAACATAACATAAAATAAAATAGTATAAGGTTGAAGTGGCAATTATGACCAATTTATAATGAAATGCGTTGATTTGGGTTAAAAAAATCTTTAGGTGAATTTGAGTTTACACAACGGGTCAATTTGGGTGGTATTTGAAAACTTGATAGCTTAAAATAGGTCCAAATGGACGAGCATCGCCTGCTACCATTGTGTATCACAACCACCTACCAAGTGTCATCGGCACTACCACATCACCACCTCTGCTGTCCCATAAATGCTCGCGACGTCACCACAGATCCACAACCATCCCACTCCCCCTCCCTACATGGCGACACCTCCACCACATTCATTCGTTGGCACTAACCGCGATAAAAACAAATATAGCAAGTGAACCTCTTTTTCTACATCTTTTTGAATGATCCGTTTCAAGGCGAACGGATTTTTTTATTAGAACTTATTTTGACCCAAACCTGTTATCATAACCTATTTCGACCCACCCAGCTTGACCCGTTTACCCAACACAAGCCAACCTACCCATTTTGTTGCTAAGTTAAGCGTGTTCACATGTTAGACTTGAAAATGACCCGAACATATATAGAGGCTTAACCTAAATTCATGAATTTCATGTTATACTCGTGTCGTGTCAAGAATCACACATTTATTAATTATATTTTGATTGACATAAACGTAGAGTAATAAGCACATGTTAATTGTTAGATGTTATCCTTTTATGCAATAAAGAAGACATGGGAATAGAATTGCGTGAGATGGATAACAAGCCAATAAATTTCAGTTATAAATGAGTAAATGCGTTGGCCTTGGTGCCATAACGATACTTTTTTTAATTAAAAATAATATATAGTTTTTTTAATAAAAAATGATATAAAAGATGGTATGAAATTTATTTACACTTTCAGACTAGGATGTGGTTTTATTTTCACGCCCACTATATCAACGCTACATCATCTTCACACATGGGGGTGTGGTTTCACTTTCCACACCCATTTAAAAAAAGCCATGCCTTACCTTACTTCACCCAATGGCTGGCCTCAACGCCACACACCCACCTTCCACGCCAACCATCATCACCATGGAGGTCTTCACGCCAACCACTACACGCGTGGTTCATGCCATAGGGGCCGGTGTTCCACCCCTTGGCTGGGTGTCACATCGACCCATGGCCCCACGCCCCTCCCCCACCCCAACACACACACACCCTATACTCCTATTGTATAACCTACTTTGAGACCTTGTGATGTGAATAGAGATCAGCAACATTAAACCCAGACCTTTTATTCGTATGAATGACTTGAAATTAGCATCGCTTTGATTCATCCTTAACAGTAACGTTTTATACACATTTTGTATGATTGGAGTTGTGAGTAGATTTTTCTAAAGTCTATGAGAACACTAAGTTACATAGACAAAAGAAAATTAGTTGAGTACGTATTTTGGTTGTGGATAACTGGATATTATGTTAAAAGGAAAAAATGTGATTTTGTGCACCCATTATATATTAGGTTAAACTAAACACATGCATTGGTTTGTACATTGCAATGTCCAAGAATAAAATTACATGATATGAGTATATGACTTATACAACAACTAAGCGATATAGGAACCAATTTTGGCCATAATTAACTAATCTTTTATACACATATAGTCTAGCTAAGTTGTTTTTAAGATCATGAGACAAATCTTAAATTCGCATCCATCATTAAGTATCAGATCAAGAGACACCATGATATTCCGAAAGCCTGTTAGTTGGTTTAAACTTAGAAACTTGCGAAGGGGGAGAAAATAGTTAGCCTCATCGTAAGGTTGCGACTTCTCATGATTATTTGTATGGTTGGGGTTTCTCGTGATTAAGTTGTTTTTAAAATCACAGGGTGTTGGTTCCTCAAGGGGTGTCTGGTTGTGTCCTTTTAAGGGCTTTCATTGTTGCCCCGATGGACAGGTAGGGGCCAAGGGGTTCCCGAGGTTGGTGACCCATATCAAGCGGCTTCATTTGTCTTCAGATGACAAAAGGTGGGCCATGCGTGATGCCGTATCCGCGGATCTGGATTTATTTGTTTCGGTTGGTGAGGCTCTTAAGGTTTCAGGCTAATGGTTATGTGGGGAGTGTATGTGTTTACATGCTCTCAGTCGGGGGTGCCATCATGCAGATGGGGTGGCACGATTCAAGTTGGTTACGGGAAATGCGGAGGAGTTTATTGTTGGGATTCCTACGCCAAATGTTGGAAAGGAGATTGTTTATTTTGGAGGTATGGGGGTGGACGTGGGTCTGCTTGATCGTGTCTTCTCCCTTCCTATCAAAACAGTTAAGAGCATCCCCCATACTTGTCGCATGGCCTTTTCCCAGGCTTTAAGACATCTCTATGCAAGGTGGTGGCTGCGCCAGAGTCTGTTGAGGCGTGGGTGAGACTTTTGTTGTTGCCACGTTGCACGTTGCGGGTTTTCAGGCATTCTAATCGTCAGGAACGCAGGTCGGGGAACAGGAAGTCCTTACAATGTCTTAGTATTCAGCGGGCCCTGGCAGCGTGGGTTAATGGGGATGGTTTTGCTAAACTCATCGTATCACTTTTTGCCCAACCATCTGAGGATGTTTCGAGCCCTGATTAGCATCCCCATGGTTCCGATAATTCTAGGGTGGGCACCAACGTTAAACAATGTTTACGGAAAGTTGAAGATGGCCATTTCACTGTGGCGGTTAAAGTTTTATGTTCTTCGGGGGTTGCACCGTTTGGTATGGATACTATGAAAGCATTGGTGGCTAAATATCTTGTCCTACCTCCTCCGGCTATGCCTGAGTCCTTACTATCGGAGCCACCCCTTACTGTGGATGTTGATAACGTCCTTGGGTGCATAAATCTTTCCCCAAATGGACCTCTTGTGGGAGGGATGGGTTAAGGGCTCAACACATTTTGGATGCTCTTTGTGGGGAGGGGTCGGTGATCGCATGCGGGGTGCTTAGGGCCATTTCTGAGGTGGTCAACTTGTGCTTGGGGGGGGGGGGGAGGTGCCCTAGGGTCTTGTCAGAGTTTGTTGCTTCTGCACCCCTCACGCCTTTACTTAAACCGGACAACGAGATTAGGCCTATTGCCGTGGGCGCAATTTGGAGGAGGTTAGTTTCTACGGCGGCTATGAGGGGGGTCGGGAAGGAGATGGCTAAATATCTCGGTGATTTTCAATTTGGGTTGGGTATTCCTAGGGGGGCTGAGGCTGTGCTCCATAGTGCGAACAAGTTTTTAAATGTGTTCCACTCGGATGGGTCGTTAGCCATGATTACTGTTGATTTCTCTAATGCTTTCAACCTAGTGGGTAGAACCGCCCTTTTGTCAGAAGTTCGAACCTGATGCCCCTCCATTTCCTTATAGGTGGATTTTCTATATGGACAGCCGTCTAGATTATATGTAACGCCTCGTATTTCCAATATTTATTATTTTTATAAAAATTCGCGCTCGTTTTCTATTTCCTGAGTCGCAACTACAACCGGATCGAAAAACGGTGTAAAAACGGAAACAACGCATTTTTTACGTGTTTTTAACGAAACGACAACCGAACGCGATTTTTTTGATGTCTTACATTTAATTCCCGTGTTTAAAACTTAAATAAAATTATACGCTATTTCATAACGTTCGGGCGCAGAAATGGGCTTCAGAATCGCGTTCGGGCCACTCTCAGGCTTTTAAACCCAACCTATCAAACCCTTACCACTTAACCTACCTATTTAACCCTCTCAAACTCACCTTCTTCATTTTATTGAGAAACCCTAGCCCCCCTTTTGAACCAGCCGACTCCTACCTCTCTCTTTCTCCTCCTTCTCCAGCTCTGTTCTCCTCCTTTCCCCGCTCACTCACACCAACCCGACGCCCAACCCTCTCGCTCAACTCTCTCTCACGCTGGAAAGGAAGGCCGACCACCCAAGTGGTGGCAACGGCGCGACAACGGCAGCCAGCGGAGCAGCAGCAAGCCGCAGCAACAGGGGAGCGACGGCGGGTCGACGGCAACGCCCTCGTAAGCGGCGGCTGTCCGGGTCTCCTTCCGACGAGCTTCAACGGTAAGAAACCACCCCATTTCTGTCTTTTGTTCTTTCTGAAGTTGTAGAAGATAACATGTTGTTTTAACTTCTGTGTTTCGGGTCACGGGTTAGCTTCGGTTCAAGATGCGTTCGGGTCAGATTTCATGTTCAACAATTCCGATTTCGGTTCAGGCTGAGTTTGTCCGATTCTGTTTTGGCTTGGGCTCTTGTCGGGTCAGCTGTGGTTTCTTCGGCTCGGGTCATGAGCGGTTCAACACGGCTCCGCACAGTTGGTCCGGGTCTCGGTCAAAGCAGGTTAGCGAGCAGATTCGGGTCAGCTTGGTCTATACGCGTTTCGGTTCGAGTCGAACCTGGTCAAACAGTCAACACCAGTCAACAGCCGGCTCAGGTTCAACCTCGATTCAGTTCAGGTAGTCACGTTTCAAGTGTTAAATTGGTTAAGATTCGATTCATGTTCGATTGTTGTTATTCCAGTTTTCAGCTCAGTTTGGCGTTCGGTCAAACCAGGTCAAACCTGGTCAACTGTGGTCAAACAGTCGCGGGTTCGAGACAACATCAGTAAACAACAGTTTCAGTTCGGGTCATACTCCTGTTCGATTCAAATTCTGTTCGGGTCAGCACGGTTCAAGTCCCGGTCAACTCAGTCAACTGCCGGTCAACTCGGGTCAAACAGTCAACTGTCGGGTCAATGCATGTTGTGGTATAATCTATCGACTCGAAACTTTGTAATGACGTTTTCATAACTAATTCTTGTTTTAATCACGTAGCCGAACGTTATATAATTTGTAACACAAATAGATTATGTAAAAAAAAATATTTATATTGTATCGTCGATTCTTGCAGTGTTTATCGTTGTGTTTTGACAATGTATCGACAACTCGCGTTGTCGGGATCGTTCTAAAACAGGGAAACTCTGCCCGATTTTCGACTAATATATATATTTATTTATTATATCTATCGACGAGATATACTTATTCGTTACATCTTTCGACAAAATATATATTGATTTATTATACTTCCGGCAATATATATATTTACACCTTTCTGCTTTTCGACAAAATCCATTTAATTATTATATCGTTCGACAACATATTTAATTATTATTCTTTTCGACAAGTATATATCTATTTAACGACAAGATATAAACAGTATTCCTTCCGACAAAATAAATATATGTTATATACTTTTCGAAAATGATACTTCTCTAACGACAATGTATATATATAATATGTGTTTCCGACGAACAATATATATATTTAGCTACTATTCTTTTCGTTAACATGTATATATATCTAGTAATCTTTTTCGCCAAAATATATAAGTACACATCTATTATTCTCGCCGACAAAACATAATAACTTAACGAAGGAATATATTTATCCAACTGCAAATATCTATATATCTTTTATACTTTTCGCCAAAAATATATATATTTATTGTATTATTTTGATAACACTTTTATCTTTGATGAATTTAACTTTAGAGTCGTTACATAAATTCCGTGCTAAACGTACACGTATCTTCAACTCCGATTCGATTATTCATCCATGTTCGTTGTCATTTAAGGTGGCATTGGTGTCCCTTTCTCCCACTCATCAACTCGTCGTGGAATTTCCAAAGAAGACCTAGCAATTTTGTGAGTACACTCGACCCACATTTGTTTATATCACTTTTTGGGTGTAACATGTTTCCATATAAAAAAATCACAAACACTTAAACTTTATGAAACGCACAAACAATCCTATACACATGACTACTTGAATCGTATACTTGTTGCTTGTCTAGGGATAAACGTTGTGCTGTGCTTTAGTCATTAACTATTTTTAGCCTTTGTTTGACATGCTTAGCGCTATAGGAATTCACGCATCCACCTCCATCGTGTTATTCGTGAGGTCATGTTAAAACATCGTGATTGCGTTACGGGTTTGATTATTAGCATTGCATGCCTTGATATTGCTCTTGTATAGATTTAGTTGCCATGAGGATTGTTAAAACTTTATTCGTATACGTATGCTATGCTTAAACTTGTGTACTCGCCTTTGCTTTTGCATTGACTTTATTTTAAAACATGTTACAGGTTGAAGGTGATGACGCTATGAAAACAATATAGCAAGGACTAGATACACACAAATTAGACGTTAGGTTAATGTTGACGTATCAATTTTGTTATGACTTTACAAATGTTAGATTGTTCTTTGTTTTGTTACATTGATGTATTTGACAATTCTTATGAAATGAAATATGGTTTAATTAATTATTGTCACTTAATAATGTTGTGAGCAATGAGCAATCTCGTTTTCGTCTCATCCCGATGTTTCCGCCATCGGTTGGGGTGTTACATTATATGTCGGAAATGATCATATTTGGTCCACCACTGGGGTTCAACAGGGAGACCCCTGGGGCCTCTTCTCTTTGCCTTAGTTTTGCATCCCCTCATTCATCAGACACGAGATAAATGCAAGTTACTTTTCCATGCTTGGTACTTGGATGATGGTACGATTATAGGTGATGCTAAAGAGGTGGCTAAAGCTTTAGAAATCACCAGGTCTATGGGGCCCTGTTTGGGGCTTCAACTTAACGTTAAGAAAACTGAAGTTTTTTTTGCCATCGTGCAATGGATTTAAGAAGCAAAAGGGTTTGTTTCCTAGTGGGATTGGAAGGCCGGTGTCGGCTGTCAAACTCCTCGGGGGCGCTGTTAGTCACAATGCGGGTTTCATCAGTAGGTTGGCCGTGAAAAGGCATCTTGTGCAGTGGATCTGATGAGCTATCTTCCCATCTGCGGGACCCTCAATGCGAGCTTCACTTGCTGCGCTCTTGCATGGGTGTTGCTAAGTTGTTGTTTGGCCTCAGAACGTGCCAACCCACATTTCTTGGGGATGCTGTTTTGGTTTTTGAGAAAGGCCTTCGGAGAGCTATCGAGGATATCGTGGTTTGCGGGGGTCCGTTTTTTGGGGATCGGAGGCTTGCATCCCTCCCGACCCGTTTTGGGGGTTTGGGTTTATGTTCGGCTGAGGATGTATCCACGTATGCTTTTGTGGCCTTGAGGGCGCAATCTTGGAGTTTACAGGACCACATTCTTCGAGACTGTGGTATTGTTGGGTTAGATTCTGATTATGTGTGCGCGTTGAATTGCATGCACATGTCCCTTCCGGATTTTGATCTTGGCAGTTTCTATAATAAGGACACAGCCCCCCTAAAGCCCAGAATGCTTTGGCGAGTGCCCTATTTAGTAGAACTGTCAAGTGTTTGGGAGAGAAGTTTAGTCTATCCCCTCGTTAGAAAGCTGTGTTTGATTGTCTCCGGGCACCTCATTCTCAGGATTTTCTAACAGTTATCGCCATTAAAGGACTAGGCCAACACATGTCAGCAGTGGAATACCGGACAATTCTTAAGTACCGGCTAATGATCCCTCTATTTCCGATTGTTGAGCCCTGCCCAGTTTGTCGCAAGGCTTGTTTAGATACTTTTGGCGAACATGCGGTCCATTGTAAGGAGTTACCTGGTTTTAAATACCGACACGATTTGGTAAGGGATATTCTCTTTGATGTTCTAAAGCGGGCAGGGATTTCGGCGAAAAAGGAGGCTCCGGTGAACTTTCTGACGGATCCGCTCGATGGGAGGTCTACTCTTCGGCCAGCTGATATTCTTGTGTTTGGGTGGGCTAGGGGAAAACACGCTTGTGTGGACCTTACAGGAGTGTCCCCTCTTGTTGGACTCAGGGATAATGGGTTTGTTGCTGACCAGGCTGCGTTGAAGGCGGAATCAGGCAAGGTCGCTAAACACGAGAAGGCTTGTTTAGAGAATCAACACATGTTTATCCCATTCGCTTTTGATATATTTGGGTCCCTAGCCCCAGAGGCTGTGGAATTTCTAAACAGGGTCCAACAGGTTGTGATTAATAATCTTTCAACCTTTAAGGGCCGTTTCATCTTTAGTAGGATTAGTTTTGCAATTCAAAATGGGGGTTGCGCCACAGCTTGTTGCACGTTCACCTGCCTCTTGTTTGTAATTTGTTACTTTGGTATTTTAATAAAGTTTCAAATCACAGGTAACATATTTAAAGAAGCTTTCCATATATGTCGACTTTGTTTCTTTCCAAGATGTCGATTCTTAGCCAAATGGTTTGTTTAACTACTAGATTAACTCAAAAAAGACAAGACTTAAAAAATAATTATTGAGTGCAGCCAGAATAAGCACGACTTGACACTTTATCTACCATGGATGTGTCATGGTAGGTTTACCCTGTTTTTGAACAATATGAAACTAGAAACTTTTGGAAAGTATCAATATATACATGATAATTACTCTATTTATCTTATTTAATCAAGATAAATATCCAAATTTCTCATAAAAAAAGATACACGTTCAAATATCCAAAAGCAACAAAAGAAGAAGTGTTTTTTAAGTTGAATTATTCTAAAAAGGAGTAAAAATATGAAATGTAGGAAGGAACCATGGAGTAAAAAGAAAGCATAGAGTGACAAGTGTTCATAATCTTGTCTATAAGAGAAAAAAAAACATGTATATCCAAAAACTCAAAAACCTCAACCCTCTCATCTTCACTCCAACACCACCCAAAAACCTAAACCCCCCACCCAAAAAAAAAAAAAAAAAAACTATACCTCACCAGAAAACCTCTCAAAAACCTAAAAAAGCCTACCCCCGAAAAACCTAAACCCCCCAACTCAAGCTAAATGCTAAAAACTAACCCCCCCAACCCAAGCTAAATGCTAAAAACTAAACCCCAAACAACCTAAAAAAATCTAAAAAGCACTTTTTTTTTTAATATTGTTTATAAAAAACGCTACTTTATCGTTACTAAAAATGTATATTTTAGTAACGATAAAGTAACGATTATTTTAATAGAATATTGAAAAAAAATGGTGTGTTTGTTTTTTTAAGTAGTTTTGGTTGCGTTCATATTGAAGATATTTCTAGAATATATCTTCTTATCATTCTTAAAATAAGAGTTCTTTATATTTGATCATTTTAGTGACGAGTGCCGTTGTTTGAAGAATTATGTTGTCCTTTTACTCACTAATCGAATCCGGTAATCGAGTTGAATAGGCAATGTAAAATACCGTGTTTCGATAAGTGATGTTGCTTTAGGTATTAGGTTGCCTTTTTACTCACTAATCCAACACTAATTGAATCCAATAACCAATGTAGAATAATGTGTTTGGATTAAATTATAATACAGGAGCAAAATAAATTGAAATAAAAGACGTCTTACCGCAGGTTTGTACAATTGCATAGTGAGTTCTATGAATTCGTACCCTAAAATTAATAATATTCAAGTGCCGCTGGCACAAGGTACTAGCCGAGTCGCTAAGTTACGTATCCATATAAATTTTAGCGTGTCTACGTTTCGACGTAAACTTTTCTTCACATGAGCTATGCGAAGACATTTTTGACGAATAAAAAAACACGTCGCTCATTCTGTATTCATTCACCGAACCATCAGGTTTGGAGTCCAAATAGTTTACCAGCAGCTGATACTTGAGGTATTGAGCTGGCAGAAATTAAAACAAGAGTAAATTGCACAAAACGTCCTTTAAGTTTCACCAATCTTGCTGGTTTCAGCCTTAATCTTTAAAAGTTGCCAAAACCAGCTTTAAGATTAATTTTGTTGCAGGTTTCATCCTTTATCACTAACCCAGTTACTAATCCATGTTAAATGGCCTCACATGCATAGCATGTGAGGGTAAAACCGTCTTTTCCCCAATTTTTAATTCCGATTTCAGTTCCGATCAATCGCTATTGAAATTGAGATGAAGAGAGAGCTAGCTTTCGCATCGGAAGCTCGATCTCAGTTCAATTGCTTCTCCGGTTGAACTTGCTCGCCGAAAAGCTCACCGGAAAGTGTACCGATTCACCGGAAGAACAAACAAAATAAACAGCGGAAAGTGTACCGATTCATTCAAGAACCAACTATAATGGGTCAATAAAATCACCAAACAACACTTGAATCAAACACAAGCTTACCTGCCAAGCATTAGAAGAGTAGCCTGTGGGTTGGTCCCAGGTGAAATCGAGAACACTGAACCATCGATCATTCGAAGCGAACCAACACCAATCACCCTCAATTCAGAATCCACCACTTTCTCCACTAAGCATCCACCATGGTAATGCCATATCGTGTTCACATGTATGAGAGAATGCTCCAGTAAACTCGGCGACAAAAACGATATACCATTTCGCGGATTATCATACAAAAACTCCCCTACAAACTCCAAATCATTCACCACCGGAATCCCCCAAGACGAAAGGTAAGACCGCGGCCCAATCCCACTCAACAGAAGCAAATGTGGGCTGCCAAACGTACCTGCGGAAACAATCACTTCCCCCTCCTTCCTTAACAACACACGGTGATAACGACCCGCAGTATCCCTAACCATAACACCCGTCGCATTCTCCGTTCCACCAAAAGAACCCGAACTAGTAAACAAAATTCTCTCAACCGTAGCGTAAACCGCCACTTTGATATTACTCTCTCTAGCTAGATTCAACAGATCAGCAGCACTATGTCTATAACCAGTGCTGTTAAACGTAGAACCCCCAATCTTGGTTCCATAAACATGATGTAAACTAAATCCATTCCACGGCCGCACACCGGATTCCACCAATCCATCAAGAAGCGCGCGTTGCAACGACTGCAACTCCGGTTCAAACACGATTGCTTTCTCAATCCACTGATAAGACCTCTCAATCAAATTCACATCAAAATTAATCGCGGAGCGGTTATAAATCCGGCGTTAATCGCGCTACTTCCGCCTAATATCCGGCCTCTGGCGTTCGGAACACCTTCATCGGAACTGAAAGCTTGTGCAGGTGAGTAATAATTGTCGATTTGACGGAGTGTTTGAATAAAACCTTCTTGTTTCATGACGTTAGGGTTTGTGTACGGTACACCGCCTCTTTCGAGAAGTAATACGCGGTGGTTGAATGATAGTGTTGTAACATCCGTCAAAAACGGATTTACCAAACCCGCTCCGTTTAGCAACCGAACAGTCAGTCAAAATTTTCGTTGCGAATTAAATGCCCAAAATATTTTTAAACGATCCGTAATCAATTATTATACGGGGGTATATATTTAGTTTTTGAAAAACTGTTGAAAATCGAAAAATAAAAATGAATTGTTACAGCCGGGTTTCGAACCGGGTCTGTACCGAGTCACCTAGTGACTTAACTCTCACACACAAACCACTGCGCCGCTTGTTATGTTTGATGAATAACAGAATCATTTAATTGATATAGTGACTTTACAAATTCAAAACCGGCGCCCAAACGGTTCAGTCGTCGGAATCCCGGATTATTCGCGAGTCTTAACACCAATTTACGTTATAACGTAAACCTTTAATCACATATCGGTTATAACCGATGTTTGAAGTCCGCGACCAAAATCAAAACCGCCGGAAAAATTTAAATATCGAACATAGTCCGAAATCAGACCAAATACATTTCGATTATTCCCTATAAATTCAACCACAATCGCCTGCAAACTTTTTCGCTAAAAATCACATCTTTTCACGGCGTAATTTCTCTCGCCGGAATAAACCTGTTCGTCGCCGGAAAACCGGTTTCCCCATTGCCGAGCTTTTCTGAACCTCTGAAGCTTATACCGGAGATACCCTTATCTTTTCCAAACTTTTCGGAGACTTGCTGCTGCAAGACACCTGACGCCGGAGTAGTTTTCTGTCGCCGGAGTTCTGCCGGAAAACAGAGGAAAACGAGTCGGTATACCTCACGCTTATTTTCCTTTCTTTTTACTTCTATCTTACCAGTAATTAACCTAAAACACTAATGAAACTGGAACAAAAGCTCGAACCAGTCAGACCCGATTTCTGGTTCAACATTGACGAAGAAGACGACGCACTTTCGTTAACATATAAGTATAATATAAATCAAGAAATTAATCGGGTTAGACACACAGTCCAGCGGTGGACTGTGTGCACATAAAACGCTAACGTCTCAAGTTCGAATCCCGGTTCACACACGTTGCCTTAATAAAAATCAAGTTTTTGTTTAACTGAACCGGAGTCGATACCGTTATATGTTAAGTATATTAATAACCGGAATAATAACCAAGTTAGACACACAGTCCAGCGGTGGACTGTGTGTTTGTTTATATCACAGGTCACGAGTTCGAGTCCGGTCCTCAGCACCGACTCGGACAATTAACTCTTCTTTTTAAATAAGGCAGAAAAGGAAATATTTAAATTGTCTTTAAGTATAATAAAAATCAAGTTATATAACATGTTGAACACACAGTCCAGCGGTGGACTGTGTGTTAGATTAAACCACAGGTCCCGAGTTCGAGACCTGTGGTGTGCATGACCGTTTCGCCTTAAACTGTTTTTAAAATAAATGATTTTCTATTAATTCTAATTAATGTATATATGAAATTAAAATCGGATATATAACGGGTTAGACACGTAGCTCAGTTGGTAGAGCTGCGTGCACGCGTACGGGAGGTCTCGGGTTCGAGCCTCACCGAGCGCACAACAATATTCCTCAAACCGGTCAACGACCAGTCAAAGTCAACTGGTCAAAGTCAACTGTAGCAGAAAAAAATAAATATTTTTATTATTTTTATTTAATTATTTTAATTAAAAATCAATTATAAATACTTAAAAATAACATTTTTAAGATTAGAAAATAGCTTCAAACTCACAAAAATACACCCAACAATCCTACTAAAATAGTTTAATAAAATCCGTTTACTCACCAAACCATAATGCGATTTATCTAGGTTAAATCTCACTCGTGGTTAAAACCACTTCGCGTGCATTCATCATCATCAACCGAACGCACCCACTGTGAGTGAATCTTACAATTCCCCCTTTTAAATTACACGTTTTGGGGTGTGTCATGTGTTATGAATTAATTAATTTATTTATTTAAACTTGTGCCATACCACATCATGACTTAAACTTAGATTGATTTATTGTTGTGATTTATTTATATTCCGTTTGTCAAATTACATGAAACTCATACATTAAGCCCATCAGTTCCTCGTGGGAAACGAGTAGAACATCGCGTGCTTCAATTCAAATTCATTATTGTTCATGTGTGTTTTCATTGAGTTTATATTGTTTGTAGTTGTGTTATTCATATTATCATGATTATGCAATTCATTCATCAGGCCCCTCAGTTCCTCGTGAGAGACGAGTTGAGCATCGCGTGCCTTTAATTGTTTCCATTATTATTCATGAGTGTTTCATTTAACATCTTATGATTGTTGATCAAGTTACATCTAATTTTATTCATGTTTGGTTGTGCACATATTTCATAATCAATTTAAATAAATTGTTCAAATGTTTTCCATAGGATTCACTCGCCAACATTATGTTGATCCAAAAACCTTTTTGCACATGATACAGGTGAACAGGTTGAAGCAAGGATAGCATAGGATATGCCTTAGAAGAGAACAAAGGAATTAGATTGTTAGTTAGATCATGTTGTAGCAATCATTGTAAACTTTCATTTAATTTGTATTAATGAATATGAAACATTTAATAAATGTCATGAGCTTTGATGATAACCCAATCATGCCCCGATCACCTTATCCGCTGCAGGTCGGGGTGTGACAAGTGTGGCTGCTAACGGACATCCGGCGGTGCCGCCGCCGACGATGATGTAGTCGAAGTAGTCTTCCGGTGGAAGTTTGGTGGCGTTGATGACGAACGTTGCGTACGGTGGACCTGAAGTGAAATAAATTGAGAGTTTTGTTAGTTTAATGAATTATTTGAAAGAAGATAGAGAGAGAGATGAAAAGACGGTTTTACCCTCACATGCTATGCATGTGAGGCCATTTAACATGGATTAGTAACTGGGTTAGTGATAAAGGATGAAACCTGCAACAAAATTAATCTTAAAGGCTGGTTTTGGCAACTTTTAAAGATTAAGGCTGAAACCAGCAAGATTGGTGAAACTTAAAGGACGTTTTGTGCAATTTACTCTTAAAACAATTTATTCAGCCAATTTTTGCCTTTTTTCCGTTGAATTTAATCCATTAGTTGTTACTTGATAGATGCTTGACGGGTATTTGGGTTGGTTCTTATCCAACGACTAGGTTTTTATTTACCTAACGGGTTTACCAAGAGCTTGCGAGTATACTCGACACTCTACAGGTAATTACCAGATAAAAATCCAACGGCTTTGGGAAAGCTGGCACAAGGTACTACCTGGGTACACCCAATAATATTCAGGTGCAACTGGCACAGGCTACTACCTGGGCTGCTAATGTACGTATGCGTATAAATTTTACCGTGCCTTTGTTTCGACGTAACCTTCTCTTCACACGACCCATGTCAAGAAATCTTTTGCGTAGATATAAAAATAAACACGTCACCTACTCTGTACTGATTCATGGAAGATGCATATATAACAGTTTCATTCATACTATTGTTAGGCTTAGATTGCTGGATTGTTTTCTACAGTTTGAAAAAACCTTAGGCGAAACTTTTTGTCCGGTCATTTCTTTTCGTCGTTTCATAGTTGTCTAATGATTATGCGTATAAAGATCTAAAAAGTTAGGCGAAACTTTTTGTCCGGTCATTTCTTTTCGTCGTTTCATAGTTGTCTAATGATTATGCATATAAAGATCTACTTACTGGTTTTTACTAATGAATTCTCCTTTACTTTTCAGTTTCTTTGGGTGCTACCGTCCGCTCAGGTTAGTTTGTAATTTGCTTTCTATTTGCTTTGTTGTTTCTTTTAATTCTATAATTGTTGTCGTCTTAGTATATTAGGTAACCTTATTTTTAACTATGTCTAACTCTCAAAAAAGGGGTCGTATACTTAATGAATCTCTTTGTTCTCATGATGTGTCCACTTCAATACAAGTACATGTACGAGAGTCTTTTGCGTCTTCTAGCAATGAAGTCCCTACTTCTATGTATATAGATAACGGTGATTGTACTTGCATATGCGAAGATTGCCATGCTTTATTTTGGTACGATGAACGTGTTAATGCAATGTCTTCTAATCGCCGTTCCTATAATCATTGCTGCAAACATGGTCGTGTGAAACTTGATTCTCCTACTCCTCCTCCATTGTCATTGTTACATCTACTTGATCGATCTGATTTTCTTGATAATATACGTGCATATAACAGCATGTTCTCCATGACATCTTTTGGTGGGATAGTCGACGACTCTATCAACAATGGCTCTGCTCCTTACGTTTTCAAAATTGAAGGCCAAATTTACCATTGGCTCGGTTCTTTTTTCCCAGCACCGAATGAACGTCCTCGGTTCTTGCAAATGTATATGTACGATACAGAGAATGAGGTTTCTAATAGACTATGCGTATTCGGAAACGGAAACGATAGCCGTTCACGCTTGACTTCTGATATAGTCGCTTTGCTTATTTAGATCCTTGAGAGTAATAACAAGCTGGTTAAACTTTTTAGGGACACAAGAGATCTATGTCGATCAACTGATGTGACCTCATTCTACATCCGTTTGTATAATTCTTATAACTCTTTACGTTATGATAATCCAAGCCCAGGTTGCATTGGTGCCATTATCAATGACCCCGGACCTCAGTCTGATGGCTTTGACATTGTCATTAGACATAAGGTTACTGGCCCTCAAAGAATAAACATATTGCACCCATTGTACATGTCTCTGCAATATCCTTTGCTTTTTATTCATGGTGAAAGTGGCTGGTCCCGTGACTTGCACCTACAAGGTAATGGCTCAAACAAAAACAACACTTTGACTAGGAATTTGTTCTATTGTTACCAAGTACATGATCGTGCCAATACCTATTCTTTATTGCTAAGAGGTGGGCGTCTTTTCCAACAGTACTTAGTAGATGCCTACGTCTGCATTGAGCAAGACATGCTTAACTACCTTAGATATAATCAAAATGCTCTTAGAAGTGAATACATGCAAGGAATAAACGATGCAGTAACACGTGGAGACACGGAAGGAAAGGATATAGGTAAACGTATATTTTTGCCGTCAACATTTACTGGTGGTCCACGATACATGTACAAACACTATCAGGATGTAGAGTTCATGGAAACCCACAGTACTTCATTACGTTCACCTGCAACGTTAAATGGCCTGAGATTAGTAGATACATGGCCAATTTCCAGTCCTGAAGGCGGAAGATCGCCCTGATGTCATTGCAAGAGTGTTCCACATGAAAGTTATAAGACCATTTGGGAAGGTTACTGCAGGTAACTTATTTGCCTCATATTACATAGAAACCTCCATAGCAATTATATAGCTATACTCTTACATGAAGGTCGTGCATTTATGTTGTGCAGATTTATACACCATAGAGTTCCAAAAAAGAGGTTTGCCTCATTGTCACCTGGGTTGATAAAGCACACAAAATAAAGGACGCTCACAGCTGGATGAGTACATATCAGCGGAAATTCCAGATCCCATCAATGAGCCAACTTTGTATCAAATTGTCACCGACTCCATGCTACATGGACCTTGCGGCATCGCCAAACCTAATGCACCATGCATGGTGTTAGGATCTTGTAAGAAAAATTTCCCTAAGGATTACGAGCCTGTTACAAGATTCGATGAGAATGGCTATGCACGCTATAGGAGACGTCAAAGTATTCACTTTGTCCAAAAAATGGAATTTCACTGGATAATGGTTACGTCGTACCGTACAACCGTTCTTTGTTGCTTCATTTTCATGCTCACATAAATGTCGAATACTGCGGTTGGAGTATGCTCATAAAGTACCTTTTCAAATACATATCTAAAGGAACATACCGTATAAAATACACTATTAAAAAGGCGCCTGACTCAACATGCAACTCCACAGGCAATGCTGCAACAGAAATTGATGAAATTAAAGACTTCGTTGATGGCAGATTCATTTGCCCACATGAATCAGCATGGAGAATCTTTAACTTCATGATTCATGAACGAAACCCTTCTGTTCAGGTGACTTTGTAAACTTACAAAACATCCATTGGAAACTTCATACGTCATTTACTAATAATTTACTAATAATGGAATTCCTTCCATGTAGGTGCTCTCTGTTCATTTAGAGAATAGGCAAAATGTCACATTCAAAGACAATGAGAGGCTTGAGAATGTCTTGCGCAATCCAAATGCCAAGCGTACTACTTTAACAGAATGGCTAAAAAATAACTGCGACGATGACAATGGACGCCATCTCCGTTACGTTGACTACCTTTCTGAATACAGATGGGAACCGACGGGAAAATGTTGGCTTAGGAGAATTACAAATAGAACACCGTCAATCGGTAGACTTGTATACATACATCCAAGTGCCGGTGAGGCGTTTTACCTTAGAATGCTTTTGTCACATCAAAAAGGTTGTAGGTCATTCGTAGACATACGAACTGTTGCTGGAGAGGTCCTTCCAACATATCGCATAGCATGCGAGAAACTCGGCTTACTTGGAGATGACAATGAATGGTCACTTGCGATAGAGGAAGCTGCTACGTGGGCAACTGCCTCTGAATTAAGGTCTTTATTCACTCAGATGCTATTATTTTGTGAAATGTCAAACCCTAAACTACTATTCGATCAACAATGGAAAAAATGAGTGATGATGCACGTCATATACATGGCATAGTGAATGATGAAGACCAAATGCAATATATTCTCTATGAAATTGAGGTGTTGTTACATTCTGGAACACCCTCAACTTCATTGTCTGATTACGGATTACCCACGCCTAAACCAGAAGCTCTTGCATCTTTGACTAATCGATTGCTGATGGAAGAGAAAAATTACGATAGACAAACACTTAGAATCGAACATGAGTCATTCCGTTCCCGCCTGCATCTAGACAGGTCTTGGGATTTGTTTACGGGCACGGTGGTACTGGAAAGACCTTCCAGTGGAAAACAATTATTGCTGGATTACGTTCTGAAGGCAAAATTGTTTTGGCAGTTGCAGCGTCGGGTATTGCTTCATTGTTGCTTCCCTCTGGCAGGACAGCTCATTCACGATTTAAAATACCAATAGATCTCACCGATGAATCACTGTGTTACATAAAGAAAAAGACACAGCTTGCTCAGCTGCTAATACAAACCTCACTTATAGTTTGGGATGAAGCCTCGATGAATGATCGCCGATGTTTTGAATCACTAGATAAAAGCCTCAAAGATTTACAGGGTGATTGTGGCAGGCCTTTCGGTGGCAAATCAGTTCTCTTAGGTGGCGATTTCCGCTAGACTTTACCTGTTAAACCAAAGGCATCTAAAACGGAAATCTTGAACTCGGCGTTACCTAGGTCGTATCTGTGGCGCTACTTTAAAGTTTACAAGCTGACCGAGAACATGCGATTACAACGTTCAAACATGGATTCAGCTGACAGATTTCAGGTGGCGTCATTCTCAGCATGGCTACTGAAGGTGGGCGACGGGGCATTAGGCACAACAGACGATGACGACCCGCTTAACGCAAAAAAAATTGAAATACCATCAGACTACATGATACTTCCAAATGATAATGCTATCAAAGAACTCATTGAATTCATCTACGATAGGCCAACTCTTGAGAATCCAACTGCTCAAAACCTCTCAGAAAAAGCAATAGTCTGCCTGAAAAATTATACAGCAGATGAAATAAATACGATTATGACTCCTGGAAATAGCAAGACTTATCTGAGCACAGACTCAATAATCCCGCATGCCAGCTGCCATGGTGACATCGACTTACTTTATCCCACGGAGTACCTAGGCATGCTAAATTTCAAAGGTTTGCCACCACATCAATTAGAGCTGAAGGTTAATGCTCCAGTAATACTTATTCGTAACATCAATCAGACCTTTGGACTTTGCAATGGCACAAGGCTGATCGTGACTCAACTATTGTCAAAGATCGTTGAAGCACAAATTATGACTGGTACGACAATAGGACGACGTGTCTACATACCTCGAATAACCTTGACTCATGTAGATGAACAACTTCCTTTCACTTTCAAAAGAAAACAACTGAAACTTTGCTACGCAATGACAATAAACAAAAGCCAAGGTCAATCACTAAACAAAATTGGTGTCTATCTTCCGGAACCAGTGTTTGGACATGGTCAGCTCTATGTGGCACTTTCACGTGCCACATTTCCGCAATCGTTGAAAATTTTAAGCGTTCCAAATGCTAATGCACCACTAAATTCTACGAAAAATATAGTATACTCAGACTTTTTAAAGGAATAGATGACGCCTTAGCCGATAATTAGGGTACTTATACGCTCATTACAATGTAAATCCGTTTCTCAAAAATGGCCTAATAGACTAGCCTCTGTATTGCTTAATAATAATATGCCTATTTCCTAGCTACGTTCGATTATTATGCTTGCCAAATGATGAGTAAATCATCAGCTCTTTCTTTTTTACTGACTTAGATATCTTACCAAACTTTCCCAATGACCAGTAGATGGTTCTAAGGATAACAGGCTGCACAATAATTTATAGTAAGCGTAATATCTAAATAACTATGTCAGGATCTAAGTTTGAATTGATTGTTGTTTTTGTTTCAAATAATGGAAAATGATTGAAAAACAGAGACTAAGTGCAGCGGATTAATGGAAAACTTTTACAACAATTAATTGGTCCTTTGTTTACATCACCATCTTGCTTTCAAGTATTTAAACTATTGCAAGTGATTCACAAACTCCCCCTTAGCCCAATAACGATCGTTTGATAGTAAGAAATGAAGAAGATATGCGAAATTGATCTTTTTAAGAAGACAAGTAAAATTGTTACAATGAGCGCCTATTTATACTAACCATCTAACCACTGATCGTCTTACAATGACGTCATGGTTGATAGTGACAGCTAACAAACGTAACTAACTATAAGCACTGCTAGACTAAAGCTATCCATGTGCTAATAAGCTACGTGTTTACATTGATTTAACTAAGACTAAACTAAACACTGCTGGCCAACCTCTGATCTTGTATTCTTCTATCAGCGGTTGGGAGTTTCTTCTGTCAGAGGATTGGTAGCAATGTTCTTTATTGAAAGCAATAGAAACTATCAGTGGGTAGCAACCTCTGATAGTTGGACCAAAGATCGGATGGTGTTGTTTGACTTTGTATCATCTGTTCCTTTCCAAAGGTTCAATCCCAACAAACTATGTATTACATACCCTTTTATTAGTTAATAATCTCCCAGTTGCAGCTGCAACTGTTTTTATTGATGCATTTTACTTTTCTAATCACTAACCGATAATACAATTTATTAACACTAACTTCCTTTTTTAGCAACAGGCACGTATTTTGCATTTTCCATCCTTTGGAATCTAAGCTGAAAGTATGTTCATTTTTTCCATGTCACTAATGCTTCCCTTATAACGATTAAATATAATAACCATTATTACCTATGCACAATATTCCTCAGGTCACAAATCATGCAACAAATAGCTAATGTTAAAGCCAACCAGGTGCCCGTTCCACTACACATAAGAGTCATCAAGAAGTGGAAAACGCATATGACAGATTATCTGACATCACAAACAATGGATCAAGATTTGTGCTACCTTTTTGTAGACAAACATGTACGTTAGATAAAGAAATATCTACTATCTAGACCATTTCTAATAGATGTTTTACTTTAACTTTGAACTAACCACAGGGGGATGCAATAGAGGCAACTGCCAACCCAAAAAAGAGGCTTATCTAGATTCAAAGCTGAAAGTCGGCTCATGCTACAAGGTAGGTGAATACCTGGCAATAAAATCTCGAGAATACATGAAAGTCGTCCCACACGATGCGTCTCTGAGGCTTGGAAATACAGCAACTTTTGAACCGATTCACGACAACAGCATACCAACTTACTGCTACAATTTTGCAACTTATGATATGCTCATAAGTCGAAAAGCAAATCCAAGACCATTGACAGGTAACAACAAAGCTCTAATCTTCTGTGAAAACTGTTATACTTATAACACAAATTTATACAGATTACATAGGACGTGTGGAAACAGTATCTCCTCCGCTAAGAAGAGGAAGCAAGAATGTCATCAAAGTCAAAATCCAAGATGAATGTCAGTAGTCCACATACCTAAGACATTATAATTCACGTTATACAACAAATGACAAATAATATGCCTTCTTCTCCTTTATTATATACTTACCCGAACAGGAAGAATGTGATAATCACTTTCTTGGCGCAATCAATGTTCCCATATGAAAAAGAGAAAGCCTTGGGCTAGTTTCTCGCGGTTACAGCAACCATGGTAACAACATTCCAACGTAAGTTGCTAACCATTTCGCCTCACTTCCTTCATTATAGAGATTTCGTGTGTCTCTTAACAACAAACATGTCCCATTACCAGAAAACCTCCAGTTAGAATCTACTGATGCAACCACAACAGTCCTAAACCCAGCTATTCCAGAACTACAAAGCTACATTTACAAGTAAGTATTGTTCCGAAGCAACATCTTTACAACATTTCCTACGTACTTTATTATTAAAACGCTGATGATGTCATCAATTCAATTATCAGCTAACAGATTGAAAATTATCCTGTTGACTTTTAGTACTGACAAAACTGGTTAAAACCTGCTTTCATATACTTTCCAATTATTCATATGCGTGCTTAACCTCAGGCCATTAATATTAAATAATAAACTCACACTTATAGATTCAGCCAATTGGAAAGATCAGATACAGTCGGACAAAGGAAACCAGTCCTTCCGATAGCCGAAATCAAAGCCAAGTACAAGCAAGACACGACGGTACAACTTACTCACTTATTACTTTATGTTATTAGTAAATAATAGTTTCTGACATACTATATTAAAACACATGGATTAACCAAATACAGATAACCAAGTTTACCTGCAAAGCAACAGTAATAGAAATCACTGCAAAACGCAAATGGTTTATGTTACATGCCCAAAATGCAAAGGCAAAGTCCATCTACAAAGGGCTGAAATTCCACGATTGTATGCGAGGACAATGGCCATGTTCCTAACCCATCTTTCATGTAAGTCTCTTTGAACCCTCATATACAAAAGCACACATTGAAAACATAACTTTGAAAAAACAATTGAACCCGAATCATTAGGTATTGTGTTAACACAACTATAAAGGATGACAGTGACGAAGCAAAGGCTGCTTTCTTCAACGAAGCAATGGAACAAATGCTGCAAAAATCTTGCTACGACATGGTAGTCAAAGATGGACACACAGATCCGGATATCATACCCGCATACATCTATAACATCAGGGGGAAAACTGCTGTTTTAGACATCTCAGTGAAACAAGACAACTCAATGGCCATAAACTAAGTCGGATTAACACCAGCCATAATCCCAGCAACCCCAGACCCTAAAACAGCAACTACCAAAAGAAAACCCCTGGATTCGCCAGGTATATAAATTACACTCATGCAAATATACTCAAATTTTATTTGTAAAAAGCCACACACACAACAAACTATAAACATCCTTTTATTGTCACACAGACAATGAAACAACGGGAAAGCAGGCAAAGAAGTAAAAGGATAATGGGGAAGGTAACATTTTTGCCACGTAGGAAAAACCAAAGATGCATCCTTGCCGATTTTCCACCTGAAAGACTAGCGCCTTCACCAGTGGCGGAGCTAGCCCAGAAATTCAGGGGCATCCCGATTTTTTTTTTGAGATAAGGGGTATCTTTTGTATAAAACCGATTTTTATTTCACTATGAAAACGGTACGAAGACGGGTTGGACGGCTACCCCTTCTAATACACTAGCTCCGCCCCTGGCCTTCACAAAAGCTACCTCTTTTGCGACACATACAACATCAACAAACGCTTTGGCTTTAGTACAATATTTTGGCATCAACAAGAAGATTGGAAAGGCCAAGGCATCGACATATGAATCAACCTAACACATTGTGGCTTCAGCAACAAGAAAACAAAGCTGTGAAAGCAACAGGCAAGGACCACAACTTTAAAATCTTGTAAAAAATATCTTATTACCCTTGTCAAACATGTAGTATGAATCGTATTGTAACCTACTACGTCTATATGTATATAAGACTATTACTCTTATTTAAGTTTTCTGAATGTTCATGCAACCATGTGACCAATTATCACCTAATGTACACGCACCGCAACGCGCGCGGGCACAATCCCTAGTTATCCCATAAGACACGGTTTCCTTAACTTATCAACCCCAATTTTCATTTGTTGCTCTTCTAGAATAACCATGATGTCTAAAAACTTATTGTGGCCATTTCACCCACCTCTTCAACCAAAGGCGGAACCAATGGGGGATCAGTTGGTTAGGAGGGATCGTTGACCAAGAATTTGTTGAATTTGTATATTAAAAGTATGAGTTTTTCTTAAGAAAAACATGAGTTGAATTCCTAGTTGCAACCAATATTAAGACTGGGGGTATGTGGGGCGGGGATTTTGGGCATGGGTTAGGTTGGCTCTACTGGCAAGACCTAAAAAATTAGAGGTATGGTGAGGCTTGGGTTTGGGGGTGGCTTGGCCAAATTTCTTTTATTTTTTCTTTTTCTTCTTTAAATTAATGGATAATATAGGGTAGGGGCACTCAATGTCCATCTGTCAGCTCAGATGGGTACCCGCCAACGTCCGGACTGAAACCCACGCTAAAAAGGACAATACTTAACTCTAAATCTTGAAAATTAAAAATTTACAAAACAATGTTGAATTAGACTTTAGATAGAGGAGGAAATATGCTAGATTAATAACATTTACGTTCTACGCGTTTTACAAATTAAAGGGATAACGATATCCATATGCCGCGGCTCAACAAAGAGTCGGATCGTGAAGATATTTTGGTGCACGAAAAAGTTTATATCCACTTTAGGGTCTTTCTAACTATAAATTAGACATACATGCCAACTTTTGCTTCATAAAACTCATTAATATATCACTCCATAAATACACAACAAACGATTCAAATACTCCATAATCATACTAAGTTTAACACACAACCACCATTTATAGTAACCATGAAACCAACATAAATCAAACCAAACCCACAAACCCGAACCCAGGTGGGTTGAGGTACGATGAGAAGGGGGTCTGGTTGATTTTATTTTTCAAACCCACCCTACAAACATACGACACAATCAAACGATTGATGTTAATTTATTTAAATGATCTTTTCTCAACAGTTGCAAGGATTACACTTGCAGTTTGGTCCACACTTGCAGGCGTGTCCACCTTCACTCACAAAGCTCGCATCACTTCCATCATCATACCTGCATATATTTATTTGTACATATTTAGACCTCAATTTTAACAAAGATGAACTCCTATCATATACAAACCAATTCTGATCAATGATTTATATCTTGAAACAGATAGAACTCACTGATCCGGCTAGTTTATAAATAGAGTTACCCCTCCCTCCCTCCCTCCCTCCCGTAACATTTACTAAATATATAATCTCCCTACTAAACTTACACCGGCCATCCCGGGAGTGTGTTAAGCATATAGACGATATGTCATAAATATTAGAAAGAACATATATTAGTTAGGAATTATTGTGTATATATAATTAGGATAAGTGATTTTATTAGGTTCTTTTTTCGTAATTATTTGTCCTTTACTTTAGGATTTTCTTTATTTTTATGTTGTACAGAGCAGGTATGCTAAGTAGTTCAACTTACATCTTCTTTGGCGCAACGCCATCGACAATCATGGTCGTTGTGGTGGAGGTCTCGATGTCCGGATACATCCCGCATCTGCCAACAAAAAGTTAACATGTTTCCTATAAATTTGATACAAATCTTTTAGCTTCATAAATTAAGACTTTGAGAAAAGTTACCCCTTGCAGCCGCTGCCGCAAGAGCAGCTTAAGCCGCAGCCACACTTTCCGTTGCAGCAAGACATGATTGAATTAAAGGTGTTAAAAGAGTTGATTTGGCTGAGATAGACCGTTTGATGTTGTGATCCTATTTATAAAGCAACAAGGATGAAACTGAGTGACTGTTCACCGTACACGTGTATGGATGTCGTTCACCTGTCACCGTCACTTCCCTGTTCGTATTGCATCAGATTTTTCATCTTGAAAGTCTGCATTATTGATGAACTTGCGGAAAAAGTAGAAATAATTATCTTGCAATCATATATCCTGTGATATTTTAGTGAGAAAAAAAATATAAACAAAAAACATAAAACCAAGTGTTTTGATTTTTGTTTTACAAAAACTGAAGCATCAATTAGAATCACAAATAAGCCACCGATGAATAAGATGGTTATAGTTTTTACATATTCTTTTTTATTTAACAAAAGAGTTGTAATCTAGCCAAAGGGATAGGATAATGAGAAAACTAGATATAAATGAGAAAACTAATAAAGCCTAAAAAACACACATTTTTTTTACAATTTTTTTAAAAAATCGCTAGTTTTTATATATAAAAAAACTTTTTTCTCAAAAAAGATCGCTAGTACAACTTTCATTTTTCTTTTTTTTTTTTGAAAAAAGTTTTTTTTATATACTATTTATAATGATTTTTAATAAAAAAATTCAAAAATAAATTTTTTTGATATGCTTTTTTAGCTTTTTAAATTTAGTTTTTGTTTTCTTATTTAAACTAGCATGATTTATCTCTTTAGCTATATTCATTCAAGTGTAAAGCAATATGTTCATTTTTATAATATTGATGGTTCAAGTCTCGATCAAAGTGTAGTTTTAGGACTTAAATTAGAGGGCTCGGATTAGCTGATAAAGAAAAGATTATATGTTTTTTTTCATGTTCAATTTTAAAATTCAACAAACTTATGGATTCAATTTTAAATATAACGTTAACAATTTGGACTATGAACATGATAAGTCGATAATCATGGGATCCTACGAATGGGTGCATATACACTGCCATAAATTGGGTTGGGCAATACCGGTATTGACGTTGATACTTCAATATATATGGAATTAAATTAAAAACCAGTTAAATCTTTGAAGTTTTACAATTTTAAATAATACTTTTAAATCTTTGAAGGTTTCTTTCAAATTTATTTACAGTTTTTTGTTCTATAAGTTATGAAGAGAATATGGTGGCTAAACAAAGAGTATCACTTTGAAAGAAACCTTAAAACAGTTTTTAGAAAAAAAAAGAAGTTTGATAAAAACGTTATTTAAAAGTATTAAAAAACATTGAAAAAAGTTATTTAAAAATAAAAAAAAATACAAAACGTTCCTTTAAAAAATAAAGATAAATAACATCTTCCAATAAAAATAACAATACGAAAAATAAAACCTAAAAAGGAATGAATTGAAATTTATAGGGGGAAATACAAAAACTTTTAATGTGATTTGAAAAAGGAAAGGAGATATAACAAGTAAAAAAGAGGTGCATTTAGCAACACCCTTCTAATATTCATCGCTAAAAAAATTATTGGAGCATAAATCAAATACGACCATAAGTGAAAACTAAAAGAGTAATCTGTCAGAATGGTTCCTGAGATTTGGTCACTTTTGCCACTTTAATCCAACACTCAAACATTATGAATCTAAATCCCCGTGGTTTCAATTTTGTTGTCATTTCCATCCAAAAAGCAAAATTTTGTCAGATTTTTCAGTTAACATACAATTTTGTCTTTTTCATCCCTTTTAAATAAGGGAAAATGGTCAGATTTTTTTAATTTGTTATAATAAAACGTTAAAAGACCATTTTGCCTATATCTAAAAGGGAGAAAAAAAAGTTGGATGTTAACTGAAAATCTGACCAGATTTTGATTTTTGATGAAAATAACAACAAAATTAAAACTAAAAGGACCTAGATTCAAAAATTTGAGTTTTGAACTAAAATGATAAAAGTAAACAAATTTGAGGGAACATTTTAACAGTTTAGTCAAAGTAAAATGAGGACACCAAAACCTTTTATCATAAATTTGTCCTTCAATTTCATGAAAGCATTTCATCGAGCAAGTCACATGCATATGTTCTGCAAATTGGTACATTTTTATGTATTTTCTCCCTCACCTTTCAGAACTTTGTGACCACTTATATTGATTTCTTGAACTTCATCATAACTGCCAAGACTGTACCAACATCTCCATGGTGAAAAAGGTTGTACTACGTCGGTGTTTTCCTGTGACCTCTAAGCTGTGATATTTCATGGTGAAATAGTGTCGGTCTCTGAGTACTAAGTTGTGGTTGTTTCCGGTGAGCTTGGTTCGTTGATATGAAGAAAGATGCTTATAGAAGGGTGTACATATTTGCACACAAAATTCTGACTTTATATACGGCGCGTATAGGTCTATACGCGCAGGGGCGGATCTACTTGATAATACCGGGTTCCCAGGAACCCATTCGGTTTAGTAGTTATAGTAGAAACCTATATAAAAAATATAAAAGGAACCCATAAATATATTATGGGTGAACCTATACACAAAATATGAACCGTTCTACTGGAATGTCGCTCGCTTTCTAAGCTTAAGGTCCCGGTTTCGATTCCGTCTTCTGTGGTTATCATTTGCCTTTTTTTAAGTCAGTATTCACTCGCGCATTCATAAAGTCCAGCCCCTCCACCTCCAGCCATCCAGGTGTTAATTACTTAACTTGTCCATTTTTTAATGCTAATTTTCAATCTATTTTGTTGCCTAGTGATTTAAAAAGATGTTAATATTACTAACTTGAAGGACAAATCCTGAAATCCATGGGTTCATGTATTGTGACCTCTGAAGCACAGAAACGTCCTGGAGCAGCCGTCTCCCGTCCCGGGGACTGCAAGGGGACGGAAACGCGACGGGTACGGCCGGGAAACGTCCCCGGCGGTTAGGAAATGTGGAGGAAACGGGCAGGCGAAGGGGACGGCGAACAAACGTCCAACCGAAACGTTTCCTGCGTGTTTGTGGTGAAAATCGACAACCCCAATGGCGATCCCCAAACTCTCAAGAACCAAACCCAAATCCAGATCCCCAATTTGGCTCCTTACAGTCACCATCTCCGCAATCGCACTCCTCTACCTCTTCTCATCTCTACTCTCAACCACCGGATCAAACCCACTTCAAACCCCCATTTTACAGTTCAACAATCACAATAATCGCATTCATCACAGTGATTCAGAGAAGTTTTTGTATTGGGGAAACCGAATTGACTGTCCCGGAAAACACTGTGAGTCGTGCGAAGGTCTCGGTCATCAGGAGTCCAGCCTCCGTTGTGCTCTTGAAGAAGCAATTGTGTTAAAAAGGTTTGATTTTTAAGTTAATTTTTTGAGTTTAAGTGCACATTGTTGGAATATTTCACTTGATTTTGTGAAAATTGATTTGGGTTGTTGAGATTAGGATTGGTAGAACAAGATCCATATTTTTTTTTATTTTTTTTTAATAATTCAAGTGCAAAGTTTGTGGTGAAAATCGACAAGGATCGTATTCAAGAGTTAGAGCACACTTGCTCGGTATAAAAGGTACGAAAATATGAAACCGTAGGACACTGACAGGTTTATCAGGTTTGGGTCGGGTTGCTGATCAAAGTTATAATACCCCTGCTCTTTCAAATTTATAATTTTTCTGTGTGTTGGGCATTTCAAGTTTATCATTTATTCAATAAAATGATAAATAACTAATTTGAGTTTTTGTGTTACATTATCTTTGATACATATTTATTTTTTATATGTTTTTATTCCCGTACCCGTCCCGTCCCCGCTTCTTAAATTTTTTAGTTTTGCCGTTTCCCGTGCCCGTCCCCGTACCCGAACCCCGTTCCCGTACCCGTCCCAGTGCATCATAGATTGTGACGTGAAAGAAAATTTTGTGAATATACAGATTGCATTTGTTTTTTGTTTAACTTTAAATATACAGCGGGGCGATTTTTGTGAATATAATGCAAATTGTTGAACTTAATTTTCATCTAGAGACTCTCGGCTCTGTGGTTAGTTTTGCCCCAATTGAATCATGCTTGAGTGCTTTTATAGTAGTAAATTTATTAGTTCTCAGCTAGAGTCTCAAACATTAGCTCGATTTTAAATTCAAGCTCGAGCCCAGCCAGCTTGATTTGTGTTCGACCCGAGCTCGAGTTATGCTTGGCTCAGCTCGACTCGCTAACCACCCTATTTCTAATGACGATGCTTTTTTTTTCATTATTGTATCGTGTATCATGAACCTTATCCGACCCGAACTGTAGAACCGATCCGAAATAATAGTCATATGAAATTGGAGCATCTAAAAAAGTGAACCCAGTGAAAAAAATTTCTGGATCCGTCACTGTATACGCGGCGTGTAGCCGCCTTTTTCAATTTCCAAGAGAATCTTTGATTCCCATCATGTGGTCACTTTATATACGCCGCATATAGACCTATACATGGCATATATAAATGATGGTTTTTTACAAACATTTTTATTCAATATTTATTGTTTTAGCAACTTTTTATATTAAGTAATTTTAAAAATAAATATAAAAAAACATTGTTAAGTATTCTATCGTATAGTATAATACAGGTCTTGTATAGGCCTATGGATATAGTATCGTATCATATAATGTAGTATAAGTCTGGTAAAGACCTATACGTGTAGTATAATATTATATCATATTGTATCGTATCGTATCGTATGGTGTAGTATAGGTCCTGTATAGCACTATAGGTATAGTTTAGGTCCCGTATAGGACCTATAGGGAACCTACACGAGACTTATACTATACTATATGATACGATAGCAAACTATATGATTCTATACGGTACAATACTATAGGATACGATACAACACCCGTAAAGGCCTATAGGTGTAGTTTAGGTCATGTGTAGACCTATGGGCCTACACGAGACCTATAGGCCTACACGAGACCTATAGGGGACCATACGAGACTAATAAAACACTAGAGGATGCGATACAATACAATACGATATGTTACTATAGGATACGATACAACACCCGTATAAACACTATAGGTGTAGTTTAGGTCTCGTATAGACTTATAGGCCTATACAAGACCTATAGGAAAACGAGACTTATACTACATTATATGATATGATACGATAACTATACAATACGATACTATAAGATACCATACGATACGATACGATAAGAATGATACTATAGTACACCTATAGGCTTATATGAGACTTAAACTACAATATAAGATATGCTAATACATCCATAGGCCTATACGATAGCTATACGAGACGTATACTATACGATACGATACGATACTTAACAATGTTTTTTATTTATTTATTTTGCTGAAGTGCTTATTGTTGTGGGTGGAATTTCTGACCCATATCCTGATGACATATCCTGATATGTCATATATATGATGCTGCGACCGGGATACTGAACTAGGATATTGGTAACATCCTGCGGGGGTATCCTACTCGTTATTAACATTAATCTTTGGTTGCAAGGTACCAACGGATATGAAGACTTGGTCTCCCTGAAGACTCGCTCAAGACGGTTAGGATACGCACGTTGGAGCCGGAGAAAGAGTCCACAACGGTCACAAGGGAATATTCAAGGCATCCCTAGAATATATGATAGTTGTTATATTCGATTACTATTTATAGGGGGCCTGGATCAGCAGTAGAACACACACAATCTCGTACACTTTCACTTTCTAATTGCAGCAACAATCACAAACACTCACGACACTTACATTATTCGATCATTGTAACACTTAGAGCTGATCCAAGCAGTATCCCGAAGTTGTATCCTGCTGTTTAATCAATAAGAAGAACAAGGCAGCTGATGATTATCAGCTCCCGAGGTTTTATGCCGGCGATCTAGATTGATCAAGGGTTTTCCTTGTACATCCGATGTCAATTTCTACTTTTATCGCATTCATTTATCATTTTGATGTAGTTCATTATCTTGAAACTATATCCTGAAACTATTTTCATAATCAACCAACGAAAAACATTTTTGCAAACCACAATAGCACGCTACCTCACATACTAAGTTTGATCACTTAATTGTTTCGGTAATTTTTGACCAAAACAATTTGGCGCCCACCGTGGGGCAAGTGGTGCTATTTTTAATCAAAACTTTGCTAAAAACACCAATCGGTTCTTTATTCTCTAATCTTTTTGCAAGATTATTTTTTATGGCTTCTCAGTCAGGTTTGAGCTCCTCCTCGATACCCACACCAGCCTTTACTGCAGCTGGCTTATTGCCTCTTCCACCTCCACCAGTTCAGACTTCCCAAAGGAGGAATGCAAGCCAAATCGCTCGAGACACTACTGCTGCTCAAAATGCTTCCAGCTCCGGAGTTTCAGGAAGAACCCCGATTTTTGCTTCCAATGATGAAATCTTATATTTGTTTGGTAATATACAGGATCAAAAGAAGAAACAACAGGAAACTAACCAGCTCATAACTAAGGAAATACAACTCTTGAAGTCCAACTCCAAGAGACCTGCTGAGGATATTGTTACCCCTTTGCAACCAAGAATGTTGAACTTCATTTCGGCAACATATGCTGAGGATAATCAGGGCAACGTCGTACCGAGTCACTCCCGAAGCAATATCCCAGAAATCCCCTTATCGGCCAGGATATCTACTGGCAGGGATCCAGGATATGCTCGAGGATATGGCTACAATCGCCAAGCTGGTAACTTGTCCATTAATTCTAATATGCCGACTGCTAACAACTTTGAATCATCGTAGGATACAAGTGCAACATCGGCGTTATCCAGGGAACTCCAGAAATTAAAGGATATGATATCAAGTGTGCCTGGGGTAGTGCAACCAATACCGGAAGTATCACAGGATAGTCACAACATATCCTGCTTTGCTCGCCATATTTGTGATGCTGAAATTCCCAAGAGATTCCAAACTCCTAACATGAAGCTTTATGATGGCACGACGGATCCTGAAGAACATATTGCTCAGTATAGGGAGAGGATGGAAGAAATCGGATTTGACAATTCTTATGACGGATCCTGAGGTATATATTGAGGATATGGTGGTGGAATCCAAGAAATCGGAGGATCACCTCCATGATTTAGAGTGTGCCTTCAATATCCTGGACTAGTATAATATGAAACTGAATCCTGCTAAGTGCCATTTTGGAGTGCGGGCGGGAAAGTTTTTAGGATACTTGGTGACCAAGAGGGGGATAGAAGCAAGTCCAAAATAGATTAAAGCTATGCTGGTGTAACACTCCAACCGATGGCGGAAACATCGGGATGAGACGAAAACGAGATTGCTCATTGCACACAACATTATTAAGTGACAATAATTAATTAAACCATATTTCATTTCATAAGAATTGTCAAATACATCAATGTAACAAAACAAAGAACAATACAACATTTGCAAAGTCATAACAAAATTGATACATCGACATTAAACCTAACGTCTAATTTGTGTGTATCTAGTCCTTGCTATATTGTTTTCAAAGCATCATCTCCTTCAACCTGTAACATGTTTTAAAATAATGTCAATGCGAAAGCAAAGGTGAGTACACAAGTTTAGGCATAGCATACGTATACGAATAAGTTTAAACAATCCTCATGGCAACCAAATCTATACAAGAGCAATATCAAGGCATGCAATACTATTAATCAAACCCTTAACGCAATCACGATGTTTTAACATGACCTCACGAATAACACGATGGAGGTGGATGCGTGAATTCCTATAGCGCTAAGCATGTCAAACGAAGGCTAAAAATAGTTAATGACTAAAGCATAGCAATACGAATATCCAAGACAAGCATCAAGTATAAGATTCAAGTTTTCATGTATATGGGATTGTTTGTGTGTTTCATAAAGTTTAAGTGTTCGTGATTTTGTATATGGAAACATGTTACACCCGAAAAGTGTTATAAACAAAGTGGGTCGAGTGTACTCACGGTTTTGCTAAGTCTTTTCTACACTTGACAACCCGTGAAGACGTTGGTTCGAGGATGACGCCGAATTATCCTACAAGAGGAAACGAGGCGTATGAGTATAGAGTTTCAACGAGATTAGGAGTATTCGAGCATGATAAAAAATATGTTTGATAAAGTATTATGATACGAAAGTATTCACTAAGATGTAACACTCGTTCTTGACACTATAGTAACTCTTACGAGTTTGGGTGTGATTTCATAGGTTCGGGGCCTATTAGAATCGTGACAAGGAATTACATACTTTTGTGTTAAACTTAATAACTTGATAGGTGATTATAAGTTCATTATCAAGGTTTCAGTTTTAGAATTATAATATAGTTATATATATATATCATTATAATCATGTAGGAGGTGGGAGGATGAACCATCCACTTTGTAACCTCTAGTGTCATGTATGTCAAGTATGAGGTGGGAGGTTAAACCATCCACTTTGAACCTCGGATTATGTTCACCATTACACAAGTTACCATTGGTAATAAGGAGGGTACAAGAACTATATACTATACAAGAATGTAAAGACAAGAATGAAAGGTGTCATCTAGATACCAAGTAGCCAAGTATTCAACAACCCGACGAGCACACGAGGACAATCGTCAACGGCTTTGTGGGGTTGTGACACTTTAAGTCTAGCAAACTATCTTGGGATCTTGATGAAAAATCATCAAGTGATGTGTGGTCTCAAGTTAGGATAGCCCAAGCTTCCTTGGTGGACACACATGAACAAGTTTAAGAACTTGCATCACTTGTGAGCTCAATGCTCTTCAAAAACAGAAAGTTTAGGGTGTTAAAACAGCCCTTAGTTCATGTTAACAAGCTTGGTTAGGCTTTACTAATCATAAGCTTGATTGTAAGCACAAGAACACAAGTTTGTTGAAGTTAAAACACAAGTTTGATAAAAGTTTAGACAAAACAGAAAGTTTGTGGACATTTTGGGGCATTTCCAGGTCTGGATTCTCCATGGAGAAACCTAGGAATTCAACCCAAAGTTTATCCAAGCAAGTAGGAAAAAGAATGGAGTGATTTCATTAAGAAATGAGTGAGTTACACTCACTTTAGTAAGAGGTATACAATCTGCTCGAAAATCTGATGTTGCAAGGATCTTGAGGTGATTTGAGAGTGATTTGAGAGTGATTTGAGAGAGATTAAAGTGTAAAAATGCTTGGATTAGAGGTGGGTTTTATAGGGGAAGGATTAGGGTTAGTTAGGTGGGGTTTAAGTGGGTAATTAATGGTAAAAAGTTCAAAAAATTAACCAAAAACCCGCCCAAATGGTTGCTGTCCGCGCTTGTTGCCTTCCAGCTCGACCGGGAACAAAGCATATAAGGCTTTTGTTCCCGGGTTACTTCAGATTGATGGCGAGTGGCGGAGTGGTTAAGGCGCTGCATGTTGAACCGGAGGTCCCGGGTTCGAGTCCCGCGGATCCGGTTTTGTTTGATTATTATTATTTTCTTTTTATTTTTAATCAAAACTCAATAATTCAGTTTCACAATTGGCAGGAAAGGCCCCTGATGTTCAAGAATCCAATAATTACACTTTAAACCTTGGACTTTATTAAAGAAGATATATATTAACATTTAAATTCAAAATGTTATATATATATATATATATATATATATATAAATTAGCATTTTATTTTTTTGTAAAAAGAAATTAATTAATTTTATTAACTAATTTAATTAATTAATTCAGGGAATGCAGTAAGTGCTGTTTTGGTAAAGGATCACGAAGGTCAGCAGTATCCTGCTTATTATAAAAGCTTATTTGATGCTGAAACTAGATATTCACACTTAGAAAATTGATATTAGCTCTAGTCATGGCATCAACTAAGCTTAGACATTACTTTGAAACGCATAGGATACATGTTAAAACCAATTTTCCTGTTAAAAATGTGCTTAGGAAACCCGAAATGTCTGGTAGAATGGCTAAATGGTCTGTTAAACTAAGTGCTTATGATTTAGTGTATGAACCTAGAAATGCTATAAAGTCTCAGGCTCTAGCAGACTTTGTGGCAGATTTTAGTAGTGATATTCAAAATGAAGCTAACTTGGAAGTACAACAACTAGGTGAGAATTCAGGATGTTGGATATTGTATACTGATGGTGCATCTAACATAAGAGGTGTAAGATTAGGGATACTACTAAAATCGCCACATGGGGACATACTACCCCAGGCTATTAAATGGGAATTTCCTGCTACTAATAATGAAGCTGAGTATGAAGCCCTGATAGCTGGATTAGAATTGGCTAAGAATATAAGTGTTAAATGTTTACAAGTGTATGTTGATTCCCTGTTGGTTACTAACCATTTCAATGGATCTTATGCAGTCAAGGGTGAAAAGTTAGCTGAATATCTTGAAATTGTTAAAAATTAGCAAGATATTTCAAAAATTTTACACTTGAACAGGTACCAAGAGAAGAAAATGTTGAAGCAGATACTCTAGCAAATCTAGGATCTACTGTCAGGATACCGGAGGGAACTCAGATACCAATACTGCATATCCTGTATCCTGCAATGGAACTTTTCAAGCCTCAGGATAAGGAAGTAGCAAGTATCCAGGATCCTGGTGATGGATGTCCTAAGGAGAATCTTGAATCCTGGATGGCTCCAATCGTGAAGTATCTTGAAAAATGAGATATCCCAAAGGATGAAATCCCAAGGCTTTCAGAATGAAGGTATCCCGTTTTACTATTATAAATAATGTTTTATATAAGAAATACCTTGCAGGTCCATATCTTTGGTGCTGGGAAGATCCTGAAACCAAGGAGGTACTTCAGGATATACACGAAGGAGATTGTGGTAACCATACTGGGGGCAGATCTTTATTCTCGAAGGTGTTGAGAACAGGATATTACTGGCTGACCATGAGAAAGGATGCTGCGGAATATGCTCGGAAGTGCGATGCATGTCAAAGACACAACAATATACTACATCAGCCAGCTGAACCATAATATCCTATCATATCCCCTTGGCCATTTATGAAGTGGGGTATGGATATAGTGGGGAAACTTCCTAAGGCTCCTGGAGGAAAGGTTTTTATGTTAGCAATGACAAATTATTTCTCCAAGTGGGTTGAAGCAGAAGCATTTGTTCAAGTTAGAGATCGAGAAGTAGTATCTTTCATCAAGAGGAATATCCTAATAAGATTCGGGATACCAGCTGAGATAATTTGTGATAATGGCTCCCAATTCATCAGCAAAAGAACTACTGATTTTTGCAAAAGTTGGGGAATCAAGATGATTACGTCAACACCGGTGCATCCTCAAGCTAATGGACAGGCAGAATCCTCGAACAAGATAATTGTAATTAACTTAAAAAAGAGGTTAGGTGCCAAAAAGAAAATGGGCAGAGGAACTACCATTTGTCCTATGGGCTGATAGAACAACTGTGTAGAATGCTACTAGGCAACCCCCATTTTCTTTGGTGTTTGGAGCAGAAGTAGTGATTCCAACAGAGATGGTGATTCCCACAGCCAAGTCAAGCCTACGGGATCCTGAAGCAAATCCTAAAGTCTTATGTCAAAGTTGGACACTATTGATGAAACAAGAGATGCGACAAAGCTAAGGATGGCAACATACCAACAAAGGATAGGCAAGTCGTACAACAAAAATTTAAGAACCAGAAGATTCCAAGTTGGAGATTGGGTATTGAGAAAAGCGTTCCAGAATACGACTAATCCTGCTGATGGGAAGTTAGCTCCAAAGTGGGAAAGGCCATACGAGATTGAGTCAGAATCAGGAAAAGAAGCATACCGGCTTAAGACCATGGAGGGGGATACGATACCAATGTGACAATTAGCACTTTTCAGGTAATTTCTGTACAATATAAACAGTAATTTGTATCTTAATGACTGTGCATGACTTAAATACTGAGACGAATGATTTCCTGATTTCTTTCAAGAACATACATGTGCATTACATATTGCATGACTACTTATCATTATTACATGCAACCTAGTGTGGTTGAATTAGTGTACAAAACAAAGTTAGCACAATTATTAGACTAACTAGAAGTACTAACAGGAGTTCAGTACTCGGACAGACATGGTGTTAAGACACAGATTTAGCCTTGGGAATAAGGGTTACACTAGAATGGTATGTAGGAAAGTAGGAATCATAAAACTGCCTTCCGAGTGATGACATAAGTGCCGAAAGTGCCCAAAACACACTAAATCTGCAGAATTCAGCAATTTAACACTAGAATATAATGCAGAATTGAGGTTTAATGATCCAGAATAACTTGTTTAGTGTCGGAAGTCAAAACCATCATAAAAGGTACCTCAAAGCACACTAAACTGTGCTATTTAGCACTTTAACGAGCCAGTAACCAAACGAATAACCGGACACTACCCGAAACACCAAAATCTAGCTAGAAGCATTGTTTTAATGTTATGAAGCTAGTTATGGTCACCAAACATCATAACACATCCTAAAAACACTAAACACATATAACACTCAAGCATTCCAAAATGATCTAGAGGTGCAAGAAGCATAGTTAAGAAGCTTGGAAGCTTTGGAGCTTGAAGGACCATTCTCTAGAGCTTTTATCCACCTAGTTTACCATCTTCATCATCTTGAGTTCTTCCCTAGCCTAGTGCTAGTAGTAAGCCTCTTTGATCTTGTTTTTACTTCTAATTTTAGTGGTAAAAGGAAGATGTAACTTGGTAATCTAAAGAAGCTCATCAAAACATAAAGATGAACCTGAACATAAAGCTTAAAAACATGAAGATCGAAGATGTTTAAGTGTATGTAGTGAACTTGTTTGTTGATTTCTTGTGATATAATGTAGATCATCATAAGAAGCTTGCTAGATGATGATTAAACACATGATCTGGCAAGTGTAAGGATGGATCTTGAGGGAAATCATGGTGATCATCCTTTATGTTAAGAGTGAACTTGAAGATGAACATGATTTTATGTAGGATGATGAGTCCTACAAGTTGTGAACCTTAAAAATATGAGATTTCAAAGATGAACATTTCAAGAAACTAAAATCTACATCAAGATTCAACATGACTTGGTTTTAAAAGAAAATGAACATGTTTCTAAAGGTTAAATAGAACTAGGGTAGTGTATGTGACATGAAAAATGCATGGAGAATAGTTTTTGTTAAAATCAAGTTGTAAGTTGTAAAAGATGGAAATCTTGTAAAAATGATTTTATAAAATAAAATCATGTTTTTAGTGTTATATGAACATGTTAAACATCATGTTAAAATACTGCAAGATTTTATAAAACTTCAAGTTCACATCATGTTGTAAAAATGCATACTATGGCTTATGGTAAGTTATATGTAAATTGTTGATGATTGATGATGAATTTTAAAAGAAAATGATATGCTATTAAGCATGGAAACCTCCATTTTAAGGGGAAACTAAGGCAAAATATTTGTAAAAATTAAACACAGAGAAAAATAATTTTAAAACAAGTGTTTACAAGTAATTTTAATCTTGGTTTTAATATGAAAAGTTGCCATAATTTTTGTTATAAAATGATGAATATTGGAGGTCGATTTTGGTAATTAAAATGGCTAAGTAAACATTTAGGGAAATATATATATTTAGATGTCACAAATTATGTGCTACTTGTATATGGATTGTATTAGTTATATTAAAATAAGGAACCTTAAAATAATACATCACAAGAAAATAAATATATATCCTTATACCCAAATAATGGACAAATCGGACAATGAATATTTGGACTATATATACATATATATTCTGGAAATAAATTAGCAACTTGACAAATGTGATAAACGGTATTTTCGAAACCAGAAAAGACGGTGAAATATGAAATTTTACAACTAGTACAAAATATATCATATTTTGTCAAAGGAGAAAATATATTATTTTTATAGTGGGAGAAATATATATATTTTCATGAACAACCTAAACATATATTATTTTTGGTAAAAACTAAAAATATATATATTCTTAACCGTAATCTTATAAAATATATTATTTTTAAGATATATATGGAGATATACATATTTTTGTCGAATAACATTTATAGATAATTTTTCTATAAAAATCCTCTTAAAATAATATATATATTTTAAGAATAAAAGTTGACAACTTATTTGTACAAGGATAATAATCCGGAAAATTACTTAAATTAGGTATAAAATACTTATTAAACACAAATACGACTTAAATACGTACTGGCATACACTACAAGGATTATACAAAATACACAAATACAAGTATACCTATACTTGAAGAATATGTATGTGAAAAGCATACGATGAAACAAGTTGAAAATATATTATTTTAACAATATTCCAAAACAAGTCTGAAATAAATAAATAAGACTAAGAGTCGTTACACGACCTAAACATCTAATAAAACCTAACATGTGTGTAGGTTGTAGTACGACTCGAGGAGATCTACTTTGAGTACACGAGATTACGGACGCAAACTTGTGAGTTCATGTCCCCCTTTTTACTTAATGTTTTCGGTTTACAACTTTCGGGGGAAAATACATGTTAAGAAGGGTATGATTAAACTATGGAATGAACTCTTAGATCATGTGCGCATAGGTTGCAACTAAGGTGCCATAAATCCTTTTGAGGACCAAGGAACAAAGGTTAGATCTAATGGGTATGGGCGAGCCCCACTCACGGTCCATGGGTGACCACTTAGAGTGCTCTTGTGTCCACTGTCGAGGGTTCGACACTTAAATTGCCTACACGGGTTGAGTACCTCCTATGTCGTCACACATATTAATGTCCTTGCAAAACATTAATGATCAACATGTTCATATACGTTTTACATACCTATATTCGACACTATAAACTTTAAAATGTTTTTGAGATTCATTTGAAGCGCATATACTTAAAACACATGGGGTCGCTCAACTTTTGTTGATGTTTTTTTCAACTTACATGTATTTCAGGATATTAGACGGATCTTGGTGCTGGCGTTACAATCAAGCTTTTGAACTTCAAGTCTAGATGTCATCCACTTTTGGGAGGGTTTGATCCATATATCTCATCCTTGATGAGTATAGGATGCAAAACCTCATAAAACTGAACTTTTGTAAAATAAGTCCTTTATGGAACTTTAAAACGTATGTTGGTTGTAACTTAAATTAAATACTCGTGATGGTTGGTAGTTAAACAACTTATGGTTTGTAATATTTTAGGTTTATGAATGGATGAACATCGTTGCTTTTATCATATAGTTGTTTATTATAATCGAATGCAATGAAAATTGATTAAGTCACACACACACGCTTCCGCAAAAGACAGGGTGTGACATGTTGGTATCAGAGCTTGATTGTAGTGAACTAGGATTCTTTGTCGAGTCTAGACTACAATCATTAGGACTCTCTCACGAAAATATTTTTACAAATATTTTTCATTGCATGTACAAAACGCCAAGATTCGTTGAATGAACATTTTATAAAGGAAAGAAAGAAACACGAGCAAGGACATAAGTTGGTGACTAGTCTGCATGTGGTAGACTTGTTAAGTTAGAAAAGACTCACGTAGGATAACGTGAGTGCATGTTACGTGATACTTATTCTTACCTGCATATACTTAACAATAGTGATTAATATAAGTGCACATGCTATGATTATTATGTCACAGGTACACATGTCTTCATCTGAGAGTGGTTTATCAGAGGATCTTGACCCTATGACTATTGTATCAGACGACGAGGTGGCACCGGCTCCGGAGATCTTCACCTCCGACACCGGGAGTGACCCGGAGATGCTTTCGGATGACGATGATGACTTTCGCCCTTTGCACTACCGGACGTCAGAGCGGACTTCCCGTTTATCGATGACGTTCTCGCTTTCCCTCTCCCAATTTTTGACCAGCTTATCATCGGTCACCCCGATGGTGAGCATCTTGTAGAGCCTATCCTGCTCGATGTTATCCCACTCGCTGCTATCCCTGACGAGGATTGGCCTTTTGCTGTTGACCCCGATTGGGATCTTGTTTTCTCTGAGGGGGGTCACCCTGATGATGGCCAGGGTGATGGTTATGTGGACGATATTATCCCAGACATACCTTCTCCCATCATATCAGTCATTCACATTTCTTCTGACTCCGACCCAGACACTGATATGGACTCCTTCGAGTCTGTGAACTCATCGGCCCTACTTGCAGCTGGAGTTAGGGAGTACCCTACTGATGTTGAGGACGATGCCTTGTCAGTTGCACCATCCTCACTCGTTCGTGCTCCCACACCCCCACTTCCACCACTCGCGGCTGACCCTCACCACATTGACCTGCCTGTTATTTTCACTCATGAGATTCCAGCACCCCGCCCTGGGGAGGGCACTTCCCGACAGCCCATTGCTTCTGACACCCCGCCCTGGGGAGGGCACTTGTCTGCACCATACTACCCTCCACACATGTCTGAGTCCGATCCCTACCATCCATTCACTTTCCTGTCCCCACCCATGAGTTTCGTCGCATCCATGAGCTAGACGGTTTAGGGATCCCATGACACCACCCACTACTGATACACACCGGATTAGCTTACCTACTATCTTCCCTCATGAGATACTCGCTCCTCGTCCAGGGGAGGGTACCTCCAGTCAGCCTCTCAGCTTTAACCCCTTAGCACCTACTGCTTTCATGCCTTTTCCTCACTTCTCTCCATTCGAGACAGATCCATACCTTCAGACTCCCAGATTGTTCCCTCCGTACACTATGCCATTATCCGATCAGTACCAGCCTCCCCATCAGGCTGGATACACTAGAGACGAGCTACTTCTTTCGCTTCAGCTTCAGTTTGAGACTGTGTCGTAGAGTATTAGACTTAGAGAGTTAGGCGGATGCCAGACGACCTCCACCACCCTCGTTTTCCCCATCATCTGTTCTCCCACCAGCCATTCCACCACCGTCAGTGACCTATTACTATGGTCATGCACCCATTGAGGGTTTCGATGCTCGATTTCGACTGTTGAGCAGAAAATCAGCTTCTTGATCCGACGAGTTCACTAGCTCGAGTGTGAGCTTGCACACCTTCACAGTCTGATTGACCTCACCCACCCCCACCTCCTCCAGCACCAGACATCTTGTATTTGCAAGTACTTTTTGGCATGGGAGTTGCAGACCCACTTTTGTGTATGTATGAAGACCAAGCTTAAGCTAGAGACACTTGAAGACCATGGAAGACTAATGTAGAAGAAAAAGACTTTGTATTATGAACTTGTATGACCGAGGCGATGTGACCTCGAGTCCCTTTTGTTTTCTTCTACAAAAAAAAAAAAAACAATGTATCAAGTTGTCTGCTATATATGAAAGCTCAGTAATTGTTCTTGTTTTACGTTATTGCTTATATGTGTGCCTGTGTTATCTATGTGATGCGATGATTGTTTATGTGAATATATATACAAATAGATAGATACTTAGTTAGTAAATAATGTCTAACCAACCCAATACTTCTTACTAGAAGAAGAATGTCGCCTAGACGAGATACCAATACCAACAACTTGCCAAGGACTGAGGCTGAACTGCAAGAACGCATATCACAGGCAATTGCTCAGCACGAGGCCATCCGCTCAGAGCACAGCGGTGGTACCTCTGGAAATAACCCCCCAACTGGTAATGTCAAGTCACCTAAGACACATTACAAATCTTTGGATATTTCTAAATGTGCTTTGTCAAAACTCACGTGTGATATGTGTTGCCTATGTTACAGGCTGTACCTACAAGCAATTTCTGGATTGCAAACCTCTCAACTATGATGGCACAGGAGGTGCTGTCGCTTTTGTTCACTGGTCGAGAAAACTGATTTCGTGCTAAGGATAAGCAAGTGTGCACCGGAACAGAGAGTTACTTATATTTCTGGGTTATTATGGAAGGAGCACTCTCATGGTGGAACCTACAAGTCCAAACTCTTGGCGAAACTCCAGCTTATGCGCTAACCTGGGATGAGCTTAAGGAACTGATGCGCAAGAAATACTGTTCAAGAGCTGAAATCCAGAAACTAGAGACAGAATTCTGGAACTTGAAGATGGAAGGTCCGAAAATAGCCAAGTACATCCAGAGTTTTCATGATCTATCTAGGGTTGTTCGTTATTTGATGGAACCATAATTCAAGAGGATAGAGAGATTTATCTGGGGTCTTGCTCCTGAGATCCTGAGCATGGTCACTACCTCAAAGCCTCCTACCATTGCTGAGGCTATAGATTTGAGTGTTGCACTCACTGAAGAGGCACTTCATTTGGGAAAATTCTCTAAGTTCAATGCAAACAAGAAAGAGACTCATGTGGAATCTTCTAGTGATAACAAGAGGAAGTTTTCAAATTTGAAGAAGGGTACCCAAGCAAGCAAGGACAACTCAATCGCTAACAAACGAAAGGAAGTAGACTCACCTCATGGTGCTAGAGTTTATGGGGAAACAAATGAAACCAGTGGTAAAGGTTATTTGGGTACCAGGCCTTGGTGTAATAGGTGCAAATTGCATCATGATGGTCGATCTGTGAGGGCCAAGTGTGAAAAATGTGGGAAGGAAGGACACAACAAGGATACATGCTGGGTAGGAACGGGAGGAAGAAATGCGAACCAAGGAGGAAACGGTAATAACAATCGGATCGACAACAGAAATCAAGGTGGAAACAACAACAACCACCAGGGTGGAAACAATAACAATAATCAAGGTGGAAATGGAAATGATAGAGGCCAATGATGTTTTAACTGCGGAGACATGGGGCATTTCAGGAAGGATTTACCTAAAGGAAATCAAGCCCGTGGAAGAGCTTTCATGATAGGAGCACGCGAGACACGCCGAGACCCATTCTTACGGGTACGTTCCTATAAACCAACACTTTGCATCATTTCTATTTGATACTGGCGCCGACTTTAGCTTTATATCTATAGAATTTAAAGACATGCTTGACTTAGAAACGAGTAAACTAGACATCCCATATTCTATAGAGTTGGCAAACGAAGAGTTAGTCGAGGTGAGTGAGATTATCAAAGGTTGTATACTCGAACTAGGAGAGCGAAAATTTTCCATCGATCTCCTACCGTCAGTTTGGGTAGTTCTGATGTAGTCGTAGGGATGGATTAGTTGTCCGATAATCGGGTGGAAGTGGTTTGTCATGAGAAATCCAGTTCGCATCCTACTGCCGAATGAAGAGACGGTTGTAATTCAGGGAGATAAGCGCGAGACATCCCCTACGAATCATTAATTGTTTAAAGGCACAAAGTGTCTCCGAAAAGGATGCGTAGCTTTCCTAGCTCACGTGATCAACAAGGAAACAAGGAGCCAAAGTTAGAAGACATCCCCGTTGTGAGGGAATTTCCAGAAGTCTTTCCTGAGGACTTGCCTGGGTTACCTCCACAATGATAAGTAGAGTTTCGGATTGATTTAGTGCGGGAGCGGCACTAGTGGGAAGGCACCATATGGTTAGCTCCGTTAGAGATGCAGGAGTTATCCCACAACTGCAAGAGTTGCTAGATAAAGGATTCATTCGACCGAGTTTCTCACCTTGGGGAGCTCCGGTGTTGTTTGTTAAGAAGAAAGACGACAGTTTTCGCATGTGTATGACTAAGGGAGTTAAACAAACTGACAATCAAGAATCGGTACCCCTTACCGAGAATTGATGATTTGTTTGACCAATTGCAAGGTTCTAGTTATTATTCCAAGATTGACTTAAGGTCGGGATATCATCAGTTGAGAATCCAAGGAGAAAGTATCCCCAAAACGGCCTTTAGGACTCGATATGGACACTACGAGTTCCTTGTCATGTCGTTCGGCTTAACCAACGCACCAGCGGTTTTCATGGACCTCATGAACCGCGTGTGTAATCCGTATTTGGATAAGTTTGTGATTGTATTTATTGATGACATCCTCATATACTCGCGAACCAAGGAGGAACACGAGCAACATCTGCGAGTTATCTTGGAACTCTTGAAGAAAGAACAACTCTATGCGAAACTTTCAAAGTGCGACTTTTGGATTCAAGAAGTGCAATTCCTAGGTCATGTTGTAAATGAGAATGGAATTCATGTCGATCCGGCCACGATCGAAGCAATCAAAAATTGGGAAGCACCCAAAACCCCAACAGAGATACGACAGTTTCTGGGATTAGCAGGCTATTACAGACGATTCATAGAGAACTTTTCGAAGATTGCTCAACCACTAACGTCATTAACACAAAAGGAAAAGAGATTTGTTTGGAGTGAAGAACAAGAGATGGCCTTTCAACTATTAAAAGATAAACTTTGTGGCGCACCTATTTTGTCCCTACCCGACGGTACTGATGGTTTCGTGGTTTATTGTGATGCGTCTCGACAAGGTCTTGGTTGCGTGTTGATGCAACGGGACATGGTCATTGCTTACGCGTCTCGTCAGTTGAAGGTGCACGAGAAAAATTATACCACGCACGACCTTGAGCTGGGTGCGGTGATATTCGTGTTGAAAATCTGGCGTCACTACTTGTATGGTACTCATTGCACCATATTTATGGACCACAAGAGTTTGCAGCACATATTCGACCAGAAAGACTTGAACATGAGACAACGACGATGGGTCGAGTTACTAAACGATTATGATTGCGAGATAAAGTATCACCCGGGCAAGGCGAACGTCGTAGCAGACGCCTTGAGCCACAAGGAGCGTGCCAGACCTCTAAGGGTACGAGCCTTAGAGATGACCATACAAGCTGATCTCGTTTCTCGAATTCGTGGTGCTCAGCAAGAAGCGCTTAAGTTGGATAATTTACAAAATGAAGCTTTGTGGGGAATGGTAGCGCAATTGGTACCAACGGAAGACGGAACATTGTACTTCATGGGACGGATTCGGGCTCCATTCTTTAGTGACTTACGCGCACTTATTCTAGACGAAGTCTATAAGTCAAGGTACTCTATACATCCGGGATCGGATAAAATGTACCAAAACTTAAAGGACATTTATTGGTGGCCTGAAATGAAAGCTGATATTGCTACTTATGTGGGTAACTGCCTTACCTGTGCCAAGGTTAAGGCAGAGTATCAGAAGCCGTCAGGGTTGCTATAACAACCTGAGATTCCTGTATGGAAATGGGAACAAATCTCGGTGGACTTCATTACTAAGCTACCTAGAACCCAAAGAGGCCATGATATGATTTGGGTTATAGTCGATCGACTCACCAAATCCGCGCATTTTCTACCGATCAGTGAAAAGGATAGTACTAAGAAACTGGCAGAAATATACCTTAAGGAAATCGTAGCACGTCATGAAGTGCCCGTTTCTATCATATCCGACCGAGATGGTCGTTTTGTGTCAAGGATTTGGCAAACATTCCAGGAGGCCTTTGGATCTCAATTGAATCTTAGCACGCCTTCCACCCTCAAACAGATGGCCAGAGCGAACGGACAATACAAACCTTGGAGGACATGTTGCGTGCTTGTGTGATGGATTTGGGAGGAAGCTGGGATACTCACTTGCCTTTAGTGGAGATTTCCTAAAATAACAGCTATCACACTAGCATCCAGGCCGCCCCGTTTGAAGCTTTGTATGGGCGAAAGTGTCGGTCCCCACTATGTTGGGCGGAGACCGAGATAAACAACTCATTGGTCTGGAACTAGTCCAGGAAACCACAGACAAGATTCCCCAGATACGCGACCGTATCAAGGCGGCTCGCGATAGGTAAAAGAGGTACGCCGACAAACGACGCAAACCATTGGAATTTGAGGTTGGAGACATGGTTTTATTGAAAGTCTCGCCTTGGAAAGGCGTAGTACGATTTGGAAAACGTGGAAAGTTGAACCCACGTTACATTGGACCTTTTGAAACTCTAAAGAAAGTTGGAACGGTTGCGTACAAGTTGAAACTTCCAGAAGAGCTCGGCAGTGTACACGACACGTTTCACGTGTCTAATCTCAAGAAGAGTCCTACCCAAGAAACAGTCGTCATTCCAGCAGATGAAATTCACGTTAACGACAAACTCTAATTTACCGAAGAGCCTGTTGAGGTTACGGACTGGAAAGTCCACAAGACACAGAGAAGTCGTATAAAGCCAGTCAAAGTTTGTTGGAACTCACAACACGGTCCTGATTTTACATGGGAACGTGAAGACCAAATTAAGTCTAAATACCCGCACTTGTTTCACAACTCCCCTGCAACTGATAATGCAACTTGAATTTCGGGACGAAATTCTTTTAACGGGGGGAGAATGTGACAATTTGCACTTTTCAGGTAATTCTGTACAATATAAACAGTAATTTGTATCTTAATGACTGTGCATGACTTAAATGCTGAGACGAATGATTTCATGATTTCTTTCAAGAACATACATGTGCATTACATATTGCATGACTACTTATCATTATTACATGCAACCTAGTGTGGTTGAATTAGTGTACAAAACAAAGTAAGCACAATTATCAGACTAACTAGAAGTACTGACAGGAGTTCAGTACTCGGACAGACATGGTGTTAAGACACAGATTTAGCCCTGGGAACAAGGGTTACACTAGAATGGTATGTAGGAAAGTAGGAATCATAAAACTGCCTTCCGAGTGATGACATAAGTGTCGAAAGTGCCCAAAACACACTAAACTGCAGAATTCAGCAAAATTCAGCAATTTTCAGCAATTTAACACTAGAATATAATGCAGAATTGAGGTTTAATGATCAGAATAACTTGTTTAGTGTCGGAAGTCAAAACCATCATAAAAGGTACCTCAAAGCACACTAAACTGCGCTATTTAGCACTATAACGAGCCGGTAACCAAACGAATAACCGGACACTACCCTAAACACCAAAATCTAGCTAGAAGCATTGTTTTAATGTTATGAAGCTAATTATGGTCACCAAACATCATAACACATCCTAAAAAACACTAAACACATATAACACTCAAGCATTCCAAATGATCTAGAGGTGCAAGAAGCATAGTTAAGAAGCTTGGAAGCTTTGGAGCTTGAAGGACCATTCTCTAGAGCTTTTATCCACCTAGTTTACCATCTTCATCATCTTGAGTTCTTCCCTAGCCTAGTGCTAGTAGTAAGCCTCTTTGATCTTGTTTTTACTTCTAATTTTAGTGGTAAAAGGAAGATGTAACTTGGTAATCTAAAGAAGCTCATCAAAACATAAAGATGAACCTGAACATAAAGCTTAAAAACATGAAGATCGAAGATGTTTAAGTGTATGTAGTGAACTTGTTTGTTGATTTCTTGTGATATAATGTAGATCATCATAAGAAGCTTGCTAGATGATGATTAAACACATGATCTGGCAAGTGTAAGGATGGATCTTGAGGGAAATCATGGTGATCATCCTTTATGTTAAGAGTGAACTTGAAGATGAACATGATTTTATGTAGGATGATGAGTCCTACAAGTTGTGAACCTTAAAAATATGAGATTTCAAAGATGAACATTTCAAGAAACTAAAATCTACATCAAGATTCAACATGACTTGGTTTTAAAAGAAAATGAACATGTTTCTAAAGGTTAAATAGAACTAGGGTAGTGTATGTGACATGAAAAATGCATGGAGAATAGTTTTTGTAAAATCAAGTTGTAAGTTGTAAAAGATGGAAATCTTGTAAAAAAAAATCGTTTTTAGTGTTAGATGAACATGTTAAACATCATGTTAAAATACTGCAAGATTTTATAAAACTTCAAGTTCACATCATGTTGTAAAAATGCATACTATGGCTTATGGTAAGTTATATGTAAATTGTTGATGATTGATGATGAATTTTTGAAAAGAAAATAATATGCTATTAAGCATGGAAACCTCCATTTTAAGGGGAAACTAAGGCAAAATATTTGTAAAAATTAAACACAGAGAAAAATAATTTTAAAACAAGTGTTTACAAGTAATTTTAATCTTGGTTTTAATATGAAAAGTTGCCATAATTTTTGTTATAAAAATGATGAATATTGGAGGTTGATTTTGGTAATTAAAATGGCTAAGTAAACATTTAGGGAAATATATATATTTAGATGTCACAAATTATGTGCTACTTGTATATGGATTGTATTAGTTATATTAAAATAAGAAACCTTGAAAATAATACATCACAAGAAAATAAATATATATCTTATACCCAAATAATGGACAAATCGGACAATGAATATTTGGACTATATATACATATATATTCTGGAAATAAATTAGCAACTTGACAAATGTGATAAACGGTATTTTCGAAACCGAAGAGACGGTGAAATATGAAATTTTACAACTAGTACAAAATATATCATATTTTATCAAAGGAGAAAATATATTATTTTTATAGTGGGAGAATATATATATATTTTCATCAACAACCTAAACATATATTATTTTTGGTAAAAACTAAAAATATATATATTCTTAACCGTAATCTTAAAAATATATTATTTTTAAGATATATATGGAGATATACACATTTTTGTCGAATAACATTTATAGATAATTTTTCTATAAAAATCCTCTTAAAATAATATATATATTTTAAGAATATAAAGTTGACAACTTATTTGTACAAGGATAATAATCCGAAAAATTACTTAAATTAGGTATAAAATACTTATTAAACACAAGAAGTACGTATTTCAATACACATAAATACGTACTGGCATACACTACAAGGATTATACAAAATACACAAATACAAGTATACCTATACTTGAAGAATATGTATGTGAAAAGCATATGATGAAACAAGTTGAAAATATATTATTTTAACAATATTCCAAAACAAGTCTGAAATAAATAAATAAGACTAAGAGTCGTTACACGACCTAAACATCTAATAAAACCTAACACGTGTGTAGGTTGTAGTACGACTCGAGGAGATCTACTTTGAGTACACGAGATTACGGACGCAAACTTGTGAGTTCATGTCCCCCTTTTTACTTAATGTTTTTGGTTTACAACTTTCGGGGGAAAATACATGTTAACAAGGGTATGATTAAACTATGGAATGAACTCTTAGATCATGTGAGCATAGGTTGCAACTAAGGTGCCATAAATCCTTTTGAGGACCAAGGAACAAAGGTTAGATCTAATGGGTACGGGCGAGCCCCACTCACGGTCCATGGGTGACCACTTAGAGTGCTCTTGTGTCCACTGTCGAGGGTTCGACACTTAAATTGCCTACACGGGTTGAGTACCTCCTATGTCGTCACACATATTAATGTCCTTGCAAAACATTAATGATCAACATGTTCCTATACGTTTTACATACCTATATTCGACACTAGAAACTTTAAAATGTTTTTGAGATTCATTTGATGCGCATATACTTAAAACACATGAGGTCGCTCAACTTTTGTTGATGTTTTTTTCCACTTACATGTATTTCAGGAAATTAGACAGATCTTGGTGTTGGTGTTACAATCAAGCTTTTGAACTTCAAGTCTAGATGTCATCCACTTTTGGGAAGGTTTGATCCATATATCTCATCCTTGATGAGATATAGGATGCAAAACCTCATAAAACTGAACTTTTGTAAAATAAGTCCTTTATGGAACTTTAAAACGTATGTTGGTTGTAACTTAAATTAAATACTCGTGATGGTTGGTAGTTAAACAACTTATGGTTTGTAATATTTTAGGTTTATGATGTAACATCCGTCAAAAACCGTGTTAATCAAACCCGCTTCGTTTATTAACCGAACAACCAGTTAAAAATTTCGTTGCGTATTTAATGCTCAAATTAATTTTAAACGATACATAATTAATAAGTATATTAGAATATAAAATTTATATTTGAAAATGTATTAAAAATAGTGAATTAAAAATAAAATGCTGAAGCCGGGTTTCGAACCCGGGTCAGCCGGATATTCACAAAGTCTTAACTCTCACTCGCTCAACCACTCCGCCACTTGTGTTGTTTGTTTACATATTGAAACAATTAATACATAAAATAAATCTAGAAATCAAACCCAGTTACACAGCGCGCCCAAATCCGCTGACGCCGGAAAATCCGACGATTTCGTCAATCATCATCGGTTACCTTTGACTTAACGTAAGAATTAACAACGCCATCGGTTATAACCGATGTCCAGTCCGCGACATTAGTCATAACCGCCGGAGAATTTTTGACTAACGAATCAAGACGGTAATCAGACCCAATTCGTCGATGTTCTTCCCTATAAATACACACTCTAGCTTCTGATAACCTTTTCTCGCTCACAATCACACCAATTCTCGACGCAATTTCACTCGCCGGAAAATCTCTGCAAGTCGCCGGAAAACCGAGACTTTCATCTACACGGTAAATACCTCGACTTTTTCTGTTTTAACCCATTGTTAGATTATTACTAACATCAATCCCTCACCCAGAATCTATTCCAGACGACGTTGCCGGATTTTCTGTTTTCGCCGGAAAACTTCTGAAAGTTCCAGAATCTCACTGTTTGCCGGTATGATCATTTAAACCTACTGATAATCGTTGCTCAGTAGTTCAATCTCATATCTAATCAATCAATCTGATTTTTGAATCCGAACAGAGGGACTTCACAAAACAGAGCCGACGATCTTTGCCGGATTTCTGAAGAAGACAATCTGTTCGGTACAATCAATCCCCAAACCCTTTCTGTTCAATACATTACGATTGCTCACAATGTTCCTTAACCGAATTAAACAAGAAACAGTTAGTTAACCGTTGTCTGTGTTTTGAACGAAGAAGACGAAGTCGTGTATGATATAAGATTAATTAAAATCAATATTATGAATGGGTTAGACACACAGTCCAGCGGTGGACTGTGTGCAAACAATATGCATACGTCCCGAGTTCGATCCTTGACACACACACATTCGCTGTAATAAAATGTCTTTTTTTTAAACTGAACCAGATCCACAATAGTAAGATGTTAAGTATAATAAAAACCAGAATATTTACCAAGTTAGACACACAGTCCAGCGGTGGACTGTGTGCCAAACTAAACCACAGGTCCCGGGTTCGAGACCTGTGGCGAGCACCGAGTTGATGCAATTAAATCCTTTTTAAAATAAATGATTTTCGGATTAACTTAATTAGTGTATAAATATAATTAAAAACAGAAATATTTCGGGTTAGACACGTAGCTCAGTTGGTAGAGCTGCGTGCACGCGTACGGGAGGTCACGGGTTCGAGTCTCACCCAGCGCACTCATACGAACGACCGAACCGGTCAACGGTCAGCGGTCAACAAGTCAACGGTCAAAAAGTCAACATTTTTTATTATTTTTATTTATTTATTTTATTTAAAAATCAATTAAAAATACTTAAAAATAACGTTTTTAAAGTTAGAAAATAGCCTTAAACTCACAAAAATATATCTAATAATCCTACTAAAATTGATTAATAAAATCCGCTTATTTACCATACCTTTTCGTTATTAATTAGGTTAGTTATCTCTCGTCGATCAATCCTCTAAACTCGTGCGCATTCAACATCTTCAAGCAAACGCACCCAATGTGAGTGAATCTCTATAAATTCCCCGTTTTAATCACGTTTTTGGGGTGTATCATGTGTCTTATTATTTATCACATTTAAACTATTGTGCATCTATCATATCCATGAACAAATGTGTATTCAACATGTATTATCTGTTTGTGTGATTATTGTTTAGATTAAATTTATCATTTTCAGTACATACGTTTTCATAGGCCGCCGCTCCCCATTACCTATGAGCGTTGAGCTGTTCCCCATTACCTATGAGCGTGAACGAGGCGTTGCCAACACACGATCGGCTCCGTTTGATTGAGCCTTGATCGCACATACATTTCATCATAGGCCGTCTGCTCCCCATTACCTATGAGCGTGAGCCGTTCCCCATTACCTATGAGCGTGAACGAGACGTTGCCAACATTTACATTATCATTCATGTTACATATTCAAGCAAGGTGTTTGTTATTGTATGCTATTTGTTTGTTATTGTATGTTTACTTACGTTTGTTCATATATGATTATTGCACAACTTTTCCATATTAAATACAACAAGAAATAAATAATAAATGTTTCTAACAAGGTTCACTCGCCAACTTTTTGTTGATCCAAAAACCATTTTTACACATGATACAGGTGAACAGGATGAAGCAAGAAAAACATAGGAAATGCCTTAGAAGAAAATAATGAAGTCTAGAAAGATGTGTAGAACATGTTGTAATTATGATTGTATTGTCACACCCCGACCCGCAGCGGAATAAGAGTCGGGCATAATTGGGTTATCACCAAAGCTCATGACATTTACTATTATGTTTCATATTTAATAAAGTCAAAGTTACATTTTCAAATATCCAAACATGTTCATTCAATACAAAGGAAATAAACCAAACATAACAATCCCAACTCTAAAACGTTTTATTCTTCTAGTCCAAGTCCTATGTGTTCCTAGCTGCTGCTGCTTCACCTGTATCATGTGTAAAATGGGGGTTTTTGGGTCAACATAAGTTGGCGAGTGAACCTTATTAGATAAACATTTATTTAAGAATTTATGGTTAGTTTATCAATGAAAAATTGTGCATAATCATAGATGAGCAAATGTAAATAATCAAGTAATGGCAAATAGCAGTCACAACTATAACATACAATAACACATGGCAGCATACATGAACATACCAACATCATACTGTAAATAACATAAATGAAACTGTGCGATCAAGGCTCAATCAAACGAAGCCGATCGTATTGCATGTACTGAAAATGAAACTGTGCGATCAAGGCTCAATCAAACGGAGCCGATCGTATTGCATGTACTGAAAATGAAAATGTCTGTGCGATCAAGGCTCAATCAAACGGAGCCGATCGTATGTGGGCACGCCAGGTTCAACCGCATAATAAAATGGGGAACATGCTCAACGCTCATAGTGTAATGGGGAGCGGCGGCCTATGAAATTGCATGTACTGAATAATAAATTGCATCCAATAATAACTACTTAACAGCATCAAACTAAATACACATGTTCATGATATGATGTATGCACAATGGTTTTGATATAGTATATATATACAAAGACACATGATACACCCCAAAACGTGATTAAACGGGGAATTTGTAAGATTCACTCACCTTGGGTGCGTTGGATTGGAGATGGTGAGATGCGCACGAATTAGATGGGCGGACAACGAGAAATACTAACCTAAATAATAACGGAAAAATATAGTGGATTTTATTAAGGGTTTTTAATGAAATTTTTATATATATTTTTGTGAGTTCAAGGCCATTTTCTATCTTTAAAAATGTTATTTTTAAGTATTTTTAATTGATTTTTAAATTAAATTAAATAAATTAAAATATAAAAAAAATTGTTTATTTAGCGTTGACCGTTGACCGTTGACCGGTTCGGTCAGCGAATTAATCTGCGCCGGGTGAGGCTCGAACCGGCGACCTCCAGTACGCGTGCACGCAGCTCTACCAACTGAGCTACGTGTCTAACCCGAAATAATCTTGTTTTTATTTATACTTATACACTTATTCAGTTAAATCCGAATTTCCTTTATTTACAAAAACATTTTAATTCAATCGGACCGGTGCTCGTGACGGGTTTCGAACGCGCGACGTGTGATTCATGTTGCACACAGTCCACCGCTGGACTGTGTGTCTAACCTGGTTATTATCTCAGTTTTTATTATACTTAACAACTAACTGGGTTATCCCGATTTAGTTTAAACAAAAAGGCCTTTTATTATACAAGGAGTGCGTGGAGCAGGGATCGAACTCGGGACGTGTATGGTTTTTGTTTGCACACAGTCCACCACTGGACTGTGTGTCTAACCCGTTTATAACTCCGATTTTAATTAACCTTATATCATTACTGAACTCGTCTTTTTCATTACAAATGCAGACATCAATCAAACAACCGATACGCGATTAATTTAGTTAATGAACATGATGTCCAGTTAGAATGCATTGAACCGAAAAGCTTGGGGAAAGAAGATACCGAACAGATCGTCTTCTTCAGAGAATCCGGCGAAACTTGTCGGCTCTGTTTTTGGAACCTTCGGCTGTGAGAATCAATTAACAGGTTTAAGGGATTAGATGTGAAATTGGACTAATGAGTATTGATTATCAGTACGTTGGAATGAGCATACCGGTAATCAACGAGTTTCCGACAATACCAGAGTTTTCCGGCGAAAACAGAAAGTCCAGCAATGTCGTCTGTGGTTGATTATGAGCGATGGGTTATTGCTAGTAAGGTTCTAACAATGGATTGAAACCGTAAAGTAGAAGTATTTTACCGGTTTGAGTTGAATACGGTTTTCCGGCGACTTTTGCAGAAAATTCCGGCGAGCTGTTTTAGGTGTTCTGGTGGTCCGAAAATGAAATGGAGTGTTGGTATGGTATCTCTGAGTCGCGAGAGTGGTCTGAAGTTTGTGTAATTCTGGACTTGATGATTTTTCGGTTTTAAAAACCGACAATGATGAGTCTTTAAGTTTAATCAATTCCGATTTGCTTAGAAACCATCGTGCATCGGTTATAAACTGAATGTGTGAAATAAACAACGAAATGACGATTGGTTTGCCGATTACCGTTTCTCAGATAGCGCAACCGGTTTCAACTGGGTTTGTGTATAAATTTCATTTGTGTTCCTAGAGTTAGCAGAAAACACAATGTGGCGGAGTGGTCTTGGGAGTGAGTGTTAAGTTGTTGAAAGGTGTCTTGGCTGACCCGGGTTCGAGTCCCGGCAGCGTTATAATTTTTTTATTTATTTTATTTTAACTTTTCATCAAATATAATTTTTATAGTTTAGTTTATTTATTAATTATGTATTGTTTTAAATCAAAATAATCATAAATATTCGACATAACTTTTATAACTTGATATTCGATTACAAAACGGAGCGGGTTTTGAAAACCCGATTTTTACAAATGTTACATGTATGATCTCCTTTAAATTGTAATAATAAATATGAAACATTATAATAAATGTCATGAGCTTTGATGAAAACCCAATCATGCCCCGATCACCTTTTCCGCTGCGGGTCGGGGTGTGACATATGAATGGATGAACATCGTTGCTTTTATCATATAGTTGTTTATTATAATCGAATGCAATGAAAACTGATCAAGTCACACACACATGCTTTCGCAAAAGACATGGTGTGACAACCAAGATCCTGGAATGGCATACATCTTAAAGCTTATTTCAAGTAAGTTTAGAAGGTGAATTCTTACTCAGGATGGTATGAATTTTATATCTTTTAAATATATATTTAATTTAAGTTATTATTCTTTGAAACCCAATACTGACTTAAATATCGGAGGGGTGTTAGCCAAGCTAACACCCACTTAGTTTAAAGGGGTTTTGTAGGATGTGTTTCAAGATAATACGCCAGGATACTTGCTCAAGATGGATCGAAAGATTAGAGATTGACCCCCTTCTCACGTTTATGGGATTTAGATCCCTTCACAGGTTTAAAGGTATTCACCTTTCTTCCGAATTGGGTTTAAACACCCACTGGAGCGCACGTTCCGGGTATAGTTCAAGATGGCGGGACCAGTTCATGTAAAAGTTGCTGACAATTTCGTTATTGTTGGCTATATCCCGGATCCTTACGGTATATGAGGATTGATCACCCTCTCTCACCGAAAGGGTATTTTCATACTCTCTAAGGTTTAAAGGTTTTCGCCTTTCTAAGTCTTGGAGTTTATACACTCCCGCCTGTAGTGCACGAAACTAAGGGTTTATCCCCAGCAAAATTAAAGTCTTTGAAAAGTTCCAAATTGTGATTGTGTTCATACACGTTCTTTTATGAACAAAAAGTTGTAAAGTTTCGTCACTAAGTGGAAAAATGTTCAAGTATGCCACGCACTAATGCAATATCCTGCCCAGACAGGGGACATCCATGCTAGGGACATTGCAAAGGATTCAAAGGTTGGAAGTTATTTCCTAAGTGTTTCTGGTATGGTTTTTTATTTCTCAAAGCTTGGAAGTCTTATCTGAATGATCTAGGTTTTTATAGTTATATTTAATCAAGTTTTATCTAACATTTTGATTAAAGACAACAAAGATACTGAACGTTATATCAGTATCCTGGTCAGGATATTTGATCAGGATGTTTAAAACATATTTTTCCAAAATGAAAACATAGCAACAACAGTTAAAGCCAATAGGATTAGTTTATTATTAACATATCAAAATGTCATACTCTTGTCTTCGTCTTAAACTAAGACCCATCCACCAAGAGTATGATAAGTTCTAAGGCGTATAAACATTGATAACCAAGGGCTTCGTCCTGGAACCCAGGGTCCCTCCACCTTTGGCCATCATATTGTATCTAAAAGTGCAGGAAAGTAAAATTGTTCAAGTGCAGGAAAAGTAAAATTGTTTAAGGGTTACAGACCATAAAATTTAAAAAGTGGGCTCCGGCCTAGGCATCAATATCCATCATCGCCCACTTCGCTGCCCTTATTCTGCAGCACCTCCAGCAACATCCTTGGCAGCATCACCAACCACACCTTCACCATCACCGCCAGCATCACCAGCCACACCTTCACCATCACCGCCAACATCACCAACATTCGCTCCAGCATCAGCCCCAAGATCCTCACCGCGTCAGCTTCTACCTCAGTCACCTTGGAAGGCTCTTCAACCGCTGACTTAGCAGGATACTCCACAAGATTACCACCGAGATCCTTCAATTTTGCCTCCCAGGCTCCAATGGACCAGGTTGGGTATTCAAAACCCATAGCTCTAGCTTCATAGGCCATCTTCAACCTGGCCTGGAGGAGGGAAATGACGACGAAACTCTTGAGGCCCTCCCTGTAGGTGGTCATATCCTGCTCGTGTTGAGTCTGAACAACATCCAGCTTAGCTTGAGCTTCTTAGGCAGCCTGAGACTCCTAGGTCATCGCCTTGAATTTGTCTTCGTAATGCTGAGACTTGGTGGCAACAATCTTTCCCTGGTCCACGATTGTGACTTCAGCCTTCTTTAGCTTGGCCTCTAGCATCTTGTTGACCCCGCAAGCTTCCTCGTAAAGATGCGTTAGGCGGCCAAGACATACAATTAGAAATACAGGTATGAGCATATATAACATAATCAGGATATTTGCTCAGTATATATGTGCAGGATACATGATAAGGATATTTACCTAAGTAAGGAAAGAAGTCATCAAGCCACTGGACTCAAAGAACCCCTGGTTCTCGTAAGAGAAGGCTTCAGCAGAAGCTGCCGGGGAGTCGGTCTCTTTCCTCTTGCGGGAGCTGGAGGCACGAGCCTTTGTTGCTGAGGAAGGCTTGGGGGTGATTGTGGGCTTGGAACTGACATGCAGTTTAGACGTGGTGGAAGCTTTGGAACTTGGCTCTATCTTTACCGGAGTAGGCCCGGAGTAGCTGTCGAGTTCGTCATGGTGAAACACTTCAGGGATCTTGGTTGGGTCTGCACAAGAGGGAAGAAATTTCAACTTTTCAATATCCTGAGGTCTTAACTAACCAAATATATGCAAAGATATGTAGAACAGATATTCTTACCAGACATGTTGGAGCTTGAAGGTTGGCTTAAACTTGTGGGGAGTGGAGAAAAGCTTCTTTCACTTTCCGATAACCGGTAGACAGCACTGATCCTCCCTTTCGATTCTGCGGATGGAGGGGCTAGTTCTTTGAGATTCGCAGCATAAAAAGTAAACATGGATGTCAGTTTGGGATGTAAGTTCAGGATACATTTGGGGATATTCCCAAAACCCTAAATCCTACCAACAGTCAACCATTTCACACAAATAAACACCCTTGTCAATGGAGTCCCTTTTGACAAAGAAGAACTTTCGTTTCCACTCGTCCTCATTTTTTTTGGCTTAAGAATGGGGGGTGTTTGGAGGTTGAGAATAGCAGGAATCGGCTAGAACCATGGGATCGTAAACGATAGGCGATGGCTATATCCTCAACACATAGCTCAGGAATGTGATGAGTCTTGATCCGGTCCAGCACACTAGCACCCTCCAAACCATGGGCATGGTTTGGGCAAAACTAAGACCGGTAAGGTGAAAAAGCGCATGATAAATTCCGAGAAAGGGTATCGAAGTCTAATGGAAAAGGGATAAAACAAGAAACAGATCCACTCTGTAGAAGACACGTCTGACCGGAGATTCCGGTCAAACGACCGAATGATCTCTCCGGCGGGAAAGGCGTCGGAGGCTCTAACATCGGGGATATCGACATTATCAAAAGAACATGCTTCTTTCATTGGCTCCTTGAGGAGGTTTTGCTCAACAAATGTTGGAACGGAATCGGCAATGTGTGAGCGTGTTCGGTTGGCCATGGCAAAATGAAGAAGTAAAACAGAGAAAATAGAGAAGTAAGAAGGTGATACCTGAAAGCTCTGAAGTGATGTGATAATAATCAAGAAGAAAGGTGAAGATATAGGGGGAAAATAGATAATGATGAGTAAAAGTAGCATTTTAAGTTGCATCATGTCACATCAACATCTATATCCCATTAAGAGCATAGATTAATACAAAGAAAAATATGTCCGTTTGGATCAGAGGATCCCAACAGTTATATTTTTGGGGACAATTGTTGTGGGTGGAATTTCTGACCCATATCCTGATGACATATCCTGATATGTCATATATATGATGCTGCTACTGGGATACTGAACCAGGATATTGGTAACATCCTGCGGGGGTATCCTACTCGCTATTAACCTTAATCTTTGGTTGCAAGGTACCAACGGATATGAAGACTTCGTCTCCCCGAAGACTCGTCAAGAAGGTTAGGATACGGATGTTGGAGCCGGAGAAAGATTTACAACGGTTACAAGGGAATATTCAAGGCATCCCTAGAATATAGGATAGTTTGTTATATTCGATTACTATTTACAGGGGGCCTGGATCAACACTAGAACATACACAATCTCGTACACTTTCACTTTCTAATTGTAGCAACAATCACAAACACTCACGACACTTACAATATTCGATCATTGTAACACTTAGAGCTGATCCAAGCAGTATCCCAAAGTTGTATCCTGCTGTTTAATCAATAAGAAGAATAGGGCAGCTGACGATTGTCAGCTCCCAAGGTTTTATGCCGGCGATCTAGATTGATTAAGGGTTTTCCTCGTACATCCTGAGTCAATTTCTACTTTTATCGCATTCATTTATCATTTTGATATAGTTCATTATCCTGAAACTATATCCTGCAACTGTTTTCATAATCAACCAACGAAAAACATTTTTGCAAACCACAATAGCACGTTATCTCACATACTAAGTTTGATCACTTAATTGCTTCGGTAATTTTTGACCAAAACACTTATTATAGAAATTTACTAAAGCGATAAATAATGTAAAAAAAACGTTTCTTAAAAAAGCAAAAACCACCATTATATACGCCGCGTATACGCCTATACGCGGCGTATATAAAGGGGAAAATACCATTTTACCCCTAGTTTGGGTTGCGTATAGCCCCAATCCAGGGGTATTTGGTCTTTTTAACCAAACTTGCCCCATGTACATGCCTCGTAGAGGCCTATATCCTCGTATAGGAAAAGACCATTTTACCCTTGGATTGGGGGTATACGCAACCCAAACCAGGGGTAAAATGGTATTTTCGCCCTTTTATATACGCCGCATATAGGCCTATACGCGGCGTATATAAATGGTGGGTTTTTTTTATTAAGAAACATTTTTATACATTATTTATCGATTTAGGAAAGTTCTATAATAAGTACTTTACCAAAATAAATAAATAAAAACATTATTAAGTATTGTATAGTATACGTCTCGTATAGCCCTCGTATAGGCCTATGGATTTAGTATCGTATCATATAATGTAGTATGACTCTCGTTTCTATATGTGTAGTATAGTATCATATCTTATCGTATGGAATAGTGTAATTATAAGTCTCGTATAGGTCCCCTGTAGGTCTTGTATATGCCTATAGGCCTATACAGAACCAAAACTACACTTCTAATCTTATAAGGGACCTATACTACACCTATAGGCCTATACCGGTGTTGTATCGTATCCTATAGTATCGTATCGTATTGTACCCTATCGTATAGTGTAGTATAAGTCTCGTGGTCCTTTATAGGTCTTGTATAGGCCTATACGAGACCTAAATCACACATATAGTCCTATACGGACCTATACTACACCTATAGGCCTAGACGAGTGTTGTATCGTATCCTACAGTATCGTATCTATTGCATTGTATCGAATCATATAGTGTATAGTATAAGTCTCGTATAGGTCCCCTATAGGTCTTGTATATGCCTATAGCCCTATACGTGACCTAAACCACACCTATAGTCCTATAAGAGACCTATGCTATACCTATATGCCTATACGGTGTTGTATTGTATCCTATAGTATCGTATCATATTGTATCGTATAGTGTAGTATAAGTCTGATATAGGTCCCCTATAGGTCATGTATATTCCTACTATACTGTACTATACTACACAAATACGAGACTTAAGTTATACTACGCTAACCGATACGATACTACATCTATACTTCTATACGAGGCCTATACATGACCTATACTATACGATACTACACCTATATACCTATATGAGTCCTATATGGGACTATACTACGCTATACGATACGATATCACACTTGTAGGCTTATACGAGGTTAATACGGAACCTATACTACACCTATACGACAAGATATTTATAATAACGTATAAAAATGATTACTGTTGTAAAAAATGTTTGTAAGAAATACTTATTTTTTTATTTAATTAAAATAGAAAACTTTATTTTTTTATAAAATTTGCTAAAACGATTAATATCATATAAAATGTGTGTAAATAAATCCTTTATATACGCACATATAGGCCTATACGCGCGTATAGAAGCAACTAGACCAAAACTAACACCAGTTAGACACTGATTTTTATGCAACCCTATAGGTCGCTTATAGACCTATACATTGCGTACAGACCTATACGCTGCGTACATAAACCCTAAAGTGTGTAAACCGACACTTTGGGTGTGCCAATAGTTTGAGCCTTATAGAATACTCAAGTTGCGTAACCGATTTGATCAAACAAATTTCATCAAATACCTTACAAAGCCTTAACGGTAACAGGTAACTCTTTAATGAAACCCCCTGTTACCAAACGAGTATGGCCGTTGATCTGGCGTCTTCGAGAACTTAAAAAAAATAGACCCTACGACATAAGAAATTGGGCCCAAAATAATGGTTAAGAGGAAATGAATTAAAAAAAATGATATTGGTGCCAAAGCAAGGACTTAAATTTGAGATCTCTACATTATCTTATAGATGGTTTTCCAACTCCACTACTAACATTTTTATGTATAATAAACGAATGCATATGCTAAATATATAATTTAATATATATACAAAAGCCTATAAAAACCTTTCGGCCCCTTTGAAAATTTGGGCCTTGAGTGATAGCCGGCCCAATGGCTGGTTTGGCGTTGATGGCCAGTTGGAGACTTGAACAAATGGGTGCTATGTTTATCCCACCAAAGTAACGCAAATGCAAGTCAAACAAAATCAAGCAATAGGTGAGTTTTAGGTCGCTGTATGACAAACTGTTTCGAAAAAAAAGATTATATTTCATTTTACATTGTGAGAAAAAATATAATACCATTCTCGTAAAACAAGTTATAATAAAATGAATAGAATGCATATAATAGAAAAATAATTGACATCGAATCAATATCTTGTGATAACAAGAATCGAACATAAAAGAAGTATCACTTGAGGCTGTATAAAACATATCCCCCATATAATAAATTTCACTACTATTTTGTGTCTCATAATCGAAGCTGTATCACTATTGTCGATATCAAGGATGGCTCGACTAGATAAAAAAATAAATTAGCGCTTAGGGTCTCCAGATTTAAGGGCCCCAATTTTATAGAAGAATTTTTTTAATAAAATTTCACTCCTACTCTACAATGAGTGATTTTGTGCATTCTAGGATTTGTATATAAAACATTCGTGCTATCATATTTTCATGTGTTAGAATCTTAAACGAGACCCTGATTTTATAGTACTTTTGGCCTACGAGACCCTGATTTTATAGTACTTTTGGCCTAAAAAGGTTAAGCCGGCATTGTCGTATAATGCCAAGTATGAAATTAACACAAGGCTTTTTATGTTGATTTTCTCGTGTAAATGAGTAAACGTGTGGTCGGTGTTTGGTATTACACCTTAAAAAATAGACTATATTTTCATCTCTTTTCTATCTGATTTTCTTGTATGAAAATGTTAATTTAAAAGTTACAAAAAAGAAACCTACATACAAACTAATATTCTAATCATCAACTTGACAACATCAAACTATTTTAATGTGATCAATCGACACGGATTGCATAAACAACATAATACATATTCAAACATTTTGGATCCGATTTATTGACTTTGCATAGGAAAACAAGACCAATACCCGTGTGGAGAGTCGGATCACAACTCTGTTTACACGAGACTCAGAATTTGGTCCAACATTCGTGTTCGAAATTCCAATTTTCAAATTTTTAGACCGAGTATATATTGTCTTTCTTTAAACACCTATTCATTTAATACAGTATACACAGCTTTATAATTTAACTGAGATACCACAACTTGGGGGTTTATTTACTATTTACTAATATATTTACTAATAATACATTTTCATTTTCAATGGAGTGAATGGTGTCATCTCTATTGGTCCAGCTAATAAAGCTAAATTATGATTTTACCTCTTTTAAATTTACCGTTTTACCCTTGGTTTTGTTTTTCTCTTCTTCTAGCTAAATTATAGTATTGCACTCAGCTAAAGTTTATAGTTTGGCATTGTTTTTGTTTTCCTGTCAAACAGAGCTGTCCTCAAGAACTCTCAAAAATTTTTAAGGCCTCGGGCGACAAAAAGAATTGACCCAAAATTATGGTTAAAGGGAAAAAAATTTAAAAAAATTAAACCTTAGTGTTGGAGCCAAAACTTAAACTTGAGACCTCCACAAATTTTAAGATGGTTTTTTTTCACTCAACTATCCACATTTTTTTTGAATTATTAATGAATGCATATACTAAATATATAATTTAACATATATATAAAATCTCATAAAACCTTTTGGGCCCTTTGAAAATATGGCTCTCGAGCAACGACACGGGTTGGCCGGCCCAAGAGCCAACCTGCTGTCAAATTACGAATTTGCTCCCAGTGTAAAATTACAGTCATACTATCGTTTTAGTGTTATTTTTATAAAACTATGATAGTGTTTTGTTTTAATTGGTTGGCTTGGTGTAATAGTGTCAGGCAGCTGCCTGACACTTCCCATTAGTCCAGCTAAATTACGATTTTCCCCGTTCAAATTTACAGTTTGCTATTGTTTTTAATTTTTTCCTCCCAAGCCAAATTACGATTTTGCCCTCAGTTCAAATTTACATTTTTCCATCGTTTTTGTTTTTTTCCTTCCAAATTAAGAGTTTGCCCACAATGTAAAATTACAGTCATGCCATCGTTTCAGTTTTTTTTGACAAAACTATGGTAGTGTTTTGTTTTAATTGTTTGACTAGATGTAATTTTTGTTCGTGCCAGATGGCTGCCTGACACGCGTTCATTTGTCATGCTAAATTACAATTTTGCCCTATTTTAAAATTATAGTATTTCCATAATTTTAGTTTTTGTCTTTTGCAAAACTATGACAGTGTTTTGTTTTAATTGATTGACTAGATTTAATTTTTTTTTGAGAATGTGTTACGAGTAGTAGGTACAAGTAACCGAAAACACAAACGTACATGTTACGAGAGAGAAATATTTGGCTTGGTGCCCCGCAACGCAGGCGGGGCAATAACTAGTTATTTATATATCCTAATTATGCTTTTAAAATGCACATAATTTTACATATACCAATAGAACTTATACATTATTATTATTATATAATTTATCAATTCCTTAGATACAATGAAACATGAACTTTTTTTTTTGTTTTTTTTCCTTTTGTGTATTTTTGTCTTTTCGTGACCTATTAACTTTGACCTCTAAATCCAGAGACGAAGACTTTTGTACGCCACATGTGAATTGAACTCACATACTCGGTGCACCGAGGGTTACTGGGAATGAGAATGAGGATATTTAGTTATATATGTATTTTTAAAGATTAATGTTAAACTGAGATAAGCTTAACTTTTTAAGAATGAAAAATTGTTTCTTTATTTATAAGAAAGTCTGAATGGAAATCTAAAGTTTTAATATTATATTTATTTTGACTTTTACTGAAAATGGATATCGTGCCGCTATCGTTGTAAATCGAACGAAACCCACTAAAACGTGAATAGTAATTTACTAATTTGATCAAAAACTATACAAGTGCCTATAACAATATTAAAAGTTCGCATTTTTAATCGTAAACTATACGGGTATCGATACGTGACGAACGAAACCGAGTTCAACCGAACATCGGTACCAATATTGGTAGTATCAAAACCAATATTTTTATGGTTTTCGATTGATATAAAACACGGGTCAATATTCTTAACGGCATATCACGACTTTATTTTTTTAGTTTCCTTCTTTCAGCTGTTATAAGTAGTATCGTTACTAGAACAAATTCAACCAATACTAACTGAGTTCCCGCCAAATAGCACGGAGAAAACTACTAGTTATTTTAAAACGTATGGATGAATGTCATGAGATCTTAATTTTTTTTATATTTCAGTGACTGAACAGTAAATTGATATAACTAGGGATTCTTTGGTCACATCCATTTTGTGCCTTTTCATTTTAGTATTAAAAATGTATGGTGCACGTCTTACTTTCCAAAAAGCATCTCCATTTACATTAAATTAATCTTATCCTTTAACTTTTGTTTGTATGTATGTATAGACAAAATCTCTAAAAAAAATTCTTAAATATATCAAATGCAAGAATATGACTGTCATTCTAAATGAAAATAATGTTCAAAACAGTAGTTTGTTTATTTTCAAGACCAAAAGCGTGATATAATAGAATCAAAGGACAGATATATAAAGAAATTGGAAGTTTACCATATAAAATAGAAGGGTAAATTACATTTTTCGTCCTTTATGTTTATAGCGGATTGCAATATATAGCCTTTATCTTCAATAATTACAGTTAAAGTCTTTTATTTGAAAAACCCATTGCACCTTACGTCCTTTGATCCTAACCTGGTTAAAACTTTCAGTTAAGTGTGGTCATGTGCAACCCATGTGAGGGCAAAACAATCATTTAATACATAAAAAAAGAATATCAAATGTAAAAAACTTATATAAAAACCTATAAACCTAAACCATAATCTTCACCTCCCCTGCACACTCTCTCTCACCCAGTGTTGTAGTAATCGCTAGTCGCTAGTCGCTAGTCGGTGTAGGGACTAGAGATTAATCAGAATTAATTGGGATTACAAGATTAGTTTGATTAATCGGCGACTAATCGAGGATTAATCGGCACCTAGTCGGGATTTTTACAACGATGCTCTCACCTGTACTATCTCCATCATCATCAAGATCCAACCCATCAGAAATCAAATCCAAGTTATGAACTTTCCTTAAAATTTATCAAATAATCTCCTAAAATTGAATAAAAATACATGGGTTACACAAGAACCCTAAATTACAGTGGTTTGTTTTACCGATTCGTCTGTACAGTGGTGGTGGAATGCAAGATCAGAAGCTCCGAAGAGATGTTTCATACTTTCATCTAGCGATTTTGTGATTCCACGAGATTGAGATCAACTGGTTCCTGTTTGATTTGGAGAATAAAATCGGTGAAAATGTGTTGTAGTGGTGGTGGAATGCAAGATCAGAAGCTCCGACGAGATGCTTGGTGCGAGGGTTCGAGCGACGAGGTTTCCAATGACCCATATCTTTCCGGCCAGTTGTTCAGATCTAAGATTAGCTATGCTCCTTCTTCAAACTCCCATATTTTTCCCTTTTTTTCAACATCGATAGGTATGTTGATCGGTTGTTTGTGGTGGTAGTGGTTGAATAGATCGGAAAGATTTAAAAAATTGAACGGAGATTGGAGGTGGTGGTGGCGGTGGCGGTGTTTGAACAAATCTGAAAGAACGGCAGCTGATGGGTTGTTCGTGGCGGCGGCGACGCAACTTTGTGGTGGTGGTAGACCGATAGTGGCCACTAAGTGGGGATTAGTGGTCGGGATAAAGAGAGAGAGCTCGAAATGTGTGTTTAAAGAAAGAACAGGTGTTAATATTTAATATTTTTTAATATATATGCAAAATGACTGTTTGCCCTTACATGGGTTGCACATGACCTCACTTAACTGAAAGTTTTAACCAGGTTAGGGTCAAAGGACGTAAGGTGTAACGGGTTTTTCAAATGAAGGACTGTGATGTAATTATTTAAGGTAAAGGCTATCCATTGGAACAATCTGGGAGTGAATCTGAAGTTAGTCGATGGCATACAAAACCCTAATTTGGGTTTCAGCTTTTAAAGAAAAAGAGAAACAATGAAACCTAAAATATAAAAAAACATGTTGCAAGGATCGAACTCGGATTGGTTGTTTAACCATAGAGCCATTTTCAGCTTTGTGTATGGGTTCATACCACATTTTATTTAAGGGTTAAACTCATATTTTTATATACCTATCTACTAAAAATTGCAACCGAGTGGGTTCGCGTGAACCCACACTTCATTAACTAGATCCACCCATGCATCAAAGATACTTTTTGCTTTTTTTTTTAAATATTTACGAATTACAAATATTTTAAACTGAAATTAACAAAAAATGAAATAAAATGTATACGTAAGTAATATAAATACTAGTTCCAATGCACGAGTTTTAGGCTAGTGGGTGTGGTATACCGCCCCTTGCCACATCAGCTTCAATGGCGCCTCATAGCGCCTGTCCCCCATTTCCTAGGCGCCAAAGGGGTGGGGGGGGGGGGACTATGGAGATGGTTTCATCCCAGTAACCAGAGCTAATGGCATGTGTAGGTGGGGGCTATTGTTTTCAACCAATCAATTTTTTTGCTCTTTATTTTATTTTTTTTTGTTTAATAGGGAGCTTTAAAGAGGCCTAATGACATGTGCATGCTTCCATAGAGGCATATCAAGGGTGATTCATCATCAAGAAGCTCTTTTATTCCTAGAAATCCTAGTGTGTTCATCTAAGGTAAATCCATCTCTTAAAACTTCAAGTTATGACATTATAGTTTGTTTAAAAGTGAAGTTGTTCACCAAACAAAAAGGGTTTTATTAATGAACAAATGAAATCAGTAAATCTAGGGTTTAAACAAGAAATTTTGAAGGTTAAACTTGTGTGTGAGCTATGATTGATAGGTGTGTTTATGGTAGTGTTTGTTATTGAAAATGATGCTTAAAAGATGTTGAAAGTGACATGCAAGATGATATGTTTGAGGTTTTGTGTAATATGAGTTTAAGGGTACATTTGAAGTGTTTTATGGTCTAAAAATGTTTGATGGTGAACGTGGATGAAAAACCCTAAGTTAGGAGGGTGTATGATGCTTGTGAAAAATGCAAGATAAATGTAAAATTGTGACATCCATGTAGAGATTATTGATGAACTGAAGATATGGTGATATTATGTTAGTATTTTGAACATAATAATCAGGTCTTACTAAACTTTTTGATATTCATGAGTTGGAAGCTTATAATTTAATAAATCATGCTTAAAATGGGGTAAAAAGTAAATATAACTATGGTAAATGAATGATTTATGTGGAACTGAAAGGATGATGATTAAAACATGCTATTTTATCTATAAAAGTCAGATTATAACTATGGGATATGATCAAGATGATTTCAATTGCTATGTGGTCATTATAGGCTTAAAAATGCGTAAAAATGGCAATTTTGAGTATGATCGAAGCATGTAATATAAATCTGAATTAAAACAGAAAACTTAGAAATATAATATGACATTATAACAGATCTTAAAGTATATGTTATGATATTTCCATGTTTGGTATGTTATATGCGAAAATATGAATAAAAACGCTAATTCTATGCTTGAAAATGGACATAAGTACACACTTATAAACTAGGTAATATAAACCTGTATATAACATGAGTTTTATGATGATCTAAGATGTATTTTGGTATTGCATGATGAATATGGAGTGATTGATGCAAGAAAAGTAAATAATATAAACGCATGATGCATGTTGTGACTACTATGAAGAAAACTACGTGATTCCTTTGAAATATGATCATGTGATATTATTAGTATATAAAATGATTATTTGGATATATTAAAGACCCAATACTTGGTATTTTACATAAAATAAGTTTAAAACTTATACGCTAAGTAAGGATTTTATCGAGTTGCAACGATTTAATATACATAAAGAAAGCGAGTCTTAAAAACATTTTATATAATGTATGTGTACATAAATAAGAATGCATGAATTATTAGATGAATTATGTGACTTATGTGATTTGATGAAGTGTTGTGTGATATATAACAAGAGAATGCTTAAGTATGGATTTGAGTTATGTGAAATCGTAATAATAAAACTTGGTGTAAATAAGTATGTATTGGTGTGCGTTGTTGAGCGGAAGGTGTAGGAGGAAAGGTATTTCACGTTGTGATGATTGAACACTAAGATAGTAGGAAAACATAACCTTAAGAGTCGTAGTCACCAACGGGTCGTCCAAGTAACAGGTCAAACACACAAAACTATTTTATAAGTCTAAAGGGTTGAGTGAACAACTTCGTTAGTAGACTTGGAATTAATATGAAAGTGTACCTTATATTTATAGGGCACTAATAGGTGAATACCTATTTGATTTGGGCTTTTGGTAGCAAACTTATAATGCACCCAAAGGTGGTTCACGACCCCTTTAAATTATATTTTTATATTTGGGAGAGAAACACGTAAAACAATTTGAGTTAATATGATCATAGACGACAAAGGAAATGTAACCTATGTTGGCCTTGAGTAAGGGCCTCAAGTACCCTATCGAGGGTTTATCCATGGACATTTTCCCCCGCTGTAATCATAAACATCTTGGATGTGTAGGTCGTTGTACGGATCGTTCTGGTCCTAATTTGGCAAACCTAAGGTAAACGTGCGGAATCCGTTTGCGTAGGCGACACTGGATACTAGTTCTTTAATGTTTAATCACTGTTTCATTGATTAGTAGACGTTACAGATCCTGGAAACACTTGGACAGAGCTTCGACTTTGTCGTGACAAAATCTCTGAATCTTCAAATGAGATCACAACTAACCTATTTATACTAGAACAAGTTCGCCTGAAATGAGCCGTGGTCAATTTCGGGTGAACTTGTCTCATATCACTCAAAAACTTAACGTTTCCTCGAATCACAGACTCGATATTATATGATGACGTAGGCAACAGACATATGCATCAACAGACTCCCCCTTGGATGTTGCCGTAGTCATTATTCTTCAATTAAGTTCCTGAGTCTTTAATGTTCTCTTGATCTTCATTTCTTAAATAAATTTAACTTCCTTGATCTTCATAGCATCTAAAATCCTTTTCTCTTTTCTTGAGCTTGTCTCGATAAAACTTTGATCACCATGCTCTCCTTGCTTTGAGCTTTCTAGTATCTTCAATCAACGTGTTTTATCTAGCTCCTCCTTAATATCAACTTCCTGTTTCAAAGTTCCTCAAACATTCAAATAAACATTTAAGATTCAAACTTTGAAATTTCTAACAAAAAACATTTCAAATTTTAATCATCTTTATCAGTTCTAAAACCATCAGTTATTCAAGTCCAAATTAACGACCTTGAATATCTGATTTATGTATCAAGTTCAACTTAATGATCTTGATTAAACAATTTGTCTCTAAACTAATGCATTTACTCAAATTTAAGTTTCAACTTAATGACTTTTAAACTTTTCAGATCAATTTTCAAAAAGTTTTGAATTATGTTCAGCAACTTTAGATTTTGAATATCGGCTTTTCATCATCAATGGTCGAAACTAAAAGATAATATAATATTTTGTTTTATGAAATGCATATCAAACACTAGGTATGAACAAATATATTTACAAGAATATTTTTTGTTGAGGTTGTGTTAAAGGATCATATCAGCTATTTGAGACATATCACAAGTACCATTGACTTCTTCATGACATTAAGTTTTAAACAAATTTACCTATATTGTCGATATATTTGTCCTTTAAACTTCAACACATTTCTCAATTGTTCCAAGATATGTTATGTAGAATTAAGAAACTTGACTTAACTATGGTTCCCATCTCAGAATATACTCTCGCATCAAGATTCCATAGATTTCATCTTACAGGTGAGTATAGCGTAATTGATATCTGTATCTAGATTGTGCGAGACCTTGAGAGCTCAGGTTAGTACCATCGTACTGACAGAGAGATGAAGGCTCGACTTATAAGGTCGTGTTCCAATTTTAGAATCTTTTGACTGCAATTGATTAGATCTTTCGATTCTTTTCGCTGCAGTTTTAGGGGATTTTAGCAAAAGCATTATAGAAGTTCTAGGCCATTGCTTACGCAAAATCAGAAGAACTTATATAATACCCCATATATCAACCATCTATAAAGACCTCGTATCTCAGAATCAGGCAATCTCTCAAATGAAATTTCGGAGTACTAAGTTCATATATCCGAGAGATGTTAATCCACAAGTTTAAGCAGTTGTAAAATAGTTTATATCTCGGAAACAATTTACTGAACATGTAAAGCCTATCGACATATCCACAGTAAGACTTGTTTAAACTTTTTAAACTTTACAAATCCTTAGCATACTGTGATAGTCCACTGATGTACTATCATTTCCTTTTATCCACAAAACTCTTTTTGCCTTTTTCAATGTTTTTGTACTTTTCGTATTTAATATGTTTTTGGATTTTCTAAAAAAAAATTTCTCCCCCTAAAATTCAAAAACATATTTTTGAAATTTTTGATATATAGAAAAACATTGACCAACTGCTGAGAATTACTTCAATTCTCCATCCATTACTGCTTCACAAATTTCTTTTAAATCCTCACCCCCTCATGATGACAAAAACCTTGACACCTTTATGTTAATAAAACATTTATATCCCCGAGTTTGTCTTTTCAATAGTGAGGGTTCTGTGTAATTTTTCAAATTTTCTTCAAAAATTTGTAAAACTTTCAAGTATACATTATTGAAAACGTTATTTGAGTTTCAAATTTTGTAAAAATGACATTTATATAAAACTTATTAACTCGGCCCTTCGTCTTCAATGTGTGCCACAGAACTCCATTCTGAGTAATTTGCATTCTTCTCAGAAGTTCCTGCACAGAAATTCAAACAATTAGTTGAATAGTAACACCCAAGCATTTTTAGCCTTAGGCGTTATTTCTTCAACCTTAATTTTGACTTTCGTTTCACAATCAGGTTTATTTTGGACTTTCTCAAGTTTCGGAAAATTCTCTAAACTTTCAATTTTCACTGATTGTGTAAATTCTTTTCATTTTACCAACCATGTTTGATTTTTCATTAAAGCTTTCTTGAAATACAATGTAGAAACTCTTTGTTCATTACCATTCTAGGATTCACCAGTTTCAAAATTTGAAAACTTAGTAATAACTGGTTTCACCTTGTTTGTAGTTTCTGTACATTGTTTCAAAACCTGAGTTGATACTCCAGAATTTTTGTTATCAATATGAGCAGGTTTAGGTTTAATTTGTAAACATTTACTAGCAATGTGTCCAGTTACTCCACATTTATGACACTTCATGTTCTCATATCGATCTTTTCTATCAAACCATACACTCAAATCATAACATTGATTTGATGTGTGGTAGCCATCTTTCCTTCTTCTCCTGTAACTTTGATTTGACGATGAAGCACTGCGGTCCGACCTGCACCACTTATTCGCAAATTTTTGTGAGTTTCTATAATGATTGGATGATTGTACTAATGAGCTTTTATTTTTCTTTTGAAAATTTTCAGAATTTTTAAAACTTTGTTTTTTGTTTTCGTTCTCCATTTTGCTTAGAAGGTTTAGCATTCACCTTTCTTAGTAGATTGAAGAACAGTTTCTTGAAAATTTTCTTTTAGTTTTAAAAATATTTCTTGTTTATCATTTTTAGCTCTTTCATCATCGATATTATCATCACAATCTTCAATTAAGACATTGTCATAATTTGTGATATTGTCACTTATTGGAATTTCCTTTTTATTTTCATTGATCGGTTTTGGACATATCTGATCTAGAATCAATGACGAGGTCACAAAACCTTTCAGTTTCTTTTCTAAATCAACATCTTTATTTTTAGCAATCTCAACTTCATTTTCAAGTTGAGCAATTTTCTCAATATGAGAATTTATTACTTTTTGATTTTCTATGTTTAATTTTTCAAAAACATTTTTTTCATTTTTAAACATTTTTATTTCATTTTGAATATCTACTACCATTTGTAATTTTTTTTTTCTAAAATTTTTATTTTGTTTTCAAAACTCTTTTCATTTTCTTTTAATTTTTTATTTTCTAATGTCAAACTCTCAATCTCACTCAAGAGTTTGGCATTATCTGCCCGACATATATCTACATCATAAACTAGGCTGATTGGTTTAGAACTTGAACACTCATTTGTAGATTTACTTGAAACTTGTGCTTCACAGTTCTTTGCCATTATTCTCCCTTCTTTCTTAAACTGATCATTTGAACTTTGTGCTTCCCGATCATTTCCTTGATCACTAACACGATCAGACTTCTTCTTGATTAGAACCTTCTTGTTCTTAATCATCTCAGCACTTTCCAAATATTTAGCACCCAGAGATTTCCACAAATCCTGTGCAGTTTTGTATTCTGGTAACAAAAACAAGATATCTTCTTTTATCGATTGCTGTAACACGGTTAGTATCTTCTTCTCAGGGGCATATGCATCATTCAGTTTAGGTGTAAACTTTGATACTGAAATCTTAGCTCCACGTTCATCTACTAGCCATTTAAATCCAGTTTGAATAGCAATCCAACCATAGAAGTGATTTGCTCGTACCCAGTTCTCGAATTTTTCTTTCCAGCCTTCATACTCGTTCATACCATCAATTTTGGCGGCTTCACGGACTCCATTTCATTTTTCAAATTTACTGTCGTTCAAAAACACTTGAAAAATGATTAGCAAACAGACAATTTTATAAAATTTGACTTCTTAATCGACAATATTAACATAATGGTTCGTTAAAAACGTTTAAAATTTTTCGAAAAACTGTTTTATCATATTAGAGCTTTAAACTCGTCTCGTCGATGCGAATCTAACGATATATGATGTCCTAGACATTTTTCTGAATTTTCATGCATTTTTTTATAAACCTTGGACAAGTTTGGGCGAACTTGTATAAACTTTTCAGAAAATTTCACTTTGAAACAAGTTCGGGCGAACTTGTAATAATTTTTCAACAAGATTTAATCAAGTTCGGGCGAACTTAATGAAAATCAAGGAAATTTATACAAGTTCGAGCGGACTTGTGTAAAATCTATAAAAATCAGTCAAGTTCGGGCGAACTTGATGAAAAATTGTGAGTTTTTCAGTCAAGTTCGACCGAACTTGATGTCAAGTTCGACCAAATTGAGTTTGCAAAACATGATTTTTTCAAATTTTCGACATGAATTCGTTTGTTTTAATCTCTGATCTTTTCAAGGGTTTTACTATTATGGATTTTACGTATTATACTTGAAAATCAGTCCATTTTGTCCGTGTAATGTCCAAGAAAAGTTTAAAATGAAAGAAATGAGTAGAAGATGTGAAGTTCTATGTCCAATGTCTTCAAATTAAGCCACACCTGCTCTGATACCACTTGTAGGTCCGTTGTACGGATCGTTCTGGTCCTAATTTGGCAAACCTATGGTAAACGTGCGGAATCCGTTTGCATAGGCGACATTGGAAACTAGTTCTTTAATGTTTAATCACTGTTTCATTGATTAGTAGACGTTACAGATCTTGGAAACACTTGGACAAAGCTTCTCCTCTGTCGTGACAAAATCTTTGAATCTTCAAATGAGATCACAACTAACCTATTTATACTAGAACAAGTTTGCCTGAAATGAGCCATGGTCAAGTTCGGGCGAACTTTTCTCATATTACTAAAAAACTTAACGTTTCGCTCCGAATCACAGACTCGATATTATATGATGACGTAGGCAACAAACATATGCATCAACAGGATGTAGGGCTTAGGGTATATTGGTAGATCTATCGAGTTTTAACAAACCCCAAGCTTTTCGATCTGTCGCTTCGATCATAAAAGACAAGGAATATATGTTGAAAACAAGAATAAGGGAAACGATCAAGGTTTCGATTTGATTATGGGCTCTTTGTTGCGAACACTATTTCGTATACCTAGCTAGTTTACGATGTTACATGTCGGTCTAATGTTTTCATATTTTTCAAAATGGAAACAAGAATAAATATTTTGATATTTATAAGTAAGTAAAATCCGTGAATTCGCCAACTTTGTGTTGCCATTTTAAACGTGTTTTTCAGGTACATTAGTGGCTTCGGAGTTTGATTTGGGTTTAGGGAAAATAATAAAGCTTGTGTCATGGTCCATGAGATGGAACTTTTTGAACATGAACACTTTAAACTATACAATTTGGGATGATGGTAAACTTTTAAACTATTTTGTCTATTTTATAATTATCTATGTTTACCCAATAATTGTTGGTTGCCAACAGATGTCGTCCGAGTCACACGCTATCACCGTTTCCTCAGATGATGAGGTGGAGTTCGCCTCTGCCTCGCCCACCTCTCCACTACCACCTTCACTTTCTGATTTCGCGAGAGTTCGTACTCCCGTTGAAGGCGTTGGATGGAAAGAGGAATTTGAAGACGAGGACCCTAGTGAGACCGAGCTGGTTACCGAGACTCCTGTTGTAGAGACACTTTTCATAGAGACCCCTGCTGTCGAGACACCCGCCAAAGAGACCTTAGATGTTGAGAGATGCACCGGAAGGAGCCGATGGTTGAGCCATCCAGTGACGAGGAGCAAGAGGAGGCCGAGCCCCGCCCCTCATTCGACCCACTTACCCGCGTTCTGGAGGAGCCCACGTGATTTTTACTCGATGTAAAATAGTTGGATCTTCAAGAAGAGAAATTAACTGCGAGAGATTCGAGTCCTCAACCAAAGACCGTTGGGAAGCTAGTCGAGCAACCTGCCAAAGGTACTTGGAACTATGTAGCTAGACGATGGGGTTAGTTAGCAGATCAGGTTCAGAGATGGACTAATGAGAAGGGAATACGTCCAAATTTGAGGATGGCAAGTCGTCCACCGCTCACGAGTCTTGCCGCTCACGGGGCAGCCCGTGGAGCGAATAGTATCATTACTAGCGGCACATTATGCACGTCACGAGACCCGTCTTAACTCTTTGCAGGGTCGAGTTAGAGTGTTTAGTCGCATGTATGATTCTTTGGATGGTTGTGTGGATGTGGTAGAGAGGCTAGGCAGTCCCATATCGCAGAGCTGAAGGCGGAGATGGCAGAGATGAAGAAATGTATGAAAGATGCTGAGCTTAGAGCTCAAGTGATGGGCCAGCAGATGGATATGGAATTCGAGATGATTCATGGCTCGATGGATAGGGAGGTAGTTGCATTACAACGAGTTGACGCGCTCGAGCAGAGCATTGAGTCCACTATAGCTTTAGCTGTCATATGCATCCTACTTGCCTCTACATCCATGCTGATGGGAGCCCTCACCAGTTTCACACGTTAGCTTCATCATGTATTTCAACTGGAATGATATTTTGTTAGGAACACTGGTAATGGTGAAAAATTTTAGTTTCATCCATTTTAATATTTTGTTTTGAAACAATGTAACAAGTGATATTTACTCCCAATTTCATATTATGATTTATGCTTTATTTATCATGTGGTTGTATTGCTTTTGTAGTTGATAAATTTGTGTTGATGGTCATGTTTAGTTACTAGTCATATATGCTTAGTTGACTTTAATATCGCGTGAATATCATCTCATCTAATTGTAATATTGTTTTAGAAAGAAAACCATGCCTCCCCAATCACGAACCGTTGAGGGAAGCAGTAACACTCTCCCCGCCATTCCCTAGGAACTAGCTGTGTTGATCTCTTAGCATGTGAATGCCACCTTAGCCCAATGCGAAGCTACCAATGTTGTTAACCAAACTAATGGTAATATATCACCTATAGGCTAGTAAAGTTGAGGTACCATATTATTCTGAACTACTAATTTTAAAATTTTTCGATTGTTAACCTGTTCAATTTACACAATTACGAAAACAGGGAATCAAGACCAAGGTTGTTCCTACAAGACTATTCAAGCTTATTAACCATGATCATTCGTGGGATTGAAGGTCCGCTTGGCATAGTGCGCTGGATTGAGAGAATGGAAGTTGTGATGGTTACTAGTAAAGCGCTGGTCAGCGAGTGAAATATGCTACCAATTCACTGTTGGACTATGCCCTGACTTGGTGGAACACCCAAGTCAGGTATTAGGAGAAGATGCTGCTTACGGTCTTTCCTAGAATGATTTCAAAGATATGTTGATAAGGGAGTATTTCTTGCGAAGCGAACTGCAAAAGGTAGAAGCTGATTTCTGGATTATGGAAATGGAAGGTGCTGAAGTTTGCGAGTATAATTCTACATTCAAGGACATGGCCAGACTAGTACCCTACTTGGTCACGCTAGAGTAAAGTGTATTGAGTGGTACACTTGGGGCCTAGCACCCCAAATCTGTGGTATGGTCACCTCAGCAAACCCTACAGCCATCAATGAGGCCATTCGATTAGCATGTTCGATAACTGGTGACACGGTGCGTAAAGGTGATCTGGCTAAGAAAGGAAGCCTTTAAAAAGAAGTCTGTTGTGGCATATAAGGATATGGTTGAGACTGAGGAAAAATCAGCTGAATCAAAGAAGAAATAGGCTTGAAGTTCTGGAAGGCGTTCTGGAAACAAGAGAAGTAGAGATCAAGGCTCAAGTCGAATGTATACTGCTAATGCAAGTAACCCAAAGAAGAGTTCAGGTTCATCCTCGAAATGCAACACTTGTGGGAATGCTCATTCTTGAGTATGCAAGAAGTGTGGAAAGTACAACAAATTTGGGCACCTGGCCCAAGATTGTCGTGCTCAGGTCCCAAGCAATGATGGAAACTACAATCATGGTTGTTATGAATGTGGTGATGAAGGACATTTCAAGAAGAATTGCCCCAAGCTGAAGCATGCAAAAGGTAGTGTGTTTGAGATGAACATAGGAAAAGCCTGCAAGGACCCCTCTATAGTCACGGGTATGCTTCTCGTAAACAATGGCTTAAAGTCAAGCAAACTTGATAGTAAGTATTTGATAGAATTAGCTAATGGAAAAGTTATAGAACCCGAAGAGGTCATTCGATGGTGCACACTTCAGTTAAAGGAACATAAATTCAACATTGACCTTCTACCTATCGAGATAGGTAGCTTCGATATCGTTGCAGGAATGGACTGGTTGTCTAAGAATCACGCTGACATCGTCTGTTCTGAGAAACTAGTACATCTACCACTCTCTAATAGAGAAACCTTAGAAGTTCAAGGCAATAAGAAGGAAGTGGATCTTAGGATCGTCAATGTCATGAATACGCATAACTATCTGCGTAAAGGATACCCATCCTTTTTGGTGAATGTAGTAGATGAAAGCTCGAAGATATTCTAGTTGTGCATGATTTTCCGGAAGTTTCCCTGAAGACTTACTGGTCTACCACCCTCAAGGCAGATAGAATTCAGAATTGACCTTGCACATGGAGCAGCGCCAATACCACGATCTCCGTATCGTCTAGCTCCATCGGAAATTCAAGAGTTATCCCAACAACTCCAAGAGTTGTTAGATAAAGGATTTATAAGACCAAGTTTCTCGCCCTAGGGAGCGCCAGTTTTATTTGTGAAGAAGAAAGACGAATCATTCGGGATGTGTATTGATTACCGGGAACTAAATAAGCTAACTATCCAAAATCGGTACCCATTACCAAGGATTGATGATTTGTTTAATAAGTTGCAAGGATCTAGCTTTTATTCGAAGATTGATCTCCATTCCGGTTACCATCAGGTAAGGATAGCCGAAGAAGACGTTCCAAGACCGCGTTCAGAACGTGATATGGTCACTATGAGTTTTTGGTTATGCCGTTTGGGTTAACTAATGCACCCGCAGTATTCATGGATCTCATGAATCGAGTGTGTAAACCATACTTAGATAAATTCGTGATAGTATTCAGAGACGATATACTTATCTATTCACGAACTAAGGTGGAGCATGAGGAACATTTGAAGCTGATTCTAGAGCTGCAAGGAATGAGAAGTTGTATGCTAAGCTCTCTAAATGTGAGTTTTGATTCGAGAAGTGCATTTTCTCGGACACGTCATAAATAAGAAAGGCATACATGTGGATCCCGCAAAGATTGAAGCAATAAAGAACTGGGAAGTGCCAAAGTCCCCTATGGAGATACGACAATTCTTAGGATTGGCAGGACACTACCGAAGGTTCATAGAGAATTTTTGTAAAATAGCGCAACCTTTGACGTTGTTGACTCCGAAGGATCGAACGTATTCTTGGAGCGAGAAACAAGAGTAAGCTTTTTAGATGTTAAAACAGAAGTTGTGTAGTGCGCCTATTTTGTTCCTTTTTGATGGAACAAATGGAGTTGTGGTATATTGCAATGCCTTACACCAAGGACTTGGTTGTGTCTTGATGCAAAAAGACAAAGTCATAGCTTATGCCTCCCGACAACTCAAGGTGCATGAGAAGAATTACACGACACATGACTTGGAGTTCGTAGCAGTAATTGTTGCATTGAAAATTTGGAGACATTATCTATATGGTACTAAGTTTAAGGTCTACACTTACCATAAGCGTCTCCAACAAATATTTAAATAAAAAGATCTTAACATGAGACAACGACGTTGGGTGGAGTTACTTAATGATTACGAATGTGACATTCGTTATCACCCAGGCAAAGCCAATTTTGTAGTAGATGCCTTGAGTAGGAAAGAAAGAATAAAACCTTCACGTGTTCGTGCATTGGGATTAACGGTTCAAAAAAGCCTCGCAACCCGAATCTGCGATGCACAACATAGAGCGTTGAAGAGCTATAAAGTTAAGAAGGAAGGACTACTGGGATGGATAGCGAGCTTACACTCAAGGAGGATGGTGTGTTGTACTGATCATGTCTGGGTGCCACGTCTAGGAAACTTGCGAGAGTTGGTCCTGGATGAGCCCACAAATCGAAGTACTCTATCCACCTAGGGGCAGACAAGATGTACAAGGACCTCAAGGAGTTCTATTGGTGGCCCAATATGAAAGGCGAGGTAGCTTTATATGTTAGCAAGTGCTTAACCTGTTCGAAGGTAAAGCTGAGTATCAGAATCCGTCCGGACTTTTGCAGCAAACCCGAGATTCCTCAATGGAAATGGGAAAGAATAACCATGGATCTTATATCCAAGCTGCCAAGGACATCTAGTGGATATGACGCTATTTAGGTAGTTGTTGACCGCTTAACAAAATGTCACACCCCAAATTTCCAAGCAAATCCCAGTGGGCCCGGGTGGCGAGTATCGTGACGTAAGATTGGTGTCATCATAGTCAAACAACACAAATAACACAGCGGAAACCTTGGATTTAAAATATTATTACAACTAAATGTCCAAAGTTCAAAATAATAATAATACAGACATTTGTAAAAAGATCCACAGGCAAATCGAAAAATGTACAAGGCGATTATATAGTATCAGACTCTAGGCTTCAATGCAAGGAGTTGCAAATTCCTATTAAGCATTTACCGAGCAGCTTCCAGCCTATTTACGTACTTTGCAACCTGCGCTTAGTGTTTTGAAAATACGTCAGTTTTCACTTGTAAATACAAATAACCGACACATTTTGAAAATATTTCAAAATTGTTTTAAGTGCACAAGGCACATGAATAACTTGGGACAATTCAAATTGATCTTGTATACAATTTTACAAGTTTGTCAATACATATGGGGTCCGGTGCAGAAACCGAAGAACGTGATTAACCGACACACCACTTTAACCCATGAATGGGTGTCCCCAATATGGGTAAGAAAACATTTAAAATAGCATCTCTTAGGTGTATGCCTATACCCCATGCACAAGTCATGGCCATTAGGAATTTAATGAGCCGATGATATCCAGGACACGGTCAAATTAACCCAAATGTTTAAGTTATCAGACAAAACAAATTAACCTGGTTATGCGAATTTTCTAGTCACAATCCGACATATGCTCCCATACCCGACCAAGCGGTAATAATATACCATATCCCAAGCTCGTATAGAGAAAATAGGTTAAGAGTATTTACCTGGATTAAGCAAGTCTTATAAAATAAGAAAATATAATAAGCACAGTTGTATCAAATTAACTAGCTCCGTTTCAATTTAGTGGAAGGCCCTAGTCTGGAATGAATGGTGTAATAACCAATTAGATTGTCAACGAGTCCTATTCAAGTCATAGACTTGGATCAGTTAACTTAAATGAATGAAAACGGTACGATACGCTTGATTCAGCGATGACCGGAATAGAATGTGGTTTAAAACCAACAAGTACTATGACTTGTATATTATGGGTAAGCATTATATATTCTGGAATTTGAAATATAAATGATAAGATTTGACCCGTTTCGGTAAACTTACGTAAGCGGACTACATAAGCTTAACCGTGCGCATATAAGCGATACCGGGTAATCGGATGAGTCATAAACAAGTTTCACATGCCATTATACTTTAAATAAGTTGTAACATCAGTCGGTTATCAACTTATATGCCCATTATGATTTTAGAATCAAAATGTATGTCGTAAGGGTACTTTGGTCATTATATGACACTGAACTTGCATAAAATCCGAGTTATGATTAAGTACCTACTATGGTAACACTTAAATTTTGTTATATCATCAATAGGCAATGAGTTTGATTGATAGTTATGGGTAAAACCCATACTATGCGCCAAAAGGGCGATTTGGTCATATAAATGACGTATTGTGCAATGTTATAATCAAAACTCAAGGTATGATCAAAATCATAATGTGAAAATATGTCAATTACTACTATATTAATAGGTAAATCATTTGCAAGTTCATTCTTAATTAAAATCATGTTTTATGTGAAAAGGGCATTTTGGTCAAAGGATGGCATATTATAGAGACTTGTGTAAAAACTCAGAATATGATTATGATCTTGTAGTATAATCTCAAATAGTTATCCTACATTATAGTATGATCATAATGCAACTTAAAATCAGTAGCTAAACTTGCTAAATCGGGTCAGAATCGAAAGTCAAAGTAGAAGTCAAACTCTACGACTTTCAGTTGTAACTGACACTAAAACTGGAAATGACGGGCTGAACATGTTCATACATGTTCTAATATTATTTACCAATTTGTTTAAGTGTCAAAACATGTGTTTAAATATTTATAAGTTCATTTTATAAGTTTTCCGAAGTGCCTCTTATCAGATAACCTTTCCAGGGTGATACTTTTAAGAGGTTTGTGCCTCTTATCAGCATAACCTTTCCAGGGTGTACTTTTAACAAAACTTTGTCCCCTACTTGGATGCGCCTCTTATCAGCATAACTTTTCTGCCTATCCCTGGCAGCTTTGAGACGATCACGGATTTGTATTATCTTATCCGTGGTCTCCAGGACAACTCAGGTCCTGATAGTTGGGCTTCCCCAACTTCAGCCCAACAAACGGGCGTTCTACATTTTTCTCCCATACAAGGCTTCAAATGGAGCGGCCTTGATGCTATAATAGTTGTTGTTATAGGAGAATTCTATTAGGGGTAAGTGGTCATCCCAACTTCCACCTAAATCAATCACGCATGCCCTAAGCATGTCTTCCAAAGTTTGGACGGTACGCTCACTCTGTCTATCAGTCTGAGGATGGTAAGCCGTACTAAAGTTTAATCTCGTGCCTAATGATTGCTGGAAACTTTTCCAGAAATGAGAAGTGTATCTAGTATCTCTATCAGATATAATAGATACTGGCACGCCATGTAGGGACACATTATTGTCCACATATAACTTAGCCAATTTGTCAGAGCTATGAGTCTCCTTTATGGGCAAGAAATGTGCTGACTTAGTCAGTCTATCCACAATGACCCAAATCTTGTCATTTCCATGTTTGGTCTTAGGTAACTTGGTAATCAAATCCATAGTTACCATTTCCCATTTCCAAGTGGGAATCTCTAGCTGTTGTAGACGTCCTGACTGACGGCTTTTGATGTTCAGCCTTAACTTGTGAATACGTCAGACACTTAGCTACATAGGTGGTTATGGATTTATTCATACCCATCCACCAATAATTCTTTTTAAAATCTTGATACATTTTGTCACCTCTAGGGTGAACTGAGCATTTGGAATTATGCGCTTTCTGGAGGATTAGATCTCCAAATCCTCCAAAGATTGGAACCCAAATACGACCATTCAGTCTTAAGATTCCATCATTTCCAGACGTTAACTGATCAACAGTTCCGCCTAACCCTTCATTAGGAATATTATCCTCTAACAGGGCTTGCCTTTGCGAATCTAATAGCTTCTCATTCAAGGTAGATCTAAGTTCAATACTTCTGGCATTAATCCTAATTGACTTAACCCTTTCTTTACGACTCAGCACATCGGCAACCACATTTGCCTTGCCGGAGTGATAGCGAATCTCGCAATCATAATCATTAATTGTCTCCATCCAGCGGCGCTGTCGCATGTTAAATCCTTTTGTCTGAATAGACGTTGGAGAATTTTATGGTCAGGGATATATACACTTTGTGCCATATAAGTAGTGTTTTCATTACTTAAGTGCGAACACAACGACACCGAATTCCAAAGCATGGGTGGTGTAATTCCTTTCATGCACCTTTAGTTGTCGTGATGAATAGGCAATCACTTTTCCTTTTTGCATCAGCACACAACCCATGCCAGTGTGCGAGGCATCACAGCACATAACAAAATCCTCAATACCCTCAGGTAGAGTTCACACATGAGGATTTCTCAACTTGTGCTTTAGAACTTCAAGAGATTCTTGTTGTTTGGGACCCCAGTCAAACTTGACATTCTTGTGGGTCAGAGTAGTCAAAGGAGTGCCCATTCTTGAGAAGTTCTCAATGAACCTTCTTTAATAACCAGCCAATCCTAAGAAACTACGAATATCTGATGGAGTCTTGGGTACTTCCCAATTCATAATGGCCTCAATCTTGGCGGGATGCACTTGGAACCACGCTCACTAACCACGTATCTAAGGAATTGGACTTCTCGAAGCCAGAATTCACACTTGGGGAACTTAGCATAGAGTTTCTCCTGTTTTAGCAACTCTAAGATGCACCGAAGATGTTTCTCGTGATCCGCTTGATTACGAGAATAGATAAATCTGTCGTCTATAAAGACAATGACAAACTTATCCAAATATGGCTTGCAGACTATATTCATGAGATCCATGAATGCTGCTGGTGCATTAGTGAGCCCAAAAGGCATCACTAGAAACTCATAATGACCGTATCTGGTCCTAAAGGCAATCTTTGGAACATCTTCATTTCTGACCTTCAGTTGGTTATAACCCGACCTCAAGTCGATCTTTAAAAAGTAGCTAGCTCCTTGTAGTTGGTCGAACAAGTCGTCGATCCTAGGCAGCGGATAACGATTCTTGATTGTTATCTTGTTAAGCTCGCGATAGTCAATGCACATCCGCATTGAACCGTCTTTCTTCTTTACAAACCGAATGGGAGCTCCCTAAGGAGAGGAACTAGGCTGAATGAAGCCTTTCTCAAAAGTTCGTCAATTTGAGTCCTCAATTCCTTCATCTCTATCAATGCCAGCCGATATGGACCTCTTGTAACAGGTGCAGCTCCTGGTAGGATGTCAATTTTAAACTCCACTTGTCTATTTGGAGGTAAACCGGGTAATTCTTCAGGGAAAACATTGGGATACTCAGAGATGACTGGAAGGTCTTTAATGTCTGATTTTGCTTTATCAATAGTCACTTGTGCCATATAGATGACACAACCTCTCTTCAGACACTTGGATTCCTTAAGTAGTGACACTTTTTCAGGCAATCCATAGTGCAAATCTCCATGGATGGTGAGTGTTTCACCAGATGGGGTTTTAACTTCGATGAGTTTCTTATCACAAGCAATGCGGGCTTGGTTATGAGATAACAAATCCATGCCTATGACTACATCGAACCCCACCAATTTCATTGGCAGAAGAGAGATAGGAATAGAATGATTCTTAACGGATATGGAACATCCATCAAGAATGGAAGATGTGGTTTCTAAAGTACCGTCGACTAATTCTATTTCATATGCAATATCTAGAGTTCTTACGGGTAAGTTTAATAGTTTGCTAAACTTATGGTCTACAAAAGACTTATCAGCACCCGAATCAAAAAGAACTATAGCAAAGATATTATTGATCAAGAACGTACCCGTTATGACATTATTGTCATTTAAGGCCTCTCTAGCATTCATTTGAAAGGCCCGGTATTTCCCTTCTTAGCCTCTCCAGGCTTAGCTGAACCTCCTTTGGCAACTTTAGGGCAGTTGGTTTTAATGCGTCCTTTCTCACCATAACCGTAGCAAACAACATCCTTGAGATCTCTACAATCTAAGGTTTTGTGCCCCGTTCTCTTGCAAATACCGCAAGGTTTTGCCTGCTGTTCTGAGCGACACTGTCCCTAGTGCCTCCTATTGCAGGTCTTGCATATTGGTCTATCATCAGACCTATGCTGGTTCTTATTGAACCCATACTTTCCTTCTTTTTAAACCTTTTGGGAGTTATCATCCTCCCGCTTCCTCTTCCCGTCGGTCTCAGTCTTGATTGACTTTTGTCTTGCCATATCCATGGTGAGAGATAGGGATAGGTCCACAACAGACCTATAGGTGGTAGGCTGAGCAGCCTTAACCATGCCATAATTTCTGGCGCTAAACTATTAATAAATCGCGCAATGCGCTTAGGCTCAGGGTGATTAAATAAGGTATTAGTCTGGACAGAGAGTTATAGTTGGTGACATATTTCTGACAATCTTAAGTTCTTCATTGTGAGAGACAAAAAATCTGACTCTATCTTCTCCACCTCATGAGGTGGACAGTAGGTATCTTTGATGAGGTCCACAAACTTGGACCATCCTAAGTTGTACAGCGGTACCTTCCCTGTTGATTGAACCATTGCCTTCCACCAAATTAGGGCATCGCCCTTAAAGGATTATGAAACAAACTTCACAATGTCCTTATCTGCACAATCGTTGATATCCACAATGGTCTCTATTTCATCTAGCCATCTTAAGGCATCTATAGCCCCTTCTCACCATTGAAGTCTCGGGGCTTACAGGAGACAAAATACTTGTAGGTACAACCGTCCTTAGAGGTACGAGACCTTTCTCGAATCTCCTGCTTCTTAAGTTCACTTCTTGCATTCGAAGAGTGAACTGAGCTCTCCTTACGAGCTGATGATTGTGGAATAGATAAGGGTTTGGAGCGAGTAGCGTTCGACTCCTTTTGATTAGCTATGAACGCATTCATAGCCTTGCCGACCTCAGCGACAATCATATCCTGGAGATTAACTCCTTCGCCATTGTGATTATCGTTCATATTAATATTATCATTGTCGTTGCGTCTGCTACTAGCTTCATCAGAATGAGCCATATTGTATGTTTGGTACTAAACACCAAATTAGGTATGTATTAGCCATGGTATCATTAAACCATATAAGCTTATAAAATTTGGATATATATAAATCCTTTGCGTTTTTGGACTAGTGTGCATTATGTCACATCTGTCAGGCTTTAACATTTCAAATGAATGTTATATAGAGTGTCTAAGTGTAATTGGCCTAGGTCTCAAAGGACCATCAAGGCCAAATCTAATTTGGACATAGTCTATATGTTATTGGACAGTGGATCATAAAGTCACAACTGTCATTGTCATAATGTCAATTATAAAAGCTCATAGGCTCGTCACAAGGATATTAAAGTATGGCACATTGGCCTGTCACGAAGGACATTTAAAATACGGACACATTGGCCTGTCACAAGGACATTTAGAATACAAGCCGCGATCTCCTTTGATCAAGGGGCTTTAAGGCTTACACATAGTTCATTACCTTTGGACAGGGAGTCATAAGACTACAACTGTTGTTGTCATAATCGACGGTATAATATAGCCCGTAGGCATTTAACCGACATCACATAGGATGTTAAAATAGTAATTCATCTCACAGATGATATTATTCATGATCTCATTTGATCATATAGACTATTGGGTTTGGGCATAGCCCACCACCTTGGACTGGGAACCATAAGGTTACAACTGTCATTGTCTTAATTGACAATAAATATAGCACGCAGGCAAATCATCACTAATGGATGTTAAATCAAGCCCGTAGGCATTTCATCACTAAGGATGTTAAAATATAATCATCGCATTAATGATATTAGCCGGGATCAAATTTGATCACATAGGCTATAAGGCTTGGACGTAGTCCATCACATAGATGACTAGTGTGGTTTCTCATGTCACACTGTCAGGAGTATTAACATTACTCGAATGTTAACATGGAATAATGATCTTAATGGTTGAGTAATAAAAGTCATGATCACATTTGACCATAATGAATTTGACGCTTGAAATAGTTCACCACCTCTGGATAGAAGGGCTATTCTTCCTTAAATATCATGATAGAAGTGCTATTCTTCCTTAACTATCTTTTATAATTGCCAAATAATATGGACATTGTCAATTGGCTTGATAAAAACCATTAAGAGGATCTTTTGGAATTATATAGCAGATCGATAAAATTCGAATTAAAATCAAGACGATCGCTTGAAAAGGATGTAATGAATACATATATATAAAAAGTTCCAAAAATTTTCTTTTAAACGACAGAAAATTACAAAATTTGCCTTTAACGAGACTTTAGATAACTCGGACTAATTGTCCACGCAGAGACTAAAAGAAAATATGTCCACGCAGGGACTAAAAGAAACGTACTTGTCCATGCAGGTACTTTTGAAATTTAATACAAAAATGAAAGAAGGCCTTTAGTCGTCCCTCCTTCCCCTAACTAGTTTCTGAGCTTCTTGAAGAACTTATTCGTCTTCTTCTCATTCTTTTCAGCGTGACGCTGAATTTGTTTTGCTCGTTCTAAAACTTGATTTATAGCATCATGTTGCGACAGTGGTTGGGGTTGCGGAATAACAAGATACGGGTACCCATAACTTGGATATCCTGTTGTTGGGTAAACAGGTGCAAAGGAGATGGGTATAAAGCGTTATGCATGACCGCTTGCATATACGGGTCATACGATGGTGCCTGATAGTTTAAGTCCATCGGCGTAGATGGGGTTAAAAGATTATACCCAGACGTATCTGGATATGTAGGAATTGGATTATCAAAACCCGATGGTGGTGGTTGAACTAAGGCTTGTAGTGTCGGGTCAACCACAGATACAATATTTGAGGGTTCACCCATTTGTGGGTCCTCGGGAATGACAGGGTATGTTTGGGGAAATGGTGGTAGCGAGCCCGACCGTTGTCCCCGCGCACTGACATGCGTGCTCCACGCTTTCTCCTTGGTGGTTCAGGGGGTGGTTGAGGTTGTTCCACCGGTTCCATCTACACATCTTCTTGTGGAGATGGCGGATTTGGTATAGGAGAATGGTAAGAAGGTGTGTTGGTAAAAGTGAATTGGTTCTGATACTGGTCCCATTCATTAGGACCTTGGTAAGGTGATCACGCATATGATGTGGAACCACTAGAAATTTCGATCGGATGCATGTTGGATCCAGATGGTGGCATTTCAAAATCAGAGTCCTTGTCCATCTCGTTGGGTTGGTCCAACTGTTTCTGGTCAGCTGAAGGTGTGTTGAGGTAGTGGTTTGGTCAAATGACCCATGAAATGAATGTGAGTGGGAATGATGGGATGAGCGTGGTGAGATTGGTAAGAGTGGTTTGAGTGCTATTAATAATAAGAACTAGGAGGTGAATAATCATGCGAGACCGAGTGTCTTGCTGGTTGTGATGAAGAATTTTCCGAATCTTGATGAGGATTCGAGTTTTGCAAATGAGGAGGTGCTTATCCAGAGGGTCCTCCCCTCATTGGCCGTTTCCCTTTCCTCTCTATCTTGGCGGCATTTTCCTGTTTCAAAATCAATCAAAGACAATAATAATAACTTATTATTGATGTGAGTAATCCTAGGTCAATGCCTAGACTCGGAAGTCTAAGGAATATGCTATTGTGTCATTTGAGAGAAAACACAAAAGACTAGTTTTGAATTTTCTCAAACTATGGCTCTGATACCAACCTATCACACCCCAAATTTCCAAGCAAAACCCGGTGGGCCCGGGTGGGAGTATCGTGACGTAAGATTGGTGTCGTCATAGTCAAACAACACAAATAGCCTAACGGAAGTCGTGGATTTAAAATATTATTACAAATGTAAATGTCCGAAGTTCAAAATAATAATATACAGACGTTTGTAACAAAATCCACAGGCGGATTGAAAATGTACAAGGCGATTATATAATATCAGACTTTAGGCTTCAATGCAAGGAGTTGCAAATTCCTATTAAGCATTTACTGAGCAGCTTCCAGCCTATTTACGTATTTGCAACCTGCGCTTAGTCTTTTGAAAATGCGTTAGTTTTCACAGGTAAATACTTTTAACATATTTTCTCTATACGGGCATGGGATACGGTATATTATTACCGCTTGGTCGGGTATGGGATCATATGTCGGATTATGACTAGAAAATCCGCATAACCCGTTTTATTCTGTTTTGTCTGATACCTTAAACATTGGGGTTAATTCGACCTGTCCTGGATATACTCGGCTCATTAAATTGTAATGGCCACGACTTGTGCACGGGGTGTAGGCATACACCTGACAGATGCTATTATAAAATTTTTCTTACCCATGTTGGGGATACCCCTTCGTGGGTTAAAGTGGTGTGTCGATTAATCATGTTATTCGGTTTCTGCACGGACCCCATATGTATTGACAGACTTGTAAAACTATATACAAGATCATTTTGAATTGTCCCAAGTTATTTATGAAAAATCACGTGCCTTGTGCGCTTAAAACAATTTTGAAATATTTTCAAAATTGTCAGTTATTTGTATTTACCAGTGAAAACTGACGCATTTACGAAAGACTATGTGTAGGTTGCAAAGTACGTAAATAGGCTGGGAGCTGCTAGGTAAATGCTTAATAGGAATTTGCAACTCCTTGCATTGAAGCCTAGAGTCTGATATTATATAATCGCCTTATACGTTTTTCGATCTGCCTGTGGAACTTGTTACAAACGTCTGTTTATTATTATTTTTGAACTTTGGACATTTACGTTTGTAATAATATTTTAAATCCAAGACTTCGCTGTGCTATTTGTGTTGTTTGACTATGACGACACCAATCTTACGCACGATATCTTCATTCGGGCCCACCGGGATTTGCTTGGAAATTCGGGGTCTGAACAAAATCTGCTCATTGCTTACCCATTAAGGAAATGTATAACAGAGATAAGCTATGAAGAATCTATCTTAAAGAAATAGTTGCACAACACGGAGTGCCAATTTCGATAATCTCTGATAAAGATGGTCGCTTTACATGAAAATTTTGGTTGTCATTGCAAAAAGCTTTAGGTTTGCGTTTGGATTTGAGCACGACAGATCACCCATAGACAGATGGTCAGAGTGAAGGACTATCCAAACAGTAGAAGATATGTTGGAGCATGCACGATTGATTTCGGTGGAAGTTGGGACACTCACTTACCGCTAGTTGAGTTCTCCTATAACAACAATTGCCACTCGAGTATCAAGGCAGCCCCTTTTGTTGCACTGTATGGAAGAAATGTCGATCTCCCTTGTGTTGGGCAAAAAGTCGGTGAAAAGCAGCTAACTGGACCTGAAACTATTTAAGAGACTACCGATTAGATCTCTTAAATCAGGGACAGATTGAAAGCGACCGCAGACCGACAGAAAAGTTATGCGATAATAAAAGGAAACCGTTGGAATTCCAAGTTGGAGACAGGGTCATGCTAAAAGTCTCTCTCTGGAAAGTGTTTTTAGATTAGACAAAGGTGGAAAATTGAGCCGCGATATATATGTCCATTCGAGATAGAAATCAGTGGACTACACAATGTATTCCATGTGATAACTTGAAGATGTGTCTCTCTGACGAGACACTTTTGATACCGCCAGGTGAAGTTCAAATTGATGACAAACTCCGATTTGTTGAAGAACCTGTTGAGGTTTTGGACTGGAAGGTCCAAAAGCTCAGGCGAAGCCGCATCAAGTTGGTCAAGGTTAGATGGAATTCAAGGCGTGGACCCGAGTATACCTGGGAACGCGAGAACCAGATGAAGCGGAAGTACCCTCATCGTTTCAAGACCAAACCCAGTGATAACGATGTAGCTAAAATTTTGGGACGAAATTTCTTTTACTATGAGAGACTATGACACCTCGAGTTTTTAGATTACTATCTGTACTGTTATTATAAACGTGTTATTATGAATTGGTGCAATAATACTTACTTTTTGCGTGATTAAAGTCCAATTAAAATTTATAAAGCCGTAAGGTGCAACGGAATTTGCAAAAGATGAAATAAAGAATTTTCGTGTTTTAAAGTAATGACATACCAGTAACAAATGTTGGTGACAACCTGGTTAGTGTGTAGAAGTCCAAGAATGTGCCTGACATGTTAGTATAAGTTGGAATTATAAGTCATTGGGGGAAATTTAGAAGAAAGGCGCGTACGCCTTAATTGGTTGTTTTCTGTCTAAATTATCCTGAAATTGCTTGCGTTGTAGACTTTAACGGTCTTAAGCAAACCCAGACACCACTAAATATCATGTAATATTCTAATTAGTAAAATTATGATGGAATTAGTAGGTAAATATTATTCCATAATTACTAAGTTCAATCATGTGAGATTAGGTCTTAAACTTTTATAAAAGTTGCAAGACTTTTATAAAAATGTAAGTAATATATATAAATATAAATATAAATATAAATATAATTAAATAAAATATAAATATAAATATAAAAAAAATATATTAATATAAATATTTTAAAAAAGAAAATAAAAAAAATTATTAAATCTTCCTAATCTCTAAATCTCCTAAATCCCTAAATCTCACACCCATACTAATTAATACTCAAACCCACACTCCAACTTCTAATCATTTCTAACCCTTCCCAAGACTCACTCTCTCCCCTCCCGTTAAAATCGTCCACCTCTCTCTCTTCCCCTCACTTCTTCGTTTCTTCTTTCATCTTCTCAAAACTCTCTCCATACACCTTCATTTTCATACACATAAGAGTTCTTGAAGATTTCCTTGAAGATCCAAGCATCCATAGAGGCATATCAAGGGGGATTCATCATCAAGAAGCTCTTTTATTTTAGAAATCCTAATGTGTTCATCTAAGGTAAATCCACCTTTAGAAACCTCTAGTTATGAGATTTTAGTTTGTTTAAAAGTAAAATTGTTCACCAAACAAAAAGGGTTTTCCCAATGAACAAATGAAATCAGTAAATCTAGGGTTTAAACAAGAAATTTGAAGGTTAAAATGTGTGTGTGTGAGCCATGATTGATAGGTGTGTTTATGGTAGTGTTTGTTGTTGAAAATGATGCTTAAAAGATGATGAAAGTGACATGCAAGATGATATGTTTGAGGTTTTGTGTAATCTGAGTTTAAGGGTATATTTGAAGTGTTTTATGGTCTAAAAATGTTTGATGGTGAACTTGGATGAAAAACCCTAAGTTAGGAGGGTGTATGATGCATGATTAATGTGAAAAATGCAAGATAAATGTAAGATTATGACATGCATGTACAGATTATTGATGAACTGAAAATATGGTGATATTATGTTAGTATTTTGAACATAATAATCAGGTCTTACCTAAACTTTATGACATTCATGAGTTGGAAGCTTATAATTTAATAAATCATGCATAAAATGGGGTAAAAAGTGAATATAACTATGTTAAATGAATGATTTATGTGGAACGAAAGGATAATGATAAAACCATGTTATTTTATCTATAAAAGTCAGATTATAAGTGTGGAATATGATCAAGATGATTTGGATTGCGTATGTGGTCATTATAGGCTTAAAAGGCGTAAAAGTCACAATTTTGAGTATGATCGTAGCATGCAATATAAATCTGAATTAAAACAGAAAACTTAGGCATATAATATGACATTATAACAGTTCTTAAAGTATATTTATGATATTTCCATGTTTGGTATGTTCTATGTGAAGATATGAATCAAAAACGCTAATTCAATGCTTGAAAATGGACATAACTATGCACTTATGAACTAGGTAACATAAACTTGTGTTGAATAATAAGATATGTTATAACATGAGTTTTATGATGATCTAAGATGTATTTGGGTATTGCATGATGAATATGGAAGTGATTGATGCAAGAAAAGTAACTAATATAAACACATGATGCATGTTCTGACTGCTATGAAAAAAACTATGTGATTCCTTTGAAATATTATCATATGTTATTATTAGTATATAAAATGATTATTTGGATATATTAAAGACCCAAGACTTGATATTTTACATGAAAAGTATAGACTTTTCAAATTTCACTTAGCTACGCTAAGTAAGGATTTTATCGAAGTTGCAACGATTTAATATACATAAAGAAAGCGAGTCTTAAAAACATTTTATATAATGTATGTGTACATAAATAAGAATGCATGAATTGTTGGATGAATTATGTGACTTATGTGATTTGATGAAGTGTTGTGTGATATATAACAAGAGAATGCTTAAGTATGGATTTGAGTTATGTGAAATCGTAATAATAAAACTTGGGGTAAATAAGTATGTATTGGTGTGCGTTGTTGAGCGGAAGGTGTAGGAGGAAAGGTATTTCACGTCATGATGATTGAACACTAAGAGAGTAGGAAAACATAACCGTAAGTGTCGTAGTCACCAACGGGTCGTCCAAGTAACGGGTCAAACACACAAAACTATTTTATAAGTCGAAAGGGTTGAGTGAACAATTTCGTTAGTAGACGTAGAATTAATATGAAAGTGTACCTTATATATAGGGCACTAATAGGTGAATGCCTATTTGATTTGGTCTTTTGGCCTTGAGTAAGGGCCTCAAGTTACCCAAACGAGGGTTTATCCATGGACATTTTCCCGCTGCTGTAATCATTAACCTCTTGGATGGAGGGCACATGGCATATTGGTAAATCTATCGGGTTTTGGCAAACCTTAAGCTTGTCGATCGGTCGATCTGATCATAATAGAGAAGAAATATATGTTGAAAACAATAATAAGGGAAACGATTAAGGTTTCGTTTTGATTAGGGGCTCTTGGTTACGAACACTATTTCGTATTCCTAGCTAGTTTATGATGTTACATGTCGGTCTAACGTTTTCATATTTTTCACAATGGAAACAAGAATAAATATTTGATATTTATAAGTAATTTGAATCCGTGAATTCGCCAACTTTGTGTTAACATTTCAAACGTGTTTTTCAAGTACATAAGTGGCTTCGGAGTTTGATGTGGGTTTAGGGCAACACTAAAAATGGACAATAATTAAGGTTGTGTCATTGTCCACGAGATGGAACTTTTTGAACATGAACACTTAAAACTATACTGGGATGATTGTAAACTTTTAAACTGTTTTGTCTATTTTATAATTATCTATGTTTGCCCTATAATTGTTGGTTGCCAACCCTCCGTGACCACCATGCTTGTCTTCCGCTGCGGTTTTCGTGGTGTGACACGACCTACCGATTTTTCGTTAATTCGTTTTCAGTTAATCAGTTTTTGGTTGATTACGGTTCGGTTTCATCTGTTTTCGTTTAACAATTCAGTTATTGCACACTCCTAGACACCGTTAATCGCATAACATAATTTTTAAGCCGTAGCTATACTATACTCAAATTAAAAAGAATAAAATGCTTGTTTTATTGGTGTAATTTTTTAAAAAAATAATATTAAGTACGTAGAACCTATTGTCGTTTATAAATCATGCGGGTAGTTAGGTTTTATAAGGGATGAAATGTAAATACTAATTAGTTATCCATAATTTGGTCGAAGACGAGAAAATTTAAGTGTAACTAAATTGAGAAGATTAAAGTGTAATTAATGTTTGAAAGTCTAATTTACCTTATACATTAAACTAAAAAAAGCTCTTTAACACTTTTGGATATCTTAAAATACCATTCTCTCAAACATTATAATATAGTATAGATATTTGTACAACACATAATTAATAATTGTCGAAACTAATTAATAAACTAGGCCTAAACAAGCCTAAAACATATCTAAAGCTAAAATTAATATATTTATACCACGTGCCTCACTTAAATAGTCCTCACTTTTTAAACGTGTTATGCCTAGACTACGGACAAGATCTCTGGGGCTTGATTGAGTCTTGCACCTTTGACAAAATGGATACATTTTTTTTGAAGGGTGACTTTCAATATGTACATGGACCATTGGTCATTGGGTTCCCATCAAGGATGGTTACCCGTCAGCCCAGCATTCACAGACGCGATGTTCTATCGGGCCCCGGCTGTCGCTCTGACTGACCTTCGCCCGGAAAACATACTGCCATCACACGAGAGCCTCGTTGGGGTAACAGCTAGGTAAAACCAGATTGCCTTCCGGATCAAACCATGTCTCGATAAGAAACGATCCATTATTGAGACGTCCCGCACCTTTTACCCAAGCCGGGAGTCGAACCGGAGTCTCCAAGGAGAAACCGGCCCAACTTACCCAACTGGGTTGGGGTGGGGGATAATAGACAAAATAGATACATACACATTGATATGTTAACCCCATAGCAGATCGACACGTGTTGTAGTCTCAATCACAATTATTTTTTTTGGTGCTTTAGTTCAAGGCAGTTAATGTAACAAATAGACATCTGATTAATGACTTTTTATTACTCGACTCTTTTTAATTAACATTAAGTTTTTGTTTTCCATATTTCGTTTGTTAGTATTTAATTATTTTTTTTAATTTTCTTTTCACTCATTAGAAGGAATATCTACCTTAAGATCAGCTCACATTTTGCTCCTTGAATGGTAAGAGGAAACATGTATGAGTAGATTTAACAGGGTTTTCTCACTTGTGAGCTTAAGGGGTAATGCTTTTCACAGTAGGTGAGGCTGCTTCGAGCAAAGTGACCAAACATAAGAAAGCGTGTCTTGACAACCAGCACGTGTTTATCTCATTTACTCTTAATACTTTTGGTTTCCTGGCGCTAGAGGCTGTGGACATACTTAGTGGAGTTCAAAAGGTCACCCATAGTAATGTTATGACCCCTCTATGAACGTAATTTTTAAAAGACTTAGTTTTGCTATTTAAAAAAGAGTAACGACGCAATTTGTTGCACGTTTACCATTTATCTCGATATTCGTTATCCAATCGTTTTTCATATAAGGGTGAAGGGGGTGGTTAAACACTTGAAAGTGACAAACTTTAAAATCAACTAATCAAAGGGTGTCATGTCAGCTGATCAAAAAGGTTTAAACTACAGTGAAAAGTGATAACAATGGTTAAACACTTGAAAGTGGCAAACTTTTTTTTTGTTTTCATTTTAAAAAAAAATATGTGTTAAAATAATATATCAAAATGAATTACAAAAAACCATTACATCAAAGAAATTACTTTGTCCCACATTGGTGTGAGAACAAACTAAGGAATTTTTTATAAGATTAAAATCTAACACTCCATTGAATTGTTTGTCCATGTTTTACCACAAGTTCTACCTGCACGCAGGGGGGTGCAAACCAACCCGAATTTAGCTAGGCTCGTACATGCCCACACGTCCTGCGGACATGAATGGCGCTTCGAAAAACCAAGCCCGCTGCCATTCGTTTTTAGCTGGGGGATTGTTTTTTTATTGTATTAATTGACAGCAACAAACAACACACACAAGTTTGTTTACCGCATCGGTGAACCTTTACCACTCGACAATGAAACCGATCAGCAAACTAGTGTTGGCGGTGGTGTTACCGCTCGGCAAACTAGTTTGCCGACCAACTTTGCCGCCCACTCTCTTCACTCTAAAAGTATTTTCATAATATAAATTAGCAACAAATTGTTGCATTGTGATGTTGTACCCCAAGCATGGGGTGTTTTTAAAAAAAATGTGATTTTTTTACTTTAACTCAAATGTTTTCATCTTTTTGTATTTTAACCCTTGTAATTTTTTTACCTTTAACCCAAAACTTTTCATCTTTTGTAATTTAACCTAAAACATTTTTCTTTACAATTTTGGTACCTTTTAACCTTCGCTAGTTTTTCTTTTACTTTTCGTTTTAAATTTTGCGAGTTAACACGTCGTAACGTGCGTGTGGGGTTCAATGTTTTTGGTCTATTTTTTCACATTTGACATGTATTTTATAACATGTCTATTTCCCCCTTTGGCAAGTTCGTCGCAACGGGCCAGTCCTACATCGACCTAGTTATTCTTTTCTACGTTTTACGTTTCTGTCTAATTTTTTCGCATTAACACACCGGAACTGGTATGCGACGTTCAATGATTTTACGTTTGCTTTTCGTTCGGTGTAATTTTTTCCATCTTATCTATTTTATTTTACGAGTTTTTCCGATGTTGAGGGTCTCTGCCAGTGGTGTGGCATTGGTGCTACTTGGCACGTTTTACGAACGTTTTTAGCCTATTAAACTATTTGCTGATATTTTGTTACGATTTACCCCTATACTTCCTTTACTTATCCTGTACTTAAAAACTAAGTTTTTATGTGCATATTTTATTTAACTGTAGGTATAAATATGATTTGCTCTACGTTTCGATGTAATTTTTTTCTAAAAATGAATCAGATCAAATATATTACGTTTTTCATTTAAAGATGCCATTCTTACGTGTATATTTTTATGTACGTTTCAGTATAAATTCGAGTTGTTCTACATTTCGACGTAAATTTTTTTTAAGAAATGAGTGAGGTCAAATATAATTTGTTTTCATGCTTATTTTATGTGTGTTCGTAAACTTTGTTTCGAACCGAATGGAGTTAAATTGTGGTTTCTTTTTTCCCCATTTTTTAAAAGCTCTAATTAATCCCTTTTAATTACACGTGTCAATTTTTCCTTCATATCAGTTTTGTTTTCTATGTATGAGCCGGGTCACATATATTAGGTTATGATTGTACGATATGAATTCAATTTACTTTACGTTTTGGTTCAATCCCAATGCTTATATAAGTAACATTGACTTCAGTCGGATACGTCGAAACACGTGTTTTCATATGGTTAGTACATCACATAACGTTTGGACTAATCCATTAAAATTAAATGATACGATGTACCCGCGCTGCTACATGCACAGGTCTCATTGCTAGTTGAAATAATTTTAAACAATTTTAGATATGCGTAACCACTCTCCAATAATGTTAGAGAAGTGGGCAATGGCTAAAGTTTGGATGAGACGATAAAGTTTGGATGAGAAGAATCTCATCATCTCACTTGTCACATGGACATCTCAACCATAATAGAGGCTTCAGGATTGTCATAGAATGCCATATGAATACATGAAACATGATCTTCAATGATTTGTAAACCATCATATTGAATCGTGTACATCATAAAATTTCTTTAATTTTGTGATATGGAATATAAATGTAAAAAATATCACCTGAGGGAATTAGAAGATAAATCTAACTTTGGGCCAAGTTAGATTATACCTGCATTAATTAATACAGGTTAAATGATACATGAGTTTATAAACTAGTAAAATAATATATAAATGCATTTTCTTGATTTGTGACAAAAACAAAGCTAAATCGAATGAATTGTCGATGGTCTAAACAAAATGAATGACCTTAATAGTTCTCACCATTTATAGACATCCTAAGACTATCTATCTTTTAGCTCGGACACACCTTCTGGCGTAGCACAAACCGGGAATATGTTTACATCACACACCCTTTTTATTAACTCAACGTATGCTTCTTCGGCCCCCACCTCATCAAATTTTATTAGCCAAAACCAATGTGGGTTGGCACGGCATTCCCTCATCGAATCTACATTTAGGTCCAGAACATAACCAAATCTTGTGTCGCAAAGAAACAGATGCTTGAGCCCACGGTTTTCGTGTGCCCTTTTTATAGGTCTCATAATATCAACAAGTTATCGTGACTAACATGTTGTCATAATTAAAATTTCCTAAGATCATCTCCACTCCACCACCTCATAGACCCATCTCTACTCCACGTCAGCTCCTTACCCATGAGCACCATGTCTCACTCCTCCCGACTCACAGTTCCCTGCATTGATGGTGAAAGAATTAATCTCAACGGTCTTGGGCTTTTATCTTATTGTTTATTATGTTTAGTATGTTAATGGGTCGAATGTTTATAACACTTGTTTATTTCGTTTTGCGCCTAGGGTATTTATTCGCATTGGGTCGAACATTAGAAGTTCATTTAGGTTTGAATGTGAAGCGTTGTGTCGTTCAGGAGATAACCGCCTATTTGGTTATCAAGGAAAAGTCACGTCTGGGTCGACACATCTCCAAAGACATGACGCTTCACAAGTATAAGTAGGGTTTATCAATTCAAAAACTTGTATCATGCGCACACACACTGATTCATTCGATTATCAAAGTTTGCAAGTCTGAATCATTGTTTTCAGTTAGTTTTTTTATCATTGTTTCAGGTTACAAGTTATGTATTGGTGCATTGTATGCGAAAAACATCAAGACTCTTGTTCTCATGTTCCGTCTTCGTCTAAGTCGTGGTTCTGTGATGACTGTTGTTTTGATACCAACAGACGGACTGTGCAAATGGACTTTTCACCTGGGAAATGCTGCCATCCGCCTCCGATATTAAATTGATTGCGTGCTTGTGGTTTCATACTTGATATCGAAACAACACAAGTAATACGATCGAATAAAACAGCATAAGAATTGGAAGTGAATGTAGAGAAGATTAAAAACAAAAAGAGCAAGTTTGAGCAGTAACCAAGATTCCACACAATACAATACATATATATTTCTCCGATCGTCACGTTGTAGAGAGTAGAGACGCAACATTTCAGAGAAATGACCTGACGGTTGACCAATACAAATAACCATACATACTTTTGACCCATAAGTTCTAAATAAAAACACAAGTTTACTAATGCAACCCATAATCGAAATACTAATAATTATCAGGCGATTAACATCCAATATCCTACCCTTGCCCAACTTGAAAGCATACCGGCCTGCCTATTCTTGACAATGATTTAGGTAGAGCTCCTGAAAGTCTACTTTTACCCGTGTTTGGCATTCCCACTGAACCAACATCAGCTATCTTCTTAATTTCTAATATGAGAACCAATTCGAAACCCGCGATGTGAGTTTTGAATTTTCATCTTCATTTACATCAATGTAATCTACTTTTTATAACCCTGACCATGCTTTATGATTAGAGTTTTTATTAGATTTTAAGAAATATTGCCAAACCATCAACACTTCCATGAGAAATAGTTATCCATTGACTAAAAGACCGATTCGAGATGGTCAATCTCCCAATAGATTTAGCCTTTTTTAGTAGGCAAACACTCCCAAGAAATAAAGTAAAGAACAAGACATTGTTTATATCAATTTTCTCTTCTTCTCTCCAAATAAAGTTTACGTACATAATATATAAACATGCAAAAGTAAAATAGACTAAAAACTAGGAAGTAATGGAGAACATGGCCTAAATGGAAACTAGTGGTTGCAAACGTGAATTAGTAAAAATACTAAATTAAATAAGTATTCAATCCATAACCGTGCAGATAATTTCATTGGATGGGTGAGTGGGTTACGGGTCTCTCCATGGGTCGTATCAACTCCTCGCCCCTTCAAATCATCCTTCTCCTTAAGGACGGAAATATTATGCCATGGTGGCCGCCATTCATGTCTTCTGGTAGCATTCGGCTCCGTTGTAACGTTACGGCTCGATGGGTACCATGGAGGTCGCCAACCTCGTTGTTCGGTGGCCTTCAGTTCTATGTTGTTCAATGGCGGGACTCGAGTTTTATGGGTGTCATGTTGGGTAGGTGTACATGTGGTTTTGGGGGATGGTTTAGGGTGTCGATAGGTGTGGTGTGAGGTTAGTTTTGGTGGTGATTTGGCGGTTTGTTTGGGTGACATTTGTGGTGCGGTCAAGTTGGTAGAATAGGGTCGTTTGGGTGCGGTTTTAGGAGCAGTTTTTTTGGTGACGATGGGTGCGTTTTTTGGATGCAGATGATTGTATTTGGTGTAGGAAGGGTTTTGGAGCAAACGGTTTGGGTGGCGGAGCAAATGGCTTGGGTGGTGGACGAGCGGCGAGTGGAGGTGGTGGAGGTAGACCGTGGCTAGCGCAAAACTCAACGAGGCGTTGGTTTTTCTCGATAGTAGCCCACATTTCGTCGAGCAACAACTTGATTTTTGAGGTCATGATGGAGGTGAATTCGAGAATGAAAGCACCAAATGATAGAGACCGATTCGAGATGGTCAATCTCCCAATAGATTTAACCTTTTTTTGGTAGACAAACAGTCCCAAGAAATAAAGTAAAGAACAAGACATTGTTTAATCAATTTTCTCTTCTTCTCTCCAAATAAAGTTTAGGTACATAATATATAAACATGCAAAAGTAAAATAGACTAAAAACTAGGAAATAATGGAGAACATGGCCTAAATGGAAACTAGTGGTTGCAAACGTGAATTAGTAAAAATACTAAATTAAATAAGTATTCAATCCATAACCGTGCAGATAATTTCATTGGATGGGTGAGTGGGTTACGGGTGTCTCCATGGGTCATATCATTGACCTTGATTGGTCAACTCAGCAACATAATATTCAATATGTTACCCATTAGATTTGGGGGTTTAGGGTTGTATTCGGCTGTAGAGGTTTCATCCTATGCTTTTGTAGCCTCGAGGGCCCAATCGTGGGTGCTACAGGACCATATCTTAAGAGACAGTGGCATATGTGGTATGGATTCTGATTATGTTTGTGCTTTGGCTTGTCTTCATAATACGATTCCAAGTTTTGACTTCAGCGGTTTCACTAATAAGGACACCTCCCCCAAAGCCCAACATGCTATGGTGAGTGCTCTTTCTGGTAAAATTGTTCTTGACATCGAAGTACAGTTTGACTTGACCGCTAGACAAAAAGCTGTTTTTGAGTGTTACGAGCACCACATGCACAAGATTTTCTTCTTGCTATACCTATAGATAGGTTAGGCCAGCATATGTCGCCGGTGGAGTACCGTACTATCCTTAAGTATCGCCTCATGATTCCTTTATTTCCTGTTGATGAGGTATGCCCTATTTGTCATAAGGCGTGCTTGGATTCTTTTGGGGAGCATGCTGTTCATTGCAGAGAGCTCCCCGGGTTCAAATATCAGTATGATTTGGTTAGGGATGTCCTTTTTGACATATTCAGGCGCGCTGGTATTTCTGCTAAGAAAGAGGCACCCGTTAATTTCTTAACTGACCCGCTGGAAGGGAGATCTACACTTTGACCAGCCGACATTCTGGTCTTTGGATGGGTAGGAGGAAAACATGCATGTGTGGATCTAACACGGGTTTCCCCGCTTGTGGGCTTAGGGGGTAGCGCTTTCACGATGGGTCAGGCTGCTTTAAAGGCTGCTTCGGGTAAAGTGACCAAACAAGAGAAAGTGTGCCTTGACAACCAATACGTGTTTACCCCATTTGCTTTTGATATGTTGGGTTTCTTGGCGCCAGAGGCTGTGGACCTTCTTAGTCGAGTTCAAAGGGTCATGCATAGTAATGTTATGACCCCGAGATCTATGGACGTAGTTTTTAAAAGGCTTAGTTTTGCTATTCAAAAAGGGGTAGTGGCACAGCTTGTTGCCCGTTTACCATCTATCTCGATGTAAATTCTACAGTAATTATGAGAGGAATCAAATGTCGAGCTTCCCACAAAGTCATTTTCTTCATCCCCAAAGTCGAAACTTTCAGAGTTGACACTGGACGTGGTACCCGTATTTGAAGACACTACAGACTTTGATATCCTGATTGATGGTCTCTTTGCTAATCTTTACTGAAAAAATGCAAGAGGTGTCAAAAGAAGTAAGTCAGGTAACATGTTGAGATTTTTGTTATGAACGGGTGATCTTTCAATTTACATCTTTAGCATGCTTCTAAATATCCCACGAAAACTAATGTAACCAACTATGAGCTTGTCATCGCCTCGGTCTCCTATCATATTTTTTTGAGGCTGTGGACCTTCTTAGTCGAGTTCAAAGGGTCATGCATAGTAATGTTATGACCCCGAGATCTATGGACGTAGTTTTTAAAATGCTTAGTTTTGCTATTCAAAAAGGGGTAGTGGCACAGCTTGTTGCCCGTTTACCATCTATCTCGATGTAAATTCTACAGTAATTATGAGAGGAATCAAATGTCGAGCTTCCCACAAAGTCATTTTCTTCATCCCCAAAGTCGAAACTTTCAGAGTTGACACTGGACGTGGTACCCGTATTTGAAGACACTACAGACTTTGATATCCTGATTGATGGTCTCTTTGCTAATCTTTACTGAAAAAATGCAAGAGGTGTCAAAAGAAGTAAGTCAGGTAACATGTTGAGATTTTTGTTATGAACGGGTGATCTTTCAATTTACATCTTTAGCATGCTTCTAAATATCCCACGAAAACTAATGTAACCAACTATGAGCTTGTCATCGCCTCGGTCTCCTATCATATTTTTTTGAGGCTGTGGACCTTCTTAGTCGAGTTCAAAGGGTCATGCATAGTAATGTTATGACCCCGAGATCTATGGACGTAGTTTTTAAAAGGCTTAGTTTTGCTATTCAAAAAGAGGTAGTGGCACAGCTTGTTGCCCGTTTACCATCTATCTCGATGTAAATTCTACAGTAATTATGAGAGGAATCAAATGTCGAGCTTCCCACAAAGTCATTTTCTTCATCCCCAAAGTCGAAACTTTCAGAGTTGACACTGGACGTGGTACCCGTATTTGAAGACACTACAGACTTTGATATCCTGATTGATGGTCTCTTTGCTAATCTTTACTGAAAAAATGCAAGAGGTGTCAAAAGAAGTAAGTCAGGTAACATGTTGAGATTTTTGTTATGAACGGGTGATCTTTCAATTTACATCTTTAGCATGCTTCTAAATATCCCACGAAAACTAATGTAACCAACTATGAGCTTGTCATCGCCTCGGTCTCCTATCATATTTTTTGAAGTTGTGTGCTCCCCTCTCTTGCATCAGGTAGTATACTGACGAGGTATGACCCGGAATGGTTAACCTGACCCGGTCATCACCCATTATCCCATTATAAATAATAGATTGCAATTACGTTTATTCTAGAATGTTCTATTCTGCATGAATAAACTAGGTAACTAAATCCCCGACTTATTGGAGGATCTCCTAACTTACAGGGAAACCCTAATCATAAACTATAAATAGGGGTTAACATCAAAGGTATGCATATAATCTCTCTCTCTCTATCTCTCTCTCTCACTAAATCTCTTCTCATATTCTTCTTACTCCCATTACCGAGACTTATTCTCACACCGAAGGGTGGTTACAGGAATAACCCCATTCCTGTAACGAGTCTTAACGGTGTTTCTGTTTTGTAGTTGGCTGTTTAGATTGTTTCGGGTTGAAAGTTCTAGTTGGAGCCCTACCGTCAGGTCAGTGTTTCTTCATTGGCGCCATCCATGGGACCTACGATAACACCAATAAACTTAGACCTAATGGCAAACGGTCAGAGCACGGCAGCAACACCAGTAAACCAACTATCGGTGACCAGTAGCCCGACATCAACGACGATATCCACGGTTACGGCCACCCCAGCATCACCAGCAATAACCAGGTCTCTTGACCCAGAGTTCGAAGCAGAAGCCCCTTCGGGGTATCAGAGGTTCCTAGCTGTCTCCTATGGGTCGGTTGCAGAAGACCCGCAATCATATACCTCATGGCAGGCGCAACCGGTGGCCCCAGCCACAGCCATCACCGTTGTCTATACTCCATCATCAAGCACAACAGCACAGAGTTTAAGTCACAGCACCAGGCCAGGGATTACATCCGTGGTGTCAGGAAACGTTACACAACCGACAAGTGTGACCCAGTATTATCAGATACCTCTCACTTATGCTATGCCGCCGTTGTATTCTGCAGCGCTCACAGCGGCACTGTCTACGCCACCCCATCAGCCGGTGGTCATGCCAGCGGGAGTCATGAACGCTCCAGTCACACCTGGGAATGAAGCTTATTTCCCAGGCTACTATTATGCGCCTCCTTATGGGTACCTACCGCCAAGCAACGACCAAGCATACTCACCTCAGATAACAGCACAATGTTATACTCAGCAGCCGACGTACGTGAATTACATTCCACCTTGGTGGTCCTACCCCGCATCTCAACAGACATATAGTCAGAACCCGCCAGCCGCGAAGCCTATTTATGACAGGGGAAACATGTCAAGGCCTCTTTTTTCCCCTAATGAGGGTCCTAGTACTGCGCTAAACGTGGCAACATCCCAACCCCCGACCAGTCATGGTGTAAGAGTGGGTGGAGCGAATCATCACGTGCATCCTATTAACGTGGAAGATGATGAACTCACTAGACCATATAAGCCCGCCGATGCTACATGCAAGTCCAAATTCACCAGAAGAATCGCTGAAGCCCCGATCAAGGAAAAACCAAAGATGCCCCAGACAGTGGGAAAGTACGACGGGTTGAGCGACCCAAATGATCATTTAAACTTATTCAAAAGTGCCAGGGAGGTAGCCTGCTGGCATATGCCCCTTTCTTGCAAGATGTTTGTCCAAACGCTGGTTGGGGCAGCACGAGGATAGTGGGATGGCCTACCGGTGGGAGAAATCGACAGCTTTGAGGACCTGGTATCCAAATTCCAGCTGCAATTCAGTCAGCAAAGACGACATACAAAAGATCGAAACGAACTCCTCCACATCCGTCGGCGAGATAATGAGAGGGTGGACAGTTTTATCATCAGATTTAACAAAGAAAGCATGGCGATCCCAGGTATAACAAACGATTTGGCTTGAGGTGCTTTCCTGCAAGGTGTAAACGACGATGAGTTACTGAGGACATTGTACAGAAGGGATGGCGTACCAAGCACCATCGATGAGATCCTAAGGATCGCTAAAGTACACGTGACACAAGAAAAAACGGTGGCTGCCAATCACGCGGCTAACAGAAAGAAGGAAGCGCAAAAGAGCCAAGATGACGGGGAGCAACGAAACTGAAAGGGCAAAAAAAAGGAGATAGGTTCCAGAGGAATGATCGGTCAAACTCACGGTATGACAGGTCCATGGGTTCTTATTCAAAGAACAAGCCATCCAGATCAAGGTCTGATTACCCTAGTCTGAGCAATACACCAGCGGAAATCCTTGCTTCTGAGAACTTAAAACTAAACCCTCCAAAACTTTGAAAGACACTCCCAACAAAGACACTAGAAAGTATTGTGAATACCACAAGGGTAACAGCCATGATACCAAGATTGCTACCAACTGAAGAAGCAAATCGAGTATTATGTGAAGACCGGGAAGCTGGCCCACCTGGTTCGAGACATAAAGCAGGGCCCGCCCCATAGCACGAAGATGCGGACAAAGGGGCGGGCAAAAGGCAGCGGGAGATAAGCATGTTTGCACGCCGATAAGGCCAGGGGGATTAAAGGAGTTTTTCCACCCTCGAACCTTGGATGTTGGCAACTGTGACCGTGCACCCGCGTGCGGAGGATTTAGACCTCACTGTTGATCCTCTCATCATATCAGCCGTTGTGGGCGATTATAACATGAGAAGGATACAAGTTGACACAGGAAGCTCGAAGATATAATATATGAACATTGTTTCAACATGATGGAAACCGGAAGATAAGAAGCTCCTCGAACTGGTACACGCCCCTATAAAAGGTTTCACGGGAGAAAAGGTTAACCCGATTAGACAAATCACCTTTCCGGTAACTTTCGGGCTGGCTCCTCATGAAAGGACCATACTCCTTACTTTCCTCGTTGTACGTGCCGACTCGCATCACAATGTAATAATTGGAAGGTATACTTTGGGGAACTAGACGTGATTGTATCCACAACGCGTTGTTTCATGAAGTTCCCCACGCAGGAGGAGTCGCAACAGTTCACCGGGATAAAGCGGGGGAAGTATTGAATGCCAAAAGATGTCGTCAGGGGACCTAGTGGTGTAGTCGGGCCAGAGAGATGGGTTTTAAGCATGCGTCATCCCGAGCAAACTATCACAATAGGGGATACTCTCTCTCCGGAAATTAAGAACAGTTTGAAGCGGTTGCTAAAAAGAAACGCCGATATCTTTGCTTTCGAGCATTCTGATATGACCGAGATACCCCGGGATAAGGCGTAACACAGGCTAGCTACACTCCCGGGAGTCAAACCGGTGGCCTAGGGAAAGCATAGCATGGCTCCCGATCGAAGAGAAGCACTGATTAAAGAAGTGCGAAAGTTGGTCGAAACAGGGATCCTTCGGGAAACGAAATACCACACATGGGTATCAAACCCCTTATGGTTAAGAAACTAGATGGCACGTGGCGAATGTGCATTGATTTCAAAGATTTGAACAAGGCTTGTCCAAAAGACTCCTATCCGCTGCGGAAATAGACTTCAAGGTCAACTCCTTGGTGCCATTCCGGTACAAGTGTTTTCTAGACGCCTATAAAGGTTACCATCAGATTAAGATGTCACTAGAAGATGAAGAGAAACAGCGTTCCATACTGATATAGGCATTTTCTGTTACACTAAAATACCTTTCGGTCCACGTAATGCGGGTGCCACCTATCAACAGACTCATGGACAAAGCTTTTGAAAAGCAAATTGGTAGAAACTTGGAGGTATACGTGGACGACATGGTAATTAAGAGCAGGGAAGAAAAACAAATGCTCGAAGACATCGAGGAGACCTTCCAAAAGTTACGAGAGTATAACATCAAACAAAACCCCAAGATGTGTTCATTCGGGGTAGAGGAAGGCAAGTTCCTAGGGGTGGTAGTCACTCGGGATGGTTTCAGAGCAACCCTGAGAAAATAACCGCTATAACGCAAATGCCATCACCTAGAACTCTAAAAGAAGCACAGGCGTTAAATGGGCGTTTGGTTGCCATAAACAGGTTTCCTAGCAAGACATGTTGAGAGGTCTTTGCCATTCATAAAAACTTTGAAAGACTGCCTCAACAAAAACAATTTCAAATGGACCAGTGACGTAGAAGAAGCTTTACAAGACATGAAACGGTTCATTGAAAAGTTGCCCACGTTGACAGCACCACATCCAAAGGAATTTTTAAAGATGTACCTTGCAGCAGCTCACAACGCGGTGAGTGCGGTGCTCATGGTTGAAAGAGACGGAAAGCAAACGCCCATATATTACACAGTCGCGTACTGGCGGGCCCTGAAACGCGGTATCCTACACTGGAAAAGCTGGTACTTCGTATTGGTTCATGCTACCCGGCATCTCCGAAGATATTTCCAGGGTCATCCGTGTGCAAATCTTAACAAATTATCCTTTACAGCAAGTCTTACACAAACTAGAAATTTCCGGGAGACTAGCTAAATGGGCAATTAAGTTGGGGGTCTTGGATATTGAATACCGAAAACAAACGACAATCAAGGGGCAGGTAATCGCCGATTTTTAGCTGAAATTCCTGATGGAGAGGTGATCCAAGACCCAGTGGTTAGCAACAGGCCGGAAGCTAACACATCCCAACAAATTTGGAAATTATACACAGATGGGTCCTCCAGCGGAAAGGGGGCAGGCGCAGGCCTCATGCTGATAAGCCCGGGCGATATAAAATCGATGCACGCTTTGCGTTTCGACTTCGTAGGCTCGAACAATGAGTCAGAATACGAAGCGTTGTCAGCAGGTCTGAGGATGGCTCAACCATGGGAGCGGCGAGGGTCGAGGCATACGTCGACTCTTTGCTGGTCAACAACCAAGTGAACGAAACATATGAAGCCAAGGATGAGACGATGCAAAGTACCTGGCTAAGACTAAGGAGATCATAGCTTCCTTTGACAGCGTCACACTTAGCCACGTTTATCGCGAAAAAAATCAAATAGCTGATGCCCTAAGCAGCTAGCAGCATCTGGTATGGAGAAGGAAGTGAAGGTGGAAACACTCTAGTCACCTTGAATCGAACACCGAGAGGTATCTGCGGTTACGGCGGAAGAGCCTTGTTGGTATACTCCCATTCTCAAATTCCTCACAGGAGGAGAGTTGCCTCCGCTAAAGGCGACGCCAGAAAGATACAAATAAAGGCCTTACAACACGAAGTACAAAATGGCGTCATCTAAAGGAAGTCGTATTTGGGACCACTATTAAGATGCGTATCCCCGTCGGAGGCCACGTACCTGATCCATGAAATACATGCCGGCATATGAGGTATTCACGCCGGACCCCAGGAAATTGTTGCTAAAATTCAAAAGGTCGGGTACTACTGGCCCGGAATGTACGAGGATGCGGTGGCTGAACTTAGAAAATGCCGCAGTTGTCAAAAGTATGCTCCACAAACACTGCGCCTCAAAAACAATTTGATCCCCGTGAAAGCGGCATGGCCTTTCCAGAAATGGGTAATTGATATTGTGGGACCAGTCCCTCCAACCCCCGGGAAACTCAAATACCTGATTGTGGCAATCGACTACTTTACTAAGTGGGTTGAGGCAAAGCCGTTGGCCAGGATAACCGCTGAAAACGCCAAGAAATTTTTATGGGAGCACATCGTCTGCCGATTCCGGCTCCCGTTGTACTTGGTAAGCGACAATGGGACACAATTCACCGATAGGGTTTTACAAGATTGGTGTGCCGAGGTACACATCCAGCAGGTCTCTACATCGGTTACACACCCTCAAGGCAATGGTTAAGTGGAAAGGGCAAATAGAAGCATGTTGGATAGGATCAAGAGAAGATTAGGCCATGAGGAAGCTCTTGGGTGGAAGAATTGCCAAATGTCCTCTAGGCACACCAAACCATGCCCAAGACAAGCAACAGTGAATGTCACACCCCGACCCGCAGCGGAAAAGGTGATCGGGGCATGATTGGGTTTTCATCAAAGCTCATGACATTTATTATAGTGTCTCATATTTATTATTACAATTTAAAGGAGATCATACAATCATAATTATAACATGTTCTTTCTAGACTTCATTATTTTCTTCTAAGGCATTTCCTATGTTTTCCTTGCTTCATCCTGTTCACCTGTATCATGTGTAAAAATGGTTTTTGGATCAACAAAAAGTTGGCGAGTGAATCCTATTAAAACATTTAAACAAGTTTATTGAATTGATTATAAAATAAAGTGCATAACCAAATATGAGCAAAGGTAGATGCAAATTTATTTACAAAACACTTAGTATTAAATAATGCACACACATACAATAATAGATTGTTTTGAGGCACGCGTTGTTCAACTCGTCTCCCACGAGGAACTGATGGGCCTAATGAATGAGTTTTGAGGCATGCGTTGTTCTACGAACTGATGGACCTAATGAATGAGTTTTAAGGCACGCGTTGTTCAACTCGTCTCCCACGAGAAACTGATGGGCCTAACAAATAATTTGCATACAACTTGACAATATGTAATACTTAACTACAAACAATATTTACATTCTAAGTTTAGATCATAATATGGTATAGCACGAGTTTGAATAAACGAATTAGTTAAGCGACACATGATACACCCCAAAACGTGTAATAAAAAGGGGAGTTGTAAGATTCACTCACAGTGGTTGCGTTTCTTGGATTGATGATGAATGCGCACGAATTTGGATTTAACCACGAGAGAAACTAACCTAGATAATAACATAACGGTTCGGTAAATAAGCGGATTTTATTAATCAATTTTAGTAGGATTTTTGGATATATTTTTGTGAGTTTAAGGCTATTTTCTAACTTTAAAAATGTTATTTTAAGTATTTTTAATTGATTTTTAATTTAAATAAATAAATAAAAATAATAAAAAATGTTGACTTTTGACCATTGACCATGACCGTTGACTGTTTGACTGTGACTGTTGACTGTTTGACCGGTTCGATCATGTGTATGTATGCGCCGGGCAAGGCTCAAACCCGAGACCTCCCGTACTCGTGCACGCAGCTCTACCAACTGAGCTACGTATCTAACACGAAATATTTCTGTTTTTAATTGTATTTATACACTATTTACGTTAATCCGAATATCATTTATTTTAAAAAGGGTTTAATTGTATCGACTCGGGGATCCCCACAGGTCTCGAACCCGGGACCTGTGGTTTAGTTTGGCACACAGTCCACCGTTGGACTGTGTGTCTAACTTGGTAAATATTCTGGTTTTTATTATACTTAACATCTTACTGCGTATGGATCCGGTTTAGTTTAAAAAAAGAACATTTTTATTACAGCGAATGTGCGTGTGTCAAGGATCGAACTCGGGACGTATGCGTATTTATTTGCACACAGTCCACCGCTGGACTGTGTGTCTAACCCATTCATAATATTGATTTTAATTAATCTTATAACCTAAGCGACTTCGTCTTCTTCTTCAAAACACAGACCATGGTTAAACCAACTGTTTCTTGTTTAATTCGGTTAACGAATATTATGAGAAATTGAAAGGTATTGAACAGAAGGGTTTGGGGAAAGAATGTACCGAACAGATTGTCTTCTTCAGAAATCCGGCAAAGATCGTCGGCTCTGTTTTGTTAACTCCCTCTGTTCGGATTCAATATTCAGTTTGATTGATTAGATATGAAATTGAATTACTGAGCAACGATTATCAGGATGTTTAGATGATCATACCGATTAACAGTGTGATTCTGGAAATTCCAGAAGTTTTCCGGCGAAAATGGAATATCCGGCAACGTCGTCTGGAATAGATTCTGGGTGAGGGTTGATGTTAGTAATAGTCTAGCAATGGGTTAAAACAGAAAAAGTCGAGTTATTAACCGTGTAGATGAAAGTCTCGGTTTTCCGGCGACTTGCTGAGAATTCCGGCGACGTATTTCTTGCGACAGAGATTCTTCAGGGAGTTTAAGGTGAGTGTGGGTGATGTTGGTATGAGCTCTAAAGATCTTATTTTAGAGTAGGCAGAAGGGATGGAATGAATTCGGTTTTCCGGCGATGATTTCCGGTTAACTTGCAGAGACTTTCGGCGACCTGCGGCGAGGTTTTCTGAGCAAATTGGTGAGTGTAAGGTTGATAAACTCGCGTGCTCAACTGATAAATCTCAGTTTTAATTGTATTTCCGGTTTCGAATTCAAAGTTATTCGGTTACGGTTTGATGATTTGAATGAGTGACCTTAAAATGTTCAGTTATAACCGGCGCTGCTGTAATTGCATCCGTTATGTCAAAAGAACACGTTAATGATTGACGATTTCGTCGGGATTTCCGGCGAGAGTGATTTGGGCGCGCTGAGTAATTGCATTCGATTTCCAGTTTTATTATATGTATTAATTGTTTCAATAAATCAACAAGAAACACAAGTGGCGGAGTGGTTGGATGTGTGTGTGTTAAGTCGCTAAGCTTATATCTGGCTGACCCGGGTTCGAAACCCGGCTTCAGCATTTAATTTTTATTTCACTATTTTTAATACATTTTCAAATATAAATTTTATATTCTAATATACTTATTAATTATGTATCGTTTAAAATTAATTTGAGCATTAAATACGCAACAAAAATTTTAACTGGATGTTCGGTTAATAAACGAAGCGGGTTTGGTTAATCCGGTTTTTGACGGATGTTACAGTATCCCCTACTTTTAGAAATTTCGTCCTGAAATTTAAGTAGTGGCATGTTTGTCTAAAAAGGATGATGTTTAATTTGACAGTTACATACTTAGAAAGGAGTAAGAGTTTAAATTTTGTTTGAGGGGGTAACGTTCCTTGTAAGGGTTGAGTACCCTGCTACAGGAATCGCTTTTTGATGCCTACGATAAAAATATTGATAAACAGAGTTGATTCACTAAGTATGATTTCATGCGCAAGAGTTTTGATATGTTTGAAAAGATAAGGTTATATCCTAAAACAAAACTTTTACTACTAAAACCTACATGAAACCTCTCATAACCGCCTGACAATGCCTCTGATCCTTTGGCAAAAATACTTATATATAGGAAGTACCAGCGGCGTATCCACCATATTCTTGTCAAATTTTCATTGGTTTTATCAGTAAGTCATGATTGGTTCTATGATATGACTCTAGAACATAAACAAACACAACAACCAAAGCTTGAGTCCTAATTCTGATAGTATACATGTTTGAATGGTGACAGTACCTCTCTCGTTGTTATGATGGAGAGGTTAGTCTATGTAGAAATAGAACACAATCCAATTTCTTATGATGATATGATATGAATGCTAAATCAGCGAGTATAAAACAAACTTCAACCAAGACATTACTAAATCCTACATGGAACTTCTCATAACCGCCTGACAATACCTCTGATCCTTTGGCAAGAATACTTATATATAGGAAGTACCAGCGGCGTATCCACCATATTCTTGTCAAATTTTCATTGGCTTCGTCCGTAAGTTATGATTAGTTCTATGTGACTCTAAAACATAAATAAGCACAATTAACCAAAGCTTGAGTCTTAATTCTGATAGTATACATGTTTGAATGGTGACAGTACCTCTCTCGTTTGTTATGATGGAGAGGTTAGTCAATGTAGAAGTGAGACATAACCCAACTTCTTTAAATGATGAGATTGAAATACGTTGAGATGTATGATGATATGAATGTTAAATCAATGAGTATAAAACAAACTGAAATAGTACTTCGCATTAAAATTCTTGGATAAATTTCCAATTTATAACTGGGATACGTGAAAATTGAGATAACATAAAGAAAAAACATAAAAACTAAACGGTTGGAGTTGAATCTTGATGTTTGGTGAAGGAGACTAGTTGGGTGGTTCGTTAGGGCCGTCATTATCTTCAACAGGATTGGCGTTAATGTTGAAAACTCTTCTTCTTGCTGGTGGCCTAGTGGTTGGGTTTTCTTGATTTGCTTGGTTAACTGGGTTTGCTTGAGCTTGGGCGTGTATGATGTTAACCAATCGAGGGCACGTGTTTCTATAATGGGTAGGGTCGCCACAATTAAAACAAGCTCGAACATAAGGTAACATGGGGTATTGGGGTTGTTGATATGTTTGGATCATGTTTTGAGTAGGGGGTGAGGTTTGGTTTTGAGGGGTGCGGCAAACCTTGCTCAAATGACCATAGTGTCCACAATTCGCACATAGTCGACAAGGTAAGGTAGATGGATGGTGATAAAAACAGGTGTTACATTGAGGGTGAGGTCCAAGGTAAGGTTTCTTATTTGGGTAAGTTGAGTTGGGTGCTACTTGAGTGATTGGGATAGCTTGGAGGGGTACGGCTTGTGAGGCTGGTTGATTGCGTTGGGTGACAGCGAAAAGTTGCCCATCTCGTTTTCTCTTAGAAATGGGTTGAGAAGGGGATTCGGTTTGGGTGGAGTTTGAGGTTTCAGTTGATGCTTTATCCTTCTTCTCCTCCTCCTTGAAGTCTTTGTTCCGTATGCGGTTCTCGGTGAGCTCCGTAGCTAACTCCATTGCTGCTTCCAAGGTTGCAGGTGTGGTACTTATTACAGAGTCTTGAATTTTTGAAGGAAGACCTCGAATGTAGTGCTCGATCAAACGGTAGAGGGGAGTGAACAAGTTGGGAACCATTTGATTTAACTCGAGGAATCTTTTGTTGTATGTGGTGTGGTCGCCTTCCTTTTGTTTCAACGAATAGAACTCATCCTCTAATTTCTTGATTTCGCTCCTTGGGCAAAACCGTCTTGTCATGATTTCCTTCAACTCTTCCCAAGTCAAAGTCATAGCATCTTCAACACCTCGTTTGGCCTTCTCTGTATTCCACCATATAAGTGATATTCCAAGTAAATGACCAGTAGCATATCGCACTTTGCGATCATCGGGGCAATCGCAATTTAGAAAAGTGTTCTCCATTTCTTCAAACCAATGGAGGAGAGCGGTGACACCTTCAGTCCCTTCGTATTTTGGAGGGTCGTAGGATTTGAAATGCTTGAAGGTGCATTTAGTGGTATTTGGGGGAGGGTTGATAACATTTTGATCTTCTTGGTTGACGGGATTAGCGGTAAGGGCTTGTTGGAGTTGAACTACAATGTTGGGTATTACGGCAGCCATGCGCTCGCGGGCTTTTCCTGATCTCATCTTCCTACGAGCGAGACTAGAAGACATCTACAAGGAATACATATCAAGAGTATGAGTTGGATGTTTTAGGGATCATGTGTCGTATTTAGGAATGAACATTCATAAAATAAATATAGAATAATAAATCTACTGCATCCATAGGATGTCTTGGGCTTTGCTCGTAATTGGGCCTTGCATGCCGCCATACTTCACCTTCGTAATCATGTGGGCCCCCATGATTACCGGGTTTTTCATATGGTTCGCATGTGTTAGCCTGGTTACGTACACTAAAACCCGGAGAAAATCGAGAAATATGTATGTAACGTATGATATTCGGAATGTATCCAGGTGTGGACACGGTGACGCCTCAAAGTGGGGTTAGTTCGAACGACGTTTGGTGTGGCATGCTTTGGCCTAATAGGTCCTTCGTATTCTCATCGTTAGTCCCCAGGTAGGCAAACTGGTCCGTTATATTGGATTTATATGAATGCCAACCTAGACAGGACGTTCCGACTACCGGTACTTGTACCCTTACAGTTACTACATGCCCGTCGCAGAACTCACTTTGATGAGATTTGAAAAATGAAAAATGCGACAAAATCTTGGATAACGGAAGTATGAAGATGATTTGAATATGTGAACATTGAAATATGTATGATGAATGTGTATGTAATTATGTAATTGTCTGTAAGTATTATTCACTATGTATCACAAAATGTAGTATCGGAAGTATTTGCATGCATTTGTGTATGTAATAAATATGAAAGAAATAAACATCGTGAGTTTGCATATAACCACATAAACAATTTAAAATCTAATCAACTATAGTATAGGCTCTAAGGGTCTAATAACCTATCCTATATCCCTATAGTCAAAAGCTCTGATACCAATCTGTCACACCCCGACCCGCAGCGGAAAATGTGATCGGGGCATGATTGGTGTTTTCATCAAAGCTCATGACATTTATTATAGTGTCTCATATTTATTATTACAATTTAAAGGAGATCATACAATCATAATTACAACATGTTCTACACATCTTTCTAGACTTCATTATTTTCTTCTAAGGCATTTCCTATGTTTTCCTTGCTTCATCATGTTCACCTGTATCATGTGTAAAAATGGTTTTTGGATCAACAAAAAGTTGGCGAGTGAATCCTATTAAAACATTTAAACAAGTTTATTGAATTGATTATAAAATAAAGTGCATAACCACATATGAACAAAGGTAGATGTAAATTTATTCACAAAACACTTAGTATTAAATAATGCACACACATACAATAATAGATTGTTTTGAGGCACGCGTTGTTCAACTCGTCTCCCACGAGGAACTGATGGGCCTAATGAATGAGTTTTGAGGCACGCGTTGTTCTACGAACTGATGGGCCTAATGAATGAATTTTAAGGCACGCGTTGTTCAACTCGTCTCCCACGAGGAACTGATGGGCCTAACAAATAATTTGCATACAACTTGACAATATGTAATACTTAACTACAAACAATATTCACATTCTAAGTTTAGATCATAATATGGTATAGCACGAGTTTGAATAAACGAATTAGTTAAGCGACACATGATACACCCCAAAACGTGTAATAAAAAGGGGAGTTGTAAGATTCACTCACAGTGGTTGCGTTTCTTGGATTGAGGATGAATGCGCACGAATTTAGATTTAACCATGAGAGAAACTAACCTAGATAATAACATAACGGTTCGGTAAATAAGCGGATTTTATTAATCAATTTTAGTAGGATTTTTGGATATATTTTTGTGGGTTTAAGGCTATTTTCTAACTTTAAAAATGTTATTTTTAAGTATTTTTAATTGATTTTTATTTAAATAAATAAATAAAATAATAAAAAAATGTTGACTTTTGACCGTTGATCATGACCGTTGACTGTTTGACTGTGACTGTTGACTGTTTGACCGGTTCGATCATGTGTATGTATGCGTCGGGCAAGGCTCGAACCTGAGACTTCCCGTACGCGTGCACGCAGCTCTACCAACTGAGCTACGTGTCTAACCCGAAATATTTCTGTTTTTAATTATATTTATACACTATTTACGTTAATCCGAAAATCATTTATTTTAAAAAGGGTTTAATTGTATCGACTCGGGGATCCCCACAGGTCTCGAACCCGGGACCGGTGGTTTAGTTTGGCACACAGTCCACCGCTAGACTGTGTGTCTAACTTGGAAAATATTCTGGTTTTTATTATACTTAACATCTTACTGCGTATGGATCCGGTTCAGTTTAAAAAAAGAACATTTTTATTACAGCGAATGTGCGTGTGTCAAGGATCGAACTCGGGACGTATGCGTATTTATTTGCACACAGTCCACCGCTGGACTATGTGTCTAACCCGTTCATAATATTGATTTTAATTAATCTTATAACCTAAGCGACTTCGTCTTCTTCGTTCAAAACACAGACCATGGTTAAACCAACTGTTTCTTGTTTAATTCGGTTAACGAATATTATGAGAAATTGAAAGGTATTGAACAGAAGGGTTTGGGGAAAGAATGTACCGAACAGATTGTCTTCTTCAGAAATCCGGCAAAGATCGTCGGCTCTGTTTTGTGAACTCCCTCTGTTCGGATTCAATATTCAGTTTGATTGATTAGATATGAAATTGAATTACTGAGCAACGATTATCAGGATGTTTAGATGATCATACCGATTAGCAGTGTGATTCTGGAAATTCCAGAAGTTTTCCGGCGAAAATGGAATATCCGGCAACGTCGTCTGGAATAGATTCTGGGTGAGGGATTGATGTTAGTAATAGTCTAGCAATGGGTTAAAACAGAAAAAGTCGAGGTATTTACCGTGTAGATGAAAGTCTCGGTTTTCTGGCGACTTGCTGAGAATTCCGGCAACGTATTTCTTGCGACAGAGATTCTTCAGGGAGTTTAAGGTGAGTGTGGGTGATGTTGGTATGAGCTCTAAAGATCTTATTTTAGAGTAGGCAGAAGGGATGGAATGAATTCGGTTTTCCGGCGATGATTTCCGGTTAACTTGCAGAGACTTTCGGCGACCTGCGGCGAGGTTTTCTGAGCAAATTGGTGAGTGTAAGGTTGATAAACTCGCGAGCTCAACTGATAAACCTCAGTTTTAGTTGTATTTCCGGTTTCGAATTCAAAGTTATTCGGTTACGGTTTGATGATTTGAATGAGTGACCTTAAAATTTTCAGTTATAACCGGCGCTGCTGTAATTGCATCCGTTATATCAAAAGAACACGTTAATGATTGACGATTTCGTCGGGATTTCCGGCGAGAGTGATTTGGGCGCGCTGAGTAATTGCATTCGATTTCCAGTTTTATTATATGTATTAATTGTTTCAATAAATCAACAAGAAACACAAGTGGCGGAGTGGTTGGATGTGTGTGTGTGTTAAGTCGCTAAGCTTATATCTGGCTGACCCGGGTTCGAAACCCGGCTTCAGCATTTAATTTTTATTTCACTATTTTTAATACATTTTCAAATATAAATTTTATATTCTAATATACTTATTAATTATGTATCGTTTAAAATTAATTTGAGCATTAAATACGCAACAAAAATTTTAGCTGGATGTTCGGTTAATAAACGAAGCGGGTTTGGTTAATCCGGTTTTTGACGGATGTTACAGTGAAACCCCATTCAGCTTAACCTATGGTACAGAAGCAATGATACCAGCAGAAGTAGGGCTACCATCCCTAAGGCGCCTAACGACCAGAGATAACAACGACACTCTCTTGCGAGAAGGCCTGGATATCTTGGAAGAACGGCGCGAGGCAGCCGCCATTAGCGAGGAAAAGTACAAGAAAACCCTCGAGAAATACTATAATCAACGCGTGGCTCAGCATACTTTCAAGGAGGGCGATTATGTCATGCGGGATAATGACGCAAGTAGGGCGGAACCCATGGGCAAGCTAGGGCCCAACTAGGATGACCTTACATAGTCCAAGAAGTTCTGGGGAAGGGGGCCTACTGCCTATCCAGACTTAATGGTACAACGGTTCCACGCAGCTGGAACGTGGCTCAACTAAAGATGTGTTACATGTAAATACCCGCACCTAACGGCGGGACATGCATATTTTTTAAAGTGTAATTCATCATTAACGATGTCTCTTTCTTTTATGAATTATTAATGAAAACTTTCTTTTCCTTTTACCTGCATACACACGAAATATTACCAACGCATTCGAACTACATGTCCCGGTAAACGGTAACTCTAGTGTGAAATATTTTTCATAAAGATTAGATGACCAAACTTATACAGCGCTAAAGTGGGTATGTTGGTAATAGATACATCAACCACTACAAAAGATAGGTATTTTGGTAATAAATACATGCAACTATCAAACAAAACCAAGTACTTGTCCCGTTTAGACAAAAGACAACATATGGGAATACCAAAAAAATGAACATGTTCTAACTAACTACGAATCAGCAAACATTGCTAGCACTTCTGCAGGGGTGTGCAGTACTTCGCCATACCACTCCAACGGGTGAGGATCCACAATCAAGTCCTCATAATCTTCCACACCAACCGGAATAGCCACTGGCTCTTGAGCACCAGTTGGGTTTGCCAGGTGAGTTCTACCACGGCGCTGGTACACTACATTGCATCGACCCAAGTGTTCAGGAGTAAACCGTGGTACTAAGGCATCAGCATTTAACAAAACGACAGCATTTGGTGGGGGTGCAACGAATGCCTCGTTGACGGGAACGACGTCATCATTGACGTCTTCGTTAAACAGACCAGGATAGGGCACAACATTGGAAGAGCCAAGCTTTCCACATTCTAATGCCCCGCTGGGTGCTTGATCATGTAGGATGAGTAAGGCGTTGGTCGCGTCAAGAGTTCGAAGAACATCGGAGACCTCTCGTAAACGGTACTCTTCACTCATGCTGTTTTTGCCAAATTTGGTAAAAACATGACATGAATATATAATGGCTGATTTAACTGACACGGTGATGACGCAAGCAGATATTAATTAACGGTACAAAGTTATGATGATTACATGTCAAATCGTCGCATCAGAAACGGCGGCGCTGCGTTAATCATGACTAATATTAATTGTCATTGACAATATCAAGTACCAACATACATCCTATTAAAATATAGTTTTACAAAATATCTGGGACACATCACAAAAGCAAACGATTAAAAACTTATTCTGACTTATCCGCCATGTCTAGCATATGGCATAATGATTCCACACCATCTTCAGCTACTTTGCTAGTCAAGTCAGCATACGCTGGTAGCCGATCATTGTAAACATCCTCCAAAGCATCCGCCATCTGCGCAGTAAGATTACCGCCCTCCTCCTGGAACTCAGCTGTAACTCTATCCATCTTATGGCAACTGACATAACCCTCATAAATGCCATCATACTGCCCAGACGTGTAAGCAGCGGTCGACAAACGATCTAACAGGGCAACGAAAGGCCAGATTGGTGTAAATACTCAAAGGCACCAACCAAGCCTCGGGATACCAACCATTCCTGTCGCCCTGAAGACTCGCCAGTTGACTGGTCAAACCATCAACCTCCTCGCGAGATCGGTCCAAGGCGTCCTCTGTTTCCTTGAGACGAGCCAGTTGGGTGGAAGAAGCCTGGGCAAGATGATTCTTCTCAGTAATAAGGGCATCACAGGTTTGTTGAAGCTCTCTAAGCTTCTCTTCACAATCTTCAAGCTCAACTTGCCTGGTCCGGGACTTGGCTTCACACGCCTCTAGCTCGAGGGTCAAATTTTGATACCTTTCCTGTACCTGGTAAACAAAGTCTGTGTCAATACGGTACCTTTCTAACTTGGCATATAGCTCAAATCTAACCTTTCGAGCTTCACTCGCAGCTTTCCGCTCTAGTTCCTCTTGGGCGGCGCGGGCACGGGAAATTATTCGCTCTTTCTCCGCTACATCGCGGGCCCAGGATATTCTCTCCTCTGATAGGTGGGCAGTCACCCGTTTCAAGTCATCGTCCGCTTTGTTTTTCTCAGACAAGACTCGATCCTCCCTGACGTGGGCAGCCTGAAGGTGGCTTTCAAATCGGCTCTTTTCATCCGCTAGTTCCTATATGGCCATACGCGCTTGGCGTAATTGGTTATCATGCATCCAGCGGCGTCGGATTTCATCAAGCTTCCTGGGCCCAACGACAGCATCCACCATGGTAGTATTCATCAGATGCTCATTGTCAAGACCTTTAATATATGAAGCCTCAGCAGGCGGGTATGCTCGCTCTACCCAATGATGCACAACCGGGGGAACACAAGCCTGGATGACTCTGCTATTTTCCATTTAGGCTGATAACGCTTGTCCTGGACAGTGGGATCCCAGCACACCGTAGGAAGATAGAGATCATCGAACAAACATGCTTCACCCTCAGCAAAGTTATCACTGGAACCTCCCAGTATCACTAATGATAGTTTCTTTGGCACTGGTGGACTCACTCCTAGCGGAAGTGGCAGGCCCATCCCCGCCTACCCCGGGAATGTCACTTTTAGGGGAGTCAAACAACGAGGAGGGGATGGAGCTGGAAATCAACGGGTTGTTACAGAGGTAGTGGTAATCACAACAGATGACGTAAACACAGGTGGCGGCACAGAAGAACTATGGGAAGCATACTTGCTTGGGATATAAGCTCAGCAAGGGACATACCCTGTTCACCAACAGTGGAAGTACTGCCTCCCCCAGAGGGCAGCGGTGTCGAAACCCTACCTGGAATAGGGGCTCCAGCGAGAGCATATACAAATAAACACCATGAGTCAGGAAGACAAACAAAAAGAGCCGTATAAGAAAAACAAAACCACATACCGGCATGCAGTAATTGGGCTGTTTTGGTTGCTTGAAATGTCGATAACGACGGCGTAACATGGCGCCTCTTCGGTGTAGGACTGGAGCTACTCATAGAAGGGACGAGGTAGTAGTTACATTTTTCGACTCTATGGGCATGCTGGCCACTACGGGCATATCAGTTACGGTGGTGGTGGTAACTTTCTTCCCTGATGCCTTTATACAGAGAGTTTTCTTGGTACCTTCATGAGACTCTTCACATGTGAAGTCGCCGTGATGGCGGGAAGGATAAATCGCTCTATATACATGCTTAAAACGTTGGTCTCCTGTTCGCCTACCACGCGGTCAGCAGATCTCAATGCAGCATTCCGGGGGGGGGGTCAACAAAGTCAAACAGAGACCAATCACCTATTTCAATTTGAATACTTAGTATATCAGAGTTAGACAACAAGGGTAAACTCAAGGATACAACATTGACACTTAGGGTTATCAAACCTCTGGAAGGCTGGAAACAATCGGCTATCACGCCATAACAAACTCATCCCAACTAGCATCAGCGCTCCCTCAGGAATCACTTGACACTCGGAAGGGTGCTGGCTAAGTTTCTTGAACAAAGCGTTCTCTGTATATGCATCAGCAGGGGGGCCCTCGTCTTTGAACTTTTCTTTGCACCCCATCTCCTTCCAATGCATCTCCCCGGGGATGACGTTAGCGTCTATATAGAAGAATTTTTTCTTCCAATCTTTGTCCCGGGAGCTTGCGGGAATGCTCTCAAACTAGATACACCGGCATCTCGTCGGTCGAAGGTGAAGAAAGGGATTTCCAAACGAGAACAAAAAAAGACTTAAAAACCAAGATCTCAGGTACATGACCCAAGGCCAAACAGGCAAACTCGAAGTGACGGAGTTTCACCAACCCAAGCGGATGCATTTGGGAAATGTGAATCTTGTACTTGTCAAGAAGACTTGCAGAATTTGGTGGTCGGTAGACGGAAATTGCAAAATTTAAAAAAATCACTGAACATAGTTATCTTCCCCTGTTTCAAGGGAAACGTTGTATCTTTGTTAGACGGCAACACCGGGTTCCATTCCGGCTTAATGTCATATTCTTGAAGGAGGTTGTTCGAACGACACCGTTCCCCATTTGCAGTAAAGAACGTCGGCACTCGCCTGGGTTGAGGAAGATTCACCAGTTTTTGAGGCCATCAAGAGCTTATGAGTGGTAAAAACAGGGGATGAAATGAAGCAAAACCCTTAATGGGGAGTTATTTATAGAAAAGGTAAAACCTATTCGATTCAAAAAGAAACGCCAATGCTATGGCGACACGTGGACACCCAGGGCATGCACAACTGTCATCTTAATGATGACCAACGGACGCACCCTTTCACATCACCGCCGTATTCAAGAAGTTTGTTTTTTCCTTGATAAATGTATAACTAGGGAGTGTTGTGACTTTTTCTTCTAAGTCCGATTTCATGAACGTTATTTCATAAACTTCGGACTGGGGGGACATGGTGAGGTATGACCCGGAATGGTTAACCCAACCCGGTCATCACCCATTATCTCATTATAAATTCTGCATGGATAAACTAGGTAACTAAATCCCCGACTTATCGGAGGATCTCCTAACTTACAGGAAACCCTAATCATAAACTATAAATAGGGGTTAACATCAAAGGTATGCATATACTTTCTCTCTCTCACTAAATCTCTTCTCATATTCTTCTTACTCCCATTACCAAGACTTATTCTCACGCCGGAGGGTGGTTACAGGAATAACCCCATTCCTGTAACGAGTCCTAACGGTTTTCTGTTTTGCAGTTGGCTGTTTAGATTGTTTCGGGTTGAAAATTCTAGTAGGACCCTACCGTCAGGTCAGTGTTATTGATTACTCCAAACTACAGATAATATATTTCTGTAATACAATAGAATACCATATCTACAATTGTTTGAGCATATGGCAGGTCAACAATGGTAGAGGAGCTTTTTAGAATTTAGTGAACAACGTATCAGCATAATTTTGGAAATAAATGAACATTAAATAGTGATTCCCAAACAGTTGTTGGACTTGTCCATAGTTGTCAATAAGGGTGCTATAGCGAATAGCGTAGTGTATAGGTCGAAGATCGCTACAGGGCAAGTAGCCATAAATAGCGGGAAATTTTTATTTTTTTTAATAAAAATACGATTAAGTATAACCATAAAATAGCTGGATTTTAGGTTTTTGTTAAATATACATGTAAAATAGAGTCTATACCAAGGGTATTTTGATAAAATATACATATAATTTCTTTTTCTAGTGTATCGCTATTTATAAAATAGCGTCCGCTATTCATCGCTATTCACTATGTAGCATATAGGTACCTTATCGTTATTGTCGCTATTCGCCGTTAACAATTATTTTGTTTTGAGAGAAATCAGATAGGTTATTGTTAAACAGGAATCAAGTAAGAAATCATATGCTTACTAAGAATTGAAAAACACAACACTAGCCTGTTAGTTAATGCTGTTTGTGCTTCTAGGACACTGTTCTATATTAATATATGTGTTCTTGATCATCAGAGTTTTAACTGCAAACAACATCATATGGTCTTTCACTTGCTGCTCTTGGACATGAGCACGCACAAAAACATTGAGATATAAGAAATAAAAATATTTCCAATTCACTAGACAAAGAAAATTCAAAATATGTAAAACATAACAGCTAATTTCTCTTGCTAGTCATAAAAATTTATTATTTCTATATACTTTTAATATGGGATCTACCAGCTTTTTAGCATTAACTAAGCTAATTTTCTAACTACTCTCAGTGTGGGCATTACCGGATCCACCTTCACCAACAATAATCACTGATTAAAGGAAATGTCTATTCTTACCATATTGAAAGCTCGTCGGTTAAAGCCGTAAAAACCAAGAAACTGTGACCAGCCTGTAAGAACAGGCGCTGCTGGTGCGGCTACAGATGCCAAGTTCTCCTGCTTCAAAGTTTCAAAGTGAATTTGTGCATTGTACATGTTTGATCAACAAATGCCTACATATGATTAAATGAATGCTTGTAGATTTCATAAGCTAAGCTTGGAAATGTTTATGCAGGTAATGATTCTTAATGCATATGAAAACAAAAGAGCAAGATATTCGGCATGAATGCTAGAACCACTTTCACTGTGACAAATCGTCGAACAGCTGGCAGGCAACCTAATCATCAAACCAAATAGATTACGAGTTTGAGAATATATCAGAGTACATTAGAACAGATATAACCAGAGATACCCAATAACGAAAACAAGACAAAACTCAACTGAATGATTCAAGAATTTCATATCCAACTAGATAGTAGTCACCCACGCGTTGCGCAGGGACGCGTTGAAATTTAGAACGTATCGTACACCATAACAATATAATATCTAAACGTGTTATGCTATTTTTGGTGTAACTCGGCTTTGAAAATAAAATAAAAAATAAAAGAGTAAAACAATACAATAAATAATAAAGGTAAAACGGAAAAGAAAACAATAGGAATTGATCGGTTTAGAAGTTGTATAATAACTTTATTAATGTTTAGGAGGTATAAAAGTAATTTGGTTAAAGTAAAAGAAAAAAATACAATAATTAAACTAAATGAGGTCTAAATGAAAGTTTAAACTAAATGACAAAATAGACTAATAAACAAAAGAGTGTGGATCCTGCGCATAGTGTGTTTTTCCTAGAAAGTCTAGGAAGCGATCTGGGCTATCCAATGGGTGTGTTTAATGGTTGAGATGATGTCAATGGCATTCTTGTAATATCTGTGTTTATTTAATTGATGTTTTAAAATGGTAGGGGCAATTATGTCAATTAACGTGTTTTAAATCAATCACATAACCGTCAGGATTTCCCCACTCACTATTTTCACGGATTTTCTCTCTCTCTCTCTCTACACCAACTCTCGAAACCCCAAATCCATACCAAAATTACTAAAATCATGGATGATGATAAGAGATTTTGCTTGAAATATAAACGTAAGAACGATCTGCCATTGTTATTTGTGTTCTACAATCACTGATTATTGTTTTGTGTTTGTTCTTGCCGGAAATATCTTGTGTGCAGGCAAGAGATTCAAATCACAGATTACTATGGAAGGTATGGAGAACAACGGCAAAGGAGAAGGAAGTCCGTAAGAAGCGTCAAGAAGTTGTAGGTATGTGTTTTAACTTCAACACGTAGTTAGGGTTTCATGAGAAGTGAGTAGATGATGGTTATAATGTGTTTCTATTGATGTGTTTCACTACTAGAAAACAAGGTTTCTGTAACCGCATTTTCGGTTGCAAAATGGTCACAATTGCCTTGTTGCCACCATATTGTAACCAAAACTGACGGTGGCAAAAACACCCGTGTCAATTGCCCTATTGACACCAATTAGCGACCACTTTTATTTTTTGCCACCTGATTTTTGCCACCAACAAAGTGGTCAAAAATATTTGTGACCACGCCAATGTTTGCTACTGGGTTGCGGCAACGCCTTGTTTCCTACCGAGTTACCACCATTCTACTACCGAATTGCCACCATTTTTGCCACCATTTCGTGACCGTACTCTTGAATGCTTTCTACCATTTAGGGAAATATTTGCTAGCATTTTCACTGTTGTTTTCATTAAAATTACATTTCAATAAAATTATAAAATTTAAATATAACACACAAATAAAATTACAAAATCCCAAATTATATAAAACTTCTCTATTTCAATATTGTTTCAAGTCATATAAAACATTATTATAAAAATAACAAGTAAAACATCAAATAACCGAAATTATCCTAGCATAAGAAACATCCAAACATTCAAAACATAGCCTTTACAGCCTATTTTCCTTTATAGCTGTTAACAAAGCTTCAACTTGTGACATCCAATCGAGCATAGATTATCCACCTTATCTTTTTCCTTTTCAGCCACCAACCTCGCGATAATCTATTTAACCTTTCTTTTTCTTCATCCTTTTCCTTAGCAAACTCTTTGATAACCAAGTTCAAGTTTTCAATCTATAAAACAATCAATGTTAGAAACAAGAAATCAGAACTAAAGAAAAATGATAACCGGTCAAATCAGTTAAATTGATCAACTTACTTCTCATCTTGGTGACCAAATTAATAACTAATGTGATTCCATTAGAATCACTTTACAACAAGCAAACTAGGAGCACTTTTTAATAACAATTTACTAACAATATAGTCAGAAAATATGACTGAACATAACAAGAAAAGACAGAAGAATCACAATGCAACCCAAACTGGTTAGAAGAAACCTAAAACAGTAGTAGAATCGACTTAAAAAAATATTAAACACCATTTTTTATACTTTAAAAATTCTAGGTCTAGAAAGGAATAAACATACCTTAGGGTCTTGTTTGCCATGTACGGGTCACTAAAATTGCCTAACCCATTTACTTTTCGTCTATTCTTTTGCCGCCGACAGCTGATGGTGATCTCACAAAAGTCGTGCAAAAGCCATCATCAAATTTAAAGCAGGAAGAAAATTGTGGTTGGGTCATCCATTTTCTCTACTTTAATATTAACTTATGTGTGATGGAAGGCCAGATGTACATTAGTGTTGCTTCCAATGTTTCACGCTAACAAGGGCGTAGCTTAGTGGGGGGGGGTGCCTGACCCCCGAAACTTTTCGCTCAGTAGTGTCCGGTATATAGTTTTCGTATAGAATTTTTTCGGTATATACGTTTTCAACCCCCCGGTATATACGTTTTCGACCCCCCGGTTTTAAGTATAATTTTATAATGTTTTCGACCCCCGGTCGGAAATCTCAAGCTTCGCCACTGCACGCAAAGCGGCGCCTCATATAGCTGTGTCGCAAAAACACAAATAAATGCGTTCATCATGGTCTTCTTACTATGATAAATTTGTTGGTTAAGGTCTTGGTTGCAACACATGCACACACACAACTTATTGTGTCAAAATATTGACCAATTCACACACACTAATTAAATTATAGTTAAAATCTAACAAAATAAGTAAATAAACATGAATAATATGAAATTCTAGCTGCAAGTTTAGAACCAAATATGACCCATATCCAAAACCCACAGCCCTTTAACCCATAACCTGTCAGACCCCCATGAACAACTCTATTATTAACCCAATGAAATTAAGTATTTAGTTAGATATGATATGATATATTGGACAAGTAATTTAGTATTATCATGATCCATACTTACCCATAACATTAAAATATTAGGGCAGTACAATTACCATGAATAACTAAGACTGCAGCAATCTTAACACTAATCCTTTCATAGATGTAGTGTTTTTCATTTTTCAATAATCCAAAATTTGTATTTGGTTAGTTTAATCTCAAAGAAAAAAATGGTCTAACTAACATGCCTAATACCCTGATTAATTGATTTTACAGATGTCAAGTTCTTTAGTGTTTAACAAGTGCTAATCCCTATTACCGCAGGTTCAATCTCCTTTTAAGAAAATAATCAATGAATCTAAGAGGCTGTTTGACTAAGCTTATTTTAGTGACTTAATTACTTATTGACTTTTTGAAAAGTTAAAAGCTGTTTGGGTTAGCTTATTATGTGAGGGAAATAAGTCAATAAGTCACTCCATCCTGACTTATTTACTTTTTCAAAAAGTCAATAAGTCATAAGTCACTCCAAAATAAACTTAGCCAAAGAGCCCCTAAATCACGCCAGAATTCAATGAGAAATCATTAAATCAAAACGAACAAGTTGTACACATGTGGGTAGCTACAAACACAAAAGAGAGAATTTGGATTGGGTTTAACAGAAATCAAAATCAAACAGAAAATTCACAAAATCACACAAACTCAATTCAAAAACAGAAATTGAATCAACAAAACTCAAGATTCCTTCTTCAATTTCAGGAAATCGAAATAAAAAATGAATAAAAGCTGATAGAAAACCTGACCTGAAAGGTAAAATTGCGTGTGTTTATTCTGCAAGAGGCTTAGTGCTTCAATTAGATTAGACATGTGGGAGCAGACGGTCAAACACAGGGGAGCAGAGGGAGAAGCAGGGGTTAAAATTTTGGGAGGGGATTTCTTCAGTGAAAACCCTAATCCCTGATTAATTAATTTTTGAAGCGCATAGATCCACGAAAATTTAACCCGCCTATTTCAATTTTCATGTTGCCACCACTAAGATGGTCACAATTAAAAAAATACCTTTTTATTTTTCATGATGTTGCATATTTTTCCCACAAATTGTGACCGAATTTTAAAGGTGGCAAGATCTCTAACCACTTTGCTACCGTATCATGGTAAGTACGCTTATTTGCATTTCCATGGCAAAGCGATGGCTAAAGTTGCTATCGTTTTTTTCGATAGCAAATTTTGGCCACAATTGTCCAGTTTTCTAGTAGTGTTTTATCATCGTAGTAAACTTCAAAATCGTTAAAAAATATAATATTGAAGGTATTGCAGAACCCTAATTTTGTATGTGTATTATACACAGTATTTTTTGGTTAACAAAAATGTCAATTGGAAACCCTGCTACTGGGTTGAAAGTGTTATAAACAATGTGAGTATAAAAAAAGATTGTTTACCAATATATAAGGCACATGTGTGTTTTAGTAGGAATGTAAGGTTGTTGTAAAGCATTAAAATCTTAAAAACAAATTTTTCCAGTAAGACGGAGGAAGAGTGAACGAATAAAGGGAAAATGGCTTTCGAAAATGCCCGGAAACAGACCCGATCAGCCAATTTGTTTGGAAACTACTGAAACGGGGGAATCATCACCTATTCAAGGTGCGGTTACTTTTGGGTTTTGGTGGGTGGGGGGTTATTTGTATAGTTACTTGTCTTGACCATCTGTGTTTTGTTATAATCAGTTATATCTGGTAACAAAACAACTGAAACGGAAGACCATCCTGGTGACTGTGCACAACCCCCGCCTGTTGTGTCCATTATGTCTGATATTGCAAAACTTTTCCCATACGTAATGGAAAGAAATGTTGACTTGCAATCTGAATCTCAGCAACTTCATGAATTACCTGCGTGTAATTTGGAAGTACAGTTGGACCAATGCTGATGTTTTTTTGGAAAACACAATTTCGCACTGACATCAGCTTTTGTTTTTTTGTTTTTATATTTTTTGTGTTTCTGCAGCTGATGCAAATGTGGAGGGTATGATGGCTGCTAATAAACGGAAGGACCAGATAGCTGCAATCAAACCGAAAGAAAAGAAAGCTGATGCAAATGTGGAGGTTATGATGACTGCTAAGAAACGGAAGGACCAACTAGCTGCAATCAAACCAAAAGAAAATAAAATTGCTGTTAAACCTACAGTAAAGAACCCTGCTCATAATGAAAACGGTATGATGGACTGATACACAGTGTAAAAGTAATAATTATGATGACTGCTAAGAAACGGAAGGACCAGCTAGCTGCAATCAAACCAAAAGAAAATAAAGTTGCAATCTGAATCTCAGCAACTTCATGAATTACCTGCGTGTAAGTTGGAAGTACAGTTGGACCAACGCTGATGTTTTTTTGGAAAACACAATTTCGCACTGACATCAGCTTTTGTTTTTTTGTTTTTATATTTTTTGTGTTTCTGCAGCTGATGCAAATGTGTAGAGTATGATGGCTGCTAATAAACGGAAGGACCAGATAGCTGCAATCAAACCGAAGGAAAAGAAAGCTGATGCAAATGTGGAGGTTATGATGACTGCTAAGAAACGGAAGGACCAGCTAGCTGCAATCAAACCAAAAGAAAATAAAGTTGCTGTTAAACCTACAGTAAAGAACCCTGCTCATAATGAAAACGGTATGATGGACTGATACACAGTGTAAAAGTAATAATTATGATGACTGCTAAGAAACGGAAGGACCAGCTAGCTGCAATCAAACCAAAAGAAAATAAAGTTGCAATCTGAATCTCAGCAACTTCATGAATTACCTGCGTGTAAGTTGGAAGTACAGTTGGACCAACGCTGATGTTTTTTTGGAAAACACAATTTCGCACTGACATCAGCTTTTGTTTTTTTGTTTTTATATTTTTTGTGTTTCTGCAGCTGATGCAAATGTGTAGAGTATGATGGCTGCTAATAAACGGAAGGACCAGATAGCTGCAATCAAACCGAAGGAAAAGAAAGCTGATGCAAATGTGGAGGTTATGATGACTGCTAAGAAACGGAAGGACCAGCTAGCTGCAATCAAACCAAAAGAAAATAAAGTTGCTGTTAAACCTACAGTAAAGAACCCTGCTCATAATGAAAACGGTATGATGGACTGATACACAGTGTAAAAGTAATAATTATGATGACTGCTAAGAAACGGAAGGACCAGCTAGCTGCAATCAAACCAAAAGAAAATAAAGTTGCAATCTGAATCTCAGCAACTTCATGAATTACCTGCGTGTAAGTTGGAAGTACAGTTGGACCAACGCTGATGTTTTTTTGGAAAACACAATTTCGCACTGACATCAGCTTTTGTTTTTTTGTTTTTATATTTTTTGTGTTTCTGCAGCTGATGCAAATGTGTAGAGTATGATGGCTGCTAATAAACGGAAGGACCAGATAGCTGCAATCAAACCGAAGGAAAAGAAAGCTGATGCAAATGTGGAGGTTATGATGACTGCTAAGAAACGGAAGGACCAGCTAGCTGCAATCAAACCAAAAGAAAATAAAGTTGCTGTTAAACCTACAGTAAAGAACCCTGCTCATAATGAAAACGGTATGATGGACTGATACACAGTGTAAAAGTAATAATTATGATGACTGCTAAGAAACGGAAGGACCAGCTAGCTGCAATCAAACCAAAAGAAAATAAAGTTGCAATCTGAATCTCAGCAACTTCATGAATTACCTGCGTGTAAGTTGGAAGTACAGTTGGACCAACGCTGATGTTTTTTTGGAAAACACAATTTCGCACTGACATCAGCTTTTGTTTTTTGTTTTTATATTTTTTGTGTTTCTGCAGCTGATGCAAATGTGGAGGGTATGATGGCTGCTAATAAACGGAAGGACCAGATAGCTGCAATCAAACCGAAAGAAAAGAAAGCTGATGCAAATGTGGAGGTTATGATGACTGCTAAGAAACGGAAGGACCAACTAGCTGCAATCAAACCAAAAGAAAATAAAATTGCTGTTAAACCTACAGTAAAGAACCCTGCTCATAATGAAAACGGTATGATGGACTGATACACAGTGTAAAAGTAATAATTATGATGACTGCTAAGAAACGGAAGGACCAGCTAGCTGCAATCAAACCAAAAGAAAATAAAGTTGCAATCTGAATCTCAGCAACTTCATGAATTACCTGCGTGTAAGTTGGAAGTACAGTTGGACCAACGCTGATGTTTTTTTGGAAAACACAATTTCGCACTGACATCAGCTTTTGTTTTTTTGTTTTTATATTTTTTGTGTTTCTGCAGCTGATGCAAATGCGGAGAGTATGATGGCTGCTAATAAACGGAAGGACCAGATAGCTGCAATCAAACCGAAGGAAAAGAAAGCTGATGCAAATGTGGAGGTTATGATGACTGCTAAGAAACGGAAGGACCAGCTAGCTGCAATCAAACCAAAAGATAAAGTTGTTGTTAAACCTACAGTAAAGAACCCTGCTCATAATGAAAACGGTATGATGGACTGTTACACAGTGTAAAAGTAATAATTATGATGACTGCTAAGAAACGGAAGGACCAGCTAGCTGCAATCAAACCAAAAGAAAATAAAGTTGCAATCTGAATCTCAGCAACTTCATGAATTACCTGCGTGTAAGTTGGAAGTACAGTTGGACCAACGCTGATGTTTTTTTGGAAAACACAATTTCGCACTGACATCAGCTTTTGTTTTTTTGTTTTTATATTTTTTGTGTTTCTGCAGCTGATGCAAATGTGGAGAGTATGATGGCTGCTAATAAACAGAAGGACCAGATAGCTGCAATCAAACCGAAGGAAAAGAAAGCTGATGCAAATGTGGAGGTTATGATGACTGCTAAGAAATGTAAGGACCAGCTAGCTGCAATCAAACCAAAAGAAAATAAAGTTGCTGTTAAACCTACAGTAAAGAACCCTGCTCATAATGAAAACGGCATGATGGACTGATACACAGTGTAAAAGTAATAATTTTGTCTTGATAATAACTTTTACATATTGGCGCTTCTTCAGCCGACAACAAAGGAGATTCTGATGACGACTTTGACGACCCACCGTGGAAAAAAACGAAGTCAGCTGCTAAAGCAACCCATAAATGAAAAAACACAACAACCACCAGTTTCGCGAACAAGGGAAAGCTCAAAAACACGGACAACCACGATCAAACCTTACCTACCATTATCCGATGGGAAACTGATGTTACGAACCGCTCTTCGCCACATGGGGGAGCTGATGCAGTCTTTGAACAATGATCAACAGGATGCAATTAAAAACATAGGGTTTGGATCAATACTTGGTTTCTGAATGGGTCAAATTTCATCTGCTTTGGGATGGTGGTTGATGAAAAAGTACGATACTAACGCACGAGTGTTAAACTGCGGTAGCCACCACATACATATGACAGAGGAATTGGTGCACAATATATTTGGCGTACCGAGAGGGAAGATAGAAATACCAGAGGTTGTGAGAGCAATGGCTGACTTCCATGAAGTTGTCGCGGAATGGAGAAGCCAATTCGAAAGCGATCCCACACATTTGACACCTGTTCAATTCAAGACGTACATGCAGCCACAAAAATCGAGTGGGAGAATTTTTGTGTTGAACTTCCTGCTATTCTACAACACAATGCTAGGGGAGATTTCACACAATTCGTCAATTAATATGAGGTTTCTACCAGCCTTGCGTCGAGGGATTGATATCAAGAGTTTCAACTGGTGTGAATACATGATAAGGTGTCTGGGTAGAACTGTGGATGGATGGTTACCGAAAGACTGCTTCCTTGGGCCGATGTCGTTGTTAGTGGTATGTTCCTATTTTATTAACACCTTATTTTGTATACATTAATCTTAACACAAACTTATAACGGGATGTTCAATTTGGACAAAACACATAGAAGCTAAGTATGCTTAAAACAAATCTAAAAAACACAACTATCACATCTGAACACTGTTTGAGTGTTTGTGAAATGTTTTTTTATCATAAAACACAGTCTGATGAATGTTGTATATGGAACCCGATGTGAATATCAAACCAGTATATAATCTGGTAGTGGAAAATGGGAACTAGTATATGAAGTACTTAAAACACAAGCTACTATAGCGTGCGATGTAAATCAACGAAAACACATGCATATGTTGAACACAACAAATTCTGACTACATTTTATCATCTTCTATGCAAGCGGCGTTAGTAGGTGACCAAAAGAAGTTCAACGCATATATGCCAAGGTCAGATCATCTAATTGAAGATATCACACAGGACTATATCGAGTCCCTTAGCATCAAATTGGACACCGCAAGATTTGAGCAAGTATTGGAGAATGAAAAGGGTCTGTATCCACCGCAACGGTATCCGTTTAAGAAAAAGAAAGAAGAAGAAGAAGAAGAAACTGTCACAAACCTTGACAACGAGACTGAACAAAATGTTGGACCAAGTGCAATGAAGATTGATTAGCCAAATGTACCCAACGAAAAAAAAAACAAAAACGAAAAACTGTAGCGGTAAACAGGAAAAAGGTTGTTTTGAAAGCAGACGACAAAGAGAATGGTAAATCTACAGAGTCGGGTATACCGAAGAAAAAACAAATTGAAAATGATGGGGGCATAACAGCTGGGTATGTCAAAAAAAACGTATGATGTTGACGTGGTTGAAGTTTCAACTGGTGTTGTCGATGAATCTCATGGAAATCTTGGAAAAAAAAACTGAGGTCGGAGATGAAATAAACTTAGAAGGTGAAAGGACTACCGATGATTATAATGTAGATGATATCGAGAAATAATACGTTGACTCCGACGAGTACGGACAAACACAATCCCATGATGGCCTTCACATAGGGTTTGATGGAGAGGTTAGGATACCAATGGTATCTCAATATGGGTCAACGCCGCCTGCAAGCCACAGCGACGAGGTACTTTCGTATACGATAAACAACATAAATAAAAAAATGTATTTCAATAGCACAATTTTGTTGTTCTTTATCGCTGCTAATGTGTTTTGTGAAATCATAAAAATATAGGTTTTTGCGGGAATGTTGGACGTATTGTTAAACCAGTTTGAGGAATGTGTGAATAGGATTAACGACACTTTTGCTGAAGGATTTCAGTTGTACCTAGATAGTGAACAGATAAAAGAGAAACACACGCTGTGGAAGGAAATGCTGAAAAAAGTTACGCCCACAGCCACAACAAGTGGAGAACCACATACTCCTAACAAAAAAACACCGGGAAAAGGGGCAGATGCGGATAATGTGGAAATGTCGCAATTGTCACATTGGACACCTACATTTGTCGAAGAGGTCTTGCAGAGCGTTGAAAAGACAGACACAACACAGAACCAGATTATTGAAGTTGTCGAACAACCCCCACTCGTCGTCACACCGATCTCACAAAAGACAGCCGATGAATATGAATTTTTTATTAGAAGGGTCAGGTTATACAAGAACTAGACCGGGGAAAGCGTCAAATCAGGCCGCAGAGATAAACAGCACTGACCGAGGCTCTAAGGTCCCCATATATGAAGAGGGCAGTCGGACTGAGGAAAAGACTTGATAGCGCTGAGTTATCGGTCAACGCGTACATATTTTCAGCCTGGTCTTCACCGTGGTATGTAATATTGTAATTCATATCCCCACAAATAAAAAAATATAACTGATTGCTTTGAAATTATCATAACACAGTTGACAACACGTCTTTTAATGTTAGGGATACCGTGTTTAAGACTGCCAAAGGTGTGTCGGTGATGAAGTCTCCGCTTGAATCTTTGTTGCCGGGGATCACCGTTCATATAATGGTAATAAGCGCATGGCAGAATTGTTTAACTATGAGGAAAGGTTCAGACAAAAAGGAAGCATCGCACGGCTTTTTTGTTTGGTTAATATGTTGGTAAGAATAATCATAATTACATTGTAAATAGTGCATGTTTGATGCATTTTCGATATTATTTGACGCACGTGCTTTACATGCAGAATGAAAATGATTACAAGAAAACTGAGGAATTGCGGGAAACGACCTTTGCTGAAAACATGGAATCAGTTTTGATATCTGGTGATGTGAAGAACATACGAGACATATCGCTCGTTTTTGTACCAATTTTGCACGATGAACACTACTATTGTGTGTGTTTCAATTTGAGAGACTACAAGATAGAGGTGTTGGATAATAGCACTACAAAGGTGTCGTTCGAAGGGAAATACAAAGGACGGCCAGAAAATTGGTACGCTCCTTTTTAAAATTATGTAATGAATCACAGTAAAAAGCTGAATGATAGGTTATGTCCTTTGTTAATTTCTTAACACACATGGTATTTTTGAGTTGGTAGACAAACTTAAAACACATCAAATGCGTGCACTATTACTAACTTATTACTTATAACATAAAACACATAGCTTGCCTACACAATATGGTTGGTGAATGGTATTTGAGAATTGGAAGACAAACTTAAGACACAAAACTTGTTTGATAGCTAGTGTTATATGAGGTATTAATCGATGTACTTAAAACACAGTTGTTAGAAACTAGTTTAGCATCTTGCAAATACTATTAAGTTAAAGCACAAATGGTGTGACAAACTTCTTGAAAATTGTTATGAATCACACTAAAAAAATGAATGATAGGTTATGCCCTTAGTTAATGTCTTAACACACAACATGGTATTTGGGAGTTAGTAAACAAACTTAAAACACATCAAATGCTTGGCACTGTTAATAACTTATTACTTATAACAATAAACACATAGCTTGTCTGCACAATATGGTTGGTGAATGGTATTTGAGAATTGGAAGACAAACTTAAGACACAAAACTTGTTTGATAGCTAATGTTATATAATGTATTAATCGATGTACTTAAAACACAGTTGTTAGAAACTAGTTTAGCTTCTGGCAAATGTTAATTAGTTAAAACACAAAAGGTGTGAAAACTGCAAAAAAAATTGTTTACCGTCTGATAAAAAATGTTTTCTGTGCAGCGAGATGCTTTTGCGACTTATCTGGGAAGTGAGATATCATACAAACAACGCAAGGAGATTGATGATCTTAGGCATAAGTACGTTTCTAAAATGCTTATAAGTGACGCAAACACCTACAGGAAAACTATTGAAGCTGAAGTGGTATGTTTATAAAAAGTTGTCGGCCGATCAAAAAAAGAGGTTGCAGGCGGCAGCCTTTGACACTATCACTTCAAGATTGGACAATTGAAATATCATGGGATGTCTTTCTAGAAACAGTATTAACATTTCGATGGCGGTGTTATTTTGCATTTTATGACTAAACATATCGCATACGCTGTTTTTTGGGTTTTATGATGATAAACATGTCATCTAAAAAATAGTTTATAACTGTTTAAGAATATGAAATCATGTCGATATGGTTAGTTTGTTATGGATTAACAACAAATTTGCGAAACCGTAAGGTGTACCAGTTTAAAACACATCTAACCCACTTTATTATATAATGCAAACTGTAATTGGAAACAAACTTAGCTATTACATATTATCTACAATTTGTAAACCTATATTAAAACACAGACGTAATGATGTATACAGTTCAAGGTGTGCCAACTTAGCTATTATATTTTGTTTCTTTGGATCGACAACAAATATCCGATTTGAATGATGTATAACATCTTAAAACACATCTAAAAACACTTTTTCACATTTAGTGTGAACTGGAAACCAAACAAACTCTGATAGCTGTAAATGAAAACCAACTTAGCTATTACATATTGTCTATTGGATGTGAACTTTAATAAAACACAGTTTTATTTATTAAAAAATGAACTATAAGCCAACATAGCTAGTACATGGTACTTGTATAATGTATTACAACTTAGAAAAAAGGTAATGAAAGGTGTAAAGTACCAACCCATTTTTTCATGTCATCAAATTAATAGGAAAAAAGGCATTATAATGTGTGCGATAAGTTTTAAATAAAGATGCCGAAATGAATATTAAAACATAGCACCTCAATAACCATACAAGGATTAAAGTAAACAAAACACAGGGGGCCGTTATAGGTAGAAATTTAACCCTTAGCACAATAAGTAGAATAAACAGTAGCTTAAAAACGATGTTTAAAGCAATCCGAACAGACATAAACAAAATAAAATCCAAACCACCACATGATGAAAAAATAAAATCCAAAACTGAAAGTTAAACATAACACTTAAAACTTGTCTAAAAATAGGGAACCTCAGAAATGTTTTCGTCATCCATATCTGCATCATTCCCCGATGTGTAAAACACATCATCCCCCTCGTATGAACCAGGGACATCACCTTCAACAATTGTTGCAGCATCACCTTCACCTATTGTAGCAGCGACTTCATCAGCGTTCCCCGAAGTACCTGCCTCAGGCACAGTCACGTTGTATTTCCAACAAGTTCGATTATTATGACCAAATTTTTTACATATTGAACATTTACGCCGATTACTTCCAGCTTGGCTTATGGCTCGCTCTTTTTGAGATTTCATGCGCTTATGAGAACCACACCCCTTGAACCTGGTACCAACCGGAACACGGATAGTGGCCGTGCTCACTGGAGCAACCCCGAGCAGTTCAGCAAATCGATTACGTCGTGTCTTGGGAGGTGCATTGATCTGAGACTCATCAGCGACTGACATAAACTGCTTGATATGGTCACGAAAAGTACACAACTGATCAAATTTTGAAATCAATTTGTTCACAACATACTCAGTTACGTGACTAATCTCACGAACACAACGGTTGACATCCTCGCTACGATCTGGATCACCACCATCAGTAAGAATAGACCTAGGGGAACTATTTGGAACAGCTTCACGCGTCCATCGCCTCAATATGTATTGTTTCGGAAACTCCCTCACATCAACAACCCTTAACACACAAAAAATGTGACTGCACAACAACCCAAACTGCTCAAACCTGTTGCAGTTACATTTAACAGTTACATCCTCCTCACGTATCATAACCTGTAAAAATTGCATGTACAAAACACATTGTATAAAACAGTAGGATACTTAATAAAAGAATATAGAAATTCATTTAAAACACAGTATTACCTCGAAGAACGCAGAACATGGCTGATCGAGTTCCTTAATAAAAAACTTAATGAAGTCACCAATATGATCTAATCTGACACTAGTACAACGATGAATTGCATGTTGAATCTCAAGTTGAACGTCGAAAAAAATAGTTCTGGTGTATATCGGAATTGCTTGCTTCTCAAGAACAAAATCACTCCACGGGGCAGGATTGGTATAGCGAGTGTCATGATCGTTTTTACGATGCTCGTGTCTTTGGGCTTCAATAGCTGTGTCGAAGTGGCTAAGAAATTCAACCAACGTGCACTTTGGATTGCTAATCTTGCCAAAGAAGTGATTCTCGCTTTCGGACCTAGATGATGTCCGCATAAGTCCAGACATTTCTTCTTCACGATAATAAGCTGGAATCCATGATTCGCGACGCCCGTATATCTAAGTCAACCATTCATGGTCAGTTAAACCGAAATCATTTAAGATAGTTGCCCATTCAGTCTCAAATGCTTCGGGCAATAAAGAATCAGTCCAAACAACTGCAGACAGTCTTTTCCTGAAGTCGGTATTTGAACAAATGGTAGGCCCGACCTGAGCAACAATTACCATGAAAGGTAAATAAAAAAATTAAATAAAAAAATAAAAATACATCTAAAACTGATAAACACACATAAAAAAACAGACCTTTGTAGTAAGTTTATCCATTATGTGCCACATACATAACCGATGCCTCGATTCAGGCCAAACATCCGCAATAGCCCTTTTCATCGCAGGGTCTTGGTCAGTAACGATTACGGGTGGGCGCACCTGTATGCGTCCTTAAACACCTTAAGTAACCAACTATACGTCTCCGCCGTTTCAGAGCCAAGAATGGTAGCACCAAGTGTGACATTCCTGTTGTGATTATCAATCCCAATGAAAGGGACAAACATCATGTTATACCTACAAAAAAATAAATATGAATTTATTTACAAATGTTATAAACTACTTATAACACATAAGAGCTAAAACACAAGGCATAAATAAATATTAATATCGTCGTTACTTGTTCCGCTTCTAGGTAGCATCGAAGGATACGACGTCTCCAAACATATAAAAATTCCTCTTCATTTCCTCGTCAGCCCAGAAAATACACTTCAACACACCTTCGTCGGTCGTTTGATATTCGCAAGAAAAGTTCGGTAAAAACTCTTTTTTCCTGACTAGACGCTTGACAAACATTTCAGCATCAAACTCTCCGATGAACAAATTTAATTCTTTTTCAAAATTTTTGAAATCAACTTTCGTCGCACCGACTTTATCGAACCCCCCACACAACTCCTTCATAATATTAAATGCTCGAACAGGACCAATGTTAAGATTTGACATCTTATTTATCATATCTTCGTGCGCGGGGTTAACCCCCCGATTTTCCTTAAAAAATATAAATCTTCTTCATGCACAAAATCATGGTTATGCGCCTCTGTGAAATGATATAGCTCATACTTCTTGCCATTATTCAGCTTTATTCTGATCATCGCCTGGCATCCAGTCCTTTTGGATGGTACCCTACGTACCCACCTGTCAGAAGGCTGTTCGGCTAAAGTATCCACCGATCTAAACTCTTTGTGTCCCTCTTTTGAACACAAAAATACTTATTTATTATAATACCACGATTCTCATGTTGTTTACCCTTCCTAACTGTCCAACCTCCAGCATCTGCATAAGCTTTGTAAAAGTTATACGCATCATCGACTGTGTCAAATAACATGCCCTCTGCTGGGGTCAGCGAAGATGATGAAGTTGGAATATATCTCTTTATTCCCGAGTTGGGAGAAACTTGTTCAACGCACGTGGTTGGTAATTGGGAACATCTACAATCACAAGAAAAAAATCATACGCATCATTAACGTCGACTGAAAATGTTTTGCACACACATAAAAGAAATCTACATATTAAGTGAATCTTAAAACACATAAAAAGAAATAAAAATGAAAAAACAAACATACAACTATTTTTAACCGCCAAAACACACTGAACTCATAAAAAAAAAACGCGTGCCCCATCATTATAACACATTACCATAAAAACAGGGTTATTTAACACACAATTTCATAAAAAAAATGACAAAATAAACCAGGTACAAGTTCACAAACGTTGAAAAAACACAATGAATTAACATAAAGCAATATGAGCTTAAAACACAATATCATAAAACACATTGAATTAAAACATACTAACACACGAACTGATCATCATATCTATTAAGTGATATGTAAACACATTCCACACAAAAAAACAAAAAATTACTTGCTAAATAACACATTACCATAAAAAACAAGGTGATTTTGAAACAATTAACACACAAATGATTTCATTAAAAAAACGCAAATAAACCACATACATCTTCGCAAACGTTACAAAAACACAATGAATTAACATAAAGCAATATGAGCATAAAACATAAAATAATAAAACACAATGAATTAAAAACATAATAACACACATGTTGATCATGGTAATCGGTCGTACTGATCATCATATCTATTAAAAGGTCCTTCTAAAACACATCCCAAACACAAAAAATAAAAGATACATGTTAAATAAATGATATCTAGTAACTGTTAAAATAAAACACAAAATATCTAGTTATAACACAATGACAAACATCTATGAAAATTAATAGTAATCTACACTTTACAAAACATCATTGCTACGATCGGATATATATACCATTGAAATTAACTAATTGCTAAAACACACATCAAGAACATGCTGGTGGATCGAAAAAAAAATTAAAGAGTCGATACACAACTAATAATAATAAACATAAACATTAGTGTATCTACCATCTCCGCAGTCGCCAATTGTGTTGGAAGCCATGAATTTCTCTAAAGGAAAAAAATAACTGATTGCGATGAAGAATTGCTGATGATGGTAAAAAAAACCGAATGTTCAACTGATTGTTTATATACGAATTTTGAAAATCGAAAACCACTCCAAAAATCGTGGATATGCAGTTACCATAATCTCTTAATTGTTAGTTAATATGAGATAAATCCCAAAATAAAATAAAATGTTGAATTACACTTCCCTCTATGCCACATGTCACCCTCTTATTAGTTCCTAGATTTTCTAGAAAACTTAGACTTTGTACCCAACTCATACTCAAAACAAAATATATAACAATAATAATAATAATAATAATAACAATATAATTATAATTTAATATTATATATATTAAAGAAGAGAGCACGGTAGAACTTCTCGAACTTCTACTTCTCTTCTTTAATATAATAATAATAATAATAATTTTATAATAATTTAATATTATATATATATTAAAGAAGAGAGCACTGTAACTTCTCTTCTTTAATATATTATATATTATATGTCACTATATATATAATATATATATATATAAATATGCCAAAGATGTTATCTTATTTTATCCGAACACTTTAGCAAGTAAAATTGTGTTGCTATCATTTTGAAGTATAAGTATAGGGTTGAGTTATAATACAAAGTGGTTTAAAGATAATAAGTGTAAAAAATTATCATAGAGTGACAAGTGTCTATGAAAGAATCAAGTGGGTAGGGTAATTTATCTATAAGAGAAAAAGAATATGCACATGCAAAAACCCAAAAACCTAAACCCCCACCCACCACCACCCAAAAACCTAAACCCCTACCCCCCACCCCACCAAAAAAAAAACTATACCTCATTAAAAAATCGCTACTTTTCCTAGTTAATTTTTTTATGAAGAAAAGTAGCGCTTTTTTATAAAAATATTAAAAAAATTTGTGTATTTCTTTTTAGATTTTTTAAAGTATTTTTAGTTATGTTCACACTGGACTATAATTTTTCTTGCCCGTCTTACTTATCTTACCCTTTTTATTTGATTATAATCCTATAAGTATAAATTAAGAGCAATCTTCCGGCGGTTTTCCTTTAGTTATACCTATTCTCTATATATTAATTCATAACATTTGAATTTGAACGAATAGTACCTTATTTTGTCTTTTGTGGGTTTTTTTAGATTTTATAATTTTTTGCATAACAAATTGAAAGGTGTTTGCTATCACATTTGGTCTCACATGTTTCTTTTACCCCTTCGACTTTCTAATACTTGTCGATATCTATGTTTTACATCATGTGAGTCACTTAGTGCTAAAAATCCGTGCTTTTGTTTTACGCCGTTTTCTGGTTTTGGTTGTCATTCGGTTGCTACTTAGCACGGTTTTAATTCCCGCCCCGTAACGCTGGTAGCATGGTTTTGCGGCCCCCGCTCTGCAATCGCTAAAAGAAACTTGCTAGAAACGCTGGTAGCATGGTTTTGAATCGACTTGGACAACTCATCCAAGACAATTGCTAAAAGAAACTTGCTCAACGCAGACCCTTGGTGGAGTCCTACCTCCACAGGAAAGGAGTTTGTATCCCTTACAGGAGCTCGGAAACTATTTCCCATTCTATCATACATATCCCTAATTATGTCTATATACTTCCAGGAAGCCCTCGACCCTCCAAGCTATCCTAAATCAGTTGACGAGGATCATTGTCGTATGCCTTTTCCAGGTCAATGAACACCATATGTGGATCCCGCTTCTTCGCCCTATATTTTCCATCAACCTCCTTAGAATATGTATCGCTTCTACAGTTGACCTCCCTGTCATGTAACCAACTTGATTTACAGAAACGTGAGTTCCCTTCTAATTTTAGTTTCAATTACCCTGTCTCGTAGTTTCATAGTGTGACTTAACAACTTAATTCCTCTGTAATTCTCACAAGATTGAGCGTCTCCTTTATTCTTGTATAAAGGCACCAGAACGCTACTCCTCCACTAATCTGGCATTTTTCTAGTCTTAAAAATAAGATTGAACAAACATGTTAACCATCTAACTCCTTCCTCTCCCAAACACTTCCACACCTCAATCGTTATGTTTTCCAAAGCCATTGCCTTACCTCTTCCCATTTTCCTAAGATTTGTCCTCACCTTTTCCTGTGTGATCCTCCTACAATAGCAATTATTCCAGTCTCGCCTTTGAGATGTGGGGTTGTCGCTATCTTGTTGATATGCCTTTACATCGTTGAAAAGATTGTGAAAGTAGATTTGCCATCTCAACTTAATGTCATGCGCCTTGACTAAAACACGTACATCCTCTTTTTTGATAAACTTTACTACTCCTAGATCATGTCTTCTTCTCTCCCTAACGTTGGAACTCTTAAAAACATCATGATCCCCTTCTTTCATTTCTAGACGTTCATACATTTTCTTATAGGTTGTGTTCTTTGCCTCTGTCACTGCCTTTTTCGCTTCCCTTTTTGCCTTCTTTTACCTCTCCCTCACCCTCAGTCTCTCCTCCTCGTTTGTGCACCTCAAAAGCTCTCTAAAGGTGTCGTGCTTACCCTTTATCTTGGCCTGCACACCTTCATTCCACCACTAGGACTCCTTATGCCCACTAGACCTTCCTGTTGTGACCCCTAGAGTCTTATTCGCCACTGTAGTGATTATAGTCACCATAGCCTCCCACATATGGTTACTTCACCGCCTATTTCAGTCGTTGTCACCGAGGTAACTCTGTTCCTAAACATCGTAATCTTTTCTCCCTTCAAGTTTCCCTAACGGATCCTTGGTCGGTTTCCCCTCCCTTCAGTTGGCCTTACTTTAAGGGTTATATCTGCTACTAACAAATGGTGTTGAGCCGCTACTGTCTCTCTTGGAACAACCTTGCAGTCCCACCACATTTGCCGATCACCCTGCCTCATCAAAAGACAATCGATTTGTGTGTTACATCCTCCACTACTAAAAGTGATCAAATTAGATCCTCTCTTCCTAAAGAACGAGTTTATAATACCTAGGTTATGAGACATCGCAAATTCTAGAAGGTCTCTACCCGTTTCATTCCTATTACCAAAACTAAAACCAAACCCCCCATGTATCGCCTGAAAGTCATCGTTATACTTACCAATATGACTATTAAAATCTCCCCCTATAAAAATTTCTCCCCATAGGTATAACCCTCACCACTACGTCTAGGCAATCCTAAAATTCTCTCTTCACTTGATCTCCAAGTCCCACGTGTGGTGCATAAGCACAAATCACTGTCACTACTTGCTCACCTAATACTAACCTCAACACCATAATTCTATTGTTATGTCGTATCACCTCAATTACATTCTTGTGCAATTCTAAAGCCACTAGAAACCCTATTCTGCTCTTAGCTCCATCAGACCCCCGGTATACAACAACTTATACCTGTTGCGTTCTTCTACTTTATGTCCTTTCCAACCAGTCTCCTGGAGGCATGCTATATGTACCCTACGTCTTTTAAGTGCTTCTATCACTTCCAACAATCTACTACTTAGAGTTCTTACGTTCCAAAATCCCATATGTAGACTATACCCTCTAACCTTACCCTTTCCTGCACCTCTCGTCCTGGGACACGATCTCAAGGAAACGTCATGACTTCTATCGTCTATAATTACAGCTAACCACCATATAACCAACAAAGGGTGATACAAGACACATAATGGGTGAAACTATGCAATAAAAAGAACAAGCATCCAATAACAATAAAGAAAACGTAGCAAACAATGGGTAAAACTATACAATAAGCAACAACAAGCATACAATGGCAATAAACAACATGTAGCACCCAATATTAATACGTCATACATAGCACACAATAGCTATAAGCAACATGTATCACAATGAATATGGGGATGCCTACAATAAGGCTATAAGGAACCCACCAGATGTATATACTACAATTTGTGCTATTATTATTAATTAATATATATTACAATGTGTTACTATTATTATTATTATTGTTATTGTTATTGTTAATTGTTATTATTATTATTATTATTATTATTATTATTATTATTATTATTATTATTATTACAAATTAAGGGAAAAGAGCACCGAAGTAGGGAATATTCGGGCACTCTAATGAAATGAAGAAGCCATCGGGTTCGTCAGAAAAAAAAACTGCAAGTTACCGGAAAAAAGGTGGCTTCCTAAAAATTTTACGTCTTCTCAAGCTTGTTACTTGCAATTAAAACAAAATACCAGGGATGTGTTGACCTTGTTGGGCCAGGCCTCTCTAGTGATCAACTCTGGCCGGTGGTGGTGGTTTCAAAGTGGTTTGCACCCAAGTTAAATTATTAACGCAGGTTACGTCGATTTGAGAAAGGGGGTGGGAAGATAGAGAAAGTGGAGTGAGGCAGCGAGGGAAATGGAGAGAAAATAAGACGGGGTGTTTGGTGACCGAAAAACAGAAGATACTATTTAGAAAAAAAGGTGGTTGTTTAGGGCGGTGGGGTGTGGGGGTTTGTAGGAGGAGGAGGAGGAGCTGTGGTTTAGGTTTAGGTATGGACTATTTCGACCGGCCGGCCGTTAAGAGGGCAGGAGGATGGGGGCGAGGTGGAGAGAGAGAGGGAAGTAGAAATGAGAGGAGAGAGAGGGTAGGGGGAGAGTTAGAAACCTTACCGTTGGTGGAGAGGGCGGCAGGCCAACTGGATTACGATGGTGTTTTTCCGATTGACGTTGGTGGCAGGCTACCATTTAACTTTTTACTAGAGATCGTATAGAGAGTGGTAAAAGAGAGAGATGTATTTTTTAAGAAAATAAATAAATAAAATAAAGTGTGATTGGATGGGAGAGAGTGAGGCCTACCATTAACCACTCTCTCCTCTCACTCTACTACTCGGTGACTACTCCTCGACCTCTCTCCTCTATTTTGAGTTTACCGCACACTAATGGTGATGTCGGTGGTGTGCCCGCGCGAGGACTACACACCCTACATCATCATCCCGCTTCCACACCATCCCCCTAAATAGTTTTTTAAATAACTTATAAATTTGATTTTAATCTATAGTTTTGTAAGTTTATAACTTTGTAAACTATGTTTTTTAAAGGCTAAGAACACACTCACCACACTATCCTTTAAATTACATCTTGCTCAAGATTATAGAAGCTTTACTTTATAACACTGGGCTATAACCCAAGTGGCTTTTATTTATATGCTAAGAGATAGTTATTAATGATAATATTTTAATTGAACCTTCATCTTTATTAAAATCCATATAGTACTTAGCTCACATATTTGATTTTTAATTAATAGTTTTATGAGTTTATAACTTTATAAGCTATGTTTTATTTTATTTTATTTTTAACTTACTAAACCGTGTTTTATTTTATTTGCGTACATATAGATATTATTAACAATATTTTAATTAAATCTTTGTTTTTATAAAAATCCATATAGTGCTTTGCTTATAAACTTGATTTATAGTTTTATAAGTTTGTAACTTTATAAACTATGTTTTATTTTACTTTACTTCGTTTACTTATAGATCCTATCAAGTGGTATTAGAGCTATAGTACCGATTCAATCGATCTAACCGTTGATTGGATTACCTATGCTAATGATTTATGGGTTTTTAGACGTAAAATATCAAAGTGAAGGTCAATTCACGGATGAAATTTGAAATTGAAGACATCATTACATTCAAAATTGATTTCCGTTCATGTCTGTGAAGGATTCATCATCAAATTCGAAGAAATGAAGACTTTGGATCGAAAAATGTTGAACAACAACGTTCGAGCGAATGAGTTAGTTTCGAGTGAATGAGTCAGTTTCGTGCGAATGAGTGACTCGTCCTCACGAATGAGTCATCCTCCAATTACTCATTCCAATGCAGGGGTGAGTATATTTCGGTCGGACCCGAAATTACCCGAAATAATAACTGATTCTAATCCGAAACCGATCCCGACCCGATAGAAGTCGGATCTTAATGGTTCCTGGTTATAGTCATTTTCGGTTTCGGATCGGTTCTCGGTCCGGGACACCTAAAAACCGAAACGACCGACTATAACATATTTGAGTTCTGATATAGCGAATTATTGGTTTTTTAGCCCAATTAATACGAAAAGCCCAATCTAATCTAACTAATATACGGCGCATGGCAATTTATAATTTATAATAATAATAGTCGGTAAACATTGAAAGGGCTGCTACTTCTTTGTTTCAACTTCACTTGTTTTTTTCAAGCTATCAGGTAGGTACATGTTAATTCTTCTAAGGTTCTAAATTAGAAATTTTTAAAATTTACACACCTTTAGTCAATAGTATATAACATTAATAAAGATATTTGATTCACATACCTTCTAATCTATAATCTCACCCACTGCTAATCTAGATTCTCGAATGAAATTGATTAAATTTGGAACTGGAATGGAGCGAAATGGAACTGGAATGATTTTAAAATGAAATCGAACAGGTGTAAGCTAGACCATCATAAGTAATCTTGAATTGAATAATGAAACCTTGAGTTGGAATTGCTATATTGTGTGGGAAGTATGAACTGTGTGATAATCGTGTACCGAGAAAAAAATGGGGTTAAAGTCTTGGGCCGGTCTTATTTACTTGGACTGAGAGACCCGCTTACAAAAAGAACCGAAACCGAGTTTGGATTTTTGGGTAGCCAATCGGGTTCTTTTATGTGGAGTTAATTATCGGGTATCGGGTCGGGTTGAGTACTGGACTTTGCTCACCCCTACTCCAATGAGTCATCCTCACGAATTACTTATCCTCACCAATGACTCATCCTCACGTAAGAGTCATCCTTTCCAATGACTCATTCTCACGAAAGAGTCATCCTCTCCAATGACTCATCCTCTCGAAGGAGTCATCCTCACGAAGGAGTCATTAGCTCGAGGACTCTCATGCGCGGAGGAAATTTTTTTCCTGGGATTTTAACGTTAAATATGGATTGTTCGGGCACACGTCGGAATTTTCAGAGAGAATAGAAGGATGATGAATTCATAGACAAAATGTTTATTGATAGTGGAGTAGTCACGAAGACCTATTCATAATGATTATCATCTGGTGAAGTGACTATTAATGGGCCAAAATTGTTAAATTCGCAAGAAACATGAATTTTCTATTTTGCGGGGAAATTCATTGATGAGTTTAGAGAGGTCAAAATTTGTCAAAAATGAGGAGAATAAAAATTTTCAAATATTAGAACATTTTGGAAATTCAGACGGGAAGAACGTGCAACAGTATTCGGGTGGTTTGGACGCAAATTGTTTGGTCATCCAGAGTTTGTTGATTCTTAATATGTGATCATAGGAAGTTCGAATTCTTTAGATCGTTATTAGATTGATGGCTGAGGGCTTGATGTCCGAGTCTTCGTACAAGCCGGTTAGCAGGATTAGTGCTAGGAGGAAGCACTTGTATTGTCGATACTTCTATGATTTCAGAGAGTTTTCTAAAATTTACATGAAAGCTTTGTGATATCTAAAATGTCAGAATGTTTGGTCTTCGAGAAAATGAGTTGTTTTCCAGACTAACCGCCGGAGGATGATGATGTTTGTTGATTAAGTTGCTGCCGGGACTAACAGAGAAGGTTATATGTTTGATATCGTGACTAAAGAGGAAGAAGGTAAATTTGATTGTGGAATATTTTTTCTTAGATCAAAGTGTGTTAACATATGATTTATTATCCGATGAAGATTTGCTGATTGAAGAGATTACTGTTTACATTGACCAGTATTTGAAGATTGGTTGTGCATAACAATGGTTACGAAGACGGGATTTCAGATTTTCATGAGTATTCACTGGTATGGAAATAAATAGTGTGGTATTCGAAATTTCTATCAATTTCCGGTCGAGTTTTGAAGATCGGTGAATCAAGCAAGAGGGTTGCATTAAACCAAGCTTGGATATGCATAATGTTAAAGATTGCCAGTTAGGTTTTGAAGATTCGTGATCGAGCCATGGGATTTGCGTTAAACTGAATACGGATGTGGTTACGTTGAAATGGAGATGTTGCATTGGTTAGTTTCATGTTGGTGAATGTTCGTGAAGATTGCATGTTTGTAAGTCAGTGGATTGGGTCAAGAACCGTGCAAACAAAGAATTGAAGAATCATTTCAGGGGGATTAGGCTATTGCAAAATGCAAGCTTGCATCATCAATCAAGGGGAATTTGTTGATACGTTCTACGACATCAAAAAATGCTTGATTGAAGTTGCAGAATATTCAAACAAGGCTTTCATATTTGAAGATCAAGTTTCGACAGTGACGTACAAGGAGGAAACAGTTAGTGCATATTGTGTGTGTCCGCCACAGTATGAATAGGCTAGCTAAAACGTGTGTTGAATATTGTATAGTTGAGAGTGAGATATGAACACTTGACACTTTGGAGAGGACGACACTTTCGAGAGGACGACACCTTTCGAGAGGTTAACACATTTGGAGAGGACGATGGCTGATGAGTCATCCACTCCAAATGGTCATAGGCTCCAAAGTCTTATGTCTATAAATAGGAATTCATGTGTTTGTACTTGATAAGTTTTGGAGAACGATTAGAGAGACATCAGATTTCTCTCCTGCTTGTAAAATGATGTATGCTCTTTCGGTATTAATGGAAGCTTCTACAATCTTGTTAATCTAAACGTTATGATGCCGGAATTTCTACTGAACTTGCTTTATCTTATCCTAACTTCTGTCTAAAGTATCATCTAAACGGATCCTAACAAGATCTTAATGATAACTAGGTTATAGACCCACGTATTATACGAGTTTGTACAATATAAACGATATAATTATATAATCTATAAAAATGTTTCTATGACTAACGAATGTTAATTTGTAACGTAACTTTGTATAAACGAATTTGATTACTATACGACATTTCACACGACTAACTTGAGTCTATCATAAAAGCTGCCCATCTAAATTAGTTACACTGAAAATACCATAATAGCCGTATATTACAAAGGTTGAATACTGAAAAACATGTAAGAGCACTCACAACCCGTCCACCAAATTTTGTGAAGGGGGTTTTATATTATAAAAAGTGGTTGTAAATGATTGTGAGTGGAGGAGAAAGAAAATATTACTATTCATCTGTATATTTGAGGGCACTGTTCACCCTCTATAATTTTTTAATATATTTTGAAAGTGGTTGTGAGTGGAGAAATAAAAAAAAGATAATGATAAAGATATAAAAAATATTATTTAACTGAAAGAAGAAAGAAAATATATTTATTTTTAGTGAAATTATAGGATAAATTTGATGGAAAGAATGTGAATGCTCTTATACACAAATTTATATATTTTTAGTATGAATGAAATTATGTATTAATTTATATATAATAGTTTATCAAAAAGTAATAACTTACATTATTGTGTATCTTTTAAATATAACTTTTATTTAAAATAAACTCTAAGACCTGAATTCTGTTAACAAATTCATTATTTAAGTCGTTCTTTTTCTCTTTATTGGTAAAAAGCCAAATTTATTAGTATGACATAACTTAGATTTGTTATTCTTATAGATTTAATTAATAAATAGTTATCGATATAAGTTAAAGGTTTATATATCTTTTCATTATTAAAGGTTAATTACCGTGTCACAAATGGGTATAAAATAAATTAATATATACCTTAGCTCTATTAAACTGAAAATACATTTATTGATCACAAATCGATGTAACTACCAAACTTTAATATTATCTATTAGTAAAACATTAAAACGTTAAGTTCTCTATAATTTTAAAACAGAGTTTAATAAATTTTTTGTCTTTTTGCGAGATAGTCCTACGTTTAGTTGCTCTTTTTAGCTTTTATTTATATGTTAGAAAACACATATATCGATTTTATATATAATCTTAGATATGGATGACATTTTTTTTGTAATTTAAACTATTTTATTTTAAGAAGTATTAAAATCATAGATCATTTATGTACATATTTTAATCGTAAATTAGAATTAGACATTAGTTATTATATTATTAATGAATAATGGATTAAAGATGAAAATACCATGTGACATTGGTTGGAAGGGAGATTAGAGGAGAGAATGCCATATGGCATTAGATGTAATCATTTATTAGTATTAGATACTTTAATCAAATCTTTGTTTAGCATTAGATACTTTAATCAAATGTTTGTTCTTATATAGAGCTCATTTTGAAAAATACAAAATCCGTGGAATTGAACTAATAAAAAAATAATGTATAAATTTTTTTAACATTGATGCTCATAAGAAAATTGTCAAGCTGGTTAATACCAATGAAAATATTACTTATATTAGTGTAACTTGTATGTAATGTATTCCTTTAAGAAGGAAGCCAACTTCGTTGTTGTACAATCTTGGAAATTCATGGATTCTTTTTGGAAATTTGTTGTTTATGTGTAGGTTATTAAATTGGATTTGAGTTTGTGTTTGTGATTTTGTGTTACTAAAATTGTTGTTTGTACTAATTTTTGTAGCTAAACTTGAGGAAAGAGGATTCTTACATTAAGTTACTCTTAATTGGTCAGTAAACAGCTAAAATTTGTCAACTTATGTGTAATGTTTTAACATTCCCCTCTATTTATCTTGATTGCTTTACGATAATTCAACTGAATCGGGTAAGTTCCTAAATGAGCACATGATTGCATGATGCATATCATGTTTCAGTCACGTATTGTTCACTCTACCGCAACACGCGAGTCACCCACTAGTTTAAATAAATGGGTTTTCTGTTTCTCCATACATGAGTTGAAAAACACTATAAAGGAAAAAAAAACTAGCAAGTGTTGAGCCTAAGGTATAATTACTAACTAGGCAGGGTCAAAATTTGAGGCCGGAAGATAAAGGAATTAATTAGAGTAAATTAGTTAGTATATATTTATTTGTTTGTTTTATTAGTAGATAATTAAAAATAGCTATCCTCTTTATAAAGTTGAAAACCATATTTTGACTGCATGGAAACTAAAAGCAATTGAACCCTACGTCTACAAATCTGATTGAACCGAAGAAAAATCACATGGCGGTGGTTCTTCAATTTCAAGCAATTTTGGAAGAACTTGTCCTCCAACTTTCACAACTGACGACGTCCAAAGAGTTTTGAGATGCATTAAAGGCTTGTTATGTGGGTTCAGAATGAGTAAGGGAGCCAATGGTTGAAACACTACAAGCTAAGTTCAAGGCAATGAAGATGACGGAAATAGAATCAGACGACTTCATTAGAAGACTAAGCTAGTTGGTTTCAAAATCTACAACTCTCAATTATATCAATGAAGACAAGAATCTGGTTAAAAAAATGCTTGGTTCAATACCGCCTATGTTTATCTCCATTTTGACGTCTATCGAGCAATTTGCGGATCTCAAGACAATGTCCTTTTATGAAGCCTGATGTGCGTGAAGTATATATATCTATTTTTATTAAGATATTCTTTCACACAAATTAGTTATAAAAAAAGTTTTTACCTAAAACAAAACTACAAACACGAAAGGCAAGTGTACCTGTCGAATAGTAATATTATTACTTTTTTTACTCTAAAGTCGTTTCTCTTAACAAGTCTGGGTTTCCTAAATTAACATGAAGGTAATAAAAATACTAAGTCAAGTAACTTAAATAATATCTAACGGGAAGTTGCCTAAACTAAGTATTCACTTATGATCATGTGATGAACTAAAGAGAGAACTGACGATGACACAAACTATCAATTAACTAAGTCCCGGTTAAGGTCCCCTAGTTTTATAATTCTTTTGAAAAATTAAAATGAAATACATTCTGATCACCTAAAATCATTCTTTTTAAGCCTGCATATGAATTCCAGAACAAAGCTAGAACAATACCATGAAGATTAACAATAACTTATCATCACATAATCAAAAGCTCCAACATAGGTTAAGCAACTACAAGTGTTTAGCCTCTGAGGCTCATCATAACTAGCACAAATTCATCAAATCTTACAAAGTTTGACATGAGATTAAAACGCTAACCAAGTTAAAAGCAAGAATTAAATGGTGGATGATAAGTATTCAAGTGTTTTAGTCTTCTCCTAAGCTACTCCTTGGCTTCAACTTCCTTCCAAGTACATAATTTTGAGAGAAAAACTTCACTTCAAGACCCAACTCCCTTACAAATGAGTGGCATTCACGTAATTATGCTACTGGACGTTTGGTATAATCGTTCCAGGTTTTGGCACGGTCACGCTTGATTGTGTCGGTTTCACTTTATGTATGTCGTTTTTTTGTTTGCTACCAAATCTGGAAAAATATCGCTCAAAGTTCCCAAGGTGAGCACGAGCGTGCTAGGTGCTCACATGATCGTGTTGGTCCATGTTCACCGGTAATCATTGATGGCGTGCTCGTGAACTGACTGCGCTTAGGGTTATTTGGCTGGGCGCGGCCGTGCTTGGGGTCGGCATGGTCATGCCAATCGGTGATTTTTCGGACTTGGCTGGTGTTGGTGCATGTTGGTGATAGTGTTGGAGTTGATGACCGGGCTCGACCTTGCCAAGTGTTGGCATGATCTTGCCATGTGGCAGTTTGTTGGAATTCTCCGTTTTTGCTTCATTTTGCTCCAACAACCTTTGTTTTATCACCGGGCCGAAGCCCAGACCTGTATTTTCACAAATAACTTAAACGAGTACCAAAATCAATGAAAATACAAAGATTTTTTTGCATAAACTAGGATAAATTTGATGTTAAAAGATGTATAAATCCTTACAGATGAAAGGCGTCAAGACTATAGTTGAAAACCAAGATAAGTTGTTGTTTATAAGGGATTCAAGCCATTCTTACTCCCCCCCGATTTGATGCTATCTGCCTCAAGAGAATTCCTAATAAGCTTGAATCAAGTCCTCGCAGGATCTATACACTTAACAAGGAAAGAACTTTACCCAAACCACCCTTCTAACCCCCCTTCTAGGCAGTTAACGTGCTTATATAGACCATAAAGACACGAATGAGTGAATCAACAAAACATGAAGAAATGATGGAGCAAAGTTCACGTTCAATATAAAAAGTACTTATTAAAGTCATTAATACAAACCCAAATAAAATGTAGCCAAATCTTGGAAATCAAAAGTTATACATAAAAGATTTGTCTTCACTACGTGATGTAAGAGGTTAGCCAAGCATGGCCTTTGTTTGACAAAAACTCTTACAATCAATCTTGGATCCCGATACTACTACACACACTCTAAAGGTGGAAGATGGAGGAATGTGGTGGATGATGGTGTTGTAGTGGTGGTGGAATGGTGGCAAGTGGGAGAGAAGTGGTTTGTCATAGGATCAGTTGGAAATGACTTGTAACATCCGTCGAAAAACGGGTTTCCAAACCCGCTTCGTTTATTAATCGAATATCAAGTTACAAAATTTCGTTGCGTATTTATGATTTATTTTAATTTTAAACAATACATAATTAATAAACAATTTAGAATTTAAAAACTATAATTGATAAAAAGTGAAAATAAAATAAATAAAAAAGAAAGAAGGCTGCCGGGTTTCGAACCCGGGTCAGCCGGATGAAACCACAAACACTTAACCACTCCGCCACTTGACTCACTTGTGCTATCCAGTGAAACAAATAACATTTATAATAAAACTCGAAATTGAATTCAGTCAACAGCGCGCCCATTTCGCAGTTGCCGGAAAATCCGACGATTTCGCCAATTATCGACGGTTTCTTTTGAGTTAACGTATGTATTAACATCGACATCGGTTATAACCGATGTCTAATCCCGCGACATCAGTCATAACCGCCGGAGAAAGGCTGACCAACGAATCAAGACTGAAATCAGACCCAATTCATTGTGATTCTTCCCTATAAATACACACCCAAGTCTCTGGAAATCTTTTCGCTCAAAATCGCACCATTTCTCGAATCAATTTCACTCGCCGGAGATTTTCTGCAATCGTCGGACTTTCGCCGGAAAACCGAGACTTTCATCAAAACGGTAAATACCTCGACTCTTTAGGTTTCAATCCATTGTTAGACTATTACTAACTTCAATTCATCAACCAGAATCAATCCCAGACGACGTTGCCGGATATTCTGCAATCGCCGGAAAATCTCTGGAATTTCCAAAATCACGCTATGAATCGGTATAATCATCTAAACCTTCTGATAATCATTGTTTAGTAACTCAATTTCACAACTAATCGATCAAAACTGTAATTGATCCGAACAGACGGAGTTCACAAAACAGAGCCGACGATCCTTGCCGGAGTTCTGAGAAAGACATCTGTTCCGGTACATTCATTTCCAAAACCCTCTCTATCCATCACATTTCAATCACTTATAAATTTCGTTAATCGAATCAAACAAGAACAGTTGAATAATCGTTGTCTGTGTCTTTGAACGGAGAAGATGAAGTCGAACTTATGTATAAGTATAATTAAAACAAGATATTAAACCGGGTTAGACACACAGTCCAACGGTGGACTGTGTGCAAACGATTAACACACGTCTCGAGTTCGATCCTTGACACAACCTCACTCTCTTAAATAAAAATGTTCTTTTTAAACCGAACCGGATCAACTCGCTGTAAGATGTTAAGTTTAATAAAAATCAGTATATTAACCAGTTAGACACACAGTCCAGCGGTGGACTGTGTGCAACACTAAACCACGGGTCCCGGGTTCGAGACCTGTTGTGTGCACCGGTCCGATATAATTAAATCCTTTTTAAAAATAAATGATTTCTGATTAAATTAAATAGTATATAAATATAATTAAAAACGAAAATATTTCGGGTTAGACACGTAGCTCAGTTGGTAGAGCTGCGTGCACGCGTACGGGAGGTCTCGGGTTCGAGCCTCACCCAGCGCATACATACACACGTACGAACCGGTCAACAGTCAACAGTCAAAGTCAATGGTCAACGGTCAACCCATAAGTCAACATTTTTTATATTTTTATTTATTTATTTAATTTAAAAATCAATTAAAAATACTTAAAAATAATGTTTTTAAAGTTAGAAAATAACCTTAAACTCACAAAAATAAATCTAAAAACCCTATTAAAATTGTTAATAAAATCCACTTATTTACCGTACCTTTTCGTTATTATTTAGGTTAGTTATTCCTCGTCGATCAACCCTCTAAACTCGTGCGTATTCAACATCATCAAACGAACGCACCCAAGGTGAGTGAATCTCTACAAATTCCCCGTTTTAATCACATTTTGGGGTGTATCATGTGTCGCTATTTATTTATTTATTTCATTTGAACACTTGTGCATCCATCATATTCATGATCAAATGTGTATCCATTATGTATAAATTGTTTGTGTGGTTAATGTTTAGATTTAATTTATCATATTCGGTACATACATTATCATAGGCCGTCTGTTCCCCATTACCTATGAGCGGAACCGTTCCCTATTACCTATGAGCGTGAACGAGGCGTTGCCAACATACGATCGGCTCCGTTTGATTGAGCCTTGATCGCACATACATCATCATAGGCCGTCCGTTCCCCATTACCTATGAGCGGAACGTGACGTTGCCAACATATACATTATAATTCATGTCATTTGCTCATACAAGGTGGTTGGTTGTTTGTTATGGTATGTTTATTTACGTTTGCTCACATATGATTAATGCACAATTTTTCCATATTAAATATAACCAGAAATCAATAATAAAATGTTTTCTAACAAGGTTCACTCGCCAACTTTTGTTGACACCAAAATCCCCCATTTTTACACATGATACAGGTGATCAAGTTGAAGCAAGAAACATATAGGACGGCCTAGAAGAATAAACCAGTTTAGACTTTGGATTGTTTTATTTAATTTTTCCTTTCCTTGTATTGTATGAATTTGACTTGAACATTTGAGATGTAATTTGAATTTAATAAATATGAAACATATTAGTAAACATCATGAGCTTTGGTGATAACCCAATTATGCCCCGACTCTTATTCCGCTGCGGGTCGGGGTGTGACAGATTGGTATCAGAGCCATGACTATAGGGATATAGGATAGGTTAGTAGACCTTTAGAGCCTATACTATAGTTGATTAGAATTTTTAAATTGTTTGTGTGTTACTTGCAAAATTCATGATGTTTATATGCTTTATGTTTATTGTTACATTCAATGTTATGCAAGCATGCTCATAAGTACATATTATTATACAATGCCTATCATGAATCATATTCTCATAACATATCATATCCATGAGAGCACACACCACACAATTTCCATGATTTTTGCAACGATTTTTGTATTTTCAAATCACATCAAAGTGAGTTCTCATGACGGGCATGTAGTAACTGGAAGGGTACGAGTACCGGTAGACGGAACGTCCTGTCTAGGCTTGGCATTCGTATAAATCCAAAATAACGGACCAGTTTGCCTACCTAGGGACTAACGATGAGAGTACGAAGGACCTATTAGGCCAAAGCATGCTATACCAAACGTCGTGTGAACTAACCCCACTTTGAGTTGTCATTGTGTCTATACCTGGACACCCTCCGACCATACATCTCGCAAACATATTTCATGGTTTTCCTTCGGGTGATGCGAATGTTAAACCGCCAACACCAATGTGAATCCTACTAAGCCAATAGTCATGGGGGCCCACATGACTATACAGGCGATGGTATGGGGGACATTGGAGGCCCAAACATGAGCAAACCCAAGACATCCTATGGATGTAGTTGCATTATTGATGATTATGTTATTTTATTATTTTTAACGACACATGACAGCTAAAGACTTCTTAAACTCACAATCTTCCTATGTATGTTCCTGTAGATGTCGGCTAGGCAGCTACGTGGAGGTCGAAAGTCAGGAAGGTCAAACAAACGCTTGGCTACCCAAATTGCAAAACAAATGGCCGCGGTGCTTCATGACATCGTTATACAAGTCCAACAAGCTCTCACCGCGAATCCCATCAACCCTCCCAACCAAGAAGACAAGAACGTCGACAACCCTCCCTCCAAGAAGTGCTCCTACAAACACTTCAAGTCTTGCGATCCCCCAAAGTATGAAGGGACCGAAGGTGTCACCGCTCTCCTCCACTGGTTTGAGGAAATGGAAAACACCTTCCTCAATTGCGATTGTCCCGAGGATCGCAAGGTACGTTACGCAACCGGGAGACTATTTGGGGTAGCCCTAACCTGGTGGAACACAGAGAAGGGCAAGAGAGGAGTCGAAGACGCCATGGCCTTAACCTGAGAAGAGTTAAGGGAAATAATGACTAGACGCTTCTGCCCAAGAAGCGAAATCAAGAAGTTGGAAGATGAATTCCACTCGCTAAAGCAAAAGGAAGGAGATCATACTTCCTACAACAAAAGATTTCTTGAGCTGAATCAGATGGTTCCTAACTTGTTCACCCCAGTGTACCGCTTGGTTGAACACTACATTCGAGGCCTCCCCTCGAAAATTCAAGACTCGGTTCTAAGCACTTCACCTGCAACACTGGAAGCTGCAATGGAACTAGCTATCGAACTTACCGAGAATCGCATCCGAAACGGTAAATTCAAGGAGGAGAAAAAGAAAGCCCCCATTGAGGCTCAAACTTCAAACTATTCTGGCTCCTCTTCGAAGTTTACTGGTAAAAGGAAGCGAAACACCAGAAACTTTGCTGTCACCCAAACAAACCCCCAATCACTGCTGCACCCATCACCCAAGTTGCCCCTCATCTACACCATACAAAAGGCCATACTCCGGCCCCTACCCAAAATGCACCCGTTGCCAATACCATCACTCTCCCGAACACCCCTGTCAATATTGCACCAGCTGTGGCCGTGCAGGTCACACCATCCAAACCTGCCGCACACTTCAGCGAATGAACCGCAACCAACCCACAACCCAAACCCACCATCAGATAATGGGTCAAGCCCAACAACCCTTACTACTACCACCTACACAACATACGGCCCAAACCTACTACCAACCCAACTACCCCATGATGCAACCCATGCGGGCTTGTTACAACTGTGGAGACCCAAACCACTTTAGAAACACTTGTCCACGCTTGGTGAACATCATACATGCTCAAGCTCAAGCAAATCTGGTGAACCAAGCTAACCAAGCTCCTCCACCTGCTAGAGGAAGAGCTTTCAATATCAACGCCAATCAAGCTAGGGCTGACAACAACGTGGTTAACGGTATGTTTCTCATCAATGGTAGTTATGCATCCATGTTATTTGATACTGGCGCGGATAAGAGTTTTGTGTCCTTAGAATTTGAACGCATCATCAACCAAACTCGTGATAAACTCATGGAATCCATAACGGTGGAAGTTGCTGACGGAAAACCGGTCTCATTAAACTCCATTATCCGAAACTGTACTCTCACTCTAAACGATCACGATTTTCCAGTTAACCTCATTCCTATGAAGTTGGGAAGTTTCGACATTATAATCGGTATGGACTGGCTCAGCCAACATCAGGCTGAAGTGGTATGCCGCGAAAAGTTCATTCGCATTCCTCTCGCAGACGGTCAAACCCTACGAATCTTCGGAGAAACCCCTTCGAAAGGACATAAATTGATGTCCTGCCTTCAAGCCCGAAAGTATCTCCGCAAGAACTATGTCGCATTCTTAACTCACGTCATCAAGAAGGGAGACAAGGAGAAGAAACTAGAAGATATACCTGTAGTGAAAGAATTCCCACAAGTCTTTCCCGACGACATCTCAGGACTTCCTCCCATGGGAGAAGTCGAATTCCGCGTTGATCTTATACCTGGTGCTACACCCGTCGCGAAATCTCCTTATAGGTTAGCCCCATCCGAAATGCAAGAGCTAGCCAGTCAGCTGCAAGAACTGACTGACAAGGGATTCATACGTCCTAGCTCATTGCCTTGGGGTGCACCTGTTCTGTTTGTGAAGAAGAAGGATGGAACATTTCGCATGTGTATCGATTACAGAGAACTCAACAAATTAACGGTCAAGAACCGCTATCCATTACCTCGCAGCGATGATCTACTAGACAAACTCCAGGGTGCCACCTATTTTTCAAAGATCGACCTTCGTTCTGGCTATCATCAACTCAGAGTACATGAAGAAGACGTCCCAAAGACCGCCTTCCGAACTCGTTATGGTCATTACGAATTTATGGTCATGCCATTTGGATTAACCAACGCCCCAGCTGTATTCATGGATCTAATGAATAGGGTATGCAAACCCTATCTCGACCGCTTTGTCATAGTCTTCATCGACGACATCCTCATCTACTCAAAGTCTAAATCCGATCATGAACGACACCTTCGCCTCATCCTCACACTCTTAAGAACCGAAAAGCTCTACGCTAAATTCTCCAAATGCGAATTCTGGTTAAGGGAAGTACAATTCCTTGGACATGTTGTCAATGACAAAGGAATACATGTCGACCCCTCAAAGATCAAAGCAGTACAGGAATGGCAAGCGCCACGTACCCCTACCGAAGTAAGATCATTTCTTGGTTTGGCGGGTTACTACCGCCGTTTCATTGCAAACTTCTCTCGTATTGCTGTACCACTCACGGCTTTGACACATAAAGGAAAACCCTTCATATGGGGACCTAAACAAGAAGAAGCCTTCCAAACCCTTAAGCAAAAGCTTTGTGAAGCACCTATCCTCACACTCCCCGAGGTTGCGATGACTTTGTCGTATATTGCGACGCATCAGGGCAAGGATTAGGTTGTGTATTAATGCAAAGGGGAAAAGTGATAGCCTACGCTTCTAGACAACTCAAAGTTCATGAGAAGAACTACACCACCCACGACCTGGAACTTGGAGCCGTTGTGTTCGCTCTTAAGATATGGAGACATTACCTCTACGGTACCAAGTGTGAAATATACACTGACCACAAGAGTCTCCAACATAGCTTTAATCAGAAGGAGTTGAATATGAGACAACGAAGATGGGTCGAACTTCTTAATGACTACGATTGTGAAATTCGGTATCATCCTGGCAAGGCAAATGTGGTGGCCGATGCACTCAGTCGAAAGGGTTATGCGAACTCCATTCGTCTTCTATGTTCGCAAATCATAACCGACATCAAAGATCAAATCCGAGAAGCTCAACATGTTTCTATAACAGAAAACGACATACGCAATGAGCTATCTTGTGGAGCAGAACTTAAACTCGAAACGAAATCCGACGGTATTCTGTATTATCTAGATCGCATATGGATTCCCGATCACAATAACCTTCGTGATTTCCTTATGAAAGAGGCGCACAAAACACGATACTCTGTACACCCAGGAGCCGATAAGATGTATCAAGACCTTCGATACACCTACTGGTGGCCTGGCATGAAAAAGGATATTGCTGTTTTTGTTTCCAAGTGCCTTACCTGTTCTAAAGTAAAAGATGAATATCAAAGACCTTCAGGACTTCTGACCCAACCTGAAATACCCGTATGGAAGTGGGAAAACATAACCATGGACTTCATTACCGGGTTACCTCGCACCTCCAGTGGGTATGACACTATATGGGTAATCATTGATCGTCTCACAAAATCAGCTCACTTCATTCCGATTCGCGCGGACTTCAAGAAAGAGAAGTTACCTCGTATCTACATCAGCGAAATCGTAAGCCGTCATGGTGTACCTTTAAGCATCATTTCAGACCGTGATGGTCGTTTTACTTCACGAACATGGCGAGCCGTACAAGCCGCCTTGGGTACACGATTAGACCTCAGTACCGCTTTTCATCCTCAAACTGATGGACAATCTGAACGCACTATCCAAACTGTTGAAGACATGCTTCGAGCATGTGTCATAGACTTCAAAGGGAATTGGGACGCTCATCTACCATTAGTTGAATTTTCGTACAACAACAGCTATCATTCAAGTATTGGCATGGCACCTTTCGAAGCTTTATATGGTCGTAAGTGCCGATCACCAACATGTTGGCACGAAATTGGAGAAGCTCAAATCACCGGTCCAGAATTAATATAAGAAACAACAGACAAGATCCATCAAATTCGAAACAATCTTCTAGCGGCACAAAGTCGTCAAAAGAGTTATGCAGACAAACGACGAAAGCCCTTGGAGTTTAACATTGGTGACCAAGTACTTTTAAAAGTATCACTGTGGAAGGGTGTGGTTCGTTTTGGCCAAAAAGGCAAGCTAGCACCACGCTACGTAGGACCTTTCAAGATACTCGAAAGAGTAGGACCTGTAGCATACAAGCTTGACCTACCAGAAGAACTCAACAGAATTCATCCCACATTCCACGTAATCGAACTTGAAGAAGTGCCTCGCCGATGAAAATCTCCATATTCATTTAGAAGACATTCAAGTCGATGAATCTATGCATTTCATTGAAACACCAGTAGAAATTATGGACTTCGGAGAGAAACGTTTAAGACGAAGCCGTATTCCAATCGTCAGGGTACGCTGGGAGTCGAAACGAGGACCTGAGTTTACTTGGGAACGTGAAGACTCAATGCGCGAGAAATACCCGCATCTTTTTCCTGTTACCACTACTACTTAAATTTCGGGACGAAATTTCTAAAAGTAGGGGATACTGTAACATCCGTCGAAAAACGGGTTTCCAAACTCGCTTCGTTATTAATCGAATATCAAGTTACAAAATTTCGTTGCGTATTTATGATTTATTTTAATTTTAAAATACATAATTAATAAACAATTTAGAATTTAAAAACTATAATTGATAAAAAGTGAAAATAAAATAAATAAAAAAGAAAGAAGGCTGCCGGGTTTCGAACCCGGGTCAGCCGGATGAAACCACAAACACTTAACCACTCCGCCACTTGACTCACTTGTGCTATCCAGTGAAACAAATAACATTTATAATAAAACTCGAAATTGAATTCAGTCAACAGCGCGCCCATTTCGCAGTCGCCGGAAAATCCGACGATTTCGCCAATTATCGACGGTTTCTTTTCACTTAACGTATGTATTAACATCGAAATCGGTTATAACCGATGTCTAATCCCGCGACATCAGTCATAACCGCCGGAGAAAGGCTGACCAACGAATCAAGACTGAAATCAGACCCAATTCATTGTGATTCTTCCCTATAAATACACAACCAAGTCTCTGGAAATCTTTTCGCTCAAAATCGCACCATTTTTCGAATCAATTTCACTCGCTGGAGATTTTCTGCAATCGTCGGACTTTCGCCAGAAAACCGAGACTTTCATCAAAACGGTAAATACCTCGACTCTTTCGGTTTCAATCCATTGTTAGACTATTACTAACTTCAATTCATCAACCAGAATCAATCCCAGACGACGTTGCCGGATATTCTGCAATCGCCGGAAAATCTCTGGAATTTCCAAAATCACGCTGTGAATCGGTATAATCATCTAAACCTTCTGATAATCATTGTTAAGTAACTCAATTTCACAACTAATCGATCAAAACTGTAATTGATCCGAACAGACGGAGTTCACAAAACAGAGCCGACGATCCTTGCCGGAGTTCTGAGAAAGACATCTGTTCCGGTACATTCATTTCCAAACCCTCTCTATCCATCACATTTCAATCACTTATAAATTTCGTTAATCGAATCAAACAAGAACAGTTGAATAATCGTTGTCTGTGTCTTTGAACGAAGAAGATGAAGTCGAACTTATGTATAAGTATAATTAAAACAAGATATTAAACCGGGTTAGACACACAGTCCAACGGTGGACTGTGTGCAAACGATTAACACACGTCTCGAGTTCGATCCTTGACACAACCTCACTCTCTGAAATAAAAATGTTCTTTTTAAACCGAACCGGATCAACTCGCTGTAAGATGTTAAGTTTAATAAAAATCAGTATATTAACCAGGTTAGACACACAGTCCAGCGGAGGACTGTGTGCAACACTAAACCACGGGTCCCGGGTTCGAGACCTGTTGTGTGCACCGGTCCGATATAATTAAATCCTTTTTAAAATAAATGATTTCTGATTAAATTAAATAGTATACAAATATAATTAAAAACAGAAATATTTCGGGTTAGACACGTAGCTCAGTTGGTAGAGCTGCGTGCACGCGTACGGGAGGTCTCGGGTTCGAGCCTCACCCAGCGCATACATACACACGTACGAACCGGTCAACAGTCAACAGTCAACAGTCAACAGTCAATGGTCAACGGTCAACCCAAAAAGTCAACATTTTTTTATATTTTTATATATTTATTTAATTTAAAAATCAATTAAAAATACTTAAAAATAATGTTTTTAAAGTTAGAAAATAACCTTAAACTCACAAAAATAAATCTAAAAACCCTATTAAAATTGTTAATAAAATCCACTTATTTACCGTACATTTTCGTTATTATTTAGGTTAGTTATTCCTCGTCGATCAACCCTCTAAACTCGTGCGTATTCAACATCATCAAACGAACGCACCCAAGGTGAGTGAATCTCTATAAATTCCCCGTTTTAATCACATTTTGGGGTGTATCATGTGTCGCTATTTATTTATTTATTTCATTTGAACACTTGTGCATCCATCATATTCATGATCAAATGTGTATCCATTATGTATAAATTGTTTGTGTGGTTAATGTTTAGATTTAATTTATCATATTCGGTACATACATCATCATAGGCCGTCTGTTCCCCATACCTATAAGCGGAACCGTTCCCCATTACCTATGAGCGTGAACGAGGCGTTGCCAAATACGATCGGCTCCGTTTGATTGAGCCTTGATCGCACATACATCATCATAGGCCGTCCGTTCCCCATTACCTATGAGCGGAACGTGACGTTGCCAACATATACATTATAATTCATGTCATTTGCTCATACAAGGTGGTTGGTTGTTTGTTATGGTATGTTTATTTACGTTTGCTCACATATGATTAATGCACAATTTTTCCATATTAAATATAACCAGAAATCAATAATAAAATGTTTTCTAACAAGGTTCACTCGCCAACTTTTGTTGACCCAAAATCCCCCATTTTTACACATGATACAGGTGATCAAGTTGAAGCAAGAAACATATAGGACGGCCTAGAAGAATAAACCTGTTTAGACTTTGGATTGTTTTATTTAATTTTTCCTTTCCTTGTATTGTATGAGTTTGACTTGAACATTTGAGATGTAATTTGAATTTAATAAATATGAAACATATTAGTAAACATCATGAGCTTTGGTGATAACCCAATTATGCCCCGACTCTTATTCCGCTGCGGTCGGGGTGTGACATGAACCAAGCACCTCCTTTTATAGCTGGAAACAGACCCTTCAAACGACTCCGTGCCCTTCCGTGTCCTTCCTTCTCTGTCTTCATTAATCGATCTGTGTCAGTCCGTGACACACGGTCTCGTGTGTCAGAAGGCATGTCCTCGTGTTCAGTACTATGGGGTCCTTTAGGAGATTCTGCTTATCTAGGAGTGGGGCACGACCCCATGTCCATAGGACGCAGCCCCGTGCTTGTCTTCTGGTTTGTTGTTTTGGTCTTGGGGTGTATCTTGGAGGGTAGGCGTGGTGTGTCAACTCTTCTTTCTTGGATTTATGTTGGTTTTTTCCGTTAATTTGTTTCTTTTGTACATTTATCATTTAGCCCTGAAAATCAAAAGTATAGAAAGAGACACACTTTTCCAACGTAAGTACATAAAAAGAGTTGATTTTATGCCTTGTTTGATATAATTTATATGTTGCATTTTGCGCATATCAGTAATCATGAAAATTCGTCTTGAGCTAAAGATTATGAACGTAACGGAAGTAGAGGACGTGGGAATAATGGCTCATGGGAAGGGACGGGGACAATGCGGGGAAGCAATGAAGCAAGTGGATCGAAAAACTCCCCTTAGAACCGACCTGGGAACCTCGAGAAGAGAAAAGGCAAAGATCGCTCAGATGTTCAATGTTTCGTTGCAATAAATATGGACACTTTGCTTCTGGTTATCAAGAACGTAAGAAGGAAACAGAGGCAAAATTAGCCGAGGCAACTAAGGTAGGACCCAAAACTTTGTTCATGTCATGTATTATATAAGACCAAATATCAAGAAGATACAAAGGAACAAGGAATGTCGTATTTTGATAACAGGGCGAGCAATCACATGACTTGTGATGAATCCTACTTTATCGATCTAAATTAGGAGGTGTTCGGCCGAGTTAGATTTGGAGATGGTTCAGATGTTAAACTCAAAGGAAAGGGTCCATCTTACTTTAATGCAAGAGCGAAGAACGAAAGTTAGTGACAAACATATATTACACACCTAATCTAAAGTGATATATCTTGAGTCTTGGCAGACAACTGAGACTGGGTATGGGAAATGGATGAAGAACGAGCATTTATGGCTATATGACAAAGGCAATTAAGTCATAATGAAAGTTCCTAGATCTAACAATCGTCTGTAGAAGATCCATTTTAAACCGGGTGTGCCAATATGTTAACATGCAAACCTAAACGATAAGGCTTTGGTTTGGCATGCAAGGTTAGGGCACTTGAACTTTGATACTCTAAACATGATGGCAAGCAAAGGAATGGCTCAATTGCTATCTAAGATAAATAAACCAAATCTAATTTGTGATTCATGTGTGTTAGGGAAGCAAGCTCCAAAACCGTTGCCGAATGAAATAATGTTTCAAGCAAGAGAAATATTCGAGTTCATACATGGAAAATTATGTGGTCCGATCTTCCCACCTACCCTAACCGGTAATAATATTGTTTCTTTTAGTCGATGATTTTAGCAGGTATACATGAACGTTCAAGTTGAAATTAAAGAGTAAAGCATTTGAAACATTCAAGAGATTCAAAGTTAAGGTCGAATCTAACACCAACATTAAATTTTTTCAGACCGATAAAGGAGGGGAGTTCACATCCCATGATCTCAACAAGTTATGTGTAAATGAAGGGATAAAAAAACAACTAACTGCATGATATACGCCACAATAGAACTATTTAGTTGAACGACACAATCGAACCATCTTGGGAACTACACGCTCCATGCTAAAGGCCAACAGTATATCAACATACATGTGAGGTGAGGCAATTCGACATGCCACTTATGTATCATGTCATAACTAGAGTTGCAAAAAATAAAACACCCTATGAAGCCTTCAAAGGGGCTAAGTCTTACTTGGAACACCTAAACGTGTTTGGGTGTTTAACTTACAATAAGGTGCTAAACTAGACAAGTTGGATTATTGAAGTTTGAGACTTGTGTATCTAGGAACCGAATCAAGCGAAGGAACAATTGCACATTAAATTTTTGACCTAGTTAAGAAGCAACAAGTTATCAGTCGAAATGTCGGTTTTATTGAAGAACAAGGATGGTGACGAAATGGGGAAGATTAGGTGCAAGATGGGTCCAAATGGGAATCATTCGTTGTTGACTTGGAAATCGATTAGGATTAGAAGGTGAAGAGAACTGATAATTTCGAAGAATAAGCTGCCCTGATTGAGCCGAATGGTTCCGGACCAGCTATGGTGGTTCAAGACACTCCCGGGTTCAGCCCAATAGGCCACCCACCCATGCCCATGAAGGTGGTACGCTGCAATTAGGTAGCCCACTCGCTAACCAGGTTCAGATTCAAGATAGTACGGATCACGCGATATTCACACCAAGACGGATTATTCATCCAAAAAAAGTTTCTAAGAACTGTGATAATTTTGTTTTAGACAAGAGAAGGAAGTACTTATTGTTAAATGATGATGAACCAAGGAGTTTTCAAGAAGCAAGTAAAGATGAAGAGTGGATAAAGGCAATGTAATTTGAGATGGATTCTATTGAGAGAAACAAGACTTGGTTTCTCACATATTTACCAATGAGGTCCAAACCAATTGGTCTTAAATGGGTCTTTAAAGTGAAGTACAATGCAAATGGTTCATTAAATAAGTATAAGGTCTGGTTGGTTGCAAAGGGGTACGTACAACAACACGAGACCTATTACGATGAGGTTTTCACATTGGTTACGTGTGCTGAAACTGTGCGTCTACTCATTGCTATTTCGCTTCCGAAGGACATGAAGTGCATCATTTGAATTTTAAGTCCGCGTTTCTGCACGGTGACTTAAAGGAAACTGTTTACGCAAGTCAACCGGATGGGTTTGAGAAGAAGGGTCAGGAACATAAGGTTTATAAGACTAAGAAAGGGTTGTATGAGTTGAAGCAGACATGAAGAGCTTTGAACACCAAGTATGATGAAACACTAAAGTAATTCAAGTTTACTCGTTGTCTACAGGACCAGGCTGTGTATACAGGAACCACTTCAAATACTCGTCTTGTTAGGGGTAGGGGCGCCTTGCTAATGATGAAATTTCATCACTCACAACATCCAATCACCATACACCACGTCATCATCGAGCCAAATTCCATCACTAGTGATGAGTTATTTTTTATTTTTAAATTATAAATTAACAATAAAATAATAAAATTATAAATTATAAATTTCATTTAAATAAAAAACAATATTTCTAAAAATACAACTTAAAAATAAACATATATAAAAATAAAAAGATATATAAACAAAGATTACTCTTCGTCCGAATCCGGAAATTCAAAACCAAAAGAACCTACAAATTCAGTTACATCATATCTCAACCGAAAGTAAAGTTCTTCATTGCGCAAGTCTTGTTGGTCATTTTTTTGGAACGAGAGCTTGTGTGGGAGGATCCGGCACCCAATCTGGAGATATTGCACGTCCGTCTTCTTTAATTAGCATATTGTGCAATATGATACATGCATATACTATGCTATGGATTGTTTTTTTATTCATCACATGAATCTGTCGGCCTAGTGTCCCCCATCTACTCTTTAAAACACCAAAGCCCTCTCAACATCTTTTCTTGCGATTCTTGCAACTTCTTGAACGCCTTTTCTTTAGGCTCGACAGGAAATGAAAGGGCTTTCACAAAAATAGACCATGATGGGTAGATACCATCCACAACTAGAAAGCCTCGTCTGTAATATTTTCCGTTAACCATAAACAGACAGAAAGGTGCGATACCATCTGTTACGGTTTGTAACAACGGCCATGTGTACAAAACATTGATGTCGTTGTTTAAACCAGGAACACCAAAATACGGATGTCAAATCCATAAATCATTCGACGCCACCGCTTCAAGTAAGATGGTTGGTCTTTTGACGTCACCCTTAACATACGCCCCTTGCAACTCTCTTGTACAATTTCTCCATTTGATATGTGTACAATCGATGCTACGGGCATCCCTGGAAAATGCCATCTAGCCTCATGCGCGGCATAAATACGTGTGATGTCGTGTCTCGTTGGTCTACGTAGAAACTCTTTGGCATACAACTTAATGATCGCGTTACTAAAAAATTGCAAACATTCACGCGAAGTTCTTTCCGACATTGCTAAGTATCATCAAATTGATTGGGAAGGTCACCTATCGCTAGTTGGCGAATGGCGTGCGTGCAGTTTTGTATCGGGGTGAAACTTCGTTTGCCCCTCCCATCGTAACGTTCTTGAAACCATTGTTCGCTTGCTTCGATGTCTCCTAAAATCTTTAAAAATAAATCCTTTGGTAAACAAAACCGATCCTTAAACGTTTCGGCATTGTAGACAGGATTCTCCACAAAATAATTATTCATTAACACCTCGTTGGAATGTATACAGGGCGTGTCATAAATGTGGAGTAACTGGACACATTGCTAGAAAATGTTTTCAAATTAATTCTAAACCTATTCATATTGATAAGAAAAATTTTGAAGATTTGAAAATACCAACTCAGGTTTTGAAACAATGTATAGAAACTACAAACAAGGTGAAACCAGTTATTACTAAGTTTTCAAAATTTTAAACTGGTGAATCCTCGAATAGTAATGAACAAAAAGTTTCTAAATTGTATTTCAAGAAAGCTTTTTAGAAAAATCAAACATGGTTGGTAAAAGAAAAAGAAGTTACACAATCCGTGAAGATTGAAAGTTTAGAGGACTTTTCGAAACTTGAGAAAGTCCTAAATAAACTTGATTGTGTAAAGAAAATCAAAATTAAGATTGAAGAAACAACACCTAAGACTGAAAAGGCTTGGGTGTCATTGTTCAATAATTGTTTGAATTTTTGTGCAGGAACTTCTAAAATGAAAGCAAATTACTGAGAATGGAGTTCCGTGGCCCATATTGAAGACGGGATGGGTTATCAAGTTCTATATAAAGGCCATTTTTACAATTTTGAAATTCAAATAACGTTTACTTTACAATTTTTGAAAAATTTTTGGAGAAAATTTTTCGAAAACATGTTTTAATAACGTTTACTTGAAAATTTTACAAATTTTCGAAGAAAATTTGAAAACTTACATAGAACCCTCACTGTTGAACATACCAAACCCAGGATATAAATTGTTATAAATAAAAAAGTGTCAAGGTTTTTGTCATCAGAGGGGAGAGTGCTTAAAAAAATTGTGAAGCAGTAATGGATGGAGAATTGAAGTAATTCTCATCGGTTGGTCAATGTTTCTCTATAAATCAAAAATTTCAAAAATATGTTTTTGAATTTTAGGGGGAGAAAAAATTTTCAGAAAATCCAAAAACATATTAAAAGCAAAAAGTACATAAACATTAAAAAAGACAAAAAGAGTTTTTTGTGTAAAAAGGAAATGATAGTAGATCAGTGGACTATCACAGTATGCTAAGGATTTGTAAAGTTTAAACAAGTCTTACTGTGGATGTGTCGATAGGCTTTACATGTTCAGTAAATTGTTTCCGAGATATAAACTAAATTTTACAACTGCTTAAACTTGTGGATTAACATCTCTCGGATATATGGACTTAGTACTCCGAAATTTCGTTTGAGAGATTGCCTGATTCTGAGATACGAGGTCTTTATAGATAATTGATCTCTGGGGTATTATACAAGTTCATCTGATTTTGCAAAAGCAATAGCCTAGAACTTCTATAATGCTTTTGCTTAACACCCCTAAACTGCAACAAAATTGAAAGAATCGAAAGATCCAATCAATTCCAGTGCTTAAAAGATTCCATTTTTGGAACACACCTTAAAGTCGAGCCTTCATCTCTTTGTCGATACGGTGGTATTAACCTGAGCTCTCAAGGCTTCGCATAACCCAGATACAGATATCAATTACGCTATACTCACCTGTAGATGAAACCTAGGGAATCTTGATACGGGAGTATATTCTGAGATAGGAACCTAGTTAAGTCAAGTTTCTTAATTCTATATAACGTATCTTGGAACAATTGAGAAATGTGTTGAAGTTTAAAGGACAAACATATCGACAATCTAGGTAAATTTGTTTAAAACTTAAAGTCTCAAAAGGTCAATGGTATTAGTGATATGTCTCAAAAACTGATATGATCCTTTAACACAAACGCAACAAAAATATGTTTGTAAATATGTTTGTACATAGTTAGAGTTTGATATTCATTTCATAAAACAAAAAGGTTATATTATCTTTTAGTTTCGACCTCTAATGATGAAAAGCTGATAATCAAAGTATAAAGTTGCTGAACAAAATCTAAAAACCTTTGAAAATTGATCTGAAAAGTTTAAAAGTTCATTAAGTTGAAACTTACATTTGAATAATTGCGTCAATTTAGTGTCAAAATGTATATTCGAGGTCATTAAGTTGAACTTGATACATAAATCAGATATTCAAGGTCATTAATTTGGACTTGAATAACTGAGAGGGTTTAAAAACTGATGAGGAAATTAATATTTGAAATACTGGTGTTTTGAAATTTTAAAGTTTGAATCTAAAATGTTTCTTTGAGTGTTTGAAGAACTTTGAAACAGGAAGTTGATTTTAAGGGGAGTTGGATAAAACACGTTGATTGAAGATTCTAGAAAGCTCAAAGCAAGGGGGAGCATGGTGATTAAAGTTTTATCAAGACAAGCTCAAGAAAAGAGAATAGGGTTGTAGAAGATATGAAGATCAAGAAAGTTAAAGATATTAAAGAAATAAAGATCTATAGAATATTAAAGACTCGGGAATTTAATTGAAGACTGATGACTACGGCAACATCCAAGGTGGAGTCTGTTGATGCATATGTCTGTTGCCTACGTCATCGTATAATGTCGAGTCTGTGTTTAAGAGCAAAATGTTGAGTTTATGTATGTTGAGAAACAAGTTCGCCTGAACTTGTATTATGCATGAACAAGTTCGCCCGAACTTGTCCAGTGAAGGACAAGTTCGCCCGAACTTGTCCATGGCACATTTCGAGCAAACTTGATCTCCTATATATAGGTGTCTTATCATTTCTTTTTAACATTACTGGACGACGAAGCTCTGTCCAAGTGTTTCCAGGATCTGTAACATTTACTAATTAATGAAACAGTGATTAATCAGTAAAGAACTTATATCCAATGTCGCCTATGCAAACGGATTTCGCACGTTTACTTTAGGTTTGCCAAATTAGAGCCTAAACGATCCGTACAACGAACCTACATTAATGATTATTCATTCTTTGAGAATTATTATAATATAATATAATATAATGTTACCTCTAGTAATTTAATTAAATACATAAGAATTAGACTAGAACTTAAAAGTGTTTATTGTTGACATTTGTGTAGGTGACATCGAGAGCATGATTATGATTTAAAGCAAATGGGTTATGAGCATTGTGAATTATTGGGCTGAAAATTAACACAAAGTTAGGCTTGTAATTAATATTCATAGTAGGCCACGTTCAAAGAATGAAAAACGCTTTTACAATAAATAAGAGGTGTTGGAGGTTTTAGAATTAAAAAGGAATGAAAGCATTATTTAAGGAGATTGCACACAAGTTTTAGGAGGCCACTTTTTGAGATTTTTAACGGCAAAATGGTTGGATGCTCACATAGCACGAAACATCGTGGGACCTCTTTGGTTTTTGGCACGTAAATCAAGTGACATACATGGATAATAGAGTTGTGAGGTTCAACGCGATGAGCATGCGCGGCTAAATGCTTGTGACTTCCGCCGGATGAAAGATTGTTCGTTTTACATTGAAACTTTTTTTCAAATTCTCTTTAACTCGTAAATCTTGACACTTGTGTTGATTCTGTGAAAAGTTTTATTATATTTGAATTATTTGTCATTTATAAAGCATATTGGCGATAAACTTGCATCGTCAACGGGTTGGTAAATTGGTGGGTAGTTGATATAAACAAATGGGTTATTAGATTGTATTGTGAGTCTTAAAAACTATCCCTAATAATTAATCAAAATCATTAATTCCATGGCCATGTCTGTGTGGTGTTATGAATCTGTAAACAACTTTTTATGATCAAACAAGTAATCGGGATTCAGGTGGAGTTTGCTTTTTCTCATCTTGATCACAACTTTCTTAATTAGTTTTTGTATTTTTGCAATCAATTCATCAAACCCCCAAAGTTAGATAATTTAGTTTTTTGTTAAAAATCTCTACTCTAACCACAAATTCCCCGCATCCCACGATACCCTAGTTATGCTATCTACGTAGTTTAACTAGGTTTTTGATTGACCCTTACGACAGTCAACTAAATGGGACCTTTGCCGGGGAATTCGTGCGCTTAGTGTTAGTTTAGAATTAGTTGTTTTTCTTGTTTTCTAAAAAATCAAAAAACCCAAAAATATTTCTTTTTGTTTATTCTTCTTTTGTTTGGTATTACGCGTAATTTTCTTGTTTACTTGTGTGCAGGTGATTTCTAGTTGCATGTGTACCAGGTTTTCAGGAAAGCCATCACCATTTCTTTTCGAACCCGAAATCGAGAAGACCGCAGACAGAACTTACTCCTTTGTTCAGCTTTGAAAGGGAAAGCAATAGTTTCAACCATGAATCCTCCAGAAAATCAATTGGATCCAGATCAGCAACCACCACATCAAGAGTCACTTTCCGATATGCCAACACCTCAGTATCCAACCGACTTGCAAAATCAAACTAGAATCAAAAATCAACAAACTCCACCCATAGCACCACAACAACAAAACACAACTACCCAATAAGTTCCGGGCCCAATCGGTGATTTTCGTTAGGTCAGTGAACCGTACTACCCGTTAGAAAGCCGATTACCACCACAGCCTAATCCGTTGCGGGTTGTGAATCGGCCGAATCAAGTGCCATACCCGAACCGTTCGGGTGTTATGTTTAACCAAGAGGAAAATTTGGGTAGAGCTGAGGAATAGGATGATTGGTATAGAGATGAAGAATTTGGGGGGGGGGGTGAATGACGGGTACTTTGGTTATCGGGGTGGTCCGCAAAATTTGGCGATTAACCATAATCAGCCAATATATCAGCTGAGACAGTTGCGTGGGGGAGATGGTTACCAAGCCCCACCATAGTAGCATCGGGCACCGGCCATGCCTCGTCCAAGGCAACCAGACCCCCGATTTCCGGATCCAAATACCCGAGGAGTCGAGAGTCAATTTCGACCACAGAATGTCGAACATGCGTCACCTATTGTGATGCCAGTTGCACAAGGGAACGGGGATCGCTCTTTTGAAGGAAAACCACATATTCTAAACATGCTAACTTCTTTTCACGGGAAGGGTATTGAGGAGCCGTACACACATATTGCGGATTTTGAGGCGGTGTGTAGTGATTGGTGGACACAGGTTCACTACGGATCAGGTGAAGTTAGTACTATTTCAGTTCGTTGAAGGATGCTGCGAGAAATTGGTTCACATCCTTGCCCGATGCAAGTATTCACACTTAGCAGGAGTTGCAACAACATTTTCTAGAAGAATATTACACTCCTCAAAGAACCAAATCGGGAAGGGCAGCCATTAGAGAATTCCAACAGTTACCGGGTGAGCTACTTTATGAGTTATGGAAACGGTTCAATCAGTTGACCTGAAATTGTCCTCACCATCGCATTCAAAGATGGGAATTGATCACGGCTTTACATGATGGCATCTCCAATGAGGATAGAAGAGAATGGAGATTGTAGCTACAGATTCGAAGACACATGCACAGTTGGATCACAACAAGAAGAATCCGGTGACGACATCGACGAGTGCGGGGGCGACTAATGCTAGAGTTACTCAATTAGAAAGAGAGAATGAGGCGTTGGAACGCCAGTTAGCGAAATTTAAGGGCATTGGAGGAAGAGATGCATTGCACGCGACTCAAACTTTCCCGCTATGATTCTTGTGGTGAATTAGGTCATACATTTGAAAATTTTCCGGGACAGATCAGTCAAGTCAAGCTGAAGAAGAGGTTAACCAGGTCTATGGTGATGAAAAGAAGAATTATGATATGAACTCGAATACATATCATCCAGGTTTGCGTAATCATCCTAATTTAAGGTACGATAATACTACTAATCAGTTAAATCCAAATTTCCAGGTACCAAATCAGGGAGGTCAGCAATACCAAATCGACAATTTGGTTATAATAATCAGAACTAAAACCAAGGTGGTTACAACCAGGGCAATCAAAGAAGTCATCATCAAAATTCGGATCAAATAATGAGATGATGGAAATTTTGAAGCAAATCAGAAAGGACCAAGAAGTGCAGTCTAAGGCTTATCAAACTTTAGAAAAACAAGTTGCTCAGCTGGCAACCGATGTGGCTTAAGTACGGAAGGATTCGGGTAGACTACCTAGTGACACCACAAAGAATCCTCAACATCATGCAAGAGTTAATTCAGTAAGTATCGCTCTTATTTCTGAATCTGTTGATACATGCTTAACCCCTCCGTCTAAGGTAGTTGTAGATGAAGGAGAGGAAAATGAGCCAGGGACACCGATTGTTCCAATTAGAGTGGGAAAGCTGAAGATCCATAGAGCTTTGTTGGATTATGGAGCGAGTATAAGTGTTTTGCCAGGAAGCCTATATGACCAGTATGATTTTGGTCCGCTCCATGCTTTTGATAAGAATGTAGTGTTGGCAGATGACACTTGGAAACAACCTCGTGGGGTTGTTAAGGATGTGATGATCCAGCTGGGTGAGTTCTTTTACTCGGTAGATTTCATGGTGTTGGACTATGCACCTACGAGAACGAATGAGCAACAAAAGGTAATATCGGGGCGTCCTTTCTTGCATACCACAAACGCTCAAATCAACTGTAGAGATGGATTGATCACAATGAGTGCTGAGAATCATAAGTTATTCTTTAATGTTTTTTTCAAAATCTATTACTTATGAAGTGGTTGATGATTTGAGTGCACCAGTTATTATTAATGAGTTTGTTCCTTTGTACACTTCACGAGTGTGTGAGGACACACTATATGAGAATGCCGTTGAGTTGTGCAGGTCTGTGGTTGAGAAGAAGAGAGAGCTGGTGAAGAAGGCAAATGGGCGAAAGAGAGACAGGCAAACCACTTGATGATGGGAACGCATGGGGAAATGAGGCCAAGTTTGACCCTAAGGAGCGTGCAGCAGAAACTCGACCAGACTATTGGAAGCCAAATTACTTAGAGAAGTCCGTAGGCAAGTCTGCTTTTAAACCACCTTGAGCATATCAGGTATCGTCTGGCTGAAGACCCATAAACTTAGAGCTCTTGGGAGGCAGCCCAAGGATGTAGAGTAGTGTATTTCTTTTGTTTTACGTGTGCATTCTTGCAGGTTATCAAGTATTAGTTATCTTCACAGATGTGTTTACCCAAGTGTGGGGATGTTGGTAAAATCCTAAGTTAATGCCTACTTGTGCCATCTTAGAACACTTACCGCCTAGCCCAACCCTTTGTTCACTCATAAAATTGATGTAGAGGGTGAAAGCTGGGTGTTAAAGGGGTTAAATGATGTATTTTATGTGTGATGTGTGTGTTTACCTGCCAAGGATATGTTAACTACGAGATCTAGTTGTTTTGCAGGTAAAACAGGTAACTTGGTGAAGTTACGAGAATTAAAAGTGCAAGTGGAACGTGCATGGATGATACGTGTAGTTTGAAGTGTGTCTCGAAAGCTTTTCGGTTGGTTATGGGATGTATGAATGCGAGACGCGTGAATTGGCAATGTCTAGGGGCCATTCGGGTCTTAATCAAAGAGTGGTTTGCACTTTATTATGTGAGGAAATGGAAAATTCGAAGTTCAGGGGCCTTCCGGTCATTTATGGAAAGTTGGAACAAAGTAAAATGAAGGAGAGGGGCCGCGACTGTCGCCGACGGTGGTCAAACCGTCGGTGATGGTGGGTTTTGTTGGCCAAGAACGAAGCAGCGACAAGCCACCGTCGGTGACGGTGGCCTGACCGTCACTGACGGTTTAGTGAATTAACAACAACAACAACTTGACACCGTCGGTGACGGTGGAGGACCGTCACTGATGGTCTGGGATCCGGAAAAACGTGAAATTGGGCTCTAAGTGAGTATATTAGGGTTTGGAGAGGCTAAGGATCGAAGCTAAGCTTCCAAGGACGAATTTTTACCATCAAAAGCACAAAGATCAAGGCTTTTCACTCGATTGTTCATCATTCCACACGCCGATTCATCAACCGCGATCATGATTTCATCTGTTTTTCAATCGATCGTTGATTTCACTTGTGAGATGAGCGGCTAAACTCTTTTGGTTTCCTCCGGTGGGAGGGTTTTTGTAAGTTAGCTACTTTTATGTGTTCATAACAATTGTTTTGACTTGGTGATCTAAGCATTCGATGCTTTTCACTATTGATTTGATTAATTGATTGTAAACGATTGTTTTTATTCAAAAAAAAAATTAATTTTTGATTTTGCTGACCGTCGGTGACGGTTGGGTCTCGCTGACAACAAAACCAATAGAAACACCCGACCGTCACTGACGGCCGGGCACCATCGGTGACGGTTCAATTAAGGGCACCGGGTTGGTTCAGGTTGGGTTGTTTTCGATCCACGGTTAAGTTCGAAACCCGATTTTAAAATGAATATAACCCATGACCCAAATCTTAGACCAGGTTTTAACTCAGAAATTCACCTTAAAACTCTTATCCTTTTCTCATCCCTTTTCTTCTTCTTCTTCACAAAACACCCAAAACTTCCACAGCCACCAAGCTTTGTAAAAGATTCGTTTCTCAACCAAATCAAGCGATTCAAGAGTCCATCTTGATTAATTTTTTGAGAGGAACAAAACGTCGCTGTTGGTTTTCACCGAAAATGTCCGGAATTGTGTGAATCTGATCGTACACGAAGAACCCTAAATTCCAAATTTGGGGGTTTTTGTTTAAACTTCAATTTCAAGCTTCTCTTGCATATCTAACCTGAATTAAGCAACAAAGGTATGATTTTTACTACTCTTTTGCTCTGATTTGATGAAGTCAAGGTAGTTTTATAGAGTTTATGCTTGGTTCATGTTTCTTTAGTAATTAAATCATTAATTAAGCATGTTTTTAGCTTGGCTTTGTGGTTGTTATCTTGGGTGATGAATTGAAACAGGGTAAAGAGAAGTTGTATGAGGATTAGATTGTTGTTTTGGGCTGATGGGATGGTGTTAAACTTTCTTGGAATTAGTTAATGAACTACATGGTGATTTTTATAGATAAATTGAAAGAATAAACATGTTGGTAAGGATTTAGCTAATAGCCAAGTTGTAGTCATGGCATAGAACAAGTGTGGGGAGAGTTCATGAATTCCACATTTGTTTTGGTTTACGTAAGCATTGATCTGAAAATTTGTAATGTTTTGTGTGTGTGTGATGCAGATGGTGAGATCGAGGCCCGGAAAAGAGCCTGGAGCTGAAGCTTCATCAACTGCTCCAAAGAGAGCGCGAAGAGGTAGTGGGGTGGAAATCCCTGAGGTAGAAATGGAAGATGTTGTTGAGACCACAAGAGGGCTCGGTGACATCCCGTACCGCCCCACGTGGAGAGAAGGAACACTTGACAAACAACAAGCAGCGTATCAGGCCAAATTGTTTTACGCAAAGATGGGGGATGCAAGGTCCATTCGGGACAATTGGGTTTAGAAAAAGTAATCAAGAAGAGTGACTTCAAGGCATTGGGTTTTTACGAGAAGTTTGTGGGGCTTGGATGGGAAAACATGGTGGATTTATGGAGAGAGAAATGGGATGTCTATTTATAGAGTGTGATGGCCTGGATGAGCACACTCACAAAGGATGACGGGGCCAACCCGCCGAGAACAGTCAAGTTAACGGGTAAAGTCAACGGGAAGCCGGCAACCATGTCCCTTGCATCACTAAATCAGTTGTGCAAGTTCGATTCCAAGTCTGACAGTTTCTACACATACATTAACGAGAATGTTTACTATAATGAGCAGAGGAATATTGTGGCAGAGCCGGTGGTGTTTGAAGAGTTATTTTTAACACAACAGGGGTTGGAGATGAAAAAAGATAACCTTAAGCCGTCGGTTTGGCTTCTTCTGATGTTGTGTTTCACCAACATTGCTCCAAGGCTGGGAGATCGGGGTGCGGTCCGTAAGCCAGAGTTGGTGGTTCTCTATGATATCATGACTGTGCAGGTTCATTTGTCCTTCAGACAATTGGTCATGATGCACATCTGGAAAGCAAGGAATGCGAAGAAGAAGAAGTTAATCCCACATGCAAGATTGATTAGTGCTTTTCTTGTAAAACAAGGGGTGGTGCCAGCAACTGAAGCTGCATATAACAAGCCCCATCTCACATTTTCTATCGAGGATGCTTCAAAAGGGGATCGGACCACATACAAGAAAACAAAACTGTGGCATAAAGTGATATTTGGAGATGGTGCCAAGTTGAAGGTCTTGCAGTGGGGTAAGCAGAGACCTGGTCCAGGAGAGATGAACGACCAGGATTCAAGCGATGAGGAGTTGTTGAAAAAGAGAAGAGAAGCGGGGGTAGATGTAGGTGCAGGGTCGAGCGGGCATCATGAACAGCCGAGGCAGTCTGATTATTCATGGGGTGTATTTGATGACGACATGCAAGCGAGAGTACAGAGCAGCCAACCACCAGATTATACAGGTTGAGAAACATGGCAACAATCAATATATAATCAAGGCTCACGTTTAGATGTTATGAGAGAGAGGCAACACGAAGAGTTAATGGGGTTCATACGGCGATCCGATCGGGTGCGCCATCTTAGTGGGGAAATGGAGTTGAACATGAGGGCGTATGATGAGAATCAACTCCGACGCTATAATGATTATTATAACGGAGTTCCATATACTGAGAATCCACCCTATGTGGATTACAGTCAGTTGCCCCTAATGAGCCTGGTACACCTCGCCACCCAATGCCTCAGGTTCATGGTTCAATGTGGTTGCCCAGAGAGTGTTCGGAACCACATTTTCAGAGTTCTTACCCATACCAGCCGCCGCCTATGTGTACCCGTCACAGCAGCAACAACAAGGAGCTCCGTCCTCATCCTCTTCACAGCAGCAGAACCCGCAAGCAGGAGGCTTGGCGGATATTTTTGACATGATCTCCTTTTACGAGCATTTGGGCGAGTACTATGGTGGACCACCAGGTCCATCGTACCAGTGAGCACTCTCTGATTCGTTTAGGTCCATGTGCTCTTTCTATTTGTGTTGAACAATTTACTGCTTTAAGTTTTTGTGTGTTTCTGTTTGGTGGTGTTGAACTTATTAAGTTATGTTATGGGAATGCGTGTTATTTAATTAGTTGCTAGGAGTTAGCCGCTCAACTAGGTATGTTTGGTTGGATTCCCGGGCAAAGTTTTAAAAGTACCGTACATTGGGGACAATGTATCTCAAGTGTGGGGATGGGAAGCCCGTGAAGGGAATTGTGGATAAAGTTTGAAGAGATTAAATAGTGATTGGAAATCGATGAAAACTGAAAATTTTTTTGAAAATTTGAAAATTTTTCTATCATCGCCTTAAGCTTGCTAATTGGATACGAAAACCTAAAGTTTCAATCACTAATAGATTCCCTACCAGTAGTAGACTAGATTAGTTCCCTTTTCATGGTTGTTCCTTTAAGTTTCATGAGAGTAGGTTTGGCAAGTGTTTTTATAGAAAAGAGTTGAAAAGAGATGTCCATCTAGGGGTAACATGTTTCTAATCGCATATGCTGCATGTCGTTAACCTTTTTACCTTTTCTTGGTGAGATCTTGAGCCTGTAGATGGATAGAATGCATTATATGATGAATTCGTTTGTTGAGTGTAGGCTATGTGTTATCTTGTGTTAGAACTTGTGTGATTTGATGCATGCTGAGATTGTGGGTTTGACATGTGCACATAGGTGATAAAGGCATTAGGATATTTGTTCTTCATCCATGTTTGCGTTTGTTGCGATGTGTCCACTAAATTCCCTTAGAAGCCCTGTTGTGCCTAATTACCTTTCGTTTGTTCACCCATTGTTTTGTGAAGACCGACCGTGTTGATGTTGGGAAAGAAAAAGAAAAAAAAAGAGAAAAACAGAAACTACAAAAACATAGAAAATGAAAAGAAAAGAACAAAAAGAAGTTTGATTGTTATTTATAGTTTGGGTAGAAACCATCCCAAGTTGAGTTGAATAAAGTTATCACAGTTTGGTTATTGTTTGTGAGCCAATTAGGAAAGAAACAGAAAAATCAAAAGTTTTCCCTACCTTAGCCTAAGCCCAAAACTGAAAAGTCCTTTTGATATGTGCCATGTTAGATGATACAGGGGAGGTGTGATTGTCATACAATCCTATGATTACAGGATTTCATATTTGCTTAATTGAGTATTATATACTAGCACATTACACGCTAGTCCAGATATTAACCCGAGTGGAGAGAATATTGTGAGAGGTGTGTAGCATGTGTGGTATTTTAAACATGTTAGTTTTAGATAGACAAATCGTGTGTTTAAAGTTGTATGTTTTGCAGTCAAGCTGTCAATCTTGATTGTGTCAGTCTATGAAACGGGTATGACTTGGGAACTGAACTGGTTGAGGGTTTAGAGGTGTTGATTACCATGGTGATTAGTTCTAGTTGGTTTGCTTGAGGACAATCAATGGTAAGTGTGGGAATGTGATGTAGAGGGTGAAAGCCGAGTGTTAAAGGGGTTAAATGACGTATTTTATGTGTGATGTGTGTGTTTACTGCCAAGGATATGTTAAGTACGAGATCTAGTTGTTTTGCAGGTAAAACATGTAATTTGGTGAAGTTACGAGAGTTAAAATAGCAAGTGGAATGTGCATGGATGATACGTGTAGTTTGAAGTGTATCTCGAAAGCTTTTCGGTTGGTTATGGGATGTATGAATCCGAGATGCGTGGTCTAGGGGCCATTCGGGTCTTAATCAAAGAGTGGTTTGCACTTTATTACGTGAGGAAATGGAAAATTCGAAGTTCAGGGGCCTTCCGGTCATTTATGGAAAGTTGGAACATAGGAAAATGAAGGAGAGGGGCCGCGACCAGCGCCGAAGGTGGTCAAACCGTCGGTGACGGTGGGTTTTGTTGGCCAAGAAAGAAGCAGCGACAAGCCACCGACGATGACGGTGGCCTGACCGTCACTGACGGTTTAGTGAATTAACAGCAACAACAACTTGACACCGTCGGCGACGGTGGAGGACCGTCACTGACAATCTGGGATCCGGAAAAACGCGAAATTGGGCTCTAAGTGAGGATATTAGGGTTTGGAGAGGCTAAGGATCGAAGCTAAGCTTCCAAGGACGAATTTTTACCATCAAAAGCACAAAGACCAAGGCTTTTCACTCGATTGTTCATCATTCCACACGCCGATTCATCAACTGCGATCATGATTTCATCTGTTTTTTCAATCGTTCGTTGATTTCACTTGTGAGATGAGCGGCTAAACTCTTTTGGTTTCCTCTGGTTGGAGGGTTTTTGTAAGTTTGCTACTTTTATGTGTTCATAACAATTGTTTTGACTTGGTGATCTAAGCATTCGATGCTTTTCACTATTGATTTGATTAATTGATTGTAAACGATTGTTTTTTTTCAAACCTTGATTCTTGATCATTCAATTCCTGAGAGTTCTAGTAAGTGGGATATATTTGCTAGGGGATTAGGGTTGGTAATTGCAATTGATAATTATTTGATAACCTCTCGTCATGTACTGATCAGAGAACTTAGTCGTTGATTATCACAATCGATTAATTAGGTTTAACACCTATGTCTATGTAGGTGGTTTCAGTTGAACACATAATTGTATTTAACTGCAAAACTTGATGCCGGAGGAACCATTCTTCCTCTTACTGATAAACACTCATTTTTCTTAGTTCGTAATTTAGTTAATTCTCAAATCAATCAAACTCAAGTTAAGTTTTTTTATAGTTTTTAGATAATACTCAGCATTTTTACACTTTCCACAATCCTCCTCTGGTTCGATATCCGACTTACCCTTTCTACAGAGTTAGTTGGTTTTTGCATGACACTAACGACAGTCATCAAAAATCCACTTTCAACATCCACGAAAACCACATTCTTATTAGAACCAATATTAAATCCACCTCTTTTTAACCCACCCACATCATTAAAAACCACCTCACCAACACATGTAACCATTTCATTCAACATGACTAACACAGGATTTAGTCAGAACTGTCCATACTCAATCTCCATTTGGACGGAGATGATCTAAACACCACTTGTTGAAAGCGAACCGAGTCTTTGCTGAAAGCGACCGCGAAAGAAATGCTATACGGTTGCTGTGGAACACGACTTATGAGGATTCTACAACTTTAAACCAGGGGAATCTGTTCCATTTTTGTTGTTATTGTTGTATTTTTATTTTTTTATTCGGTAGTTTCTTGCTCCATTGATGACAATGCAGAATTTAAGTGTGGGGAGGGGAACTAGCATTCTAGTTTGTGTTGTATATAGGTTTTACTCGTTAAAAATCGAAAAAAAAATCAAAAATCATAAAAAATATTAAAAAATTGAAAATGTCCCGTAAAGGTTTTTACACACAAAGGAAAATGATAGGTATAATCAGATTGCTGGCTTTCAATTACTATATATATATATATATATATATATATATATATATATATATATATATATATATATATATATATATATAGGTATAGAGGGGAAGGTTTATTGGGGAACACTAAAAAAGTGGGGAATAGTGGGGAACCGACTCAAACGAACTCTGATTGGACTCATTCCAGCGGTGTTGGAACCGGCTCGTCGAACCTTAACTAGGATCTCTTAACCATAAACCGTAAACCCTAACCCCTAAACCCTAAACCCTAAAGCTAAAAAATAAGGCTAAAACCTAAGTTAAATCGTAAAATCTAAGCTATAAAACCCTAAAAGCTAAACCCTAAAGCTAAACAATAAAGCTAAACACTAAAACCCTAAACCCTACAGCTAAACCCTAAATACTAATGATTAACCCTAAAACTAAACCCTAAAGCTAAACCCTAAGGCTAAACCCTTATATAAGACCCTAAATCCAAACCCTAATATATTTAGGGTTTAGGGGTTAGGATTTAGGGTTTAGGGTTAAGAGATCCTAGTTAGGGTTCGACGAGCCGGTTCCAACGCCGCTGGAATGAGTCCAATCGGAGTTCGTTTGAGTCGGTTCTCCACTGTTCCCCATTTTTTAGTGTTCCCTAATGAACCTCACATTATATATATATATATATATATATGTATATATTGTATATATATATATTATATAATATATATGTATATATATATATATACATATATATGTATATATGCGATAATGGAACAGTTGAAAATGCGTCTAACTTAGGATATGTGGGTAGGTCCAGCCGGTTGAAAGGTTCCTTAGGATCAATATAATATACTTAAATATTAGGATTCTTGTGGGATTCTCGCCTTAGAAGCTATAGCAAAGCCGAAACTGTTGATGGTATAAGGGGTACCGTTATAAATAAAAGCTTATAAGTATTCCGGTTAAATGGCACATCTGATTCTTTTTATGAGAATAAATTCGAAACAAGGTGGCGCCGAGGAAAAAAATTCCATCTATCCATTCATCTGAGCTAGCTGTGTGTTGACGAAGCATATGGTATTGCCACTGGGATGGTGACTCGGGTGGTATATATCTTCTACGTGGAGTTAGAAAAAAATGAAAAAAGGTGTGAAGCTTATGGCATTAACCCTTGGGATGGTGACTCGGTGGGGTATGTCCGCTAAGCTGATCACAATTAAAAGCATGTCGAAGCTCATAAACATCATCCATTATCCATCATAAATTTAATCAGAAATATATAAGAGTTTTTTTTATATGAGATGGTAATCTCATAAGCTTGAAGCGGGATTAGGTGACTGTATGGTTTTTTACGATGAGACCCATAGATGAATAATACACTTGAACTTAACGGATCGTGATTAAGGGCTTGGAAATCGGTGGTTGGGTTTAAGTGGACAGTATACATGCAATCCTAGTTAATGTGTGATTAGACTTGTTAATAAAATAATTGAACATAAATTGAAGGCCAGTGATTTGATTTGATTTGATTGTGATTCCATTCTATATAATTTCTTCAGGACAAAAAAAGATAAGTGGGGGGATTTGATTGGTGCATTTTAGATACACTCTAATTTATATTATCTATAATAAAAAATGCATCCATATTGTTGTCAAGTATGATTTTTTAATGTAGTTTTGTTATCATGTGGGTTAAGAAGGAAAATGAGCCAAAACGATGGACCTAAACTAACCAAGAGATAAAAAGAGATGTTAATGATTAATCATTCTTTGAGAATTATTAGAATACAATGTTACCTCTAGTAATTTAATTAAGTACATAAGAATTGGATTAGAACTTAAAAGTGTTTATTGTTGACATTTGTGTAGGTGACATCGAGAGCATAAAGCAAATGGGTTATGAGCATTGCGAATTATTGGGCTGAAAATTAACACAAAGTTAGGCTTGTAATTAATATTCATAGTAGGCCACGTTAAAAGAATGAAAAACGCGTTTACAATAAATAAGAGGTGCTGGAGGTTTTAGAATTAAAAAGGAATGAAAGCATTATTTAAGGAGATCGCACACAAGTTTTAGGAGGCAACTTTTTGAGATTCTTTAACGACAGAATTGTTGGATGCACACATAGCACGATACAACGTGGGACCTCTTTGGTTTTTTTGCATATAAATCAAGTGACATACATGGATAATAGACTTGTGTGGTTCGACGCGATGAGCATGCGTGGCTAAATGCTTGTGACTTCCGCCCGGATGAAAGATTGTTTCGTTTTACATTGAAACTTTGTTTTTCATATTCTTTTTAACTTGTAAATTTTGACCACTTGTGTTGATTTTGTGAACGTTTTTAATATTTGAATTATATGTCGTTTATCAAGCATATTGGCGATATACTTGCATCATTAGCGGGTTGGTAAATTGGTGGGTAGTTGATATAAACAAATGGGTTATTAGGTTGTCTGGTGAGTCTTAAAAACTATCCCTAATAATTAATCAAAATCATTAATTCCAAGGCCATGTCTATGTGGTGTTATGAATTTGTAAACGGGTTTTTATGTTAAAACAGGTAATCGGGATTTTTAGGTGGATGTTGCTTTCACAACCTTCTCAAATAGTTTTTGAGTTTTTGCAATCAATTCATTAAACCCCCAAAGTTAGATAATTTAGCTTTTAGTTAAAAATCTCTACACTGACCACAAATTCCCTGTGGATACAACACCATACTTATTCTATCTACGTAGTTTAACTAGGTTTTTGATTGACCCTTACGACAGTCATAATCATATCATGAAGCTGTAGGAAGACTTAAAACCTTAAACGAATGTGTGAAAAGAGCCAAGACTATAGTTGAAATCCAAGGTAAGTTGTTGCTTGGTAATCATGAAAATTCGTCTTCAGTTAAAGATTATAAATGTAATAGAAGTAGAGGGCGTGGGAGTAATGGCTCTTACGGGAGGAAAAAGGGTCCATCTTACTTCTGTACAAGAACGACGAACAAAGGTTAGTACACACGTATACCGAATCTAAAGCACAATATCTTGAGTGTTGGGAAGATAATCGGGAATGGTTGTGGGATGTGGATGAAGAATGAGCATTTGTGATTATACCAGGTATACTGTACTGATGTGAACAAAATGCAACATATAAATTACATCAAATGAGGCATAAAACTAACCCATTTTTAGTACTAATGTTGGAAAAAGCACGTTTTATTGTTCCTTTTGTATTTACAAGATAAAAAGAGCTTAAAAGAACAAAAGAAGCAAATAAGCAGCCAAAACCAACACAACTATGAAAAGAAGGAATAACGTGACCTGCTGGGATCCCTCAGCAGCACCTCGAAATCAAACACAAGAAGACAGGGTCTGGCCACGGGGCCGTACCCGGCTGGGCATGGGGCGTGGCCAGCCAAGACACTTAAAGACAAATTCTGCAGAAGCTTCTACGCCCACCACGGGGCTGTGCCCGGCCCAACATGGGGCGTGGTCAGCTAAGATTTGTAGAATCTAGATAGTATAGCGAAAAGTTGATCACGGGGCCGTGCCCACAAGACACGAGGTCGTGTGGGGCCCTCTGCTGACAGTTGCAATTAACAAAGGAAGAGAAGGAGTTGGCCACTGGCCGTGACTGGGCTACTGTTTGGGCTATAAATAGGGGTGCTTGGTTCACTTCAAAGGCAAACCATTTCTCTCTCACTTTTCCACCACTCCACCACCATTACAACACCAACACCCACCACCATCATCCATCAATCATCTTTAGAGTGTGTAAGGGTTCTTTTCAAACAAAGGCCATGCTTGGCTAAATTTCTTACATCACTTGGTGAAGACTAATCTTTTATGTATTACTTTTAGTTTTTAATCTTTCGGCACTTTTTAATTGGGTATGTATTAATTACTTTAATAACTAATTTCTTATGTTGAAAGTGAATTTTCCTAACCATTTCTTCATGATGTCATTGATTTACTCATTCGTGTCTTTACGGTCTATATAAAGCGCATTAACTACTTGGAAGGGGGTTAGAAGGGTGGTTAGGTAAAGTTCTTGTCTCGTTCAGTGTATAGATCCTGCGAGGACTTGGTTCAAGCTTACTAGGAACTCCTTCAATACCCCAAAGGTATTGGATGGCGGGGGTGCGAATAGTTTGAACCCCTCTTGGGATTGTATCCTTGCTGACTTAAACCACTTAGCCGAGGGTAACGTCACCTTCAAAAGAGTGGCCTACCACTTTTCGCATTTATAACTTATTTAATTATCTTCCAATATTCCGACCCTTTGGGATTGTATCCCTGCTGACTCAAACCACTGGATTGAGGGGAAAGTCACCTTCAAAAGACGGGCCTACTACTATAACTAAGATAATTTCTTAAAAAGTTCGAACGTGCGAAAACTATCAAAGGATACATAAAAGGGAAGTTGGATCCAAGTGATTCTATATTTATTTTTGTTTTATTTATTTTTTATGCTTTAAAAAGTTTACTCAAATTTAGATTGATTAGTCGTTGATAATAAACCAGTATTAAAAGCTCTTGTGTCTTTGGACGATCTCGGTATCTTACCAACACTATACTACGCTCACGATGAGTGCACTTGCCCAAGTGTGTGTTTAGTGTTAGTTAAATATCGTGTTTTATAAATTTAAAACTTGACTAACGCCTAAAATAGGCTCAAAATATTAATAAATTCATAATATGCTTTACGCACACCATATACCAATATGTTTACATGCAAACCTAAACGATAAGGTATAGATTTGGCATGCAAGGTTAGGGCACGTGAACTTTGATACTCTAAAGGTGACGGTAAGCCAGAATTGACTCAAGTGCTACCTAAAATAAATAAACCAAATTAGATTTGTGATTCATGTGTGTTAGGGAAGCAAGCTCAAAAACCATTGTCGTATGAAACAACATTTCGATCAAGCAAAATACTCGAGTTAATACATGGAGATTTATGTGGTCCAATATTCCCACATACCCTAAGCGGTAATAAATATATGTTTCTTTTAGTCGATGATTTTAGCAGGTACATGTAGACGTAAAAGTTGAAATTAAAGGCTGAAGCATTTGAAACATTCAAGAAATTCAAATTAATTTCAAATCTGACACGGGGGTCAAAATAAAATTTATTGAACTGCTGAGGGAGAGGAGTTCACATCCCATGAGCTCAACAAGTTATGTGAAAACAAAGGGATAAAAAGACAATTAATTGCACCGTATACGCCACAATAGAATGATGTATTTGAGTGACACAATTGGACCATCTTGGGAACCATACGCTCCATGCTAAAGGCAAAAAAATCAACAACATACATGTGGGGTGAGGTAATTCGACATGCCACTTATGTATTAAATCATGTGATCACAAGAATGGTAAAAAATAAAACACCCTATTAAGAATACAAAGGGGTTAAGTAGCACGTGGAACACATAAAAGTATTTATGTGTTTAGCTTACAATCAGGTGCAAAATTTAAACTTGACAGGTTGGACGATCGTTTTTCGAGACTTGTGTATCTAGTAACCGAATCAAGCGAAGGAAGAATTGCATATTGACTTTTGACCCAATTAAGAAGCAACTAGTTATTGGTCGAAATATCGCTTTTACTGAAGAACAACTGTGGCGATGGAATGTAGATGAACAGGTGCAAGATGGGTTCAAATGGAAATCATTTACTATTGACATGGAAATCATTTCAAGATCTGAATGTGAAGAGATAACCGACAATTTCGAAGAAAAAGTTGCCTTGATTGAGCCGAATGGTTCTCAATTAGTTATGTTGTTCAAAACAGTCCCAAGCTAGCCCAATAGGCCACCCCGCCCATGCAGGTGGTACACTGAAATTGGGAAGCCCTCCTCCTAACCAGGTTCAGATTCAAGATGGTATAGATCACGTAGTATTTACACACTGATCCAAAAAAGTTTCCTATGAAGTATGTTGATTTTTTAAGAAAAGAAAATGAACTACTTGTTGTTAAACGATGATCAACCAAGGAGTTTTCAAGAAGCAAGTAAAGATGAAGAGTGGAGAAAGGCGATGAAGATTGAGATGGATTCTATAGAGAGAAACAAGACTTGGTTTTACAAAATTTACCAATAGGGTCCAAACCAATTGGTCTTAAATGGGTCTTTAAAGTGAAACGCAATGCATATGATTCATTAAATAAGTATAAGGCCCGGTTGGTTGCAAAGTGGTACGAACAACAACACGATACTGATTATGATCAGGCTTTCGCATTGGTTACGCAAATTGAAATTGTGTGTCTACTCATTGCTACTTTGCTTTCGAAGATGGGAAGTGCATCATTTGAATGTTAAGTCTGCGTTTTTGCACGATGACTTAAAGGAAACTATTTACATAAGTCAAAGAGCCTGGAACACCTAGCTAGATGAAACATTGAAGCAACTGAAGTTTACTCGATATCAACAGGATCCGGCCGTGTATACGCGAACCACTTCAAACACTCGTCTTATCATGGGGGTGTAAGTTGATGATCTTATAGTGATTGGAACAACTAAATATGAGATCAATGGATTTTAATGACAAATGGCGAATATATTTGAGAAGAGTGATTTGGGTAAATTGGCATATTACCTCGGAATCGAAGCGTATCAAGACAACCCTTGTATTACGATCAAGCAAGAAAGTTATATGGGTGAAACTCTAAGGGAAACTAGTAGGAGACATGCAACGCGTCACAATTTCCAATTGAGTCGGGGATTAAACTCACTATAGACGAAGAAGGTGAAGATGTAGATGCAACATGTTATAGGTAACAAGTGGGTTGTCTAAGGTACTTCCTCCATACAAGACGACTTGTCATTTTCGGTGGGTTTAGTTAGCCGCTACATGCAGCCACCAAAGCAATCACATACAATTGCGGTTAAACAGAATCTCAAGTACATAGTAGCCACAATGTTGATCATGATGACAGACAGAGCACTACAGGAAATGTGTTCTATTATAGTAATTGCCCGATAACCGATAACCATGTGTTCTTAGAAACAACAAAGTGTTGCTCTTTCTTCATGTGAAGCTAAGTTTATGGTAGCCACAAAGCCGCCTCCCAAGCACTCTAGCTAATGAGCTATTGAGTTATACCAGTATGTTCACAACAGAGGTAGGTCCTAAGGGTTAACAATTTATTGACAATTGCACTTATGAAAAATCTTTTTTTTCATGGTGAAGCAAACACATCAATACCGTGTATCACTTTATTCAGGAGTGTTTAGAACGGGATCTAGTAAAGGTTGAGCATGTTAGACTTGACAAGCAATGAGCAGATATTTTGACAAAAGCCCTTGCAAGAATCAAGTTCAAGGAAGTGAGAGAGCTACTTGAAGTTGAAGGCCTCCGTATTTCAAGTCAGAAATTAGGGGGGGGGGGGGGGGTTGTTGGGCCTACAGTTTAATTACCGCCCCAAGCTTATGGGTGGTGGATCAAAACCCGAGTGGATGGCATGGCCTGAAGATAAGAGAATCAATTAGAGTAAATTAATTAGTTTCTATTTATCTGTTGGTTATATTAGTAGATAATTATAAAGAGTTTTATTGTAATTATCTAATAGTCTTAGAATCTTAGTTGGTTTTAAATGTTAGGGCTATATAAGTTATTCGACTGAGCTTGTGGTCGATAACATAGTGATTAGAGCTTTGTGTTATTTTTTAATCAACCGAAATGCTTGTTTGTTATTTTTAGATTCGGACGTAATATGGTAACCGTATTTTTAATATGCTACCAAATCCATACCGACGGATGTCTCACCACATCGTCACTGCAATGTGCGAGTTTTCGTTCACTTTACATGTCATACACTAAGAAATCCTCCGACACAACACGCGGGGACATGCAACTAGTTAACTAACTATAGATATATAAAATATAGTAACAATAGTATGATTATAGAATATTGTATTTAGTAAGAAATCGATTGTAACGATAGTTTCCCATTCTTTTAATCAATCATAATTATGGTTATGATTATCATTAATCAACCTACTAAATAAGGCCCATAAATATGAATATAAATATAGTCTTTCACGTATACAATTCATTCAAATATATTCAAAACATCTCCAAGAACAATCGTCTCTATGGCTAAGCTTACGACAACATATTCCACCATCTTATGCTTAACGTTTCTAACATTGATCGTTGGTCTTCATTGTAAGTTTTCTATTTTCTAGCATTTTCATTTAACGTCCATTTGATAAAGAAGGTTAGCATTATGATTTAATATCCCATTTATAACGTTGCCTCATATTGTTTTAACACAAATACAGGCACTAGAGTTGCAGGTAGAAAGGAATATCAAGACGATGTTTCAACTCTACGAAATGAGAAACTAGGATCGATTATTTGCAAATTCTATAATCGACCTGGATTACCCTACTGTTGCTGCGACGACCAATTTGATTGCTTCAGTACCAAAGGAATGTGTGTTCGGTATTGCATTGCTCATTCCAAAGTGTGTTAAATCCAAAAAGAACCACGATATAAATATGGTATTATCAGATGACATATGCATTTATTCAATGTTTAGTAAACAAAATGGTTTTAATTAAGCCGTAGGTTCAAATCCACTTTAATAAACAAGAGTAATATATATTATACACTGTTTGTTTTAAAGGAGTTTTAATTTTCACCAGTCGGTTATTATGAAAGCTTAAAAGTCTGTTAACTTAATATTCGAACCTATTGATTCGGGTCGGATATAATCAAATAAATAATAATAACTACTCGTTGTAACCAGTGAAACTAAAGGCTAAAATGAGGGTTTTGAGGAAATTATGATCACCAAAACACTATTTAAAAACTATTTATGTAGAACAAGTGTTACTTAATCAAATCTAATAGTCAGTTTTATTTTTCTTTTTGTTGTTCAAATACAATATGTATAGATTTATCCGTCAGTTATTCCCTTATTACTTATCACCCACATGTATCATTTGTGAGCTTGCTTGTTTGACACTCGTACACATAACTGCTAGGAATAACCCCATTGTTTTAGGGCATGTTAGGCATCATACCTTTTGTGTTTTAACCGACAAAACCCCCTAAATCTATCCTTTTGCTATGTACTACGCCCCTAAACCGCAATATTTTGCTACGAGACTTAATGGTAATCCAACCAGTAGGTGCAAACCACCACTATTGACAATATGTGGCTGTAACATTGTCTCTTCCAAAACTTCATATCTATAGATGCCTGGGGTACCATAGTCATACTTAGGCCTCTGGCCCAATCATAACCTTATCATAGTTCAACACATCATACTGGTTATTTTCTCATCTTAATAAGGAAAATGTCTTCATCCTATGGACAAGTCAATTATTGTAAGAGTGACCCCCTACACATTCCCGATTATTGCCTTGCTCATTTTCCCCGAGATTCATATCTCCTTAGGATTCATATAGCTTAGTAAATTAGCGTACTAACTCTGTGACAGTAGTGTCACTTTGCTTTCCGCAACATCAACCTGCCCTTATGGTGATACTTATTCCTTCTGCGTATAAGATTTACAGATCACCCAGATTCCACATCAACCTGCCCTTACATACATGGTGATACTTATTACTTACGTTGTGAAGGTCTCCTTAATAATCATTACAAAGAATTATTTTGTCTAATGCTAGTGGAAGACCATTATTTACAAAAAAAAAAAATCAACAGTTTGGTTCCTCAACGCATCACTATGTCTGGGGTGCAATATTTATGAAACAAAATTTGTAGAGGGTGAGTGTTCTTTGGTTTATTAGACATTGAACGAGTGTTGAAAATAAATATGGCTCTCACTAGCAGACAATCTTAGCTTTTATTAGACCATAGAGTATACCCTTACGCCCTTAACTACACGTAGGCATCACATCACCTACTTTACCCTCTTCCACTCTACCTTATGCTAAGGGAATGGTTTAATCCCGCTTATTGCCTCTTTATTTAGTTATGTATGTATATATATATATATATAGACATACATGCCTATACTGGTGACAAGGCAGTCCTAGCCCTATCTGACTGCCCAAGCGCGTCATGGAGGACCAGGGCCTTCCCGCGCGATGGGCGGTAGCAGTCAGTCAAGGTGATATAAGGGCAGGTCTAGGACTTTTCCAACTCGCTCACTCTCGACTTCTGAATCTCAAAACTCTTCTTCGGTATTGGTATGTTTAAAACCCTAATCACTGGCATGATGCCATGTCCGAGTTGATCAGAGAACCAACCAACGAACACCAAAGCTCTGCCTGAATAAGGTGAGTCTTTGAGAACCTACGTTGTGGTTTTGATCTCATGATTATCGTTAGGTTTGATTTGGTTTTAAACTAATACGTGTCACATTCTATGTATTTAGGATCTTAAACCAGGAGGCTAGAAAACCCTTAAATTTATAAGGTAAGACATTCACTTTTTCCTTACAACAATGTTTTCCAGAACCCTAAAAGTTTTTTTTTCCAATTTCACATCACATTTACAGTGATTAAGTCTTTGTACTCTTACGGAGAAACTACTGTCAGTATGTGGGGTTTTATATACATTACTTTAATTGCATTGCTAATTGGACATAACGAGCCAATAGTAATATGATCACGGTCACATATTCAGTCGAGTGACAAATACCAGTGGGTAGTTGCTGATCAAATGTTTTTAAACGCGTTTTAGGTGAATTCTTTGAAAGGAATGGAAATTGCTACAAGATACAGAAGACTTAAATAAGTGGCTATTACACCTGAATAAAGAAATGTGTTTTGTGATTAAGGGTTTATCCCTATTAAAACCTTTTATGTAATTATGGTTTTATCCTACAAATTATGAAATAAAAACTTTGGTGTTGAAAACTTTGATGTTTTTGCTAACACGCGATCTTGATGAAATTTCTGCTACCAAGATTTTTGAAAAACACTTATACCACTTGAAACCATGTGGAAACCACTACGGCTTCTGCCACCTCAAAGTTACGCCATAAGCAGGCCCACCAAGTATCTTACCACGCATACATGGACAAAAATACAAAGACGCTACTCAAGCGAGTGTGTCAAGTGCAAAGTGCGTCATTAAGGCGCCACATTGCGGCCATAGTCCACATATCGTGCACGAATTAGGGCGCCTCGCTCCTTTAGGATCTACACTAGTGTTTGCTCAAAGGTAAATAATATATACGGTGTGCTACTCCTTATAAACCACTTCAAGTTTTGTCATCTCATCTATGTGTATGTGGGATAAAATGACAAAGCTCAATCCATTTTTTCTCATCTTTGGTTGTTCCAACCATACACCTTCGAGCATCGGTATCTCATTCAAATATTTATTTTAGACATAGTTTAGTTCATTATGATGCCCTCACAACGTAGAATACAAAGCCACACACAAGTATTTATATTACACATATATAAATATAATTATTGGTGTCCAAAATATTTAGTGAAAACATTCATTTTCACTAAATTTTCCAACAATATTTCAGGTTGCCTATACAAATGAAAATACAACATGGTTAAAATTCAACTCAACTTTGAATTACAAATTTAAGGAATAAAAAGAAAAACATAAAAAGGTCGTAATGTCTTATCAAAAGCTCATCACAAAATATCCAATCCATTCGATATTAGTTGGATTGAATGAAAGAAAGAACAAATAGGTGGGAGTAGAAGTCCAACCTAAAAATGATCAAAAGACCTCACTGACTTTAGTACACTTTATAATTCTAAGTCCAAAGAAAACCATAATATTGATAAGGATTGTACCTTAATTTGGAAATTTAGAGAATCAAATATACACGATTAATCGAACCTTACGTGATGCACACCATGGAAATTTAGAGAGTGAAATATACACGATTAATCGAACCTCAAGTGTTGCACACCAACAAGAACATGAGCCTGAAGGGTCCCCTGTCGTCTGCCTTCATAACTATAACCATCGTTTAGGCGGTTGTTTTGTGGTTGTCGGGAGGGCGACTGTCGTTCCCCGACACTGTCATCGTCACAATCACTGTCACCGCCAACGACGATGGCTACCTTCTCCGCGACTCCTACTCTGTATTCCGGTTACCACACACTTTCTGATCTCACTCTATAGGTACACATGCGTGGAAATCTAGAACATAATAACAAAACAAGAACAAAATACAAATCAAAGGCCACATGTACCCAAAATGCAAACATAGAAAAAGGAAAAACGTAATAAGATCTCATGTTGTACATTGCGCTTTGCAAGTTGTAAAAACAACTTACAAATTAAGACTATATATAAATTTGTGTAACTTAATATTCTACATTTAATCGATATAAAGTTGTAAAAACGACTTGCAAATTAAGATTATATATATAAACTAGGTTATAACCTATGACTGCTTTCCGGGCTCGAGAAAGTAACATGTTGTTAAGAACCATTTATGATTAATACACAGTAACATATTCCCTACAACAACAAATGTATCAATCAATTAAGTTGTTAAGAAACTTAATTACAAACATTATGGCAACATGACATAGCTAATTTGTATCAAATTTCAAAAAAAAAACAAAATAACCGAAAATAATAGTGATAATAATAACTAATGTGTATATATAATTATTACATTGACTTGCAAGTGGAGATGACAAGTGTGTGGATAATATCTTTAGTAGACAAGTTTTCAACTTGATATAAATCCAATGGATGAGATTTAATTTGGTCATTACAGCTTGCATGAATTATTTCATGCAAACTTAACTTTGGGAAAAATCTCTGCAAACTCTCAACCAACAAGAATCTTCCATTTCCCTCTATAAATAGAGAACTTGATCCTCTTGTAAACCATCCTCTACATTCATCAATACTACACCATTTTCCTATCAACTCTAGCTAAGAAAAACCTGGTTCGGTAACCGTAACCGAAACTGGACACCGTACCGACACCATTTTCCATTCACGACTATGACTACTAAATATCTTTACTTAGCCACTCGAAGCTTTAACCACAGAAAACATACTACTCGAAACCATTTCCGGTGAAGAAATACCGACTCCGGTGACACTTACGTGTTTTCCGACGACGTCTCTCGTAACCTAAACTTGTTTTTGACTAAGGAACCATAATCTAAAATGAAAATGGAATGTAGATTTTATTATGTAAATGTTAGTTTTGTATAAAAGATGATGAAGAAAAAGAAGAAGATGAAGCAGAGAACTAAGTAAATAAATAATTAATGAAGCTGTTTGTTCACAAAGGCTCATGTAGCCCTGTTGGTTCAGCAGTTGGTTTACAATCCAGAGGTCACAAGTTCGAATCCTGCTGGAGGCATATATTTTTACCAGAATTATGATATAATTCACCAGAATCTGATGCATTTTCTGGTAAAACATCAGATTCTAGATTCTAATGACACATTAAATTTTTTGATGAAACATCAGAAATTTCATAAAAACATCATAATTTCTGTTAGATGCACCAGATTTCTTTTATAAAACATCAGAATTCATAAATCAAACATAAATCATCAGAATTATACATTAGAATACATCCTTTTAATACATCAAAATTATATTTAAACCCACGAGAATTCTAGTTAAAACCATCATATTTCAAAATACATATCAAAAGGTTGTGTAGTCCAACTGGATAAGTCTTAGGACTCATCTTAGGTTCAAACCTTGCTGGTGACATTATTTTTATTAGATTTTCTAATTAATAACATCATATTTCTTATTATATAATCATATTTTATAAGATAAATACAAATGATTAAGTGGCCGGTTAAATACTTTTTACTTACAACCTTTAAGTCACAAGTTCAAATCTTGTAACTAACATTTATTTTTAATTAACTCTATTTTATTTAAACCTATATTTAATGGTTATTTGCTTATTTTATTACGATTAAACAACTAAAATAACATGATGTATTATTGGTAAAAACGAATATGAATGTACACATATTTATTGTAACAATTATTTCTTTTAGTTTAAGAAAAAGTAATATATAATGGAGTTCTTAAACAGACTTGGGCATTTAAACTAGTCATGGATTAGACAAGATCTTTCAACAAACAAATATACTTTATTAAATATACAAACACAACCTTATGAAATATATGAACACGATGTAGGTTTATACGAACACGCTTTGACAAATATATATTTTTAAGACAACAAATCAAGATATAAGGTACGAATCCTTAACCCTCTCCCTTTGTTATCTGTTTCGTTTGCTATAAATCCTTATTTATAATATATATAATATATATATATATATATATATATATATATATATATATATATATATAATATAACACTAACGCCTTTGAATCTCGATTCAATTGACCGTCCATTCATTTCTTACTCCAATTTAAATTGTTATTTGGTGAAGTGTTTAAGTCGTTTAACCATGACCCAGACTCATTAAATTTAAAACTCTAGCCACTTTGTGTTCGTATGTATGCTTCCACATAATACGTGGAAGTAAAAAAAAATTGATAATTCTACAAGCTTGTGTATATTTATTTTTTACGCATGATATTTGCATAACCCACACATTTAAAGCCTGACTTTAGAAACGCTAAAATAACCGACCTATAACCGAATCAAAACTGCATTAACCGCAAATAACCGATTGACCGAAACGACATTAACCGAACCGAATGGTTATGATTTTTGATAACCGAAGTGTGTCGTTACGGTTTCGGTTATAGGCAATAACCAAACCGAACCGCACCATGCTCACCCCTACCTTTAATTAGCGAAGCCATTAGAAACCATGTACCTATAGAAAACAATGATGCTCGTGAAACAATTGTCAAGTTGGTTCATACAAACGAAAAATATTAATTATATTAGTGTAACTTGTATGTAATGTATCCATTTAAGAAGGAAGCAAACCTCGTTTTGAACCATCTCCGAGATTCATGGATCCAAAACGATGGGATTTTTGGAAATTTGTTGTTTATGCATAGGTTATCTAATTAGATTTGAGTTGGCGTTTGTGATTTTGTGCAACTGAAATTGTTGTTTGCACTATGTTTATAGCTAAAATTGGGAAAGAGGATAACTACTTTAAGTTATTCTTTATTAATCTGTAAAAAGCTAAAATTATCAACTTATGTATATTGTTTTAACATTCACCTTTATTTATTTGTGTTGATTCCTTTAAGAGAATTCATCTAAATCGCGATAAGTTCATAAATGACCACATGATTGCATGATGCATATCATGTTTTCGCTGCATATTGTCGACTCCAACACAATGCGCAGGTCCCTTACTAGTATAAATAAATGAGTTTTGTGTTGCTTAATACATGAGCTCAAAAACACCCAAAAAGAAAAAGAAAAATACTAGCATGTGTTGGCATAAGGTTTAATTACTGGCCCGAACTTATGGGCGATGAGTCAAAACCCGAGAAGATGGAACGGCGTGAAGATAAAGTAATTAATTATAGTAAATTCATTAGTTTCTAATTATCTAGTTTGTGTTAATTATAAAAGTTGTATTGTAATTATAAAGTTGAAATCCATATCTTGAGTGCATGGGATAATGGAAATTATTAAATCCATGTTTACAAATCCGATTGAACCAAAGAAAAATCAAGTGGCGGTTGCTTTTGAGTTTCAAGCATATCTGGAAGAAATTATCCTCCAAGTTTTACAATTGACGACGACCACAGATCTTTGGGATGAGTTGAAGGCTCATTAATTGGGGTGTAGAACGAGTAAAGGAGGCAAGGGTTTAAAAACTACATGTTAAGTTCGAGGCAATGAAGATGAACGAACAAAAATCAGTGACTTCACTGGAAGACTAAGTCAGTTGGTTTCATAATCAGCAACTCTCGGTTATATCATTGATGATAAGAATCTAGTCCAAAAAATGCATGGTACTATACCGCCTATAAATATCTCTATTGTGACGTCTATCAAGCAATTTGTGGTTCTCAAGACAATGTCATATCATGAAGCCGTAGGAAGACTTAAAACCTTCGAAGAATGGGTTAAAAGAGCCGAGACTATAGTTGAAAACCAAGGTAAGTTGTTTCTTGGTAATCTTCAAAATTCGACTTCAGTTAAAGATTATGAATGTAACTGAAGTAGAGGGCGTGAGAATAATGGCTCTTATGGGAGGAAAAAGGCTCCATCTTACTTATGTGCAAGAACGATGAACAAAGGTTAGTACACACGTATACCTTATCTAAAGCGTAATATCTTAAGTCTTGGGAAGATAACCAGGAATGGTTGTGGGATGTGGATAATGAACGAGCATTTGTGATTAGACTGGGTATACCAATATGTTTACATGCAAACCTAAACAATAAGGTTTAGATTTGGCATGCAAGGTTAGGGCACGTGAAATTTGATACTATAAAGGTGATGGCAAGCACATAATTGACTCAAGTGCTACCTAAAATAAATAAACCAAATTAGATTTGTGATTCATGTGTTAGGGAAGCAAGCTCAAAAACCAATGTCCTATGAAACTACATTTCGAGCAAGCAAAATACTCGAGTTAATACATGGAGATTTATGGGGTCCAATCTTCCCACATACCCTAAGCGGTAATAGATATATGTTTCTTTTAGTCCATGATTTTAGCAAGTACATGTGGACGTAAAAGTTGAAATCAAAGGCTGAAGCATTTGAAACATTCAAAAAATTCAAAGTTAATTTCAAATCTGACACAGGGGTCAATATTAAATGTTATTGAACTGATAAGGGATCAACAAGTTATGTGAAAACAAAGGGATAAAAAGACAATTAATTGCATCGTATATGCCACAATAGAACGATGTAGTTGAGTGACACAATTGGACCATCTTGGGAACCATATGCTCCATGCTAAAGGCCAAAAATTCATCAACATAGATGTGAGGTGAGGTAATTCGACATGCGACTTATGTATTAAATTGTGTAATCACAAGAGTGGTAAAAAAAATAAAACACCCTATAAAGCATACAAAGGGGTTAAGTAGCACGTGGAACACCTAAAAGTGTTTAGCTTACAATCAGGTGCAAAGTTTAAACTTGACAAGTTGGACGATCGAATTTCGAGACTTGTGTATCTAGGAACCGAATCAAGCGAAGGAAGAATTGCACATTGACTTTTCGACCCAATTAAGAAGCAACTAGTTATTGGTCGGAATATCGCTTTTAAGAAGAACAAGTGTGGCGATTGGAATGTAGATGATCATGTGCAATATGGGTTCAAATGGAAATCATTTATTGTTGACTTGGAAATTATTTCAGGATTCGAAGGTGAAGAGATAACCGACAATTTCGAAGAATAAATTCCTTTGATTGAGTCGAATGGTTTTGGACCAGCTATAATGTTCAAAACAGTCCCAAGTCTAGCCCAATAGGCCACCCCGCCCTGCAGGTGGTACACTGCAATTGGGCAGCCCACCCCCTTTCCAGGTTCAGATTTAAGATAGTACAGATCACATTGTATTTACACCAAGCGTAGTATTCATCCAAAAAAGTTTCCTATGAAGTATGTTGTTTTTTTAAGACAAGAGAATGAACTACTTGTTGTTAAATGATGATCAACCAAGGAGATTTCAAGAAGCAAGTAAAGATGAAGAGTGGATAAAGGCAGTGAAGAATGAGATGGATTCTATTGAGAGAAACAAGACTTGGTTTTACAAAATTTACCAATGGGGTACAAACCAATTGGTCTTAAATAGGTCTTTAAAGTGAAACGCAATGCATATGATTCATTTAATAAGTATAAGGCCCGGTTGGTTGCAAGGGGGTACGAACAACAACACGGTACCGATTATGACCAAGCTTTCACATTGGTTACGCGAATTGAAATTGTGTGTCTACTCATTGCTACTTCTCTTTCGAAGGACGGGAAGTGAATCATTTGAATGTTAAGTCCGCGTTTTTGCACGGTGACTTAAAGGAAACTATTTACATAAGTCAAAGAGCTTGGAACACCTACTTAGATGAAACACTTAAGCAATTGAAGTTTACCCGATATCAACAGGATCCGGTATACAACCACTTCAAACACTCGTCTTATCATGGGGGTGTACGTTGATGATCTTATAGTGATTGGAACAACTAAATACGAAATCAATGAATTTTAATGACAATGGCGAATATATTCGAGAAGAGTGATTTGGTTAAATTGGCATAATACCTAGGAATCGAAGTGTACCAAGACAACACTTGTATTACGATAAAGCAAGAAAGTTACGTGGGTGAAACTCTAAGGGAAACTAGTATAGAGACATGCAACGCGTCACAATTTCCTATTGAGTCGGGGGTTAAATTCACTATAGACGAAGAAGGTGAAGATGTAGATGCAACATGTTATAGGTAACAAGGGGGTTGTCTTAGGTACTTCCTCCATACAAGACCGATTTGTCATTTACGATGGGTTTAGTTAGCCGCTAATGCAGCCACCAAAGCAATCACATAAAATTGCGATTAAACAGATTCTTAAGTACATACGAGGAACAAAGAACTTTGGTATTAAATATGGCAAGGATGGAACTAAGGAGTTGAACGGGTTTAGTGATAGTAGCCACAATGTTGATTATGATGACGGACAGAGCACTACAGGACATGTGTTCTATTATGGTAATTGCCCGATAACCAATAACCATGTGTTCTTAATAACAACAAAGTGGCTCTTTCTTCATGTGAAGTTAAGTTCATGGTAGCCACAACAACCGCCTGCCAAGCACTCTAGCTACATGAGCTATTGAGTTATACTAGGATGTTCACAACAGAAGTAGGTCTCAAGGGTTAACAATTTATCGACAATTGCACTTATGAAAAATGTTGTTTTTCATGATGAAGCAAACAAATTAATACCGGGTATCACTTTATTCGGGAGTGTTTAGAACGGGATCTAGTAAAGGTTGAGCATGTTAGAGGTGACAAGCAATGAGCAGATATTTTGACAAAAGCCCTCGCAAGAATCAAGTTCAAGGAAGTGAGAGAGCTACTTGAAGTTGAAGGCCTCCCTATTTCAAGTCAGAAATTAGGGGGGGGGGTTGGGCCTACAGTTTAATTACCGCCCCAAGCTTATGGGCGGTGGATCAAAACCCGAGGGGATGGGATGGCTATATATCTTTGTTATATTAGTAGATAATTATAAAGATTTATATTGTAATTATCTAATAGTCTTAGAATCTTAGTTGGTTTTGAATGTTAGGGCTATATATGTTAATCGGCTGAGCTTGTGGTCGATAACATGGTGATTAGAGCTTTGTGTTATTTTTTAATCAGCCAAAATGCTTATTTGTTTTTAGATTCGGACGTAATATGGTAACCGTATTTTTAGTATGCTACCAAATCCATACCGTACCAAATCCATACCGACTGATGTCTCACCACATCGTCACTGCAATGTGCGGGTTTTCTTTCACTTTACATGTCATATACTAACAAATCCTCCAACACAACATGCGGGGGACAGGCAACTAGTTAACTAACTATAGATCTATAAATATAGAAATAATAATATGATTATAGAATATTGTATTTAGTATGAAATATAACGATAGTTTCCCATTCTTTTAATAAATCATAATTATGTTTGTTATCATTAATCAACCTACTAAATAAGGCCCATAAATAAGAATATAAATATAGTCTTTCACGTATACAATTCATACAAATATATTCAGAACATCTCCAAGAACAATCGTCTCTATGGCTAAGCTTACGAGAACATATTCCACCATCTTATGCTTAACGTTTCTAACATTGATCGTTGGTCTTCATTGTAAGTTTTCTATATTCTAGCATTTCATTTAACGTCCATTTGATGAAGAAGGTTAGCATTATGATTTAATATCCCATTTATAACGTTGCCTCATATTGTTTTAACACAAATACAGGCACTAGAGTTGCAGGTAGAAAGGAATATCAAGACGATGTTTCAACTCTACGAAATGAGAAACTAGGATCGATTATTTGCAAATTCTATAATCGACCTGGATTACCCTACTGTTGTTGCGACGACCAATTTGATTGCTTCAGTACCAAAGGAATGTGTGTTCGGTATTGCATTGCTCATTCCAAAGTGTGTTAATCCAAAAAGAACCACGATATAAATATGGTATTATCAGATGACATATGCATTTATTCAATGTTTAGTAAACAAAATGGTTTTAATTAAGCCGCAGGTTCAATCCACTTTAATAACAAGAGTAATATATATTATACACTGTTTGTTTTAGAGGAGTTTACAAAACGCCCGCCAAGCCACTCACAAACCCACACTTAGACTATCCGGTGTGATGGTGTGGAGAAGGGGGCAGGGCATGATCTTCACATGACGTGGGGCACTTGCTTTTTGACCTGGCTTGAGTTTTGTGGGGTTTTCAAACAACCTAGTCGTTCTAGTATAATTAAAAGAAATCTTAAAATTCTATTATATATAGATATTTACTCAACAACCAATATCTTCACACAAGCAACTTCTATCACTCTTAACATAACAACCTTCATAGAATTTCCCGAGCCATTCATAAATAATATCCCGAATGCACGCGACAAGAATCGGCATGAATAACGAAAAACGGACGCGATTGGATGAATTTTCAGCAAGGGACGCGTGTCATCCTGGTCGCCACATGGCAGGCCTATACTGGTGACAAGGCATTCCTAGCCCTATCTGACTGCCCAAATGCGTCACGGAGGACCAGGGCCTTCCCGCGTGACGGGCGGGAGCAGTCAGTCAAGGTGATATAAGGGCAGGTCTAGGACTTTTCTAACTCGCTCACTCTCGACTTTTGAATCTCAAAACTCTTCTTCGGTATTGGTATGTTTAAAACCCTAATCACTGGTATGATACTATGTCCGAGTTAATCAGAAAACCAACCAACGAACACCAAAGCTCTGCCTGAATAAGGTGAGTCTTTGAGAACCTACGTTGTGGTTTTGATCTCATGATTATCGTTAGGTTTGATTTGGTTTTACACTAATACGTGTCACATTCTATGTATTTAGGATCTTAAACCAGGAGGCTAGAAAACCCTTAAATTTATAAGGTAAGACATTCACTTTTTCCTTACAACAATGTTTTCCAGAACCCTAAAAGTTTTTTTTTCCAATTTCACATCACATTTACAGTGATTAAGTCTTTGTACTCTTACGGAGAAACTACTGTCAGTATGTGGGGTTTTATATACATTACTTTAACTGCATTGCTAATTGGACATAACGGGCCAATAGTAATATGATCACGGTCACAGATTCGGTCGAGTGACAAATACCAGTGGGTAGTTGCTGATCATAAGTTTTTAAACGCGTTTTAGGTGAATTCTATGAAAGGAATGGAAATCGCTACAAGATACAGAAGACTTAAATAAGTGGCTATTACACCTGAATAAAGAAATGTGTTTTGTGGATTAAGGGTTTATCCCTATTAAAACCTTTTAAGTAATTATGGTTTATCCTACAAATTATGAAATAAAAACTTCGGTGTTGAAAACTCTGATGTTTTTGCTAACACACGATCTTGATGAATTTCCTCTACCAAGATTTTTAAAAAACACTTATACCACTTGAAACCATGTGGAAACCACTACGGCTTCTGCCACCTCAAAATTACGTCATAAGCAGGCCCACCAAGTATCTTACCACGCATACGTGGACAAAAATATAAAGACGCTACTCAAGCGAGTGTGTCAAGTGCAAAGTGCGTCATTAAAGCGCCACATTGCGGCCATAGTCCACATCTCGTGCACGAATTAGGGCGCCTCACTCCTTTAGGGTCTACACTAGTGTTTGCTCAAAGGTAAATAATATATACGGAGTGCTACTCCTTATAAACCACTTTAAGTTTTGTCATCTCATCTATGTGGGATAAAATGACAAAGCTCAATCCATTTTTTTTCATATTTGGTTGTTCCAACCATACACCTTCGAGCATCGGTATCTCATTCAAATATTTATTTTAGACATAGTTTAGTTTGTTATGATGCCCTCACAACGTAGAATATAAAGCCACACACACGTATTTATATAACACATATATAAATATAATTATTGGTGTCCAAAATATTTAGTAAAAACATCCATTTTCACTAAATTTTCCAACAATAGTTTCAGGTTGCCCTATACAAATGAAAATACAACATGGTTAAAATTCAACTCAACTTTGAATTACAAATTTAAAGAATAAAAAGAAAAACATAAAAAGATCGTAATGTCTTATCAAAAGCTCATCACAAAATGATGAAAAAACCTCATTGACCTTAGTAGACTTTATAGTTCTAAGTCCAAAGAAAACCATAATATTGATAAGGATTGTACCTTAATTTGGAAATTTAGAGAATGAAATATACACGATTAATCAAACCTTACGTGATGCACACCATATAAATTTAGAGAGTGAAATATACACGACTAATCCAACCTTAAGTGTTGCACACCAAGAAGAACATGAGCCTGAAGGGTCCCCTGTCGTTTGCGTTCATAACTACACCATCGTTTAGGCGGTTGTTTTGTGGTTGTCGGAAGGGCGACTGTTGTTCCCCGATCACCGTCATCGTCACAATCGCTGTCACCACCAACGATGATGGCTACCTTCTCCGCGACTCCCACTCCGTTATTCCGGTTGTCGCGCCACTTTCTGATCTCACTCTATAGGTACACATGCGTGGAAATCTAGAACATAATAACAAAACAAGTACAAAATACAAATCAAAGGCCACATATACACAAAATGCAAACATAGAAAAAGAAAAAACGTAATAATTTCTCATGTTGTACCTTGCGCTTTGCAAGTTGTAAAAACAACTTACAAATTAAGACTATATATAAATTTGTCTAACTTAATATTCTACATTTAATCGATATATAGTTGCAAATTAAGATTAAATATATAAACTAGGTTATCACCTAAGACTGCTTCCCGGGCTCAAGAAAGAACATATTGTTAAGAATCATTTATGATTAATAGATAGTAACATATTCCATACAACCACAAATGTATCAATCAATTAAGTTGTTAAGAATCTTGATGTCACACCCCGACCCGCAGCGGAAAAAGTGATCGGGACATGATTGGGTTTTCATCAAAGCTCATGACATTTATTATAATGTTTCATATTTATTATTACAATTTAAAAGGAATCATACAATCAAATCAAACAATTACAACATGTTTAATACATCCTTCTAAACTTCATTATTTTTCTTCTAAGGCAATTTCCTATGTTCTCCTTGTTTCATCCTGTTCACCTGTATCATGTGTAAAAATAGGGTTTTTGGGTCAACAAAAAGTTGGCGAGTGAACCTTGTCCGAAAACATTTATTATTTATTTCTTGTTGTATTTAATATGGAAAAAGTTGCGCAATAATCATATATGAACAAACATAAGTAAACATACAATAACAAACAAATAGAATACAATATCAAACAAATAACATACAATAACAAACACCTTGCATGAATATGTAACATGAATGACAATGTAAATGTTGGCAACATCTCGTTCACGCTCATAGGTAATGGGGAGCACCGATGGGCCTATGATGAAATGTATGTGCGATCAAGGCTCAATCAAACGGAGCCGATCGTATGTTGGCACGCCTGGTTCACGCTCATAGGTAATGGGGAACAGCTCAACGCTCATAGGTAATGGGGAGCGGCGGCCTATGAAAATGTATGTACTGAAAATGATAAAATTAATCTAAACAATAATCACACAAACAGATAATACATGATGAATACACATTTATTCATGGATATGATAGATGCACAATAGTTTAAATGTGATAAATAATAAGACACATGATACACCCCAAAAACATGATTAAAACGGGGAATTTGTAGAGATTCACTCACCTTGGGTGCGTTCGGTGAATGATGTTGAATGCGCACGAGTTTAGAGGATTGATCGACGAGGAATAACTAACCTAATTAATAACGAAAAAGTAAGGTAAACAAATGGATTTTATTAACAAATTTTAATAGGATTTTTGGATATATTTTTGTGAGTTTAAGGCTATTTTCTAACTTTAAAAATGTTATTTTTAAGTATTTTTAATTGATTTTTAATTTAAATAAATAAATAAAAATAATAAAAAAAATGTTGATTTTGACCATTGACCGTTGACTTGTTGACCGTTGACCGGTTCGGTCGGTTATATGTGTGCGCTGGGTGAGACTCGAACCCGTGACCTCCCGTACGCGTGCACGCAGCTCTACCAACTGAGCTACGTGTCTAACCCGAAATATTTCTGTTTTTAATTATATTTATATACTAATTAAGTTAATCCGAAAAATCACTTATTTTAAAACAAGGATTTAATGTATCGACTCGGTGCTCTCCACAGGTCTCGAACCCGGGACCTGTGGTTTAGTTTGGCACACAGTCCACCGCTGGACTGTGTGTCTAACTTGGTAAATATTCTGATTTTTATTATACTTAACATCTTACTGAGTTAACCCGGTTCGGTTTTAAAAAAAAGGCATTTTATTACAGCGAATGAGGTTGTGACAGGAATCGAACTCGCGACGTTAAGTATATTGTTTGCACACAGTCCACCGCTGGACTGTGTGTCTAACCCGTTCATAATATCGATTTTAATTAGTCTTATAACATAACTGAACTTCGTCTTCTTCGTTTAAAACACAGACATCGGTCAAAGGAACTGTTTCTTGTTTAATTCGTTTAACGAATATTATGAGCAATTAAAAGTGATGAACGGAGAGGGTTTGGGGAAAGAAAGTACCGGAACAGGTCGTCGTTCTCAGAACTCCGGCAAAGGTTCGTCGGCTCTGTTTGTGAACTTCAGCTGTTAGAATCAATTAACAGTCTTGTTCGATTAGTTATGAAATTGAGGTACTTAAACAAGGATTAACAGAAGTTTGAAAGGTTATACCGATTCACAGCGCGAGATCAGAAAATTTCAGAAGTTTTCCGGCGAGAGTTGAATATTCCGGCTACGTCGTCTGGGATTGATTCTGATGGTTGGATTGAAGTTAGTAACAGTCTAACAACGGATTGAAACGGAAAGAGTCGAGGTATTTACCATGTAGATGAAATCTCGGTTTTCCGGCGACTTGCAGAGATTTTCCGGCGAGTGAAAATACGTCGAGAATTAGTGTGATTGTGAGCGAAAAGGTTATCAGAGGTTAGAGGGTGTATTTATAGGGAAGAACATCGACGAATTTGGTCTGATTACCGTCTTGATTCGTTGGTCAAAATTTTCCGGCGGTTATGACTAATGTCGCGGACTGGACATCGGTTATAACTGATGTAATAGTTATTATACGCGTTAAGTCACAAGAAACCGACGGTGTAGGGCGAAATCGTCGGGATTTCCGACGACTGCGAATTGGGCGCGACTTGGACTGGATTTGATTTCTGTGTTTCATTATTTGAATTAATTGTTTCGATATGTTATCAAATAACCAAAGTGGCGGAGTGGTTTGATGGACGAGAGTTAAGGCGTTGCTGACCCGTTGACCCGGCTGACCCGGGTTCGAAACCCGCAGCCTTGTTTTATTTTTAAATCACTATTTTTAATACTTTATCAAATATAACTTTTATATTCTAATATACTTATTAATTATGTATCGTTTAAAATTAATTTGAGCATTAAATACGCAACGAAATTTTTAACTGATTGTTCGGTTAATAAACGAAGCGGGTTTGGTAAATCCGGTTTTTGACGGATGTTACAGTATCCCCTACTTTTTAGAAATTTCGTCCCGAAATTTAAGTAGTGACATATTTGTCTAAATAAGGATGGTGTTTAGTTTGACAGTTACATACTTAGAAAGGAGTAAGAGTTTGAATTTTTGTTTGAGGTGGTAACGTTCCTTGTAAGGGTTGAGTACCCTGCTACAGGAATCGCTTTTTGATGCCTAAGATAATGAATATTGATAAACAGAGTTGATTGACTATATATGATTTCATGCGCAAGAGTTTTGATATGTTTGGAAAGATAAGGTTATATCCTAAAATAAACTTCTAATACTAAAACCTACATGGAACTTCTCATAACCGCCTGACAATGCCTCTGATCCTTTGGCAAGAATACTTATATATAGGAAGTACCAGCGGCGTATCCACCATATTCTTGTCAAATTTTCATTGGTTTTATCAGTAAGTTATGATTGGTTCTATGTGACTCTAAAACATAAATAAACACAACAACCAATGTCTGAGTCATAATTCTGATAGTATACATGTTTGAATGGTGACACAATCCAATTTCTTTAAATGATGTGATGATATAAATGCTAAATCAGTGAGTATAAAACAAACTTCAATCAAGACATTACTAAATCCTACATGGAACTTCTCATAACCGCCTGATAATGCCTCTGATCCTTTGACAAAAATACTATATATAGGAAGTACCAGCGGCGTATCCACCATATTCTTGTCAAAATTTCATTGGTTTTATCAGTAAGTTATGATTGGTTCTATGTGACTCTAAAACATAAATAAACACAACAACAAATGTCTGAGTCATAATTCTGATAGTATACATGTTCGAATGGTGACACAATCCAATTTCTTTAAATGATGTGATGATATAAATACTAAATCAGTGAGTATAAAACAAACTTCAATCAAGACATTACTAAATCCTACATGGAACTTCTCATAACCGCCTGACAATGCCTCTGATCCTTTGACAAGAATACTTATATATAGGAAGTACCAGCGGCGTATCCACCATATTCTCGTCAAATTTTCATTGGTTTTATCAGTAAGTTATGATTGGTCCTATGTGACTCTAAAACATAAACAAACACAACAACCAAAACTTGAGTCTTAATTCTGATAGAATACAGTTTGATGATGATAGTACCTCTCTCGTTTGTTATGATGGAGAGGTTAGTCTATCTAGAAAATGGAACACAATCCGATTTCTTTAAATGACGAGATGATATGAATGTTAAATCAGTGAGTGTAAAACAAATTTCAACCAGGATATTACTAAATCCTACATGGAACTTCTCATAACCACCTGATAATGCCTCTGATCCTTTGGCAAGAATACTTATATATAGGAAGTACCAGCGGCGTATCCACCATATTCTCGTCAAATTTTCATTGGCTTTATCCGTAAGTTATGATTAGTTCTATGTGACTCTAAAACATAAACAAACACAATCAACCAAAGCTTGAGTCTTAATTCTGATAGCATACATGTTTGAATGATGACAGTACCTTTCTCGTTTGTTATGCTGGAGAGGTTAGTCCATGTAGAAGTGAGACACAGCTCAACTTCTTTAAATGATAACACTGTGATATGTCGTGAGGTATGATGATATGAATGTTAAATCAATGAGTATATATAAAAAAGAAACAAAACTGAAATAGTAATTCGTATTAAGATCCTTGGATAAAATTCCAGTTCATAACTGGGATACGGAAAATTGAGATAACATAAAGAAAAACATAAAACTAAGCGGTTGGAGTTGAATCTTGATTTTTGGTGAAGGGGACTAGTTGGGTGGTTTCGTTTCGGCCGTCATTATCTTCAACAGGATTGGCGTTGATGTTGAAAACTCTTCCTCTTGCTGGTGGCCTAGTGATTAGGTTTCCTTGATTTGCTTGGTTAACTGGGTTTGCTTGAGCTTGGGCGTTTATGATGTTAACCAATCGAGGGCACTGTTTCTAAAGTGGGTAGTTGAATATTCCGGCTACGTCGTCTGGGATTGATTCTGATGCTTGGATTGAAGTTAGTAACAGTCTAACAACGGATTGAAACGGAAAGAGTCGAGGTATTTACCGTGTAGATGAAATCTCGGTTTTCCTGCGACTTGCAGAGATTTTTCGGCGAGTGAAAATACGTTGAGAATTAGTGTGATTGTGAGCGAAAAGGTTATCAGAGGTTAGAGGTGTATTTATAGGGAAGAACATCGACGAATTTGGTCTGATTACCGTCTTGATTCGTTGGTCAAAATTTTCCGGCGGTTATGACTAATGTCGCAGACTGGACATCGGTTATAACTGATGTAATAGTTATTATACGCGTTAAGTCACAAGAAACCGACGACGTAGGGCGAAATCGTCGGGATTTCCGACGACTGCGAATTGGGCGCGACTTGGACTGGATTTGATTTCTGTGTTTCATTATTTGAATTAATTGTTTCGATGTGTTATCAAATAACCAAAGTGGCGGAGTGGTTTGATGGACGAGAGTTAAGGCGTTGCTGACCCGGGTTCGAAACCCGGCAGCCTTGTTTTATTTTTAAATCACTATTTTTAATACTTTTTCAAATATAACTTTTATATTCTAATATACTTATTAATTATGTATCGTTTAAAATTAATTTGAGCATTAAATACGCAACGAAATTTTTAACTGATTGTTCGGTTAATAAACGAAGCGGGTTTGGTAAATCCGGTTTTTGACGGATGTTACACTTGATTACAAACATTATGGCAATATGGCATAGCTAATTTGTATCAAATTGCAAAAAAAATACCTGGTGTGTAATAACCGAAAATAATAGTAATAATAATAACTAATGTGTTATATATAATTATATATATATATAATTATTACATTGACTTTCAAGTGGAGATGACAAGTGTGTGGATAATATCTTTAGTAGACAAGTTTTCAACTTGATATAAATCCAATGGATGAGATTTAATTTGGTCATTACAACTTGCATGAATTATTTCATGCAAACTTGATTTTGGGAAAAATCTCTGCAAACTCTCAACCAACAAGAACTTTTCATTTCCTTCTATAAATAGAGAACTTGATCCTCTTGCAAACCATCCTCTACATTCATCAAACACTACACCATTTTCCTATCAACTCTAGCTAAGAAAAACCTGGTTCCGGTAACCGTAACCGAAACTGGACACCGTACCGACACCATTTTCCATTCACGACTATGACTACTAAATATCTTTACTTAGCCACTCGAAGCTTTAACCACAGAAAACATACTACTCGAAACCATTTCTGGTGAAGAAATACCGATTCCGGTGACACTTACGTATTTTTCGACGACGTCTCTCGTAACCTAAACGTGTTCTTGACTAAGGTAACCATAAACTAAATCTTTATTTTTGGTACTTTAATGTTAATCCAAAATGAAAATGGAATGTAGATTTTATTATGTAAATGTTAGTTTTGTATAAAAGATGATGAAGAAGAAGAAGATGAACCAGTGAACTGAGTAAATAAATAATTAATGAAGCTGTTTGTTCACAAGGGCTCATGTAGCCCTGTTGGTTCGGCAGTTGGTTTACAACCCAGAGGTCACAAGTTCGAATCCTGCTGGAGGCATATATTTTTACCAGAATTCTGATATAATTCACCAGAATCTGATGCATTTTCTGGTAAAACATCAGATTCTAGATTCTAATGACACATTAAAATTTTTGATGAAACATCAGAAATTTCATAAAAACATCATAATTTCTGTTAGATGCACCAGATTTCTTTTATAAAACATCAGAATTCATAAATGAAACAAAAATCATCAGAATTATACATCAGAATACATCCTTTTAATACATCAAAATTATATTTAAACCCACGAGAATTCTAGTTAAAACCATCATATTTCAAAATACATATCAAAAGGTGGTGTAGTCCAACTGGATATGTCTTGGGACTCATCTTAGGTTCAAACCTTGCTGGTGACATTATTTTTATTAGATTTTCTTATTAATAACATCATATTTCTTATTATATAATCATATTTTATAAGATAAATACAAATGATTAAGTGGCTGGTTAAAAACTTTTTACTTACAACTTTAAGTCACAAGTTCAAATCTTGTAACTAACATTTATTTTTAATTAACTTCTATTTTATTTAAACCTATATTTAATGGTTATTTACTTATTTTATTACGATTAAAAAACTAAAAATAATATGATGTATTATTGGTAAAAACGAATATGAATGTACACATATTTATTGTAATAATTATTTCTTTTAGTTTAAGAAAAAGTAATATATAAAGGAGTTCTTATACAGTCTTGGACATTTAAACTAGTCATGGATTAGACAAGATCTTTCAACAAACAAATATACTTTATTAAATATACGAACACAACCTTATGAAATCGATGAACACGATGTAGGTTTATACGAACACACTTTGACAAGTATATATTTTTAAGACAACAAATCAAGATATAACGTACGAATTCTTAACCCTCTCCCTTTGTTATCAGGTTCGTTTGCTACAAATCCTTATTCATAATATATGTGTATATATATATATGTAGAGGATCATGTACAAAGTGCCCAAAGTGTGAGAAATATTGTGGAGATGACATGTGTCCTCAATCTAAATTAATTCAAAAGGGTAAACATGTAATTTTCTCATTAATTTAATTAATTGATAACCTTCCATAACCGTCACCTTTCAATAACCGCCAACCATTGATTCTTCATATCGTGTTTTAAACTTGCATTCATGGTGTTTTAAACCTACAGTCGAGTATGTGTTCTTCGTATGATGTTTTAAACCTGCAGTCCAGTATGTGTTTTTCGTATGTTCTTCGTATGGTGTTTTAAACATGCATTCATGGTGTTTTAAACCAGCAGTGCAGTATGTGTTTTTCGTATGATGTTTTAAACATGCATTCATGGTGTTTTAAACCTGCAGTCCAGTATGTGTTATTCGTAATTTTTTTGTCTATATAAATATAACAATATGATACTCATATTGAAGATAAAAAAAAGCTCGTTAATATGATGTAATTTATTTTTTAAAAAACATTACGTATAAAAAGTTATTGACGTTCAAAAAACTGCGTGGAATGTGTATTAAAGTTGATGGCGGTTTCTTTATTTAAAAATACAATATAAAAAGACACTATTACCCCTAATGTAGCCAAATTAGTCAAAAACAAAGAAAAAAACATAATTTACATTTTAAGCCCTTCTTGATCTCAACCACTAACTACAAGATCTAAGGGTTTAAAACACTTCTTATACTTCTCACAAAACTACCCTTTTATATACTAACCCTACCCTATGTATATATATCGATAACTCTAACGTCTTTGAACCTCGATTCAATTGACCGTCCATTCATTTCTTACTCCAATTTAAATTGTTATTTGGTGAAGTGTTTAAGTCTTTTAACCATGACTCAGCCTCATTAAATTTAAAACTCTAGCCACTTTGTTCGTATGTATGCTTCCACATAACACGTGGAAGTAAAATAAAATTGATAATTCTACAAGCTTTTGTATAATTATTTTTTGCGCATGATATTTGCATAACCCACGCATTTAAAGCCTGACTTTAGAAACGATAAAATAACCGACCTATAACCGAACCAAAACTGTATTAACCGCAAATAACCGATTAACCAAAACGGCATTAACCGAATCGAATGGTTATGATTTTTTGATAACCGAAGTGTGTGGTTACGGTTTCGGTTATAGGCAATAACCGAACCGAACCGCACCATGCTCACCCATACCTTTAATTATTGAAGCCATTAGAAACCATGTACCTATAGACAAAAAAGATGCTCGTGAAACAATTGTCAAGTTGGTTCATACAAACAAAAATATTAATTATATTAGTGAAACTTGTATGTAATGTATCCATTTAAGAAGGAAGCCAACCTCGTTTTGTACCATCTCCGAGATTCATGGATCCAAAACGATGGGATTTTTGGAAATTGTTGTTTATGTGTATGTTATCTAATTAGATTTGAGTTAGCGTTTGTGATTTTGTGCAGCTGAAATTGTTGTTTGCACTATGTTTATAGCTATACTTGGGATAGAGGATAACTACTTTAACTTATTCTTTATTGATCTGTAAACAGCTAAAATTATCAACTTATGTATATTGTTTTAACATTCACCTTTATTTATTTGTGTTGATTACTATAAGAGAATTCATCTGAATCGCGATAAGTTCATCAATGACCACATGATTGCATGATGCATATCATGTTTTGTGTTGCTTAATACATGAGCTCAAAAACACCCAAAAAGAAAAGAAAAATACTAGCGTGTGTTGGGCATAAGGTTTAATTACTGGCCCGAACTTATGGGCAATGGGTCAAAACCCGAGAAGATGGAATGGCGTGAAGATAAAGTAATTAATTAGAGTAAATTCATTAGTTACTAATTATCTAGTTTGTTTTATTAGTAGATAATTAAAAAGAGTTGTATTGTAATTATAAAGTTGAAATCCATATCTTGAGTGCATGGGATAATGGAAGCAATTAAATCCATGTTTACAAATCCGATTGAACCAAAGAAAATCAAGTGGCGGTGGCTTTTGAGTTTCAAGCATTTCTGGGAGAAATTATCCTCCAAGTTTCACAATTGAAGACGACCACAGATCTTTGGGATGAGTTGAAGGCTCGTTAATTGGGGTGTAGAACGAGTAAAGGAAGCAAGGGTTTAAAAACTACATGTTAAGTTCGAGGCAATGAAGATGAAGGAACAAAAATCAGTGACTTCACTGGAAGACTAAGCCAGTTGGTTTCATAATCTTCAACTCTCGGTTATATCATTGAAGATAAGAATCTAGTCCAAAAAATGCATGGTACAATACCGCCTATATATCTCTATTGTGACGTCTATCAAGCAATTTGTGGTTCTCAAGACAATGTCACATCATGAAGCCGTAGGAAGACTTAAAACCTTCGAAGAATGGGTTAAAAGAGCCGAGACTATAGTTGAAAACCAAGGTAAGTTGTTTCTTGGTAATCTTCAAAATTCGACTTTAGTTAAAGATTATGAACGTAACTGAAGTAGAGGGCGTGAGAATAATGGCTCTTATGGGAGGAAAAAGGTTCCATCTTACTTATGTGCAAGAACGATGAACAAAGGTTAGTACACACGTATACCTAATCTAAAGCGCAATATCTTAAGTCTTGGGAAGATAACCGGGAATGGTTGTGGGATGTCGATGAAGAACGAGCATTTGTGATTAGACTGGGTATACCAATATGTTTACATGCAAACCTAAACAATAAGGTTTAGATTTGGCATGCAAGGTTAGGGCACATGAACTTTGATACTATAATGGTGATCGCAAGCACATAATTGACTCAAGTGCTCTCCAAAATAAATAAACCAAATTAGATTAGTGATTCATATGTGTTAAGGAAGCAAGCTCAAACACCATTGTCGTATGAAACAACATTTCGAGCAAGCAAAATACTCGAGTTAATACATGGAGATTTATGGTCCAATCTTCCCACATACCCTAAGCGGTAATAAATATATGTTTCTTTTAGTCCATGATTTTAGCAAGTACATGTGGACGTAAAAGTTGAAATCAAAGGCTGAAGCATTTGAAACATTCAAAAAATTCAAAGTTAATTTCAAATTTGACACCGGGGTCAATATTAAATGTTATTGAACTGATAAGGGATCAACAAGTTATGTGAAAACAAAGGGATAAAAAGACAATTAATTGCATCGTATATACCACAATAGAACGATGTAGTTGAGTGACACAATTGGACCATCTTGGGAACCATATGCTCCATGCTACAGGCCAAAAATTCATCAACATAGATGTGAGGTGAGGTAATTTGACATGCGACTTATGTATTAAATCGTGTAATCACAAGAGTGGTAAAAAATAAAACACCCTATAAAGCATACAATTGGGTTAAGTAGCACGTGGAACACCTAAAAGTGTTTAGCTTACAATCAGGTGCAAAGGTTAAACTTGACAAGTTGGACGATTGAATTTCGAGACTTGTGTATCTAGGAATCGAATCAAGCAAAGGAAGAATTACACATTGACTTTTTGACCCAATTAAGAAGCAACTAGTTATTGGTCGGAATATCGCTTTTAAGAAGAACAAGTGTGGCGATGGAATGTAGATGATCATGTGAAATATGGGTTCAAATGGAAATCATTTATTGTTGACTTGGAAATTATTTCAGGATTCGAAGGTGAAGAGATAACCGACAATTTCGAAGAATAAGTTCCCTTGATTTAGTCGAATGGTTCTGGACGACTATAGTGTTCAAAACAGTCCCAAGTCTAGCCTAATAGGCTACCCCACCCATGCAGGTGGTACACTGCAATTGGGCAGCCCACCCCCTTTCCAGGTTCGGATTCAAGATAGTACAGATCACGTTGTATTTACACCAAGCAGAGTATTCATCTAAAAACGTTTCCTATGAAGTATGCTATTTTTTAAGACAAGAGAATGAACTACTTGTTGTTAAATGATGATCAACCAAGGAGATTTCAAGAAGCAAGTAAAGACGAAGAGTGGATAAAGGCAATGAAGATTGAGATGTATTCTATGAGAGAAACAAGACTTGGTTTTACAAAATTTACCAATGGGGTCCAACCAATTGGTCTTAAATGGATCTTTAAAGTGAAACCAATGCATATGATTCATTAAATAAGTATAAGGCCCGGTTGGTTGCAAGGGGGTACGAACAACAACACGGTACCGATTATGATCAGGCTTTCACATTGGTTACGTGAATTGAAATTGTGTGTCTACTCATTGCTACTTCGCTTTCGAAGGACGGGAAGTGCATCATTTGAATGTTAAGTCCACGTTTTTTGCACAGTGACTTAAAGGAAACTATTTACATAAGTAAAAGAGCTTGGAACACCTACTAAGATGAAAACTTAAGCAATTGAAGTTTACCCGATATACACAGGATCCGATATACAACCACTTCAAACACTCGTCTTATCATGGGGGTGTACGTTGATGATCTTATAGTGACTGGAACAACTAAATACGAGGTCAATGAATTTTAATGACAATGGCGAATATAATTCGAGAAGAGTGATTTGGGTAAATTCGCATATTGCCTAGGAATCGAAGTGTACCAAGACAACACTTGTATTACGATCAAGTAAGAAAGTTGCATGGGTGAAACTCTATGGGAAACTAGTATAGAGACATGCAACGCGTCACAATTTCCTATTAAGTCGGGGGTTAAATTCACTATAGACGAAGAAGGTGAAGATGTAGATGCAACATGTTATAGGTAACAAGTGGGTTGTCTTAGGTACTTCCTCCATACGATTTGTCATTTTCAGTGGCTTTAGTTAGCCGCTACATGCAGCCACCAAAGCAATCACATAAAATTGCGATTAAACAGTGTTAGATCGCTCCATTACTAGCATAGGAGCCTAAATTGGTATCTAACGTTCATATAGGCGGAAACTATATGACGTGTTAATCGAATATGCAAAGATTACTCATTTAATTGTTGTTTATTGATCTTAAATGTCAAATACATGTCAAATCCAGATATGGCAGAGCTTCGCCATACAAGTGACAAAGTTGCTGAAGTTACAAATGACAAAATTAAAGGACCTATTTATAGATATGCAAGTTCGCTTTGGATTACTCAAGTTCGGGCGAACTTGTCTTGAACAAGTTCGGCCGAACTTGTTCTCACACTACTTTTCCGGGCGAACTTGCTTACTATTTACATAAATAACCCTATATTATGACATAATCTAGCCCGAACTAAACAGAGTCGATCCAAGACTAGTACATAGACATTATGTACTAACAGACTCCCCTTGGATATCGTCTTCGTCTTGATCAGTCTTCAAAGCTCTATCTCTGCCTGACGCGTCCAAAGAAGTTCTAGATTGGCTTTTTTCTACGTTCTTGCTCTGGAATCGGCGTTTGATATGTAGGTGGCACTTTAGTCATGAATTGAAATCTTCTGAGTCTCGCCTCCCTACCCATCTCATGTATACGTTCAATACGCTTCTCCTCTTTCAAAAACTCTTTACGCTCTAACTCTCTCCAACTGGATTCCCACATTCTTCCAGAATTCGCATCGTGCGCATAAAGACATTCACAATCCTCTGATATTGCATCGCCTGTTCCTTCTCACGTTCTTCATAACAAATCTTGCTAAAGAATAAACATTTGATATCCTCCTTTGAGCAGTTCACTAGCCACATCGGGTCTAGTATGCGAATCGTTCTCCACAAACCTCTTAAACCTTCTGTTCCAAACATTTCAACCCTTTCCTGAGTGATATCCAAATGATCTTCAAACCTTAGAACAATCACTGCTTCATATGTTGTAGGATCAATCTGCCACCACTTAAACAGAGGATAGAAATCTTGTTCAATCGGCATTAAGGGCATATTCCTCATCGCTCTAGGACGCTTCATAATTAACGTGATATCCTTTTCTCCAGTCTTCTTGTTTGTTTTGATTCGACACTTCGGAATGAATGGTTTCCAGTACTTAAAGCCTTGCGTCGCTTCGAACTTGATGATTTTCCACAATAACTGATCAATAAACTTCATATGATAAGTAACATTTCTAGTTTGCACTACCTCTTCTACTTCCCAGTACGGAAGTGTCTTCAAATCTGCCAAATATCGGAAGTATTGTACCCAAATTCTCTTTTGATGGCGTAGACGTTCAATTCCTTAAACCAACCCCAACTCAGTATATCTCCCAAAGAAACATCTGCATCTCTAGTAAAGAATGCTAATGGTTTTCGAAACTTTCTACTCTCGGCATTTCTTTAAACCAAAATTTCTTTGTTTGCGCAATTTCTTCCTTCGTAATTGGTTTAGGGATTCTACCTTCTCGTACAGACTCTTCAATTTTTTCTTTCAGCAGATCATCATTCAACTGCGCATACATTTCTTCGAATGTTGGAAAACTATCTGTATTCAGACCTGTATACTTATCTGCTTTATCTTTCTCATCGTCTGATGACCAATCTTCTATAATCACTTTTTTGTAGTCATCAGCTTCAGATCGACGTGTGTAACAATAATCATTAGGCTCAAACGTATTCACATTCATCACTTGCTCTTCAAAATCAAAATCGAACATTTTAGCATCAACATCGATCAGCTTTGCTAAATCTTCTTTCGAGTAATTATGAACATACTCGCCTTCCTCAACATTGTGTTCGAGCATCAGAATCATTGGCTTTGTAGGAACAGCAGCAACATGCATAGCAGTAGTAATAGCGTCTGTCATATCAACATCATTTTTCTGCCCTGTTTCCCCTGTTTGCTCCCCCTGAGTTTGATCTTCCATTCTATTAGATTCATCATTCAGCAACGAAGAAAAATCAAACTCTTCTGTTATTTTAGCATCAACGACTTTCAGACCGACTCCACCCTGATCATCATCATTATTACCATCATCGTTGTCAGAGTCGTCTTTTGTATCATCTGCAGGTTCATCATCATCATCTTTATCTTCAGCTTCTTCATCATCTTTCTTTTCAGTTTCTGTTTCTGGAACAACACTAGACTCAGAAGCTTTTGTAGACTCAATCACTGGCTCAGTAACCTCAGGCATACTCTCTATAACATTCTTGCCTTTTCCCTGTTCAGCTATTTCTTTCTCTGCTTTTTCTTTAGCTTCCTGCAAATCCATACGAGCATATTCTGCAGCTAAGTCAATATCCAAACTGTTTGTCAGAACTTTCTGTAGTCTCTTAAACCTTCGATCATTCATATCGCATTCTGATCGTAGTTCTGCTATCTCTTTAAGTAATCTATCGTTTGCATCTTGTAAGCTTTCAGTTAGGGCCTTCAAAAACCCTCGGGCACCTTCCAAGAATTTTACATTATCGCTCAGAATCTTTTTCTCCACCTCACTCTGTTTCACCAACTTTTCTAACTCAGCTTTCTCGACTTCATTCTTAACAACTTTGTCTTCCAGAGCTTTAACACACTTTTCTAGATCATCAATGTCTGTATCTGGAAAGAAATTGTTCAAATCTTGAATATCCACAGGCTCATTCGGAATATTTCTAAATAGCTTCGATTTCGGAGTAGTCTTCGGTGTAGACTTAGGCGTACTCCTTGGTGTAGATGCTTTAGGAGTTGAGCTTTCAGGTTGAGCAGCTGTCGGTGGATCTTGCGATTGAATAATTGGAATTTCGAGTAATTCAGACTTAGGAGGTTGTGTAACTCCTGTATGTACTAACGTCTATTTAACAGTAGATGTTTGCATTGTTTCGACCGTAGGAGGTTCTTGTGTAACTCCTGTTTGTTGTGCAACATAAGGTTCTTGTGTGACTTCTATTCTTTTCTTTTGGCCCACATATCGACAGCTCTGAGGCTTTTGAACTTTCTTGCCTTTTGTCTTTGGAGATCCTGTAGTCTTTGTAGTTGAATCTTTCGCAGAAGACTTAACACGTTTCGCTTTCTTTTTCGGTCTCTCCTCATCAGAATCTTTTTCAATTTCTGGCTCATTATCTGCATCCGTCTCTTTGATTTTTTCAGCACCAGTTTCGGCGATTGATTTCTTTGTAGCCTTTTCCAAAGAATCATCACTATCTTCATCATTTTCAGAAGTTACCCAAATAACCTCATCTTCCTAAGTAGTTTTCTCTGCCTCTTGACTTTCAATAACAACTGCTGCGCTCGAACCAGCTTCATGTTGAACATTCTCAGGCTCTTCTTTGTCAACTAACATCGTTTCAACTTTCTTTGGCTTTCGCGAACCTTTCTTTTTCTCTTGAACAACTACTTTCTTAAGGAACCAGTCGCTTCTTTTCTCTTTGAATGTTGATAGCCATTCCAACTCAGCGTTCCTTTCATTTTCATCTCCACTATCATCTTTCCTCCACTTGTATTCTGGTGGCGCAATGTAGTTCTCGGAATCCATAGCACCGAATAAAGGCTTTGCGATAGGTGCTGATGACTGTTTCTAAAATGTGATAAGCTTCTTGACCGTAGTATCATCCAAGTGACTAAGATACAAGATATCATTAGGATCTTTCGCGATTTTCTTGAATTTATCATCTATCAACATCTGTTCAAATCTCGGGTACATCACGAGCCTATTTGATCCCATGTTGTTCTTCATGTGTGTGAAAACCAGCTTTGAATAGTTAAATCTCTTGTTCAGAATAAGCGCTGTGGCCATACATGCCATATAATCTTGCATGTCATCTAATCCAGCCTTTCGATGGCTAAACGCATGAATAATAACGTGCATTAGGAACTTGTAGGGTTTAGGAATTGATCCTTTCTTCAGAGTAGATTCATTAACATGCCCCTTATATCCCATTCTACAAAAACATCCTCTAACCATCCTCTCATCAAGCATCATCGGATCATCTTTGTTGTCGTTGAAGTTCAGAACCTTTCGAATATCAGCTTCAGTGACAATAATCTCTTTATCTTCTTCTCCAACACGAACCACTGTTTTGATCGCTGTATCATCCTCATTCATCGCTGCAGAACTCCAAAATCTGTAAACATGCGATCTATAGACCACCGTCTTTTCCGTAATAGCTTTATGAATTGGAATCCGCTCCATAAACGCGAGAATATCATCAAATGCTCCGAGTGATGGACAGATAGCCTTGTCTAGCGTAATGCACGTGTTATGGAATTTATTAAACGAGAGCTGAATATTCTGCAAACACAAAGATTGAGACAAAGACACAAAGATTGAAACAAAGTTAGCAATATTTGACAAAAAATTTCACAAATTTCCTATAAAGCTCGGGCGGACTTGTTTAAAACATATAAACATTACAATTTAACTAAGTTTGGGCGAACTTGCCTATACAAAATGAGCAAAAATTAAACAAGTTCGGGCGAACTTGCTAAGTTGTAACATTTGAACCACTTTCAGACAAGTCCGGGAGAACTTGTCAAAGAATAATGAATTGTTTAACTTTTGATAGATAAGTTCGGGCGAACTTGTCCAGAAAACATTTTACAGGATTCAAGTTAAGTTCGGGCGAACTTATGAATTTTATGACATTATAACACCTGAGGACAAGTTCGGCTGAACTTGGTTCAAAGAACCAATAGACAAGTTCGGGCGAACTTGTCATCTTGTTCACCAAAACCTGCAAACATTGTCCAGATTGATTTGAATCAATTTAATGCCATGAGTGTGATCGTTTATCTTTGTTTAACCTGTTTTATTGTTCAATTTGTCCGTTAAAGGTCTAATACAAGTCCAATCGATCACCACAGATCTTAACATGTTCAAACTTGGTCAAAATACGGTCCAAACTTGAATTACTCACCAAAGCCATGATAAGTAGTGTGTAAATCACCACTAATCACTCTCAATTTCGGCAGCAATTCGACGTATAAGTGCAAATTTTGAAATATCTTAAAATCGCCCTAAAGTTCGCTCTGATGAATGAATAACCAGTAATGAAGTTCGAGCGAACTTGCAACATCAATAGGTTAAGACTAATGATAAGTTTGAGCGAACTTGTCATCTGATGACACTTTCAAAGCATGTACAAGTTCGGTCGAACTTGATTACAAGTCCGGACGAACTTGATCAATTTCAAACTTAAATTTTTCAAAATTTTCAATTTAGACCCTAAACTTTTCAATTTTTACCAGTTTTAACAATCCACTCAGTTAACTAAGTCCAAGCTAATGACTGTTAACCGATTTGTCTGCCGAGTCCAAGTTAATGACCTCGGTTCGACCCGTTATGAACAAACTGTTGGTTTTTCTCAAAATCAAGTTTCAAATTATGAACTTTTAATCGTTTTGTCTTATCAGATTTTACAGATTAGCTTCCAGCCCGTTGTCAGTTAGATTTCCACCAGTTTAGCACCTTACCAGACTTCGAAGATCCGTTCTCCAACATTGGCTTGTTGAAACTAATGCAGAAACAAAATCTTTTTGTATTTTATAAAGTTTATGCTAAAACACACTGAAAATCTTTTTGGTTTTAATCTGTAAAGCTGATAAACTATGTACAGAACAAAGTAAACTATGTACAAACATATTTATAGACATATTTTTGTGAATTCGTGTCTAAGGATCATATCAGTTGATTGAGACATATCACCAGTACCGTTGACCTTTAGATGACTTTAAGTTTTAAACTCGTTTACCTAGATTGTCGATATGTTTGTCCATTTAAACTTCGACACATTTCTCAATTGTTCCAAGATATGTTAGGTATGATTTATGAAACTTGACTTAACTATGGTTCCCATCTCAGAATATACTCCCGTATCAAGATTCCTTAGATTTCATCTTACAAGTGAATATAGCGTAATTGATATCTGTATTTAGGTTAATGTGAAGCCTTGAGAGCTCAGGTTAATACCACCATATCGACAAAGAGATGAAGGCTCAACTTAAAGGTGTGTTCTATTTAAGGAATCTTTTAAGTACTGCAAATGATTAGATCTTTCAATTATTTTCAGCTTTTCATGCAGTTTAGGGATTTATAGCAAAAGCATTATAGAAGTTCAAGGCTATTGCTTCCGCAAAATCAGAAGAACTTGTATAATACCCCAGATATCAACTATCTATAAAGACCTCGTATCTCAGAATCAGGCAATCTCTCAAACAAAATTTCGGAGTACTAAGTCCATATATCCGAGAGATGTTAATCCACAAGATTAAGCAGTTGTAAAATTTAGTTTATATCTCAGAAACAATTTACTGAACGTATAAAGTCTATCGACACATCCACAGTAAGACTTGTTTATCACTTTTTTAAACTTTACATTTCTTTAGCATACTGTGGTAGTCCACTGATGTACTATCATTTCCTTTGTGGCACAAAATTCTTTTTGTCTTTTTCATATGTTTTTGTACTTTCTCAAATATTTCTCCCCCTAAAATCAAAAACATATTTTTGTATTTTAGTGTTTAAGAAATGCGAATCTAAAAGATATACAAACTAATGTGGATCACGTGAACTCGTCGTCCTATCCGTATTCAACCTCTGCCTCCGCACCTGTCAACAAATTTTTAATACCGTTAAGCCTCATTAGATATTTAAATCTCGTTAAAGGAAAAGCTTTGGTATAAAAATCAGCTTTTTGTTCATCGGTGTGGATTTTTTCTATTCGCACCAACTTCTTTTCGTTGCAGTCACGAATGAAGTGATAACGAATTTCTATGTGTTTAGTTCGAGAGTGATGAACAGGATTTTTAGTGATGTCAATTGCTGCCTTATTATCTACATATAAAGGCGTATCAAAAAATTGCAATCCAAAGTCCCTCATCTGTTGTTGAATCCATAGGATTTGTGAACAATAGCTTGAAGCAGAAATGTATTTTGCCTTACAGGTAGAAAGAGAGACTCTGGTTTGTTTCTTGCATTGCCACGTTACTAATCGAGTTCCGAAGAACTGGCAACTAGTCGTCGTAGACTTAGAATTCAGCTTGTCCACCCCAAAGTCAGAATCAGCATATCCCGACAGATCAAAGTTATCGTTCTTTGGATACCACAAGCCGGTGCTTGGACATCCCTTCAGGAAACGAAATATTCTTTTGACTATCTGCATGTGTGACACTCGAGGACTGGACTGATATCTCACGCAAAGGCAGGTAGGATACATAATATCTGGGCGAGATGCCGTCAGATACATAAGAGATCCTATCATCGACTGATAGAGCGTATAATCCACTTTGGTTCTTGTTTCGTCAATGCAAATCCCATGATTCAGGGCCAGAGGAGTCGAAAGCGGCTTCGAGCTATCCATTTCAAACTTCTTCAGAATATCGTGAACATATTTGGTTTGATGAATGAATATGCCGTCTGGTAACTGATCGACCTGTAATCCGAGGAAGAATTTCATTTCGCCTATAGAAGACATCTCAAATTTCTTCTTCATGATCTTTTCGAACTCTTTGCAAAGACTATCATCCGTTGAACCAAAAATGATATCATCCACATAGATTTGTACGATGATTAAATGATTTCTGACTTCCTTGGTAAACAATGTACTATCCACTGTGCCTCTCGTAAAACCATTTCCAACGGGATGTTGTGATAACGTCTCGTACCAAGCTCTTGGGGCTTGGTGTAATCCGTATAAAGCTTTGTCTAGGAGATAAGCTTTATTCTTGTTCAGCGGATCGACGAACCCCGGTGGTTGGCCGACGTACACTTGTTCGCGTAGCTTACCATAGAGAAATGCTGATTTCACATCTAACTGGTACACCTTAAAACCTTTCCAAGCTGCGAATGCAAGGAAAATGCGGATTGACTCTAATCGTGTAGCCTTCCGTATAGTCAAATCCTTCTTGCTGGTGGAAACCTTTGACAACCAACCGAGCTTTGTTTCTAACAATCACACCTCGATCATCCCTTTTACACTTGAAGAACCACTTCGTATCTATTGCTTTCTGCTTTGGTGGTAACTCTACAAGCCTCCAAACTCCCAGTTTCTCAAACTGTAATAGTTCCTCTTGCATTGCTATAACCCAGTTCTCATCACCCAGAGCTTCATTCACAGTCTTCGGCTCTATTTGAGATATGAAACATGAATAATAGCAGTAGTCTTGAGTAGGAGCAACTCGGGTATAGAAACAACTTAATGCTTTGTTGATTTGACTTCTTGTTCGCACACCAGTCTGTAACTCTCCAATAATGTTTGTTGAAGGATGATGTGAGTAAGATCGTGGCATCTCCTTGCTAGGAACATCAACCGTGCTATTCTGATTTATGACATTCAGATCAACAATCAATTCAACATTAGGAGCACTAGATGTAGCTTCGTTTTGATTGCTCGGGCCAGCAGATTGATTTAACATGTTAGATATATGCTCGGATGCTTCATCGGAAGAGGATTCTCCATCATCATCGAAAGTCGGAGCTTCATCAGAGTCGAAATTCTGATTCTGAGAAGTATTGGTCTCTGTAGTTGCATTTCCTGGTTTAGTGGAAACATTTGCTGGAGTTGTAGTAGGTTCTTCTTCAGAAACTTGTTCAATCGGAACACCACTATTACTCGGACCTGCACCAGAAGAAGAAGTACCAACAGTGGGTTGATTAACCACAATTGGCCTAGGAATTTGTTCTTGGTTTGCTGACTGTTGAAGATAATAAAGAGCTGCAAGTTCTTCATCAGATGGTTCTTCTAGCAAGTCGAATGACTTCCACAAATCTTGATAATTAAACAACCACGCGTCGCCTTTCCTCTGAATAGGAGTTGTGTACTGAAAGCAATCAACGTGTTGTGCTTCGATCACCCTTCTCAAAGCAGGAATATAAACTCTCCTTAGCGGACTAGCATACCCGACAAAGAAACCTTCATGCGATTTAGCACCAAACTTTCCATCTTGATTAATCACAGTACATGGTGCACCAAATGGTACTAGGTATTTTAAATTTGGTTTCCTTCGGTTGATCATTTCATAACATGTCTTTTTAGTCGGTTCGACAGTTAAGACCCTGTTTAGTGTGTAGCATGCCGCTGCAACCGCCTCACTCCAGAAGCTAACAGGAAGTTTCGAGTCTGCAAGCATTGTTCATACTGTTTCGATTAGAGTTCTATTCTTCCTCTCAGCTACACCATTTTGTTGTGGAGTATATGGTGCACTGAATTCATGAAGAATTCCTTTGGCATTGCAAAACTCTTTCATCTTGTTGTTCTTGAACTCCGTGCCGTTGTCACTGCGAATACGTCTGACAGGGAGATGATATAGATTTTCGAGCTTCTTGAAGAGAATCACCAGATTGTCGAATGTTTCATCTTTAGACTCTTGAAAGAAAACCTATGAATATCGAGAATAATCATCTGTGATGACTAAACAGTGTAGATCTCCTGAAATACTTCGGACGTTCACCGAACCAAAAAGATCCATATGAAGACATTCAAGCGGCAACTTTATAGAATTTAGAATCTTCTTAGGATGTTATTTCTTCTTCTGCTTCCCTTTCTTACATTCAAGACAGTGATCCGTCATGTGGAAGCTTCGAAGATTCACCCCCTCGACTAAATCTTTATGAACCAGAAAATTTATTTTTCTCAGATGAATGTGCCCCATTTTTCTATGCCATAGACTAGAATCTTTCTCCGTGGCTTTTGTGACAAAACATTAAGCCGATTTCGATGATGTTGTAGCATTGCCCATATCTAAGACGTAGAGATCGTTTTCGCGTGGAGCACGCATGAGAATCCAATCATCCGGAATTTTGAAACCCGGCTTAAGTATCATACACTCTTTATCATTGAAATGAACTGTGAACTGTTTATCACAAATCTGCGAGATGCTTAGAAGATTGTTCTCTAGCTCAGCAATGTAATTCACACGATTAAACGATACAACTACATTTGAGAGTTTTCCTTCAGCTACAATCCGGCCACATTGGTTTCCAGCGAAGCTAACATAACCTCCATTTATAGCTTTGATGTCGAAAAGAAGAGCTTTCATCCCAGTCATGTGCCTCGACGCTCCACTATCCAGAATCCACTTTGATAGTATGGATCTCTGGAGCCCCTGCACATATTAGCAATTCAGTTAAAAAGCGTGATCCAAGCCTTCTTGGTCTTGGGTTTGGGATAATAAGCTTCATAATCATCCTCAAAGTTACCATCTGAGATGTCACTGTTGTTACCATTTTCAAATTAATCTTTCTTTTTACCTTTTGAAGATTTGACAATTTCAGGTTTAATCTCAGATTTAGACTCTTTGTTGTTATCAGTCTTAACTTGCTCAGACTTGATAACTTCAGATATTGATGATTTCTTTTTATCAATCTAGGATTGTGATTTAACCTGTGCCTTTTTAATGTAAAACCTTGATTCATTTGTCTTGGAAGTTTCACCTTTTTTGAAAGTTGAATTTTCAAATTTTGTTTTAGGTTTAACTTCAAGTTTAGATTCATTTCTTTTCAAAATCGTGACAGGTTTTACAAACTCTGGTTGTTTAGGTTTTTCAACATCTGAACTTGTTTTTCTTCGAGGATAGACCGACTTAGATTTCGGACACTTGCGTGCAATGTGACCAACTTCATTGCATTTGAAGCAAGTCCGATCATCATGAGAATGTCCACTAGTGGATTTTACACCACTTGTGGCTTTGGCCTTATCTCGAAGTTCTTTTTCTTTCTTAAACTCATCGTTTGATTGCTTCCCAATCAAACTTTCTTCCTGAACCATGCTCGTCCCATACACAAATTTCATGTTTTTATCTTTATATTCACGAAATGGTGACTTTTTCTTTCTCGGTTCTTCTTCTACATCCAAACCCAACCCTGTTCTCCTGTGTTCCGGAAAGTCTACACCATTCCTTCGGTAGTTGTTTCTTTTAGGTTTAGAGTAAAATTTCTGTTCGTTGATTTCCAAATCTTCTGATGAAACTTCAACGAGTTTGAAAAATTTATCAAGTTGATCTTCCTTCACATTCCGAATCGAAAAGCTATCGTCGAAGTATCAGAATCCTTAACTTTATACATGATAACATTAGGATCATCACTTAGGCTATCTTCCGATGATGTATCATTATCTTCAGATTGTGAATCAGAATTGTTCGAACTCGAATTGGCGCTTGCAAACATGCCATCATCAAAATCATTCAAAACATTTTCAACAACATTTTTAACACATGCTTCGCCATCATCACTCGTGTAGGTTATATCAATGTTCTCAGCCAGCTCATTTTTCTTTTCAGTTAAAAGTTCAATGTTGAGCGCCTTTTCCATCCCCTCGGCCTTTTTGTGACAGTACTTTTTGCACAAGGGTGGTGGAACATTACTATAATCTCCATGTTTTTTACCTTTGGCTTTCTGAACATTTTCTTTCGACTGAATCGTTGGAAGAATGTGATCAATGACATAGGCATTAGTGGTATAGCTTTTCAAAAGCTGTCGAACCCTTTCGGTTTCGATTTTCATGTCTTGAAGCTCTTTTTTTACTTCAGCAATGTTGTTTATATAAACGTTAATAGCTTTTTGTTTTTCCATTAAAGTAGCTTTTAACATTCGGATAGTATCATCCTGTTCAATGTTGTTATTATCCAACCTGCTGTAATCATCTTTCATTTTGTCATAGGCCTCCTTCATTGTGCAATAATCGTCGTTGAAATTATTATTATGCACATTGACTTCGGTTATGATCTGAGACTTTTCAGCACATTGAATACACGGTTCAGCACATTTTTTACATGGTTTTTCTACCTCAACAATTTGTACCTTTACTTCTGAACTTACCTTCGTCAGATTTGCCATCATAGCCTTGTTGGCGATCTCTGTAAGAATTTCTTCATTCATTTCTTTGGTTACGTTGATAACCTCCTCAACCACAGGTTTTTCCTCAACAACATGCTCCGAAGATGTTGTATCGCCAAAACAACCTGCAAAACTAGTAGACATGTTAGGGGAAAGGATACCCTGCATCTTTGTATTCTGTTAAATTTTCTCCTCCTCAGTTTGTTGCATATACTCTTCTAGTAATGCACTTTCCATGGCGGCATCCTCAGTAGATGTGTCTTCCACGATCTCGGCCATAAGACCAACACCAGTCTTTTTGGCAATATATGAGTTCCAGTCAAAACCATCATCTTCATTTGAAGCGAACATTGTCTTTTCTGTGTTGTTGGTTGGTTTCTCTTGACTTTTGACTTGACTCTTCTTTGGGAATGGCTTAGCGACTTCTTGTAGTATTCATTGCCACCTCCAAATGGACTTGGTTACCAGTTGCCTCTGGATTCTTGCATTCTCTCTTGAAATGCCCTTTTTTGTCGGCATCTAAAGCAAGTAACCTTTATTTTGTCGAAGCCTAATTTGTTGCTTAAATTCCCGATATCTCTGCCTGTTAGAGCAACAAACTTAGTAACCCTCCTAATGATCGATGCTAAGGAATATTTGATGTCCCTCAGCTAAGATCTTCTTCATCTACTTGATCATAATCTTCGGCGGTCATTTCCGGATTATCAATCTTCCGGGCCACCAAGCTTCATATGATTCTAACACTGTGGTGAGAAGTGCATGTGTTGTTTGGAAACTTGTTCAGAAACGACATTGTTTAGATTAACAGCAATGTTGCATTTGTACACATTTGAATCAAAATTTGATTGATTATTCTGATTTGCTTGATTCTGGTATGAAGAATTTGAACCCGTGCTTGAATAAGAAGAATTCTGGGGACTCTGGTCATATTTCAGATATGATTGAGTTTGGCTCTGTGGCGAATGATTTAGGAATTCAGATTCGCACTAAAAGCGGTTTGGATCTTCGGGCTAGTGATATTCTCTTGAGCTCCAGTTTTGTAGTAAAGCCCTACATCTTGAGCAACATTTGAATTCTTGAACTTTGCTATCTTTAACAACTCCATCTCGTGCCCTTCCAGTCTATCAATGAATGTGGACAATTTGAAGAACTCCCAACTCGCACTTTCTTTGAGTACCATGAGATAAGTCGTCCACTCACCCTCAGGTAAAGCGTCAGCTAGCTTATCAATGTATTCTTCTTCTGTTTTCTCAAGCTCGTGTCTCCTCATGATCACTTTCAGATGACAAAACCTTTCGATCATCTGTTTCATCGTTTCCCCTTTAGTCGTTGTAAATATGTCAAATTCTTTCATGATCGGTGCTTTCTTGTTTTTGACCATTTCTGCACTTCCCTGGTATTTGTTCTTCAAGGATTTCCATAGCTCTTGTGCAGTCTTGTATTCTGGTAGAAGTACCAAAATATCTTCTTTCACCGACTGTTGGATCAAGCTTATCATTTTCTTCTCGGCAACGTAAGCATCTTTCTGTAAGGTAGAGAACTTGCTGATGTCGATAACGTTATCATTCTCATCTCTGGGCCATGTATAACCAGTCTCTATTGCCACCCAGCTGTGGAAATATGTAGCTTGGACCCAGTTCATAAAATTCTCTTTCCATCCCTCATATTCGTCCACACACATGAGTTTTGAAGGCTTTACAGACGTGCCCATCTCGTTGTCGATGTTCACTTGATTCACCATTTAAGCGTTTGAAGCTGAAGCCGTCATGAATGCACTGTGAAGATCTTCCATCTTGAAAAATTGACAAATATCACTGAAAAACACACGTTCACAAACTTCAAAAAACAATCAGTACATTGACAAGTTCGGGCGAACTTGCAGTTTGAGGAAAAAAACAGATTTGATTTTACACAAGTTCGGGCGAACTTGTGTTTGACAATTTTGAAAATTTCACTCTGATGAAGTTCGGGCGAACTTATGTTGATATTCAAAAAGATTATCAAGTTCGGGCGAACTTATACGTGAAATTCAACAGAGTTTAATCAAGTTCGGGCGAACTTGATAGAAAATCTAGTTGAAACACAAACAAGTTCGAGCGGGCTTCTCAAATACACTTGAAATATCAGTCAAGTTCGGGCGAACTTGATTAAAAATCAATGAATTTTAATCAACGACCAAATCAAGTTTGCAAATCATGGTTTCTTGAACTTTTTGATATCAATTCGTGTGAATTTGATGTTCAAACTCTCAGGGGTTTACCACAAGTGTATTTTACATGACATATTAAAAAATTAGCAACTTTTATCCGTGAATTCATTGTTTTTCTTGAAAAAATGAAGAAAAATGGTAGAAAGAGGTAGAATAAGAGTAGATCTTGCAAAGATATCACCAATTCAGGTATCCAGGCTCTGATACCACTTGTTAGATCACTCCATTACTAGCATAGGAACCTAAATGGTATCTAACGTTCGTATAGTGGAAACTATATGACGTGTTAATCGAATATGCAAAGATTACTCATTTAATTGTTGTTTATTAATCTTAAATGTCAAATACATGTCAAATCCAGTTCGGGCAGAGCTTCGCCGTACAAGTGACAAAGTTGCTGAAGTTACAAATGACAAAATCAAAGGACCTATTTATAGATATACAAGTTTGCTTGGGATTACTCAAGTTCGGGCGAACTTGTCTTGAACGAGGCCAAACTTGTTCTCACACTACTTTTCCGGGCGAACTTGCTATCTATTTACATAAATAACCCTATATTTTGACATAATCTAGCCCAAACTAAACAGACTCGATCCAAGACTAAGACATAGACATTATGTACTAACAAACAGATTCTTAAGTACATACGAGGAACAAGGCTTTGGTATTAAATATGGCAAGGAACTTTGGTATTAAGTTTAGTGATAGTAGCCACAATGTTGATTATGATGACGGACAGAGCACTACAGGACATGTGTTCTATTATGGTAATTGCCCGATAACCAATAACCATGTGTTCTTAAAAACAACAAAGTGTGGCTCTTTCTTCATGCGAAGTTAAGTTTATGGTAGCCACAACAACCGCCTGCCAAGCACTCTAGCTACATGAGCTATTGAGTTATACTAGGATGTTCACAACAGAGGTAGGTCTCAAGGATTAATAATTTATCGACAATTGCACTTATGAAAAATGTTGGTTTTCATGATGAAGCAAACAAATTAATATCGGGTATCACTATATTCGGGAGTGTTTAGAACGGGATCTAGTAAAGGTTGAGCATGTTAGAGGTGACAAGCAATGAGCAGATATTTTGACAAAAGCCCTCGCAAGAATCAAGTTCAAGGAAGTGAGAGAGCTACTTGAAGTTGAAGGCCTCCCTATTTCAAGTAAGAAATTAGGAGGGGGGTTGGGCCTACAGTTTAATTACCGCCCCAAGCTTATGGGCGGTGGATCAAAACCCGAGGGGATGGGATGGCTATATATGTTTGTTATATTAGTAGATAATTATAAAGATTTACATTGTAATTATCTAATAGTCTTAGAATCTTAGTTGGTTTTGAATGTTAGGGCTATATATGTTAATCGGCTGAGCTTGTGGTCGATAACATGGTGATTAGAGCTTTGTGTTATTTTTTAATCAGCCATAATGCTTGTTTGTTATTTTTAGATTCGGAGTAATATGGTAACCGTATTTTTAATATGCTACCAAATCCATACCGTACCAAATCCATACCGACCGATGTCTCACCACATCGTCACTGCAATGTACGGGTTTTCTTTCACTTTACATGTCATATACTAACAAATCCTCCGACACAACATGCGGGGGACAGGCAACTAGTTAACTAACTATAGATATATAAATATAGAAATAATAATATGATTATAGAATATTGTATTTAGTATGAAATATAACGATAGTTTCCCATTCTTTTAATAAATCATAATTATGTTTGTTATCATTAATGAACCTACTAAATAAGGCCCATAAATACGAATATAAATATAGTCTTTCACGTATACAATTCATACAAATATATTCAAAACATCTCCAAGAACAATCGTCTCTATGGCTAAGCTTACGAGAACATATTCCACCATCTTATGCTTAACGTTTCTAACATTGATCGTTGGTCTTCATTGTAAGTTTTCTATTTTCTAGCATTTTCATTTAACGTCCATTTGATAAAGAAGGTTAGCATTATGATTTAATATCCCATTTATAACGTTGCCTCATATTGTTTTAACACAAATACAGGCACTAGAGTTGCAGGTAGAAAGGAATATCAAGACGATGTTTCAACTCTACAAAATGAGAAACTAGGATCGATTATTTGCAAATTCTATAATCGACCTGGATTACCCTACTGTTGTCGCGACGACCAATTTGATTGCTTCAGTACCAAAGGAATGTGTGTTCGGTATTGCATTGCTCATTCCAAAGTGTGTTAAATCCAAAAAGAACCACGATATAAATATGGTATTATCAGATGACTTATGCATTTATTCAATGTTTAGTAAACAAAATGGTTTTAATTAAGCCGCAGGTTCAAATCCACTTTGAGAAACAAGAGTAATATATATTATACACTGTTTGTTTTAAAGGAGTTTTACAAAACGTTCCATAATATTAAAAGAAATCACTTGCTCATAGTGATCCCTCACAACAAATCAAATGCCAGGGAAGGATATACAAACAGATCCACCGGGTGGTATTCAACTCTTCTCAATTAATAATTTTCACCCTCATAAAAAATAATATAAAATATGAATCCTCTTTAAGTACTGGCCCCAGAATTTTTTCACCAGTCGGTTATTATGAAAGCTCAAAAGTCTGTTAACTTAATATTCGAACCTATTGATTCGGGTCGGATATAATCAAATAAATAATAATAACTACTCGCTGTAACGAGTGAAACTAAAGGCTAAAATGAGTGTTTTGAGGAAATTATGATCACCAAAACACTATTTAAAAACCATTTATGTAGAACAAGTGTTACTTAATCAAATCTAATAGTCATTTTTATTTTTCATTTTGTTGTTCAAATACAATATGTATAGATTTATCCCTCAGTTATTCCCTGATTACTTATCACCCACATGTGTTATCATTTGTGAGCTTGCTTGTTTGACCCTCGTACACATAACTGCTAGGAATAACCCCATTGTTTTAACCGACAAAACCCCCTAAATCTATCCTTTTGCTATGTAGTACGCCCCTAAACCGCAATATTTTGCTACGAGGCTTAATGGTAATCCAACCAGTAGGTGCAAACCACCGCTATTGACAATATGTGGCCGTAACATTGTCTCTTCAAAACTTCATATCTATAGATGCCTGGGGTACCATAGTCATACTTAGGCCACTGGCCCAATCATAACCTTATCATAGTTCAACACATCATACCGGTTATTTTCTCATCTTAATAAGGAAAATGTCTTCATCCTATGGACAAGTCAATTATTGTAAGAGTGACCCCCTACACACTCCCGATTATTGCCTTGCTCATTTCCCCTGATATTCTTATCTCCTTAGGATTCATATAGCTTAGTAAATTAGCGTACTAACTCTGTGACAGTAGTGTCACTTTGCTTTCCGCAACATCAACCTGCCCTTATGGTGATACTTATTCCTTCTCCGTATAAGATTTACAAATCACCCAGATTCCACATCAACCTGCCCTTACATACATGGTGATACTTATTACTTACGTTGTGAAGGTCTCCTTAATAATCATTACAAAGAATTATTTTGTCTAATACTAGTGGAAGACCATTATATACTTACAAAAAAAAACATCAACAGTTTGGTTCCTCAACGCATCACTATGTCTGGGGTGCAATATTTATGAGACAAAATTTGTAGAGGGTAGTACACTAGTACACGAGTGTTCTTTGGTTTATTAGATATTGAAAGAGTGTTTATTAGACCATGGAGTATACGCTTACGCTCTTAACTACACGTAGGCATCACATCACCTAGTTTACCCTCTTCCACTCTACCTTATGCTAAGGAAATGGTTTAATCCCGCTTAATGCCTCTTTATTTAGTTATCTATATATATATATATAATATATATATATATATATATAGAGAGAGAGAGAGAGAGAGACATACATAGCATATTATGTGTGTGCAAATTTCTTAATGCTTGATTCCCTCTTTCTCTCTCCTCGTTAACTTCTTAACGCGTGAAGCTTTTAATGCCCCTTAACGCCCCGCGAGAATGGTGTGTCGGGCGTTTACGCATACTAACTAGGATTATTACCTATGGGCGTTAGAGCATACCAGACAACTTTAGACTTAGTGATTTGGACTGAAGCACTCCTCCAAATAAAGGATTCTCATTGGCCACCAAGGCTGACACATGGGGTCCACACCTCATTCTCTCTTACGCCCGCCAAGCCACTCACAAACCCACACTTAGACTATCCGGTGTGATGGTGTGGAGAAGGGGGCAGGGCAGGATCTTCACATGACGTGGGGGCACTTGCTGTTTGACCTAGCTTTAGTTTTGTGGGGTTTTTAAACAAACTAGTCGTTATAGTATAATTAAAAGAAATCTTTAAATTCTATTATATATAGATATTTACTCAACAACCAATATCTTCACACAAGCAACTTCTATCACCCTTAATGTAACAACCTTCATAGAATTTCCCGAGCCATTCATACATGATAACCCGAATGCACGCGACGAGAATCGACATGAATAACGAAAAATGGACGCGATTGGATGAATTTTCAGCAAGGGACACGTGTCACCCCGGTCGCCACATGGCAGGCCTATATTGGTGACAAGGCAGTCCTAGCCCTACCCGACTGCCCAAATGCGTCACGGAGGACCAGGGCCTTCCCGCGCGGCGGGCGGGAGCAGTCAGTCAAGGTGATATAAGGGCTGGTCTAGGACTTTTCCAACTCGCTTACTCTCGACTTCTGAATCTCAAAACTCTTCTTCGGTATTGGTATGTTTAAAACCCTAATCACTTGTATGATACCATGTCCGAGTTAATCAGAAAACCAACCAACGAACACCAAAGCTCTGCCTGAATAAGGTGAGTCTTTGAGAACCTACGTTGTGGTTTTGATCTCATGATTATTATTAGGTTTGATTTGGTTTTACACTAATACATGTCATATTCTATGCATTTAGGATCTTAAACCAGGAGGCTTGAAAACCCTTAAATTTATAAGGTAAGACATTCACTTTTTCCTTACAACAATGTTTTCCAGAACCCTAAAAGTTTTTTTTTCCAATTTTACATCACATTTACAGTGATTAAGTCTTTGTACTCTTACGGAGAAACTACTGTCAGTATGTGGGGTTTTATATACATTACTTTAACTGCATTTCTAATTGGACATAACGCCCAATAGTAATATGATCACGGTCACAGATTCGGTCAAGTGACAAATACCAGTGGGTAATTGCTGATCATAAGTTTTTAAACGCGTTTTAGGTGGATTCTATGAAAGGAATGGAAATTGCTACAAGATACAGAAGACTTAAATAAGTGGCTATTACACCTGAATAAAGAAATGTGTTTTCTGATTAAGGGTTTATCCCTATTAAAACCTTTTATGTAATTATGGTTTTACCTACAAATTATGAAATAAAACTCTGATGTTTTTGCTAACACACGATCTTGATGAAATTTCCGCTACCAAGATTTTTAAAAAACACTTATACCACTTGAAACCGTGTGGAAACCACTACGGCTTCTGCCACCTCAAAGTTACGCCATAAGCAGGCCCACCAAGTATCTTACCACGCATACGTGGAAAAAAATACAAAGACGCTACTCAAGCGAGAGTGTCAAGTGCAAAGTGCGTCATTGAAGCGCCACATTGCGGCCATAGCCCACGTCTCGTATGTAACATCCGTCAAAAAACGGATTTACCAAACCCGCTCCGTTTATCAACCGAACAGTCAGTCAAAAATTTCGTTGCGAATTAAATGCCCAAAATAATTTTAAACGATACATAATTAATTATTATACGGGAATATATATTTAGTTTTTGAAAAACTGTTGAAAATCGCAAAATAAAAATAAAATGTTCCAGCCGGGTTTCGAACCCGGGTCAGTCGCCGAATCGGTTCAAAGACTTATCACTTAACACACAAACCACTGCGCCACTTGTTTTGTTTGTTATATATTGAAATCATTTAATTCATAAAGTGACGTTACGAATTCAAAATCGGCGCCCAATAGTTCAGTCGTCGGAATCCCGGAAATCTCGCGAATATTTAACGACAACTTACGTTATAACGTAAACCATTACTAAGACATCGGTTATAACCGACGTCTGAGTCCACGACCAAAGTTATAACCGCCGGAGTTTTTATAATTTACGAATACAGTCGGAAATCAGACCAGGTTCTTCGACGTTTTGCTCTATAAATTCACCCACAACCCACGGCAAACCTTTTCGCTCAAAACCACACTTTTTCTCGGTGTAATTCCACTCGCCGGAATTAATCTGTTCGTCGCCGGAAAACCGGTTCCTCCATTTCCGAGCCTTATTGGACCTCCTAAGCTTATACCGAAGTCACCCACAAGCTTTGCAAGTTTTCTGAAGTTTCTCTGCTGCAAGACACCTGACGCCGGAGCTAATTTCTGTCGCCGGAGTTCTGCCGGAAAACAGAGAGTCCAGTCGGTATACCTCTTCGCCTAAATTCTTTTTCTTTTCACTCATATCTCACCTTAATGAACTGTAAGACGCTAAGGAACCTGAATAAAACTTGAACCAGTCAGACTTTACCTCTGGTTATATTTCAGCGAAGAAGACGAATTAACTGTATCACATAAGTATAATTTAAATCAACTTATTAATCGGGTTAGACACACAGTCCAGCGGTGGACTGTGTGCACATTAAGCATACAAACGTCTCGAGTTCGAATCCGGTTTCACACACGTCGCCTTAATAAAAATCATTTTTTTGTTAAACTGAACCGGAGTCGCCACAAATATATGCTAAGTATATTAATAACCGGAATAATAACCAAGTTAGACACACAGTCCAGCGGTGGACTGTGTGTATGTTTATATCACAGGTCACGAGTTCGAGTCCTGTCTTCTGCACCGACTCGGACAATTATCTATTCTTTTTAAATAAGGTAGATAAGGAAATAACTAATTTGTATTTAAGTATAATAAAAATCGGATTATATAACATGTTAAACACACAGTCCAGCGGTGGACTGTGTGTTAGTTTAAGCCACAGGTCCCGGGTTCGAGACCTGTGGAGTGCACGTCCGATTCGCTTAAACTGTTTTTAAAAATAAAATGATTTTCGGTTTAAACTAATTAATATATATATGTAATTAAAATCAGATATATAACGGGTTAGACACGCAGCTCAGTTGGTAGAGCTGCGTGCACGCGTACGGGAGGTCTCAGGTTCGAGCCTCACTCAGCGCACTTGTATTCCGATTCGAACCGGTTAACGGTCAGGTCAACGGTCAACGGTCAGGTCAACGGTCAGAAAAAAATAAATTTTTTTATTTATTTTTATTTAATTATTTTAATTAAAAATCAATTAAAAATACTTAAAAATAACATTTTTAAGGTTAGAAAATAGCCTCAAACTCACAAAAATACACCCAACAATCCTACTAAAATAGATTAATAAAATCCGCTTACTTACCAAACCATAATGCGATTTATCTAGGTTAAACTCACTCGTGGTTAAAACCACTTCGCGTGCATTCAACATCATCAACCGAACGCACCCACGGTGAGTGAATCTTACAACTCCCCCTTTTAAATTACACGTTTTGGGGTGTGTCATGTGTTATAAAAATAATTAACTTGTTTATTTAAACTTGTGCCATACCACATCATGATCTAAACTTAGATTGATTATATTGTTGTGATTACTTATTTCCTTTTGCCAAATCATATGAAACTCATTCATTAAGCCCATCAGTTTCTCGTGGGAGACGAGTTGAACAACGCGTGCTTCAAATCAAATTCATTATTGTTCATGTGTGTATCATTGAGTTTATATTGGTTGTAGTTGTGTCATTCATATTATCATGTTATGCAAATTATTCATTAGGCCCCTCAGTTCCTCGTGAGAGACGAGTTGAGCATCGCGTGCCTCTAAATGTTCCATTATTGATCATGTGTGTTTTTATTTAATATCTTATGATTGTTGAATAAGTTTTACATCTATTTTTATTCATGTTTGGTTGTGCACATATTTCATAATCAATTTAAATAAACTTGTTCAAATGTTTTCCATAGGATTCACTCGCCAACTTTATGTTGATCCAAAAACCCTTTTACACATGATACAGGTGAACAGGTTGAAGCAAGGAAAACATAGGATATGCCTTAGAAGAGAACAAAGAAGCTTAGATTGATAGTTAGAACATGTTGTAACATTTATTGTAAATTTCCATTAAATTGTAATTAATGAATATGAAACGCATAATAAATGTCATGAGCTTTGATGATAACCCAATCATGCCCCGATCACCTTTTCCGCTGCGGGTCGGGGTGTGACATCGTACACGAATTAGGGCGCCTCACTCCTTTAGGGTCTACACTAGTGTTTTCTCAAAAGTAAATAGTAAATACGGAGTGCTACTCCTTATAAACCATTTCAAGTTTTGTCATCTCATCTAAGTGGGATAAAATGACAAAGCTCAATCCATTTTTTTCATCTTTGGTTGTTCCAACCATACACCTTCGAGCATCGGTATCTCATTCAAATATTTATTTTAAACATAGTTTAGTTCGTTATGATGCCCTCACAATGTAGAATACGAAGACACAAACAAATATTTATATAAAACATATATAAATTTAATTATTGGTGTCCAAAATATTTAGTGAAAACATTCATTTTCACTAAATTTTCCAACACTAGCTTCAGGTTGCCCTATACAAATGAAAATACAACATGGTTAAAATTCAACTCAACTTTCAATTACAAATTTAAAGAATAAAAAGAAAAACATAAAAAGGTCGTTGTTGGGATTGATTCCTATACAAAGGAACAAATGATATAAAGCCAAATACTCTATCCGCGGTTTGGTCCAACTATTAGAGCCTACAGACACTAATCACCTAAACTCTGTCTTCCTAAGGTCTGCTTCCTTACATTATCTGCTACAACAAAATGCCAAAGGTCTGCCAGAAGATAAGAAGCAGATGATAGTCATTAGTGTTTTACTTTTATTAGTTTAATAATCAATGTAACAGTGATTTGCACTATCAGATGATAGATAGCAGAGTTTCTAGTTAGTTTTTTGTTTGTTAAATGTCACTATCTACCCTGACGTCATCGAAAGATACTCAGTGGTTAGATAGTTAGTATAAATAGGTGAATCGTTGTAATAGTTAAACTTGTCTATTAAAAGATCATTCACCAATCATCTTCTCTGAGTTTTTTGTACTGTCAAACTGTTGTAATTGGCTGAGGGGGAGTTTGTGAATCACATGCAAAGCTTATAAACTTGAAAGCATGATGATGAAGAAAACAAACGACCTTTACTTGTAATAAAGTTTTCCATCTTATTCCGCTGCATTTACTTTTAATTCAATCATATTTCCATTATTTGAAACAAAAACTACAAGTAAATCAAACTCAGATCCTAACAATTGTTCCGGTTCACCAAACAAAGCCTCAACCACTCCACCACTCACACCACATATGAAGGAACCTGGAAACACAAAGCATTTAAGCTTTGTTTCCGGGTCGGAGCCAGACACAAAGGAGGGCGGCAGCAGCGGGTTTTGGGTGGGATTGGGTTGGTTTTTTTGAGTTTTTCATAAACTTTTAACACTTAATAACCCACCTAAACTCACCTAACAACTAACCTAACTCATCCCTATAAAAACCACCTCTAATCCAAGCATTTTTACACTTTAATCTCTCTCAAATCACTCTCAAATCACCTCAAGATCCTTGCAACATCTATACCTCTTACAAAAGTGAGCATATCTTGCTCATTTCTTAACCAAATCATCTCATTCTTCTTCCTACTTGCTTGAATAAACTTTGGGTTGAATTCCTAGGGTTCTCCATAGAAAATCCAGACCTGAAAATGCCCCAAAATGTCCAAGAACTTTCTGTTAAGGTTTAACTTTTCAAAAACTTGTTTAATCTCATACTTTTCTCATTCATCCTAGTGTTCTTGAGCTCCTAATCACATAAATGATTATGGGGACTAACCTAGGTTGTTAAACATGTAAATAGGAGTGTTTAAACACTCCAAACTTTTTGTTTTTGAAGAGCATTGAGCTCACAAGTGATGCAAGTTCTTAGCTTGTTCATGTGTGTCTACCAAGGAAGCTAGGGCTATCCTAACTTGAGACCACACATCACTTGATGATTTTCATCAAGATCCCAAGCTAGTTTGCTAGACCTAAAAGTGTCACAACCCCGCAAAGTCGTTGACAAGTGTCCTCGTGCGCTCGCCGGGTTGTTTTATACTTTGCTATTGTATTAGTGTCGCCTTATTCATGTTATTTACTTTCTTGTATATTATTATCTTGTTCTAAGACCCTCCTTGTTACCTTTGGTGACTCGTGAAGTGGTGAACAATCTTATGAGGTCCAAAGTGGATGGTTAATCCTCCCACCTCCTACTTGACTTACATGATAATAAGAGGTTCCAAAGTGGATGGTTCATCCTCCCACCTCCTACATAATTATATAACTATGTGGAACTATGTTATAATCCTAAAAACCGAAACCTTGATAATGATTTTATACTCAACTATCAAGTTATTAAATTAACACTAAAGTATGTAATTCCTTGTCACGATTCTAATAGGTCCCGAACCTATGAAATCACATCCAACTCGTAAGAGTTACTATAGTGTCAAGAACGAGTATTACATCTTAGTGAATACTTTCGTATCATAATACTTTATCAAACTTATTTTTAATCAAGCTCGTAATACTCCTAATCTCCCGTTGAATCTCTATACACATACGCCTTGTTTCCTCTTGTAGGATAATTCGGCGCCATCCTCGAACCAACGTCTTCACGGATTGTCAAGTGTAGAAAAACTAACAAACCGTGAGTACACTCGACCCACTTTTGTTTATAACACTTTTGGGTGTAACATGTTTTACATATACAAAAATCATGAACACTTAAACTTTATGAAACGCACAAAAAATCTTATACACATGAATACTTGAATCTTATACTTGATGCTTGTCTTGGATATTCGCTATGCTATGCTTTAGTCATTAACTATTTTTAGCCTTCGTTTGACATGCTTAGCGCTATAGGAATTCACGCATCCACGTCCATCGTGTTATTCGTGAGGTCGTGTTAAAACATCGTGATTGCGTTAAGGGTTTGATTATTGTATTGCATGCCTTGATATTGCTCTTGTATAGATTTAGTTGCCATGAGGATTGTTTAAAATTATTCGTATACGTATGTTATGCCTAAACTTGTGTACTCGCCTTTGCTTTCGCATTGACATTATTTTAAAACATGTTACAGGTTGAATGAGATGATGCTATGAAAACAATATAGCAAGGACTAGATACACACAAATTAGACGTTAGGTTTAATGTTGATGTATCAATTTTGTTATGACTTTGCAAATGTTATGTTGTTTCTTTGTTTTGTTACATTGATGTTTTGACAATTTTAATGAAATGAAATATGGTTTAATTAATTATTGTCACTTATTAATGTTGTGAGCAATGAGCAATCTCATTTTCGTCTCATCCCGATGTTTCCGCTATCGGTTGGGGTGTGACAGATTGGTATCAGAGCCATAACTATAGGGATTTAGGTAGAATTGCCATGTTCGACCTAGTCTATAGTTTAAGTGTCCCATTTTGACCATTCCTATATCATGCTTAAAATTTTATTCTTCCTACTTGCTTCTTCCTTATCTTTTTGGTCCTAATGTTTATAACATGCCTTTCCTAAGGAATTTTACACAATATACACTTGAAGACACTCGTAATGCAAACGAGACGATTTTCACCAAGATAGACCCAATGGTCAACAATTTTGGTGAAATCCCTCATTCCGCGTATTCGTTTTTTCACGAAGTTACGCCATCAAGCTAGGAGTGATATCCACATCTTGATGGAAAAATTCCGTTTCATACTCTAGTGGTCTTACAAACGAGTCGGAATTTGCTCCTCGTTAAGTAAGAAACAAACCACACCTAGGGTACGATTTTGTCAAGTTAGGGGTGAAACCCGCACCTTGTCAACTAGTCCCGTTTCTCGATTTTCAATCTCGCGAAAGTCTCGACTTTTCGATCGGTTAGAGACGTGTAGTAACTGGAAGGGTAAAATGCCGTTAATCGCTTCTCGACTTGAGCGTTTTACCTATAGGCCAAAGTACGTTTCTCTAATTTGAAAGGATCTTCAATTCACTTTGGAATAGTTGACGTTTCTCTACCCGAAACAATCCTATGTTTTAATGAGCCTATCTTTTATGTTATCTCAATTTTTGTGTGATTTTATACTTGTTACCTTATTCATTTCGAACCGTTACACATTTCGCACATTTATCGCAAGAAAAAACCATACTAATTATCATGAACAAACTAAATTTATACTCTTTATTCGTATTCATATGTGATTATACATGTCATACTTGATGAATTCATGCAAGCTTTGTGAAACATACTTGATGAACCCATGCATCTTACGTGAACCGTATGTGAACCTTATTTATACTTATACACGCAAAAACCTGTTTTCTTTTTATTACGATCAAGTCTCATGCTTTTTCCTTGTTTACAATCCGTTAGATGCCTCCTTACCGTACCTCGTTGAATCGCCCCAATAAGTCCAAGAAGACAGATTCCAAGAAGGAATCCAACAACGAGGACTCGATATCGAAGCAAGAACTGATTGGGCTCGTTTCGGAGCAAATGGCCGGGCAAATGGCTAAGATCATACCCGACATTGTTAGCCAAATCCACACCATACACGCCGAAGCCACACCTAAATCATCCGCTGATTCCAAAGCCGATACCCCCAAACCATCTTACCAATTCAAGCATTTCATGGCTTGTAAACCAGTGGAATTCACTGGCATGGACGGTGTTACCACCATGATCAATTGATTTGATTCAATGGAGCTTATCTTCCTTCAGGGCGGCTGCCCTGAGGAACTCCGAACCTTTAATGCCACTGGGGTCTTTCGCAAGAGAGCCCTCGAGTGCTGGACCACCAAACGAAACACGCGTGGCAATGAAGCGGCCCACGTGATGCCTTGGGAAGAGCTTAAGGAGCTCATGAAGGAGCAATTCTGTCCTCCTCACAAGACCCAGAAACTTGAAAACGAGTTATGGAATCCCATACAACAGGGGAGTGACGCTGAAGGATTGATCGCTCGCTTCAAACAGTTAAGTATCATTTGCCCTGGGCAAGTCGATACTGTTCCCAAGTCAATCGCCAAGCTCATCCTTTGCCTCTCATCGGTGATCATGAACCATGTCGCCACAGCCAACCCGAAAACCATCGAGGAAGCCTATGCCATAACCATCCAGCTCAACCATAATTGCATCCTTCAGGGGGCCTACGAAAAGGTCCCTACGAAGCATGCGCACCAAGCCGTTTCCAAAACCACCGAATCACCTACCCCTCCAGCCAAAAAGCCCCACAACAAGAACAAGAGGCGGAAGGCTTCTTCTCAGAACAACGTGGTCGTCACTCTGCCTAACCCAGCACCCCTAAATGCCATCGCCACTACCCAAAACAGCAGCCAACCCGCACGTGGTTACACTGGCCCCCATCCTTAGTGTACTACTTGCAACTACCACCATCCCGTCAGTAGCCCATGTCGAAAATGTGCCAACTGTAATAGGTTGGGACACCTCTCCAACTTTTGTCGCCTACCCCAGAGCCAGCAAACCCTAGCCATGTTACCCAATCCTAACCCTAACCCAAACCCAGACCGTCAAGCTCAAGCGACTCCTGCTCGAACTTGTTACAATTGTGGCGATCCTAACAATTTCGCCAACGTTTGCCCGAAACGCACCAACAACCAGCAACAGCAGCAGACTGAGCCTGCAAAAGGACGAGCTTTCGTTCTCACCTCAGCTCAAGCCCAAAGCTCGAATGACGTCATCACTGGTACGTTCCTTGTGAACCATATCTATGCTACTTGCCTGTTTGATACAGGCGCAGATAGAAGTTTTGTGTCTGATGAATTCGAACCCTTGCTTAAGTGCGGACGAACTAAAATGCTTAATCATTTTGTTGTCGAAGTCACTAATGGCAAGACCATCTCTGTTGACTCCGTTCTTTCTGGTTGCTCTCTAGTCTTAAACGATCATAAGTTTTCCATCGACCTCATACCTATGCAAATGGGTAGTTTTGACATCATAGTATGCATGGATTTACTTAAGCGAGTACGTGCCGAAATTGTTTGTTCCGAGAAGTTCATTCGTCTTCCCCTACCTCAAGGTGATTCCCTACACATCTATGGCGAGAAGCCTTCTAAAGGCCTTAAGCTAATGTCGTGTATCCGAGCTCGCAAATACTTACGCAAGGAATACTTTTCCTTTTTGGCCCATGTTGTGGAAAAGAAATTCAAAGGCCCAAGCCTAAGTGACGTTCCTGTCGTTTGTGAGTTTCCTTCTGTTTTTTCCCAAGGATCTTCCTGGTCCTCCGCCTCCTCGAGCTGTTGATTTTCGTATTGACCTCATTCCTGGCTCAACTCCTGTTGCGAAGGTTCCCTATCGTTTAGCACCTTCGGAGATGCAAGAGTCATCGAGGCAACTTCAAGAACTTCTTGATAAAGGCTTTATACGCCCTAGCACTTCTCCTTGGGGCGCTCCCGTACTCTTCATCAAGAAGAAAGATGGATCATTTCGCATGTGTATTGACTATCGTGAGCTAAACAAGCTCACAGTCAAGAACCGCTATCCTCTTCCTCGCATTGACGATCTCTTCGATCAATTACAAGGCGCAACTTGCTTTTCAAAGATTGATCTCCTTCTGGTTATCATCAACTTCGGGTTCTCGAAGAAGGTGTACCTAAAACCGCTTTCCGCACACGATATGGACACTATGAGTTCGTGGTCATGCCTTTTGGTTTGACTAACGCACCCGCGGTATTCATGGACCTTATGAACCGCGTGTGTAAGCGTTTCTGGATCGTTTTGTCATTGTATTCATCGACGATATTCTCACCTATTCCAAAACGAAAGAAGAGCATGGACGACATTTGCGTCTCATTCTTCAGCTTTTGCAAACCGAACGTCTTTATGCCAATTCTCCAAGTGTGAATTTTGGTTAAAAGAGGTTCAATTCTTGGGTCACACCGTCAACGAACTCAGTATTCATGTTGACCCTGCAAGAGAGAAGCTGTTAAGAATTGGATTGCACCTAAGTCGCCTTCTGAAATTCGTTCGTTCCTTGGCTTAGCTAGATATTATCGCTGTTACATCTCGAAGTTTTCAAAGATCGCTGTTCCTTTGACTTCGTTGCCTCAGAAAGATAAACTTTTTGTTTGGGGTCTCGAACAAGAGGAATCTTTCCAAACACTCAAGGACAGGCTTTGTAATGCTCCAATCCTTATTCTTCCCGATGGAAACGACGACTTTGTTGTGTATTGCGATGCCTAGAACCAGGGTCTTGGTTGCGTTCTCATGCAACGAGACAAAGTAATCGCGTACATGTCAAGGCAACTCAAAATTCATGAGAAAAACTATACTATGCACGACCTTGAACTTGGTTCGGTTGTTTTTGTGTTAAAGATTTGGCGACACTACCTTTATGGTACCAAGTGTACGGTCTTCACCGACCACAAGAGCCTACAACATATCTTTAACCAAAAAGAACTCAACATGTGTCAACGCCGTTGGGTAGAATTGTTAAATGACTACGACTGTGATATTCGCTACCATCCTGGCAAAGCGAAAGTCGTGGCCGATGCACTTAGTCGTAAGTCTCATGTTAAGAGTGTTCGTTGCTACCAAATCGTGGGAAAACTCAACGAGTTGATTCGACAAGCATAATTTGCCGTCATTAACGAGGGTAACCTCGATAACGAGTTGAATTGTGGAGTCGAAAACCCACTCGAAGCTAAGCCCGATCGTATTCTTTACTACCACAGTCGCATTTGGATTCCCGATCGTCTCAATCTTCGAAACACCTTAATGGATGAAGCTCACAAATCCCGATACTCCGTTCATCCTGGAGCCGATAAGATGTACCATGATTTGTGTACATCCTATTGGTGGCCTGGAATGAAACGTGATATCTCTCTTTACGCGTCTAAATGCCTTACGTGTTCCAAAGTCAAGGCAGAACATCAACGTCCCTCTGGTTTGCTCGAACAACCAGAAATTCCTGTCTGGAAATAGGAGAGCATAGCCATGGATTTCATCACAAGATTGCCTCGTACTCCTTCTGGTCATGACAGCATTTGGGTTATCATTAATCGTCTGACGAAATCGGCTCAGTTCCTTGCCATTCGTGAAGATTACAACGTCGAGAAATTGGCTCGTATCTACATGGATGAAATTATTAGTCGTCATGGTACTCTTCTTGATATTATTTCCGATCGCGATGCTCGTTTCACTTCTCGCCTTTAGCAAACTTTCCAATCCGCCCTTGGCACTCGTTTGAATCTTAGCACCGCTTTTCATCCTCAATCTGACGATCAGACCGAGCGTACTATCCAAACCCTAGAGGATATGCTTCAATCATGCGTAATCAATTTTGGCGGCAACTGGGATTCGCACTTACCCTTGGTAGAATTCTCATACAACAACAGCTATCATGCAAGTATTCAAATGGCTCCATTTGAAGCATTGTATGGTCGCAAGTGCTGTTCGCCTATTTGTTGGCACGAGATCGGAGACATACAACTCACCGGTCCTGAACTTATACAAGAGACGACGGACAAGATTCTACAAATACGTGATAATCTCCTTAAAGCTCGAAGCCGACAAAAGAGCTATGCTGATAGAAGACGCAAACCTTTGGAATTCAACATAGGAGATCACGTACTTCTCAAGGTTTCACCTTGGAAAGGTGTTGTTCGTTTTGGTAAGAAAGGCAAGCTCGCTCCTCGCTATGTGGGTCCTTTCAAGATTCTCGAAAGGATAGGCAAGGTAGCGTATCGACTGGATCTACCTCAAACGCTCAGCAACGTTCATCCTGTGTTTCATGTTTCAAATTTGAAGAAGTGTCTAGCCGAAGAAGGACTTCAAGTTCAACTTGAAGATCTTCAGATCAACGATACTTTGCACTTTGTGGAGAAACCGATCAAAATCATGGACCGAGGAACCAAGCAACTGAGGCGCAGTCATATTCCTATCGTCAAGGTTCGATGGGAAGGTAAACGTGGTGCCGAATTTACTTGGGAACTTGAGAGCGATATGAAGACTAAGTATCTGCATCTCTTCGCTACGTCTTCCTAAATTTCGGGACGAAATTTCCTAAAGGAGGGGAGACTATAACGCCCCGTGTTTCTATACTTCCTATATTTGGAAACCTTGTGTCGTACTTCTAGTTTTAGTAAGCGTTGTATCTTGTATTCGTCTTTCGTTGTAAACCGAGACTTGGATCGTAATGAGAAACTCGTATTTTATCCATATTATGTTAATCATAGTCATGTTACACTTATACTTGTTCATACTTTAATCATGTAAACGTATTCGTGGCACTCTCAATCGTAAACGTGTGATAACTTGCAAACATGGTATGTATGCGTAATCGAGCCTTAAGCGTGAAACTCGTAATCGTTAAACTAAATTCGTTACGAAAATATAATTACCTATTAATTTATTAAGTTAATTAAATTAATTAATTTCTTTTTACAAAAAATTAAATGCTAATTATATATATATATATATATATATATATATCTTTCTTTAATAAAGCCCAAGGTTTAAAGTGTAATTCTTGGATTCTCAAACTACAGGGGCCATTCTTGTCATACATATAAACTGATTTAATGAGCTTTTAAATAAAAATAATAATAATTCAACAAAAACCGGATCCGCGGGACTCGAACCCGGGACCTCCGGTTCACCAAATAAAGCCTTAACCACTCCACCAGTCACACCACATATGAAGGAACCCGGAAACACAAAGCATTTAAGCTTTGTTTCCGGTCGGATCCAGACAGCGGGTTTTAGGCGGGATTGGTTTGGTTTTTTGAGTTTTTTATAAACTTTTAACACTTAATAACCCAGCTAAACTCACCTAACAACTAAGCTAACTCATCCCTATAAAAACCATCTCTAATCCAAGGATTTTTACACTTTAATCTCTCTCAAATCACCTCAAGATCCTTGCAACATCAGATTTTCGAGCAGATTGTATACCTCTTACAAAAGTGAGCATATCTTGCTCATTTCTTAACCAAATCATCTCATTCTTCTTCCTACTTACTTGGATAAACATTGGGTTGAATTCCTAGGGTTCTCCATGGAGAATCCAGACCTGGAAATGCCCCAAAATGTCCAAGAACTTTCTGTTGTGATTTAACTTTTCAAAAACTTGTTTAATCTCATACTTTTCTCATTCATCCTAGTGTTCTTGAGCTCCTAATCACATAAATGATTATGGGGACTAACCTAGGTTGTTAAACATGTAAATAGGAGTGTTTAAACACTCCAAACTTTTTGTTTTTGAAGAGCATTGAGCTCACAAGTGATGCAAGTTCTTAGCTTGTTCATGTGTGTCTACCAAGGAAGCTAGGGCTATCCTAACTTGAGACCACACATCACTTGATGATTTTCATCAAGATCCCAAGCTAGTTTGCTAGACCTAAAAGTGTCACAACCCCGCAAAGCCGTTGACAAGTGTCCTCATGTGCTCGCCGGGTTGTTTTATACTTGGCTACTTGGTATCTAGGCGTCGCCTTTACATTCATGTTATTTACTTTCTTGTATGTTATTATCTTGTTCTAAGACCCTCCTTGTACCTTTGGTGACTCGTGAAGTGGTGAACAATCATATGAGGTCCAAAGTGGATAGTTAATCCTCCCACCTCCTACTTGACTTACATGATACTAAAAGGTTCCAAAGTGGATGGTTCATCCTCCCACCTCCTACATGATTATATAACTATGTGGAACTATGTTATAATCCTAAAAACCGAAACCTTGATAATGACCTTATAATCAACTATCAAGTTATTAAGTTTAACACTAAAGTATGTAATTCCTTGTCACGATTCTAATAGGTCCCGAACCTATGAAATCACATCCAACTCGTAAGAGTTACTATAGTGTCAAGAACGAGTATTACATCTTCGTGAATACTTTCGTATCATAATACTTTATAAAACTTATTTTTAATCATGCTCAAATACTCCTAATCTCCCGTTGAAACTCTATACTCATACGCCTCATTTCCTCTTGTAGGATAATTTGGCGCCATCCTCAAACCAACGTCTTCAGGGATTGTTAAGTGTAGAAAAGACTAACAAATCGTGAGTACACTCGACCTACTTTTGTTTATAACACTTTTGGGTGTAACATGTTTTACATATACAAAAATCATGAACACTTAAACTTTATGAAACGCACAAACAATCTTATACACATGAATATTTGAACCTTATACCTTATGCTTGTCTTGGATATTTGTTATGCTATGCTTTAGTCATTAACTATTTTTAGCCTTCGTTTGACATGCTTAGCGCTATAGGAATTCACGCATCCACCTCCATTGTGTTATTCGTGAGGTCGTGTTAAAACATCGTGATTGCGTTAAGGGTTTGATTATTAGTATTGCATGCCTTGATATTGCTCTTGTATAGATTTAGTTGCCATGAGGATTGTTTGAACTTATTCGTATACGTATGCTATGCCTAAACTTGTGTACTCGCCTTTGCTTTCGCATTAACATTATTTTAAAACATGTTACAGGTTGAAGGAGATGATGCTATGAAAACAATATACCAAGGACTAGATACACCCAAATTAGACGAGGTTTAATGTTAATGTATCAATTTTGTTATGACTTTGCAAATGTTATGTTGTTTCTTTGTTTTGTTACGTTGATGTATTTGACAATTTTAATGAAATGAAATATGGTTTAATTAATTATTGTCACTTAGTAATGTTGTGAACAATGAGCAATCTTTTTTTCGTCTCATCCCGATGTTTTCGCCATCGGTTGGGGTATGACACCACTTATCTGGAAGAAATTGATATTTTACATCAGCTGGCACTTTTGAGTATTAGAGCAAGTAAATTTTACAAAAGGACTGGTAGAAAGTTTCATGGATTGCATGGGCGGTTAAAAGTAGGTTTGGATAAATCAAAAATTAAATGTTATAAGTGCAATAGGTTAGGACACTTTTCCAGGGAATGCGGATCTCAAATTGCAGGTCCAATTGTGACTCACCCAGGCCCAAGACCTCAAAGCACTGCTCACTATTCCCATTATACCCCTGCACCACAAATGCAAAACACTGCTCCTTATGCACATCCTGCTACCATTGTTCCTGTCCATTATACTATTATACTCAAACACCTGCTCCACACATTATGTCCAAGCACCACCTCAAGTGCATGTGCAACAAGCTCCACATGTCAGTCAAACGACTCAAACCACTGCTCCTGCAGAGGTTAACCAACAGAGCTTCTTTACACAAGTCTTTGTTGATTGGAGTAGTTTGCCTGAGAATTTATTAGATGAAAACTTTTCTCTAATGGCTAAAAATGATTTTGAAAATGAAAATATTTGTTTAATGGCCTTACAGACTGTAGTTGAAGGTGATGAGTCTGAGGAACAAGTGTCAAAAATTGATGTGGTTCAAAGTTGTGATGAAGCAGTGGTTACACCAGTGGTTCCACAAAACATTGTTGATGTAGAAAAGCTTCTCTATCTGACCCATGGGATACAAAAGTATGTAAAGAAGATTGTGATTGTACTCTCATGGCTGCTTCCAAGGTATCACCTCAGATCCTTAAAGATCTTTGTTCAGAAAAATGTATAATAGATTTTGCTAATATTAAACAGGTGAATGAAAACCTTAGGAACAAAATCTTTGAAAATGAACTCAACTTTGAAAAACTTATCAAAGAGTTGAAAATAAAATTGAGTTCAAAAGATTCTGAGATAAGTAGCCTGAAGCATGAAGTCAGCATAACCAAGGACCAACTCCAAACTATGGTAGATAAATACCAAGTTTGCAAAAAGGAGTTAGAAACTACCCATATCACATGTCAAAATGGGTAGAATCTTCCAAAGGTTTTGAAATTAAGCTGGACAAACAGATCAAGAGTAACATAAAATTTGGTGTTGGTTTTTAAAAACAAGTCACTGAAAATGTTGCAAAAATTGATTTTGAAAAGGTTGAAATGGTTCCAAAAAATTTGGCTGGAAATGAGATAAAAATCACTGATAAAAATGGTAATAAAATTTCTCTGGAAAAACATGAAGGGTCTTCAACTTTTAAAGAAATTGAGAAATACAAATTCAAACCCACATAGTCTGATGAATGTGATATTCTGGAAAATTTCAAGCTAATGGACTTCTCAACCATTGAAGGTATCAAAACACCAAAGGCTAGAATCATTCCCATCAAAGATCTTCCAGTAGAGGTTACAACATCTGTTGAGAAGAAATCAGATAAAAAGAAAATGGAAAAGATCAAACATCTGTTCTATGAATTTTGCAACAAAAGAAATCATGTCACCGAAAACTGTTTTCTTTTAAAAGCATATGACATAAACAGAACACATCTGATCCAAGTGATTCAAAATGTTTAGTGTGTGGTAAAACCAATCATTTAACTCATGAGTGTGTCTATCTTCAAACCTATGATCAAAAGGTAAAAGAGATCAAGGCAAAAGCTCTAGAGAAAGAAAGTTCAAGCTCTGCTAGAAATAAATCTAAGCAGACCTTGGAACTTGTTGAAACATCTGCCACAGAAGCATTAAAAAAAATGTCTGCTCCCAGAGAGGTACAAGTGACAAATGCCCCACCTGCAAACAAGTACCCAAGATGATATGGACAACCTGTTTATCAAAAGGTTCCGATAAGCTATGAAGGTTAAAAAAAACCTCAAAGCCCAAAGTGAACAGATATCCTCATGGTTACCAACATCTGACAGGAAATGTTTCACAATAGTGGATATAAAGCAAAACTCAAACCACTGACCATATTCCTGGATTTGAGAATGCACAATCTATAACTCCATCCAAAGCCATTCTGGCTTTGGAATCTCATCTAAACTAATTGTTTACCTATGTGCAGGGAGCTTCTACTTGCCTTGATAGTTTATGGTATGTAGATAGTGGAGGTTCCAGACACATGACAGGATGTAGAGCCCTTCTCAAGGATTTTTTTGGCTCATGGAGGGGGTGATATATCCTTTGGTAACAATTCAAAAGGGAAGGTATTGGGGTCAGGATGTGTTCAGGCTGGGAATCTCAAATTTGAAAATGTTAACTTAATTGACAATCTAAAATTCAATCTTTTGAGTGTCTCACAAATGAGTGACAAAGGATATGGATCCTTCTTTACAAAGAAAACATATCAAATTGTAGGACCAGAGGTTGTTAAAAAGATTGATCAAATCATTGTGAGAGCAAAGCACAACTTGTTGCTCATATAAGTGGCAATGTGAATGTGCTTGATATGTTAAAAGATAACCCTATGTCTAATGCGTGCCTATTCTCAGTTGCTTCCAGCAGAGAGACAGAGTTATGGCACTGGAGACTTGGGCACACAAATCTGAAAACAATCACCACACTTTCTAAAAATTGTGTTGTCAGAGGTTTACCACAAAAACAATTTACTTGTGAAGAACATTGTGTTTCCTGTTTAAAAGGTAAGCAACATAAAAGTTCTTACAAGTTAATTGAAGAGTCCAAAACAACCCAATGTTTGCAATTACTGCACATGGATTTGTTTGGCCCTGTAAAAATCATGAGTTTAATGAAGAAAAGATTTTGTTTAGTCATAGTTGATGATTTTCAAGGTTTACATGGAGATTCTTTTTACACTCCAAGGATGAAACTGCTGGTATATTGCAAAATTTTATCAAACAAGTTGAAAAGCAATATGACCTTCCAGTAAAACTCTTTAGGAGTGACAATGCGACAGAGTTTAGAAACAAGGAGTTGGATGCCTTCTGTGAGTCAAAGGGATTGCTAGGCAATTGAGTGTCCCAAGAACTCCAGAACAAAATGGGGTGGTTAAAAGGAAAAACAGAACTCTAGTTGAATCAGCAAGAACTATGCTTGCAGACTCAGGTTTACCTTTTTCTTTTTGGGCATAGGCTGTAAACACTGCTTGCTATGTTCAGAACAGAGTTTTGATTAACCCCAGGCATCAAAAGACTGCCTATGAATTGCTTTACAAAATCAAACCTCTGATCTCTTATTTCAAATTTTTTGGCTATCCTTGTTTCATTTTGAACTTAAAAGATTCTATCTCTAAGTTTGCAGCCAAAGTTGATTGTGGTTATTTTCTGGGATACTCAACCACTGCTAAAGCCTACAGAGTTTTTAACTCTAGGACCAAGTGTGTTGAAGAAACTCTGAATGTGAAGTTCAATGAACTTTCATCTTTGAAAATCCCAGCAAATCCTGCTGAATTGTTTGATTTAGATAAATTTACATTTGAAGATGTGTTTGTCAAGACTAACCCTGCAGGTACACCACAATCATCACCACAATAGCAAGGATATGATTGCATACTTCCAAACTTCAAGATCAGTCCTTCAAGCAGAGGAGCAGATGTTAGTAACAATGGTGAAAGCTCTGCTGGTTCAACAGTGGTTACTACTCAATCCTCTGCTTGCTCTCAAAATCAAAACACTGTTGATAAAAATCCATCAAATGTGGATAAAATCAACAAACACTCACATCAATACCACCCATACCACCACCTCCATTCCAATCAGAGGCTGGGCCATCAAATTCACCAACAGAGGTTAGCCCAGATCATACACATTTGCAAGCTTCACCTCAAAATGCAATTGTTCCATATCAAGGTGATTTGATTTTCCTCAAAAGCCATCCATTGGATTAAGTTATTGGCAACATAAATGAGGGAGTGCTCACAAGAAGCCAATCCCAATCCCATATCACTCACACAACCTGTCAAGTACCAAGAGGCACTAAAAGACAATAGTTGGGTAGAAGCTATGCAAGAGGAGCTCCTTCAGTTTAAAAGACAACAAGTTTGGGAACTTGTACCACTTCCTAAGGATGTTAGTCCAATTGGCACAAAGTGGGTCTTCAGAACAAAACAGATGAAAGGGGTATTGTTGTCAAGAATAAAGCAAGGCTCGTGGTTCAAAGCTACAAACAGGAAGAAGGCATTGACTATGATGAAACCTTTGCTCCTGAGCAAGGTTAGAAGCCATCAGACTGTTCTTAGCTTTTGCTGCTAACCACAACATCAAAGTGTTTCAAATGGACATCAAAAGTGCATTCCTATATGGAAAGATCAAGGAAGAAGTGTATTTATGTCAACCTCCATGATTTGAAGATGCATTCCATCCTGATCATGTTTACAGGTTAAACAAAGCACTGTATGGTCTAAAACAAGCACCAAGAGTCTGGTGTGAAACTCTATCCACTTTTCTCTTATCCATAGGCTTTTCAAGAGGTAAAATTGATAAAACCTTGTTTTTAAAATGGAAAGGAAAAGATTTGATTCTTGTCCAAATTTATGTGGATGACATCATTTTTGGATCCACATGCACTGCCATGTGTGAAGAGTTTAGAAAACTCGTGGCAGCAGAGTTTGAGATTAGTGCAATGGGTGAGTTGCAATGTTTTCTTGGTTTACAAGTCAAACAAATGCACAATGGCACTTTCATGCATCAAAATAAGTATGTCAAAGAACTACTTAAAAAGTTTGATATGGATGATTGTAAACCTTGCAGCACACCCATGGCAACTTCCAAGCTAGTCACTATTGATGGTAAAGATGACCTTGTTGATCAAACACTTTACAGAAGCATAATTGGGTCATTATTATACCTAACTGCATCAAGGCCAGACATCAGGTTTGCTGCATGTGTTTGTGCTAGATCACAGTCTCTACCTAGAAAGTCTGACCTTATTGCTGTAAAAAGAATATTCAGATACATAAAAGGTGCTCCCACACTTGGTATTTGGTATCCTGCTAATGGGAACATTGAGCTTTCAGGTTACTCAGATAGTTACTTTGCTAGATGCAAGACAACAAGGAAGTCCACATCAGGAGGTGTCCAATTCCTAGGTGATTGCTTAGTGTCTTGGCAGAGCAAAAAGCAAGTTGCAGTCTCCACATCCATTGCTGAAGCTGAATATATTGCTGCTTGCTCAAATCTTGTGGCTTCAAAATCAACTTTTGGGTTTTAGTATCACTGCTTTAAAGATTCCTCTCAAAATTGATAGTCAAGCAGCAGAAAATATCATCAAAAATCCTGTCTCTCACTCCACAACAAAACACATTGACATCAGACATCACTTTGTAAGAGATTGCTATGAAAAAGGTTTGATTTCTTTACAACATGTCCATACTAAGGATCAACTGGCAGATGTTTTAACAAAAGCTTTAGATACATCTACCTTTGAAAGTTTGATCTCTAGAATTCGAATGCTAAACATGGATTAAAAACAATTTTTCTGGTGATCTATGTGTAAATAGCATCAAAATGTTTTCAGAAACTCAAAATTCCATCATTAAAAATAGTTTAAAATTGAATTTTTCAATAAATCCTCAAAGTTTGTTCAAACCATTGATAGCATTAAAAACTGTTCGTTTAGTAAAGTCTATCCACTGCCAAAGTATATCCTCTGATAGTGTTAAACACTGTTCACAATACAGTACCCATTTTTTTTTAAACAGTGTTTTCCAAACAACTGTCTTCCATTGTCAAGCAGAGGATACACATGGTCAGACCTTATTCGTCGGTAACATGCATCAGATGCCATGTCATCATCACTTTTTCAAAACCCTATAAAAACCTTGTTTTATCTATAACAGAGTTTCCACTTTATCGTGTTGAATTCAAAAAATTCTCAAAACGATTTTCTCTCAATCATGGCACCCAAAGCGAAATCCAAAGCGAAATCTAAACTAGAACCACCACCATTCACCCTCATCATCAAAACTCCTCACAATTACACTACAATTTTTGAGAAAACCGATTCAAATACAAGATATCATCCGATGATACAAATCTTGGAGGAATCGAAATTTAAGCACATGTTAACTATCAAAGCCCCCATCTATCAAGTGTCACAACGGAAATTTTGGGCAAACGCAGAGGTTCACTCAACATCTGAGGGTGTTCCTTTTACTATCTTCTCAAGAGTGGGCAAAACCCTAATGCAAATCAGTCCACGATCCATATCTCAAGTGTTCGCATTGAATGACATGGCACATCCCGTGTCATTCCCAATAAATGAGGTACAAGCAGAGTTTCTGGAAAGGGGTTATATTGGGCAACTCAAAGGTATGACTATTTATAAACCCAACTTTCCTGCTGAGATGAGATTCTTTTTCCATACACTTTTAACTTGTCTCTCAGCAAAAACATCTGGTTCCAACGAAATACCATTGAATATACAGTATCTGGGCTGTGCTATTTTAACTGGATCAAATTTTAATTTTTCCCAGATACCATTTAATGACATTGTGACAATTTCAATAACATAAAGAAAAAGAAAAGCTTTCTTGATACATCCAAGATTTCTGAGTGTTTATCTTCATAATCAGTTACCTGAAAATGATGTTAAACAAGGTGCGGTTACTAACCCAGGCGGCCTAACTCATGAAACTTTTACAGGATTACAAATCAAGACAAAGTTTCAAAAACACAAGTAGAAGAGGAAGATCAAGTTTTACCAGAACAAAATGATCAATCTCAACCTCTTGCTATTGAGCCCACTTCTCTTGGTGATCAGGGCACTCAAACCACTGCCCTGAAACCCACACCAAAAATCTCCAAAAAGAAACCATCAAAAATTACCAAAAAGCCCACCAACCCCAAAAAGGTCCTCTAGAAGACGAGATCCCAGAGGTTAACCCAGTGACAACACAAAAGTCACCACAAAACACTGCTGCTACTTCTTCACATCAGATGTTAGAAAGATCTCAACCTGGCTTTGAAACTCCTCCTTCTTCCTCACAAAAGAAAAGGTTGTAAACACAGGGACACCAAATTATGAAGCTCTAGGATCACTTGGTTATATCTTCCACCTCCTATCTTCTAGGGAAATGTCTCTTTCTGCACCACACCCTTCACCAACAAAATCACTCCCACCTGCAATGTTGCCTTTGCTGAATACAATAGAATTGGAATAGACATTAACCAGTTCTTCTCACCAACCTATTAATGAGAATATACTCCAACAAGTGACTGGGTTTGATTCTCTATTCTTTGCTAGCCCATCAGTAGCAACTGAAGAGGATACATCCCTTGGGTTACATGTAACCCTAGGTGATAGTTGATCAAGAGCAGCCACTAAATTGCTAAACTTCCAAGTTTACCTTTGGACAGTGGTTACATACCTAAGACTCTGATGATGGCAACCACTGTTGAGGCTACTAAAGTAACATCTGTTCTAGTGGGAAGTCTCCAGTACCAAGATCAAGGGACATCTATGTTTGAAACAGGTGTTGAAAACCATGCTCATGATGATGTAGATACAACTACCACATTTGGTAGGGGTTCAGATGATCCTATTAACTTAGGTGATGAGCTAAAATATAAAGATTTAATGGAGAGAGTTTCTAACATTGAATCTTATGTGCTTGAAATTAAAGATTTATTGAAGCAGATGATAGCTACTAAGAGCCAACCCTCTGTCACAACCACTGATGATCTCAAACAAGTCTTAGACCCTCTGTTTAAACAACAAAGATATTTGCTGATCTTCAACACAAACATCAAATACAAGAAATGAGAAACATGGTTGATGCTAGATATATGGATACAGTTGCAGATATTAAGGCAATCAAGGCTCACATTCTTCAAACCACTGGTACAACTCCTCTACAGTTATCTTGGTAAACATTGATGATGCCAAATAGGGGGAGAAACCTTTACAGAGAGAAGTGCTAAAGCTTGAAAAAGATGCACGACCAACAGTGGAAATCCCTAAGCCAGATGGATCTAAAAAGATTGATGAAACAGAAAATTTCTTGGCCAGGGAAAAGTTGAAGAATAAGATGAGGGTAAGGGATGAGAGCAAAGACTTGGTCTCAACAAAGAGAAAAAGAAGAGGCTGGTACTTCCACAAAGAAGAGACCAGTTAGAAAAACCAGGCAACCAACATCCACATCTTCTAAAACTCAATCTTTGGCTACTCCAACCATTGAAACCTCTGCTCCCACAAAATCTCTTATACCTCCTCCAACAGCAAAACCAACTTCCACCTCAACAGATGTTACAACACCAGTTGTGTCAACATCTGTTGACACAGCAGAGGTTATAGCAGATGTTAACCCATCCTCTGCCATAATCATTTTTCCTACATCCACCCAACCAATACCAACACCAACAAGAATTCTTGATCATCCACCATCACCTACACTCTGGTTCAAGAGGAGAAAGATCACAAAGGTCATAAATGAAGATGAGATCATTCCTGCTCCACTTCCATTGTCGTCACAACCTCTGACCTCTACAACATTTGTTCCTCAATCTCCCATTCAAACACTTGATCAACCATTAAAGGTAGTTCCTACAGCAGTAAAATTTCCTCTTGATTTACCAGCTGTAAGAGAAGATATCAAGTCCTTCTACTTTGAAGAAAATCCTGATAAAAGACTTATCCAATCTCTGGAAGGCTATCCTAGGCCAACAAAAATTGATGAGAATCTAATACTTAAAGCCAAGCAAGCTGAGGATATAGCCAAAAGAGATACAGCAGGTAAAAGTGATAGAGAAGTGCAGAACTACATGCAGTTCCAGCTGAGCAAAGTAAGAGTTTCGGAAGATTTTGTTAAAGACTTATGCAAGAAGCTGTCTGAAATAGAAGATCAGAGTTTAAAACAAGACTACATTGAACATATCATGACCAACAAGAAATACAAGGCTACTAGGGAATAGTTCAAGGATTGGATTGTAAGTGATCTAAGAGAAGAAATAGAAAGAATGCAAGAAATGTTGAAAGATCCTTACAAAAAGCCAACTCCTCCAGACTGGAAGAAATACAAGAAATTTTTGCCTGACAGAGCTTTGAAAATCAAAAGAATGAAGGAAGAATTGATCTAGAACAATTATGGTTCAAGAAATGAGGTCATCAAATGGGGAGATTGAGAGTGGTTAACACTTATAAGAAATTTGAAGAAATAAGGAAGAAACATCCTAGCATGCCTCCTAAACCTGATTACTCATCAGAGGATGTGGTTCATAAAGCTCAACACTCTAAAAAGTCTGTCTCATCATCTGCCCCTTCCACACTAATCAATTAAAAAGGCAAGAGGAGATGGCTGAAGAAGATAAAAGAGTGTATGAACACATCAAAGAAGGAATCCAATGAATGATTGATTACCATACTGATGAAGCCAGTAAAAAGCTTGCAGAAGATCTATCACAGTTGGCAAATCAATCAACTCAACCAACCTCAACAATAAAATGCCATCCTAGAAAGCCATCAGACCCAAAAATTCTAAAGTGCAAAGTTGACAAAAACTCCCACGAATTGACTTTGCTCAAGTCTAATGGCGATGCTACCAAGATGAGAATGGAGGATGCATATGAGCTTTGTGCAGAAGACCTCCTAGAACTTATGGATCTGGTACTCGAAAAGGATGATGATGATGATGAAGTGTCTCTGAACTTTGAATTACAATTTAAAGGCCAAATCAGAGAACTTCTGTTGAGGAATAAAGACCAAAAATAAATTAGTGTTTTGGCATCATCTGTTCCAGGGGGAAATTGTTGGGATTGAACCCTATACAAAGGAACATATGATATAAAGCCAAATACTCTATCCGTGGTTTGGTCAAACTATCAGAGCTTACAAACACTGATCACCTAAACTCTGTCTTCCTAAGGTCTGCTTCCTTACATCATCTGCTACAACAAAATGCCAAAGGTCTGCCAGAAGATAAGAAGCAGAGGATAGTCATCAGTGTTTTACGTTTATTAGTTTAATAATCAATGTAACAGTGATTTGCAATATCAGATGATAGATAGCAGAGTTTCTAGTTAGTTATTTGTTTGTTAAATGTCACTATCAACCCCGACGTCATCAAAAGATGCTCAGTGGTTAGATAGTTAGTATAAATAGGTGAATCATTGTAACAGTTAAACTTGTCTATTAAAAGATCATTCACCAATCATCTTCTATGAGTTTTCTGTACTATCAAACTATTGTAATTGGTTGAGGGGGAGTTTGTGAATCACATGCAAAGCTTATAAACTTGAAAAAATGAAGAAAACAAACAACCTTTACTTGGGTAGTAAAAGTTTTCTATCTTATTTCACTGCATTTACTTTACAATTCAATCATATTTCCATTATTTGAACAAAAACTACAAGTAAATCAAACTCAATCCTAACAGTCATAATGTCTTATCAAAAGCTCATCACATAATATCCAGTCCATTCGATATTAGTTGGATTGAATGAAAGAAAGAACAAATAGGTGGGAGTAGAAGTCCAACCTAAAAATGATCGAAAAACCTCATTGACCTTAGTAGACTTTATAGTTCTAAGTCCAATGAAAACCATAATTGTACCTTAATTGGAAATTTATAGAATGAAATATACACGATTAATCGAACCTTACGTGTTGCACACCATGGAAATATAGAGAGTGAAATATACATGATTAATCGAACCTTACGTGTTGCACACCAACAAGAACATGAGCCTGAAGGTTCCCCTATCGTCTGCCTTCATAACTACAATCATCGTTTAGGTAGTTTTGTGGTTGTCGGGAGGGCGACTGTCGTTCCCCGACACCGTCATCGTCACAATCACTGTCGCCGCCAAAGACGATGGCAACCTTCTCCGCGACTCCCACTCCGTTATTCAGGTTACCATGCCACTTTCTGATCTCACTCTATAGGTACACATGCGTGGAAATCTAGAGCATAATAACAAAACAAGTACAAAATACAAATCAAAGGCCACATGTACACAATATGCAAACATAGAAAAAGAAAAATCATAATAATATCTCATGTTGTACCTTGCGTTTTGCAAGTTGTAAAAACAACTTACAAATTAAGACTATATATAAATTTGTGTAACTTAATATTTAACATTTAATCGATATAAAGTTGTAAAAACAACTTGCAAATTAAGATTATATATATAAACTAGGTTATCACCTAGGGCTGCTTCCCTACAACCACATGTTGTTAAGAACCATTTATGATTAATACATAGTAACATATTCCCTACAACCACAAATGTATCAATCAATTAAGTTGTTAAGAAACTTAATTACAAACATTATGGCAATATGGCATAGCTAATTTGTATCAAATTGCCCAAAAAAAATACTTGGTGTGTAATAACCGAAAATAATAGTAATAATAATAAACTAATGTGTTATATATATATATATATATATATATATGTGTGTGTGTGTGTGAAGTATAGAGAGAAAACCCACTTAAGTTGAAAAAATTCAAGAAAATCCTATGCAACATTTTTATTTTTTTCTAAAAGAATAGGAAATGTAAGTTGCATGTTAATGAAAGTTTTATGACAAAAAAAAAACAAAAAGCGCCGAATGTTTTTTATAAAATTTTTAAAAATTTATGTGTATACAAAAAAATGCTAAAAAACTGAATTTTTATAAATTTTTTATAAAAATCCACTCGGCGCTTTTTAACCGAAACTGAACACCATACCGACACCAAGTTCCATTCACGACTGTGCCTACTAACTATCTTTACTAAACCACTCAAAGCTTTAACCACGGAAAACATACTACTCGAAACCATTTCTAGTGAAGAAATACCAACTCCGGTGACACTTACGTGTTTTCCGACGACGTCTCTCGTAACCGAAACATGTTTTTGACCAAGGTAACCATAAACTAAATCTTTATTTTTGGCACTTTAATGTTAATCTAAAATGAAAATGGAATGTAGATTTTATTATGTAAATGTTAGTTTTGTATAAAAGATAATGAAGAAGAAGATGAACCAGTGAACTAATTAAATAATATAATTAATGAACTTGTTTGTTCATAAGGGCTCATGTAGCCCAGTTGGTTTAGCAGTTGGTTTACAACTTAGATGTCACAAGTTCGAATCCTGCTGGAGGCATATATTTTTACAAGAATTCTGATATAATTCACCAGAATCTGATGCATTTTCTGGTAAAACATCAGATTCTGATGACACATCAAATTCTGATGACACATCAGATTCTGATAACACATCAGAATTTTTGATGAAACATCAGAAATTTCATAAAAACATCATAATTTCTGTTAGATGCACTAGATTTCTTATATAATACATCAGGATTTATAAATCAAACATAAATCATCAGAATTATACATTATAATACATCTTTTCAATACATCAAAATTATATTTAAACCCGCCAGAATTCTAGTTACAACCATCATATTTCAAAATACATATCAAAAGGTGGTGTAGTCTAACGGGATAAGTCTTGGGACTCATCTTAGGTTCAAACCTTGCTGGTGACATTATTTTTATTAGATTTTCTAATTAATAATATCATATTTCTTAGTATATAATCATATTTTATAAGATAAATACAAATGATTAAGTGGCTGGTTAAAAACTTTTTACTTACAACCTTTAAGTCACAAATTCAAATCTTGTAACTAACATTTATTTTTAATTAACTTCTATTTTATTTAAACCTATATTTAATGGTTATTTACTTATTTTATTACGATTAAACAACTAAAAATAACATGATGTATTATTGGTAAAAACGAATATGAATGTACAAATATTTATTGTAATAATTATTTCTTTTAGTTTAAGGAAAACTAATATATGAAGGAGTTCTTAAACAGACTTAGACATTTAAACTAGTAATGGATTAGACAAGATTTTTCAACAAACAAATATACTTTATTAAATATACGAACACAACCTTATGAAATATATGAAAACGGTGTAGGTTTATAAGAACACACTTTGACAAGTATATATTTTTAAGACTACAAATCAAGATATAAGGTACGGATCCTTAACCCTCTCACTTTGTTATCTGGTTTGTTTGCTATAAATCCTTATTTATAATATATGTGTATATATATATATATATCGAAAACTCTAACGTCTTTGAACCTCGATTCAATTGACCGTCCATTCATTTCTTACTCTGATTTAAATTGTTATTCGGCTTGACAACATGCGATAATTTTATGATTGTATTGTGCTCACTATCTCATATTCTGATACTTATAATATTTTTTAATGTTTGTGTTATATTTATTTATAATTATTTGAGATCCGCTACCCTAAGCTCTCGGGCTCCCTCCGTGACGAAGTTATCAGTTCACGGTGTCCCTAGGTACAAGTGTGGTACATATGATTAGGGGGTGTATGGATATATCCTAGGTATGTTTCTGGAGATGGATGTCGGGTAGGCCAACCCGCACTGTCTCATGTGACACACTTTGTGGCTGTCACCTCTGTTTAGCTTATGGGTACATCCGTATGATATGATTCAGTTCAGATATTTGTTATGCTTTGTTGTGTTGTGCTTCTTGTCAGTGATATCATTTGCTATTTGAGCCTATTATTCTATACTGAGCATTTGGCTCATTCCGTATATTTTATTTCACCACAGGTTCACAAGTTACTTTGGGCGGGATGAAGAGTGAAGAATAAACCATGGGATGCTAACCGAAGATGTTTGTCACTTTTATAAAACTAATATGTATTTTTGGGCCTTAGGGCTATGAACTATATATATAGGATTCGGTTCAAATGAGAACCACCATGAGTTACGAGAACCACGAGAACTTTTTGATTCAGGGCGAGTTTGGCCAAAAAAATTGCACAAACATAGAAGAAAACATTATAAAGACATCTGTAAAAAATTTAAAAAATCGTCAAGTTAGTAGTTTTGACTGATGTAAGTTTTTTTCTTGCCTGGCGTAAATTTTATATTTAATTTTACGCCAGGCATAAAAAACTTGCATCAGTCAAAACTACCGCCTCAACAATTTTCTTTTACTTTTCTTTTAAAAATGTGTTATAATATTTTCATGTACGTTTGTGTAAAAAAAAATTGGTCCAACTCGCCCCGGATCAAAAAGTTCTCGCGGTTCTCGGAACTTGTGGTGGTTCTCATTTTAACCCATCCATATATATATATATATATATATATATGTATGTATGTATGTATGTATGTATGTATGTATGTATGTATGTATGTATGTATGTATGTATGTATGTATGTATGTATGTATGTATGTATGTATGGATGGATGGACGGACGTATGGTAAGCAGGTGCATATGGCTTTAAGGGTATGATAGTAGATTATATGTATGCAAGTTTAGAACTATGAATGGGCTTTATATGAGTGGATGTTTATAGCTAGGTTTTGTAGTTGGAATGAGTTAGGATGTAAGAGGTATGTAAAAGTTTGGATTAGATAATATGTATGCATGTTTAGAACTATGAGTATACGAATGAGCGAGATTTATATGTATGTATATGTGGTGTTAATACCTATGAGTATTCACGATGCTAATCCTAGTTGCTTTTGAGAATGAAATAAAGTGCAAGTACATTATAATTGGATCATCAAAGGATAGACACCCTGTTAGAGCTTTTGAGATTGTTGGCACTTGGTTTCATTGGGTTTTGGATTGTTTTATTATAGTTTATCATGTTCTAGAAAGTCCAGGGGTCAAAAGTGTAACTACAGGGCATGTCCCTGTAGCGGCGTATTTAGTAATCCGGCGTATTTAATAAATAGAACGCATGTCTAGATTATGTATAATGCCACTATTTACTAACGATGTGAATGTATGTGGTGATTACGGGTCGCACAAGGTTACGGATCATCATCATGAAGTGTAAGCGGTTGAAGATCGAGTCAAAGAACGTGGATTGTACGGAAGCGAGGTCATGTAGTTTAGTAGACATATGTGATGTTTTTAAATCTCAATTGAGAGCGAAGAATACATTAATTGTTAAAGTTTCAATTTAAAATAGACCTTCAAGAATGTCACAATGTCTATAACGAAAAGAAATTTCAAGCTTCGTATTTTCTGCTGCGTCTTTTAGATAAAACGTGTTAGAGTCTTACAATTGGACGGCTCAGATCATTTCAAATTCAGTTTTTTGGCCAAAATTGGCAGTTCGCGAGTGGCGATTTTGGAACCACCCACAACCAAAGAACTTTAAGCAAAATTTGATGGTTTTCTAGGCGGTGTATATGTGTTTTTCCTTTTGAGCTGGCTATTAACTTCACAGAATACCTACACCATTTTTTCCAGTTAATAATGCAATGTATAATGGAAAGTCAAGGCAATTCCATCCCACAAAGACACAATACGGTACGACAACTGCTCTCTAATAGGGTTATCACTATAGACAATGTGTAGTCAAAAGTTGTGTACTTCTAGGCCATTCAATCAGTGACCTAGATGTGAGGCCAAGCGTAATGAAGCTATTTATATAAGGAAAATCATGCTAACCTTTGTAAGAGAGAAGTCAGGTCACTTCAAATGGAGTTGTGAGGCGTAAATCCTAGATCTCTCATAGAACTAGGCAAGTGTTCCGGGGCCATAATAGACATGAATATGAGGAATAGACCAAGTCAAAGAAAGTCTTGTGCAAATGTGTATTGTCATTTATACAAATAGCCATGAATTCAAACACATCACCTTCTATTGACATGTAGTAAGCTAAGTATGCTTCATTAGGGAAGGTTCCAAGGGCAACACCTATCAATCCTATGCAAGACTCAATTGTTGATGATACTTCATCAGGTTTTGATGATAGTTTTGATCCCCATTCATGTGTGGGATTGTTGAAAAATAGGGAAAACAACGAGTTTTCACTAAGTGAAATATGTGTTTTTCACTAACTTTGGAATAAATAATTATACGTAATTTTGATTAATATACTTGTTATTTATCGGTTTTGTGTTGCATTATGTGAGAGCTACAACAAACCAAACCATGTCTAAAAATAGCTCAGATGAGTCATATATTGATGCTCAAAGCGTGTGTTTGAAATGTCAAAGTTGTGAAAAAAGATGGAACAAATGTCTTAAGAGAGTGGATGGAACTCGTCCCACAAAGGAGGACGGACAAAACTTGGAGTGATTTATAAAGAAGAGCACTCCTTAACTATTGTTTCCCAAGAACCACACACAAGTTGGACCAAAAACTTGTGAAGCGCTCTAACTCATGCACGCGCGCGCATGGCTTGGCCGATGGTAGCAATGTGGCGCACCTTGCACTTCACATCGTTACGACCTGCCTTTGTATATTTGACCTCATGCACGTAGTCAGGTATGTGGGTGGAGCCATTGGCGTGGTGTGCTAGGTAAAACACAAGTCGTCTGAGTTAAAAGGTGGCGTGGCACACATGTGTCGCTTGAACAATCCGAATGTGCAGCGTGTATGATCTTGGGGCAGACATGCAGGTTCAAACTCATGTGTCTGCATAGTGTGTCATTGGTACGTGTGAGCCTGGGTGGCGCGAAACCAGGGTGGACTGTCGTGCAATTCTAGACTAGCAGGTTTGTTCCAATTATTCAGTTCCATAGCTGCTGAACCAATATTAATTTTGGGAGTTTCAACTTGAGCTTCAGCTATACTCAAGGCGTTGGCTACATGCTAAAAACACAAAATTTTAGAGCTTCTTGAGAGACTTTGAAGACTCTCAAGAAGACTCAAACAACATACACTTTTCCAGCAACCTTAAAGGTGTTAATCAGGCTTGAAGGTCGACTCCATCAGTACAATTTGTTTTTGCTAATTTTATTTATTTATTAAGTTTATTTTATTTTTCATTAATCTTGAATTTCATTTATTAAATCGTGAACATTATCCTACAAATACTTTCATATTTATTTAGAAGAAAGGAAAAAAAAAGTGATGTTTGTAAAAATTTTAAAAATCAATTTTATTTATCTTGTTTACTACATAGTCAATGCATGTAGACACTACACATTATCTTTTTTGTATATAAATTATACATATTTTTTTCATATAACTTATACATACATTAAAACTGTTTTAGACTATGTGTAGTGATGTGACGCTTATAGCCACATTAGCCTTGGGTGCCAAACATCAGTTTTAGGCGTTAATGATGGATGCATAAATGTGATAACGAGCGTAATATTAACCATTGATCATATGTGTTTTGATGGATGAGATTAAAAGACAATAAAACAGAGTAATGATTGTGCTTTAATTAATGAGATTTTTGTTTTATGTGAGATAAGGACTAATTGGTTTACTATGACCATTAATTATTGGTCTCATTAATGATTATACTTTAATTAATAAGATTGTTTTTAATAAAAAAATTAAAAAAATTGATGTAAATGTTTACATTGTAAATAAATCACCAGAAAATGATAAAAATCAACTAAAATAAATAAAGTGAAGTCGTCATTAGTAAATGATAGTTTGCACTTCCATTGTCTGAGATCTGCATGGACACCACATGTAAAAATCCCAAATTATAATTCTACAAAAAAATTAAATATCATTTACTCCAAAATATAGCGTATACATTCCACAAAGTGACGTTTAGAGGAGCTCGAGTGGGCATTCAAGGGCGTAAAAAATTTTTCTGCCGCATTTAAAAAAACATTTTTTTACTTTCGACACCCTGCACAACTTTTTTTACATTCGCCAACGAATGTAAAAACATTTTTCTAAATGTATGTAAAACTACAAATTTACAAACGTGAATTTACAAAACATTTTATATAATTATGTTTATGCCACCGACACGTAATTTTTTATTTTTACCCTAGCCTCGGCTGTAAATTATTTTTACGCCCCGGCTGTAAATTTAATTTCCATCTCGGTTGTTTGTTTTTTACGACCGTATTGAAACAACTTTAAACTTTTTTTAGGCCTTAGTTGTAAACTTTTTTTGCCCCAAGTTGTAAACTTTTTACATAGGGTGTTACTACAAAAAAAACCCAGTGTAAAAAAAGACACATCGGTATATCTTATGTACATGGTTATTTGTTGGGTGTTATTATTTTTTTAATTTTACAAACAGTAAATTTCCCCACGGGTCGTGGGTGAAAACATTGCAGTTTTTACATGGGGCATAAAAAAGTTTTTAGGAAAAAATATTCGCATAAAAAAGCGTCGATTGTTTGGCTAGTGGTTTTTTAAACTTTTTACGACATAATTAGGGAAAATAGAGCAAATAGAAATAAATATCATTTTCGATATTTTTGTATTTTCTAAATTTCGTAATACTTTTGGTGTTTGAATTTAAAATCTAAGTTATTTTTTCCAATTTTAAATATAAAAAAGTATAAGAGAGGTAAAAGGAGAGAGAAAACATATAGATGATGATGTGATGGGTTTTATAGATAAGAGAGAGAGATAATGTGACATTTAGAGAAAAAGACTAAAATACCTTTTATAATTAAGTTTACTATAGGTGATTTAACAAACTTCTCTTGGATATGACGAGTTCTCATGGTTCTCGTAACTGGGAGTGGTTCCTACTTGAACCGAATCATATATATATATATATACAGGATAAGGATCCGTTAGGAATCACCATTTATTGTGAGAACCGCGAGAAACAGTAATACCTTAAAAAATCTAAAAAAAACACCCAATTGTTTTTTTTTAATATTTTTTTATGAAAAATTCGCTATATTTCGTCAACAATAAAAAAATTTTAAAAAAATAAAAAATTTCAGTAACAGTTATCCATGCACATGTGCATTTTTATCAGTTCTTTGATAAATTCTGTAATACATTACAAACATTCCACAATTGTACTACCACGTGTAATAAACTAATTTTTACGTTACCAATATTAGCAACGCACATGTGCATCTATATGTATCAATATAAAATAAGGTGTTTTGGTACACTACTTTTAATACACTTTCTCTTTCATCTATCATTCCATTCATAATACACTACCATGCACATGTGCATATGTATCATTTCTTCGACAAATTCCGTAATACGTTACAAAAATTAGACAATTGTAACTTCATTTACACTACCATGTGTAATACACTACTTTTTACGTTACGAATATTAGAAATGCCCATGTGCATATATATGTATCAACATGAAATAAGGTGTTTTGGTACACTACTTTGAATACACTTTCTCTTTCATCTGTCATACCATCCATATTACACTTCCATTACCTCCACCATGCATAATAAAATACTATTACCTCCTACCATCTATAATACAATACCAATACCAATATTTTCACTTTATTACATATATATCAACACCATTTATATCATCCAATCAACATATTACATCATAAAGTGACAACTATAATCAAACCATCAACCACTAGATATAACTAACTAAAAAAACATGTATATGGGCCTACTTCATCATTCAAAATCACAAACTTTTTTACCAAAACACGTTATATAATGGTTATACATAATGACGCACATGTACATTTTGAATATTGGTAATGTAAAACCTAGTGTATGGGATTGTATTGTAAATTAAAGTGCAATTGTCTACTATTGATAATGTATTACGAAATTTGCCGAAGTTATGATACGTATGCACATGTGTATGGATAACTGTTACTCGAAAAAAAAAGTTTTTTTTTGGAAACAAAATATAACGATATTTATAAAAATATTTAAAAAAAAATTAAGTGCTTTTTTAAATTATTTTTAGATTTTATTTTACAATAAAGAGGTAGTTCTCAGCAATAAAGATTAGTTTTTGCATGAACCTTAGGATAAAGATAAAATGAAAACCTTGAATTTTTAGAAAACCCTAAAAAAACCCAACCTCCCGACTTTTTTTTTTGAAAAAAATAACACATGTAATATACGTGTTTTTAAGAGTTTTGGGCAAAAAAAAAACAAAAACAAAAAAGCGCCGAAGGAATCTTTTAAAAAAAATAAACAAAATTTCAGCAACTAACGTGTGTTAGACAAAGATGCTAAAACTTGTTTATTTTTTTTAAAACATCCCTTCGGCGCTTTTTTGTTTTTTGGCCCAAAACTCTTAAAAACATGTATATTACATGTGTTATTTTAAAAAAAATCGAGAGACTGAGTTTTCTAAGGTTTTCTCAATTTTTAGGGTTTTCTATCTAACCTTACCTTATATATAATATATATATATATATATATATATATATATAAGATCCATGCCATAACCAATGAAATCACCCCCAATATGAAGAGGACCATGATTTGACCCCATTCACTCTTACAAGACAAATGTAGTATCTACTAAGTTCAAATTTTATTCAAAACTAGTCAGATGCCCCGCCTGCATTGTGGGGCAGTGGCCGAATAATAAGCGAGTGTTAGGCAGCTCATTGACACGGAAAACAAAACAATTTTTAGTTTTCTAAAAAACTAAAACAATGGCAATACTGTTATTTTTAACTAATGGAAAGTTATATTTTTTAAATGGTGTAAAATCGTAATTTGCCAAAAGCTAAAGTGATGCCAATACTGGAAATTGAAACCAGGGCAAAAGTGTAAATCAGCGCAAGGGCGAATTCATATTTTTGAACCTAGGGTAACACAGTAATATAAATTTAAACTAAAGGCATAACGTAGTTTTAGGTGGGAGACGAAACCATATTTTTATTTTGAACCGAGGGCATAATCGTAATTTTGAGTTGGAGCTAATAGCGTGATTTTATTTTGAACAGGGGCAAAAACGTTATTTTAACTGAGGCCGAAATCGTAATTTTTTTAACGGAGAAAAATCGTAATTTTAAGGTGGGGCGAGAACATATTTTTTTTTTCATTTGAACAGGGGTGAAAACGTAATTTTGAGCTGAGGGCGAAATTGTAATTTCAAGTCGTGGGCAAAGTCGTTATTTTTGGCTGGGGCCAAAAGCGTAATCTTATTTTGAGCAGGGGGCAAAATCGTAATTTTAAAGTGGGGGCGAACCCGTAATTTTACATCGTAAACAAATAATAAACGGTTAGTCCAATGGGGGAGTGCCATGCCAGCTGTCTGGCAGTATTTCGGGGCAAACCCGTAATTTTACAGCGTAAACAAATAATAAACGACTGGTCCAATGGGGGAGTGCCAGGCCAGCTGCTTGGCACTATTTCTTTTTTTTCGAGTCGTGGCAAAATCGTAATTTTCGGCTGGGGCCAAAAGCGTAATTTTATTTTGAGCAGGGGTCAAAATCGTAATTTTAAAGTGGGGGCAAACCCGTAAGTTTACAGCGTAAACAAATAATAAACGTTTGGTCCAATAGGGGAGTGCCATGCCAGTTGCCTGACACTATTCCGGGGGCAAACCCGTAATTTTACAGCTTAAACAAATAAAAAACGGCCGGTCCAATGGGTGAAGCCAGGAAACGGCTGGTTCAATGGGGGAGTGCCAGGCCAGCTGCCTGGCACTATTCCCTTTTTTTATTATAAAACTAGTGTTAAAAACGTTTGAAAATTATTGTATTGATAATATGTACAAGCTTTATTTTTATTATCCTTTTATTAAAAGCTTGACTTAATAATATAACATTTTTCTTTTCAAAGTACTTTTATGAGCAAACATATTTTTAATAAATTTAACTCAAATAAAACTAATAAATCTTTAGACAGTTTGTAAACTATAGATGTATACCAATTTTTAAACAGTTCATAAACTATAGATGTATACCAATATCAAAATGAACTTTTTACATAATGTCAAAAGGTATATTCTCCATTTATGGCAAGTATGACAACTTTTTTTTAATAAGTTATAATGAGGGCTATTGGACCGATCAAGTGGGAATCCTCCATCATAAAACTTTCCATTCTATGACAAAACTATTCTAAGCTTCTTTTGTCCGCAACATCTACCTTAAATGTTCCACCTACAATCAATTTCAATTTTTTGCATTATAGACCCCTCAAGTTTTACAACCCTTTATTTTTATCTTTAGAATATTAGATAAATAGTTTCAGTAAACAATATTAAACACATGTACGCAGCTACCTATTTAATGATTGAATAAAGAATCAGAAAACCCACAGATGTGCATGTACTTTAGGCGGTAAATGATTCGAAGAAACATGTAGATGAATTGTTTGTGTACGTACGTTTACGCTACAACCGAACAAATGAATGAACACAAACATATAAACAAATACATTTTTGTTCGTGTTTATTAGTAAAATCTCATCTATAACATAGCTATTGGTATGATCTAGAGATAGAGATATAATCAATCATATATCCAATAAGAGGATAAGAGAATGGTTCTTGGGAAACCCACAACTCCAAAATGCATATTTAGAAACATATATAGTGCTTATATGTAATTTAAACAGCATGACACAAATAAATACTAAAAATATAGTACTAGGCACTAGCATGCTACTAGTATTATAATAACAGAAACAATATAAAGACACAAAGACAAGAAAAAGATATAACATAAATTCTACACAAAAATGATGAAAAAAAATATAATATTCAAATTAAACTCTAAAACACCATCACAATCCTACCATACAATTCTAGCAATACACAACATTTTAAAAGTAAGCAACAATATGCAAACTAAAGTCTATACACCTTTAGATCCTTTAAGTAAAATAAAAAATAAAAAAATACAAGCTTAAAAACAAAATAAAGCAAACGAGTATGTAAACAAATGATCTTTCAAAAACACAATCCAACAAACGCAAACACAAGCAAACAAATGTAAACGAACAAAATAAACGAATGCACAATGGATGAGCGAAGCATCATTCATATTCGTTTGTTTACTTAAGTGAAAAAATTAGCCCTTTTTGTTCGATTACTAATAAATTAAGCAAAAGAATTTTAAAAACCAAAATGAAAACCCAAACAATAAGGACAAAAGACAAAGCAGTTAAATTAGAGGAAACATTAAGTAAAAGGACTAAAGTAGTCAAACATTAAGAGCACAAGGAGTTGATATATGATATAACCTAATTCCGAATGTATATGCTTTCAACATATTCACATACACCATCACTCTCACGAGAGAGAGTCCAGGGGAAAAATAAAAATCGAAATGGCCATAACCATATCTCTACTTATTTCCCATTTTACCCCTATCATCTCCCTATATTTACTTTTCCACACCACCACCACCATCTCCGCCGTTAACATCACCCACATCTTATCCCCTTTCCCCGACCTCTCCGACTTCTCCGCCCTCCTCTCCACCACCACCGTCCCGCCTCCCTCTCCCACCGCTCCTCCCTCACCCTCCTCGCCGTCCCCAACTCCTTCCTCCGTTCCTCCTCACTCCTCCGCCCTTCTCCGCCCACCAACATCGCTGACGTCATCCGCTACAACGTCCTCTTACAACACCTCTCCGCTGACGACCTCACCGGATTCCCTCCCTCCGGCAAACTCATACCCACTCTCTTCCAATCCACCTCACGCGCCACTAGCAATCTAGGCTGCGTCAACGTCACCTACGACGGTCAAACCAACACCACCACTGTTCAGTCACCGGCGGCGTACTCTCAACAGCCTAACTCCGCCACCGTCATCTCTGTTATCAAAACGTTAAACTACAACGTTTCGATCTTCTCCGTTAACTCGCTAATTGTTCCGTACGGTTTCGATCTGTTAACGTCGGAAACTCGACCGCCGTTAGGGCTTAATATTACAAAAGCAGTAACTGACGGTCATAACTTTAATGTAGCGGCGTCAATGCTAGCTGCATCTGGAGTCGTTCAAGAATTTGAATCCGACGAAAACGGTGCCGGAATTACAATGTTTGTTCCGACGGATGATGCGTTCGCCGATTTACCAGTAACGGCGAACTTCCAGTCGTTACCGGCGGATAAAAAAGCTGACGTGTTACGTTTCCACGTATTGCATTCGTATTACCCGCTCGGGTCGCTCCAATCGATTGTGAACCCGGTTCAACCGACTTTAGCTACCGAAGATAAAGGTGCTGGAATGTTTACATTAAATATTTCTCGGGTTAACGGGTCGGTTGCTATTAATACGGGTATTGTTATTGCTTCTGTTACACAAACTGTTTTGGATCAGAATCCGGTGGCTATTTTTGGTATTTCACGGGTTTTGTTACCTAAAGAGATATTTGAGAAAAATGACGAAAATGCCCCTGTTGGTAATGGAGCTACGTCACCGGTGTCGTCGTCATCGCCGGGGGATTTTCCGCCGGAATTTTTTGTTCCGTCGTCGCCGCCGCCGGCGAATAGAGAGGAATTGCACTCGTCCGCGACGGTACGGTGTGTTAATTTTGTTGTTATTTGTACAGGATTGTTGTATGTATTTGTATGATTTTTTCTCAATTTTTGTTCAATTTTGTTGTCATATAATTGATTACTCTATAAATTATTGATGAAAAAGAGAGAAAAATTGTTTAAAAAGCCGCCATCTTCGTGTTTTTTTTTTCAGTAACTTGTGGCATATCTTGTTGCTTATTTACTTAATTAATAATAATTATAATAATAATATAATATAAAATAACAAAATATTACTAAAAAAGTTTATCCTTGTAGCTGGTTGTAAGTGTTACACTTAATTAATTATTAATGTAATATAATATAAAATAACAAATATTAATGTAATATAAAATAACAAAATATTACTAAAAAGTTATCTGGAAGTTTGATGAAGATTTGGGGGCAGGGTAGAACGGGAAATACGGGGGAGATGGAGGGGTAAAATGGTGAAAGTGGATAAAACTACAAATGACTTGTTTGGATTTAATGGTAGGTTGTTATTCGCTGAGGGAGTGTGTATGATAGGGATTGACAATAATAATAAAAATAAAGGGTGGTGGTGAAAGTGGATGACAGAGTGGCTGAAAATGGATTGGACGGCTGCGATTGGAAAGACATTTATTCTTAGATAGATTGATGTGGTGGACTGCCAGCACACTTCAGTCTGTACGGTTTGGAGAGTGATAGATCTGTTCTGCGTTGCTGTCGTAAGTTAAGATGATCATATGATGGCCCAATCTTTTGACAACCCATTTCAGATGGACTCATATAGGCCCACTTTATTATTGTCAAAAGCCCATTATGAGGTTTTGAGTCAACCCATGTGGAACCCGCGGTTTGGATCCCGAACTGGTTCAGTTTAGGTTCGTAAACACAGTTTTTTTGGCTATCTCAGTTTTGACATCTTGATTAATAGACACGTGTTTCGTGATTGGGCGGATTTAAAAGTAGAAAAAGAGTAAGCGGGTCAGGGTGGGTATCAAAGGAAAATTAAGCGGGTCAAGACGGGCGACTTAAAAGGAACGTGTTTTTTTTTTGTTTCTTACTTACTAAGCATCTGAAACTGCCAACCTTGTGTATTAGTTGTGGTGTTTGTTTAGTGTGGTATTTACATAAACTGAAGTAGCTGCTTATCAAAGTGAACATTAGCTCTTGCTTCTTTATTGATTTGGTAACACTTGAGCTGCTGTTATGGATTTGAGGTTGAAGTTTAGATGTGTTTATATAGTGGCTTGCTCCGGTTCGATTTTCACTTAATATAGCAGTTTGGTTCCTTTCGTAGATGTTTGTAACCATAACTGAACTGAAAAGTTTGGGTGTTGAAAAAACAATTAATTTAGCCATCATATAACTATTTTCCTCGGCTATTTCTGTTTGGTTACGTTGTTTTTTTGGTTAGGGCCCGGTTAACCCGTTAATTTGCTCACGCCAACACCCGAACCAAATTGACCATATTTAAAACGATCTGTTTCGACTCGTGTCCATTTTTGTCAAAATCTGTTATAACCATAACAAAATTAGTTGTTCCAGCCAGAACCCGTTTTGACCCGCTACTCAGCCTACCTGTTAATCATTGACAGATTATGAAAAATCCATGTTTGATCATAAGAAAACATATCAAACCAAAAGGATATCATTTCACAAACGTCAAACCAATATTATTTCAGTTATAAAGGAGATATCATTTGTATATACCTATCAATTTGTGCAATATCTAAACAAGTAACAAAAAGTTGATGGAACTTTCTAAAACGTCTCAACTGACAAAAAGGATAAGAAAATTGGAATATGAGGATCTAGAGTTTAAAGTTTTTGTTCGGCATGGTAAAGGTAGACAATTTTTAACGGATAGAGTTACATATATGTTGTCACAGAGTTATGGCAGTTCAACCTTCCTCAGCGCTTCAATACGACTTTGCGGCAATACTTTGTATTTCTACGAGAACTTTACAAATGTGTTTGAAAACAAACTCTTGGTAAACATTAGAGGTGCCTTGCTACTTGAACTCCTACTATTCATGTTTAAGATAGAATTTCCTAATTCTAGATTATTTAACCAAAATATCTATTTATAGTTTTATACCTCAAGACATTCTTATGAAAGTCTTTATTTTGTTTCAAAGGCATAGGCATGGCATGCCTTCCTTAATCTAGATTTATGTGGAGGGATCTTAACCTTTCTTTTAGTTAATGCATCAAGAATGGTCTAGAAATTTCCCAATTCATCTCATCAATTAAAAAATTATGCGGGTCGTGAATTTCTCTCACCTAAACTCACGACGTATTCATTGTGACTCCACAACATCTAACATCTTGTTCCCATACAAATTTTCACCCTTGCGATTACTCTCGGTATTCTCATGTTTTTCTTGCACCGCATATCGAGCGACTTTTGTTTTGCTTCACCATTGGCCAATCTTGTGTTTTTCTTCACCATCCATTGAGCGAATTCTCCCACACTCTACACTAAGGCATTATTGTGCTTTGCTTGTACCTCAAGCTGAGTGACTCTTCTTTCGCTCCTCCCTTAGTGTCCACCTTAGGCATACTTGTGCTTGGTTTACAGCTCTCCTCTACCATAAGCAACACATTTCTAACGCTTCACATTTTCATACTTTCCCTATTTAAAAAACATATTTCGTACTTCTATTTTTAGAAACTTACACCCATAATCTTTCCCAAACTTGTAATACAAGACTTTGATCATAGAAAAACCTTCTATTTTATACAAATGCGTTTTACATGCCAACCAATCATTAACTACGCATTTTCTCACAAATTGATACTTATTATACGTACAAATACACATCCATACATTCTCAATACGCGAATGATACACTTCTGTACTAAACATGTTAAAATGCTAAGTTTTATCATAAAATGTCAAGCAAATCAAAGTTTAGATGCCAAAACATAAGAAAACAAACTTCAAACGACAAGGAGGCGGCGCGTCACGCGACGCACTTACCCTTTGGGCTACGTGTAACACCACGCCCCCTATCCGCAGAAAGTTGTTTCCTTTCAGCAGATTGGTTATCTTTCCCACCTCCAAACTCACCCAATCATCTTTAAACCTCCATTAAACACAAAACCCTACTTCACCATTATATGACCAAGCCTCCATCACCTCATTTTCACTTTTCCAACTCTTCTACTCTCCAAAAATATTCTCAAATCAGTTAGATTTACATGTTTGGATATAATCATCCTAAGTCCTAAAGTGAGCTTTATATGAATTTTCTTCATCTTTTCTTCACCAATTCTTCCTCTATAAAGCTTGGAACACCTCTAGGATTTTTCCCACAGATTTACTATGGTAACCAAGGTGGAACATCACCATTTTGATGTCCAAACTTTCTATTTTGGAAGAATGTTTTGTTTAAAACTTTATAAACTATGTTTTTCTTGTTTAAATCTTGTGCCTACTTGTCTTAAGTAGTGGATTCTTATGAGTTTAAGAGGTGCAAACACCTCTAAACTTTTTGTTTTATTAGGGTTCATACAACCCACAAGTGATGAAACTATCCGAGCCTGCCATAATTCTTATGGCAAGACTTGTGTTTTGGTATAGGTGTGAATACTTGGAAGCCGTGGCTATCCTAACTTCTTTCCACCACCTCACTTGATGTTTTGCTATCTCGAGTAGTTTACTAGATTTAAAGTAACTTAACCACGTCTAACCTCCGACACTTAGTTAACTATATTCCATGTCGTGAATGGCTCACCCGGGTTAAAGCTTACTTGGCTACTTGATATACTAATTAGTTGTATATTTCCTTTTTTATTCATGACCATCCGAATCATCCTTGTGGTGATTTGTGCATTGGTGAATCATACAATGAGGTATCATACCTCCATTCTTGACATCCATGAACTCTATGATATTATATGATGGACAAAATGACATAAAATATACAATATAATATATAATATACACCTAACCGAACCCCTAATGTTAACCGGATTGTGGTTACTTGTCATGACGATAGGTTATATTATCTAAGTCTTGAACCTCTCGTTATGATTCTAATGGGCAATTCGACCCATGAAATCACATCAACCCATACGGGATTTATAGTGTCAAAAAATGAGTGTTTAAGACTAGATAATTACTTTTGCATACATATACTTTTATACTTGATTCTGAATCCATACATTTCCATAAACTCCAAACACCCGTACACTTTCGTTTCTCCTATTCTCATCAACTCGTCAAAACACGTATAATCGGAAAGCTTTGCAAAATTATGAGTACACTCGAAAGCCCCTTGTATGCCTTACACTTTTGAGTGCAATATGTTTAACTTATCAAAATACACATTCACAACTACACTTTATGCAAACACAAACAATCCATTCATGCATGCTTAAAATACGTGATACTTGATTTGTATTCTTGGAACATTCTTATGTGAGTTGTCAGTAACTTCGTACGAGCCTCCCCTTAACATGTATATCGCTATAGGAGTAAGGCACGGCCCGTAATCTTGAGGTCATATAAGTCTTTAATTCTTGCGGTAATCAGAGGGTTGACTTGTAAAATTGCATGCCATGATACATTAATCTAGTTAACTATTTTTTCCATGCGGATTCGTTCAAATACTTTTCACATACGTATGCTATATTAAACTTGTGTACTCGCCAATGCTTTGTGTGTTGAACTATACTTTTAAACATGTTGCAGGCTAATGATGTTGATGACGAATGGAACTTGATAGGAAGGACTAGAAAGGCACTAAACTTTAAATTCGTGTTTATAGATTAGTCATACATTACTTGTTGTATTTTGTTTTCCAATTCATGTACTTGAACCGTTAGCAATGAAGTGAAATATTACTTATTAAATGCTTGTCACATTTAGTGTTATGAAAGCAATCTATTTACATATACCCCGATGATTCCACCATCGGTTGGGGTGTGAGAACATTGCTTGCCTTGATGACACTGAGGAATTCCAACTCCTCCTCTTTGCACAACCCCTTGTGTTTGTTTGCCAACTTTGTTCGCAGGTTTCGTTTGTTTGAACACTAACATACCCGATGTGAACAATCACGTCTATAGCACCTTGATATGTTAGCTTTACTTTGGATTCTTGGTAAAAGGACATTCACAATTTTTATCCTAGCGTGAAACGACCATTCATGCTTTAGACCAATTTTGTGAAAATTATCTTACATTGTGGAAAATCTAACTCCTAGATACACCATAATCTAACACAATCCCTCCCTTGGGTTATCAAGAATGTAATGGGTAATTAAAAAACACATACACACACAATTTAAATGAACTCTCGTATTATTATATCCAATAAACTACTAAAAACATAGACACAATAATCCCTCATACATAAACCCTAATCTTGGTTATGTGTTTATAAGGTTAATCCAACTTGGGCAACAACAAAGATAATATAACCCAATTTTGCTACCCCATAAACTCATTAACACATTTAATGAATTCCATAATCCAAATGATTCGGCCACTTCCACCTGCTCGTGAAGGACCTAAAAGAGTTAATAATTACCAATAATCATCCCCCAATTTCCGACTCGCATCTAAGAGGTCTCCAACGTCAAGCTGCTTTAGCATTTCTCCAAACCTGAGTCTCGCAGGAGCTTTGGTGAGATTTTCGTCACGTTGATCCTTAGCACTAATGTGCTCCACTACTATCTTGTTCCGTTCCAAACGCTCCCATATATAGTGAAAACAAGACTTGATGTGCTTGCTCTGACTATGAAGCACCGGGTTTATAACAAACACAATTATCGATATATTATCAACCTTTAACAACACTTTTGCAATTTCTCTTCGGTTAACTCTTCCAACAATTCACGTAAACATACGGCTTGGCCCATGGCCTAGCTTGCCACCATGTACTCCACCTTGCATGATGAAAGTGTTACGGTGCTTTAGTTGTATGAGCACCAAGAAATTAGGGCTCCTTCGTAATAGAATACGTGACTGGTAGTGCTATTTCTATTACCATGATCAATATTATGGCTATTATCATTGTACCCGATCAATACCTATGATCCGCCTCTTTTATACTTGATTCCATATCCAACAATTCCTTGAACATACTCTAAAATTTGGTTAACTGCAGCTAGGTGAGATTTCTTTGGAGTTTGCAATTTTTCATGTATCTACTAACCATGCCAACTAAAGAACTCGTGTTAGGTCTATAACAAGTAACAGAGACACCCGACCAACTTTCGGTACCCAGTTGCATCTGCATTAACTGAAAGTTCCGGATCGGGCGGGTCTAGACATGAGTTTAGACGAGATAGAGCTCATTCGGTAGAATGTATTAAGAACGGGGTAGAAGCAGAAAGATCATTCATATCGAAAGAGTTTACATTGTTTACAAGCTGGAGAAACAAAATTTCTCCAGCATTTCTACTCTTGGATCTCCAAAAACCTATCAAATTATGAACACGTGACACTATATATAGACACGTGGTTTGGTGCGGATGAGCACTTCGTGTGAACTAAGCTACCTCCGTACAAAGGTGTTACCTCCGTGCGAAGGTGATCTCATCCTCACCATCGTGTCATGTGTTCGTTTCTCTCACTAAATTGTACAATATTCAACACACGCTTTATCTAGTCTATTCGCACAGTGGTAGACATACATAATATGCACCAACACATTCCCCTTTGGCTGTCACTATCGAATCTTGATCTTGAAATATGATAGTTGTGTTTGAATATTCTCCAACTTCAATCAGGCATCTTGTTATCTTCAGATAATTCCCCCTTGATTGATGATTCGGCCTTACATTATCTTCATTATAAATAAATTCCCCCTGAAATGAATCTTCAGGTCTTTGTTTGCACGGTTCCCGACCTCCTCTGATTTACTTAACTGCAATCTTCACAAATAATCACCAACTGGAAACTAATCAATGCAGCTTCTCCGTTTTGACTATAACCACATCCGCGTTGGGTTTTTTATTTAACACTTTAGCACTTTAGCTAAATCTCTTAATCTTCAAAAACCCAACCGGAAATTGATAGAAATTTTAAACACCACACCGGTAAACTTCAAGTTTATGAATACTCATGAAAATCTGAAATCCCGTTTTCTGTAATCACCTTTAAGCATACTCCTGAATGATTGATCAAAGTAAACGGTAATCTCTTTAATTGGCAAATCTTTATCGGATAACAATCATCTGGTAACACATTCAGATCTAAGAAACATTCTTCCATGATCAGAATCACATTCTTCCTCTTCAGTCAAGATAACAGATATATAGTCTTCTCTGTTAGACCCGACAACACCTTAATCAACAAACACCATCATTCCCTGGCGGTTAGTTCGAAAAACAATTCCTATGCTCTAAGATTAACCATTCTGACACTTTACACTATCACAAAGCTGTGATATCTTTGAAGTATCGACAATACAGATGCACCAGCTTGTCGAAGACTAGAGACTCAAACCCTAAGACATCAATATGATCTCGATCAGAAAAATCTGAACTTCATGTGATAAAAAACTAACGAATCCAGATCAATTGCATCCCGGACAATCTGAAGTCGGAACCACCTGAATACTATTGCACGTCATGAATTTCTAAATGCCAGAATTTCAATATATTCTAATGAAATTTTATTCCCCATCATTTTTTGCAAATTCTGACCTCTTTAAAACTTATCACTGAATTTCCCCCTCAAACTTGGCAAATTCAGTCCACTTACTTCACTGAAAAACTCTATTATGCGAAATATGTGTTAATTTGGTCCACAAAAGTGCGTTTTTCATCAATGTGGATAGTTATGTTACGGCCCATTAATAGTCAGTATACCAGATTATAAACAGTCTGCATGGGTATCAATGACTACCCCACTAACTTCAACACTCTGTGATCGTATCATCAAATCTATTCTCCGAAGCTCCCGACGGTGTCCCTGAACAGCCCGTATTTGTTGTTAAATCTCGATAAAAAATTATATCACCAAATTTTTTCTGGACACTCGTCTCATCACCACGGGCAACAAAACTTTTTCAAAGCCTTTTTTAGGCATTTTGAGTACATCGTGCGGATGTAAAATTTACATTCGTGCGAGTGTATTACCTTTGTACGAATGAGAATTTCATGATGATTCTTTCACAGACTAGTTCGAAATTTTTCGATACAAAATCTTTAATTCTGCGAATTTCATGATATTTCTTTCACAGACTAGTTCGAAATTCATTTCTAAACAATCCTATAGTTTCAATTTAAATTTTGTCCATGGATTATCGGTTTATGTGATGATTTACGTCTAAAAACCCTCAAAGGTCTAATACCAATTGAAAGCTTATTGAATTGGTACCGTAGCTCTGATACCAATTGAAAGTTTCGGATCGGGTGGGTCTAGACCAAAGTTTGGACGGGAAAGAGCTCATTCTGTAGAATGTTGTGACATCTGTGTAATTCAATCATGTAATGATTTCCAAACAATTTGATGATCAATGAAACTTTGTGTTGTTTACAAATTTGTATATTTACTTATGACTTTTGTGCATTTTCAATAGTTGTTCGATTTTGACCTTTCAAACCTTTTCTGTAAGTGGAATCGCAAAACGTAATCAGTTTAACGTGAAATACACTTCGGAATAATGATACAAGTTTAACATACCTTAAATATCCTTTACATAACTTAGAAATAACTTTTGAAGGGTTTGGTATGTCAAAATCAAGCCTATTCGACCACATGGACTAGTTACGACAAACTACGAGAGTCTGCCGATTCTCGTAGCGACGCACACTCTGAAACAAGTTCACAAGCTTAGAATACCCTAAATACCCTTTACATAACTTAGAAATAAGTTTTTAGGGCTTCGGTATGGCAAAAACATGCTTTTGCAACTTCAGGGGCTATTTTGCAAATTCTGCGAAACTATGCCGTTTCGTGTATTTCTTAATCTGGAACATGTACGCACATCCAAAAATTTTGTAGTCATTAAAATATTGTATTTTAATTATTGGAATGCAAAAATATCATTCGTTACACATTTATGATCATTTGCGTGTTCGTTATGATTTTCGTCGTAATTAACCGAAAACGCAACTGTACGACCGAATGAGCCGACATCCGTGACATTTCCGGACATATTTCAAGTTCCCTATGCTTTATTGTCCTTATAGAGCTTAAAAATCAGGTTAACGGGTGGTAGAAGTACCAAAACGCGACAAAAGTGTGCAGGGGCCTGTTCTGCCAAATTTTGAAACGTGCTGTCAACTAGAGGCCATGCGGACCTCATCCACAATCCCATGTGGTCCGCATGAGACTCCCAGATCAGCAATTTTGTTGGCAATAGCTGGTTAACTCTCTTGATGACTAAGCATGCGAAATTGTCACCCTTTCTTCTGCATTTGGCAAGTGTTATGACACTAATCAAACCCCTTGATGACTCATGGACACTTGTAATGACCTTGTAGCTTCAATTCAACTATTAATAGGCCCTTGATCATTCACTCCAACTTGCTCACTCATATCTTCTTATCTCAAACACTCTAAGTGGAGGCTACCACATTGTTGGAGGCCTCCTACCTGAGTTTTCTGGTTCACTCTTGGAGCTCTTAGGTGTTCTTCAACACAAGTAAGTGCTCTATCCTAGTCTTGTTATTTCCTTTAGCTATTTCAAGCTAAAGTCAAACAGTGTTTGACTTTTGGCTTTGACCATTAATTGGTCAAGACAAAGTTCAATAGAACTTTGCAACGTGATCGTAATCACGATGGTTATGATCCATAGCGATCATACCTACTGATTACCACGTTTACTAGTTGTAGTGACGAGTCAAAGTTTTGGTCAATAATGCGTTAAGTGCGCATTAAACGACGGAACTATTTTCGGGTATCAAAACACTTTGTTTTGATACTAAATCAGTTTTATAAACTTAGTTAGACATGTTTAACATGTCTAACTCGTCACTTTTAGTTTATTGCTTATGTAGGGTCGTAAGTCGAGCGGTCTTGACCACCGCTTTGACTTTCGATCCGACCCGTTTGGTCGATCTTAGGATCTGACCAAACTCATATTAGGGACCATAGTTATAAAGGGGATAACCCTCTGAGGTTATACCTTATGGTCACGTCGTTTGGATAGGGTTATGTTAAGTCGCCTATTATGCATTTATAAATGACCAAAAGGCCCTTTTTGCGCATGACTTGATTTTAAGCTTATGTAACCAATGTTTTGCCATATAGACTGATGTTGCAACTATATTAAACTTGTTTTGGCATATAAGACTTATCATAAGACATATCTAACCATCCGAACACGTATTTACGCCAATGACACGTTAAAGTGGCTTAAACTACCTTAACGAGTCATTATGGGTCAAAAGCACTTAGGATCCATTCCAAATCAGAATGTTAACTTTATTAAACCATTTCATATGAGTTCCAACACTCATTTGGTTTATAAGGATTCATTCTATCCAAATCCTTTGATAAAAGTCCTGATATTAACATAGTTATCCGATATTAGGACATACTTAAATTCTCAGACTCTTGAGTTTTGGTCTATCTTCTCGATCAAGGACTTTCTTGCAATCCCAAGTGAGTACATAGTCCCCTCTTTTATGTTTTATAAATGTTTCGGAGTGAAACATATTGTGCTACGGCTACTTTCGTGTTTTCATGACATTATACATGCTTTGATTACATAGTAGATATAGTACATGATTTCAAGTATGTTTTGCTATGTATGTTGACTAAGCATGCTAGCACATTGATTTCAAAGATACTTTTGCGGCATATGTTGACTTAGCATATGAGCACATTGATTTACATTATATTTTTCTATGTATGTTGACTGAGCATGCTAGCACATTGATTTCAAAGATACTTTTGCGGCATATGTTGACTTAGCATATGAGGACATTGATTTACATTACATTTTTGCTATGTATGTTGACTGAGCATACTAGTACCTGGTTTACAAAGACATTTTTGCTACATTGTTTATGACATATTGGTGCATTGGAGATTGACTTAACACATTCATTAACATTGATCACGCCGACCGGTAGTATGTAATGGTACCATAGGTTTGACAACCCGTTCCCACTTCCCAGGTTTGTTTGGAAGCGACTTCAGGGAACGACAGAATCCGATGAAATGGATAGACCTTTGACTTTATAAGGGTCTATTTGACTGTCAACAAGGTTTGAATGTGTTTGCCAACAATCTAAATATATGTTTTAAACAATAAAAGCACGACTTATAAAACAAAACGTTTGATTAGTCAAAGACATTGTTTTATACAAGACATTTCGACTATTTAAGACAGATGGTTTCATTTGACATTTTGGTTTATACAAGACTTTGTTTATACATGACAATGGTTTACATGACATACTTTATACTAGACATTTCTTTGGTTTAAACAAGACTTTTCGATGGTTGGTTTATGGTGAGTGATTTAAATAATGAGACGTGTGTAATATGATAAAATCATGGTGGATACGCAGATGGTACTTATATATAAGTGCTTTTATTATATTACCTATCGTGGCGTTATCTAAATCATTTCAAACAAAGTACAAGACAAGACATTTTTATTTAAGGTATGACATTTTTACACGAGACATAACATTTATTTTGGTTAATGATTTAACCATGCATTATTTCTTATCTGTCATTCAATTTATCTTATGATTTCATAAAAGAAAGCATTTTGTAAGTATTCATGGCCATTTTTTAAACAAGTATACATTTAAACAGTCTAGGCCATGAATATTTAACGCAAAACCTATGTTACTCACAGGCATTTTTATGCTGACATATTTATTTTCACATATGTTTCAGGCGCGAATGCTGAAGGTTGATCATGCTACACTTAGGGCGGACTTGGGCCTTAGTGACAATAAAATCATGAAGAACAGTTTGACTTTGTTGTATTTTCCGTTTTTATCCAAGACATGTAAACAATTCTATTAAATAAAACTTAACTTTATATGCCATGGTTGTTGAAACAATAGTTCTGTTACAACACTCCCTGACGTTTTCGCCACGGTTTGTTGTTTTACGCGATCGGGGTGTGACAGAAATATTGGTATCAGAGTCAATGGTTATAGGGAATTAGGTTATTAGTAATGCTTTGACCTAGAGTATAACCTTTCTAGGACCCTAACACAAGTTATCTTGTGTTTAGATTTTAAAACAATAACATCACCTATTCTTAGGTAAATGCCAAAACAAAACACAAATTTCAAATCCATTTTTGAAAATCAATCGTCTATCCTTAGATGATTTGTTTTTTGCGTAAGCCTTCAAAATTTTCAAAGAAAAAAAATCTCATCAAACTTTGGGCTTTAATAATGTGAACACGTGCAATCTGGAAGGGTGAATGCCTGTACCCTGAGTTTTCTGTCTAAGGACTCGAGTGTTCGTACAAATCTGCATTTTCGGACCAGTCACTCTTACCTTGAACCCTTGGGGTTTATGTTCACTTATAGGCTAAAACATGTCTTCGCGATACATTATAAAAGACCCATTTACTTTGATTAGCCACAGTGTCATTTATTTGTTTTAAGCAACAAACAAATGATCACAATCCTTATACTTCGTTGATATTTTTTTGGCAGATTCGTTTTGTCTATCCTTTACTAATCCAATTTGTTCACTCATATTTTCCTTTTTTATTTTTAGAATGCCTTCTCATCACAGCGGTACTCAAAAGTCTGAACTGGCTATTACAATCACTCAACAATTAGGCATGATCCTTGGTGGAATCATTGAGTTAGCTGTAGCCTTATCTAGTTCTGATGATAAACCTACTCATGAGACACCAACGAAGACAGAAGCCAATCCTTCAAAAAAACAAGGAAACTTAAAGCTTCAAAGAATCATACAGTGATTGCCCCAACTTCGCTTAACCAAGAGGGACCTAGCCAGGTGGCCCCGCCACCTGCTAAGAGGCCATACAGAGGAAAAGCACCTCTGTTCAATCAATGTAATCTTCATCACTATGCTAATGTCCTTTGTCGAAAATGTTCAACCTGTGGACGTTTTGGTCATACAACTAATGTAACGCCCCGCGTTTCCATACTTTCTATTTATAGCTAGCTCGTATTGTATTTCTATTTTGGAAAGCATTGTATCTCGTATTCGAATTGTCGTTGTAATTATTGTATTTTGAGACTTGGATCATAATGAAAACTCGTATTTTGTTCATATGTTTCTTATTCATAACCATTTTATACTTATACTATTGCATACACTTGGAACATATTCGTGATACTCGTAATCGTGTGACAAACTTGCAAAACGTGATGATTATACTTATTCGAGACTTAAACGTGATGTTCGTACTTAATCATATTCATTTTATACTTACACATATGTTACTACATGTTATTTATAATTATAATACCTTAACATTTCATAAAATGTCCTAAAAATACCAAAACCCGTAAGATTTGAGTAAAACACAAAAAATAATAAAAACATCTCCTAACCAAGCCTTACGGACCACAAGGCTATATGCTTACGGTCCGTAAGCAACTCTGGGCCGGCAGAATGCTTTTGACTCGCGAAAATGCACGAATCCACACACCTTTTTCTTACCCAATCACCTCTAATCCTCCTTTAAACACCTCCCATCAACCCTAAACTCATCCTTATAAATACCAACACTCCTCCAAGCCATTTTCCACTTTCTCAACTCTCTAATCTCACCAGATTCACTCTCAAATCATCTCAAGTTCTTACAATATCAGAATTTTCGGGCAGATTCATACACCCTCACAAAAGTGAGCATAACTTGCTCAAATCTTGTTCTTTTTGCTTGATTCTTCTTTCTAAATACTTGGATAAACATTGGGATTGAATCCAAGGGTTCTCCATGGAGAATCCAGACCTGGAAATGCTCCCAAAGTGTCCAAAACTTTCTGTTGTGTTTCAGATCTTTCAAAACTTGTTTAATCTTATCAAACTTGAGTCTAACTCATCTCAAACCTATGTCCTAATGCTTAAAACACTACTTGTGGTTGGTTAGGCTTAAAAACAAGGTTGATACATTCAAAATAGAGGATTTATCCTCACAAGAATTCTGTTTTCGTAGAGCTTCAAGCTCACAAGTGATGCAAGTTCATGAACATGTTCATGTGTGTCCACCTTAGTTAGCTTGGGCTATCCTAAACTTTGAGACCACACATCACTTGATTATTTTCATCATTATCCCAAGTAGTTTGCTAGTTCTAAAGGGTCACAACCCCGCCTAGCCGTTGACGTGTGTCAATGTGTGCTCTCCGGGTTGTATTTCACTTGGCTACTTGGTATCATGGTGACACCCTTTTACATTCTTGTATTTTACATTCTTTTTCATAGTATTATTCTAGAACTCTCCTTGTTACCTATGGTAACTTGTTAGTGATGAACATCATACGATGTTCCAAAGTGGATGGTTAATCCTCCACCTCATACTTGACTTACATGACACTAGAGGTACCAAAGTGGATGGTTCATCCTCCGACCTCCTACATGATTATAACTATATATGTATATGGACTATAATATAAATCCTTAAAACCTCACCCTTGATAATGACTAACTAATCATCTATCGAGTTATTAAGTTTATCACTCATGTGTATAGTTCCTTTTCACGATTCTAATAGGTCTTGAACCTATGAAAACATATTTAATCCTTATGGATTATTATAGTGTCAAAGACAAGTGCTAATACCTTAGTGACTATTTTTGTATCATATACTTTGTCCCATGTTGAATCCTAAATCCAAATGTTCCATCATCATCCCCAAAATACTCATACGCCTTCGTTTTCCTCTTGTAGGATAACTCGGCGTTCATCCCATCAAACAACTACGTTCACGGACTTGTAAAGTTAGAAGACTTAGAAAAGCCGTGAGTACACTCGACCCACTTTTCGTTTATAACACTTTTGGGTGTAACTTGTTTCCATATACAAAATCACAACACTTAAACTTTATGAAATGCAAACAATCGTATAATCATGAATACTTGAATCGTTTACTTGATGCTTATATCTTGGCTATTTTTTATGTAATACCTTAGTCATTAACTATTTTAGCCTTCGTTTCACATGTATAGCGCTATAGGAAGTAACGCATCCCCTCCTTATGAAATCTAGAGGCCATGTTAAAATATCGTGTTTGCGTTAAGGGTTTGACTAGTAGTATTGCATGCCTTGTATATACTCTTGTAAAAATCATAGTTGCCATGAGGAATTTTTTAAACTTTATTCTTATACGTATGCTATGCTTAAACTTGTGTACCCGCCTTTGCTTTTGTATTGAATTGTTATTTTAAAACAGGTTACAGGTTGATGGAGATGATGCTATGAAATCAAAGTAGCAAGGACGATAGATACACATTTAGACGTTTGGGTTTAATATTGTTGTATCAAATTTGTTATATCTATGTTGTTGTATTTGAATTTCTCTTGTATTGTATGACAATTTTTGTATGAAATGAAATTTGGTTTAATTAATTATTGTCACAATTAGTTTTATGAGCAATGAGCAATCTATTTCGTCCCGCCTCGATGTTTCCGCCTTCGGTTGGGGTGTGACAGATTAGTATCAGAGCCATTAGGTAGAATTGCCATGTTCGACCTAGTCTGTAGTTTAAGTGTCCATTTTTTACCATTCTTGTCTTATGCTTAAAACTTCATTCTTCCTCATTGCTTCTTCCTTATCTTTTGGTCTTAAAATTTACATAATGTCTTTCCTAAGACATTTTACATAATACACTTGAAGACTTGAAGACACTCATGATGCAAACGAGGCGATTTGCACCAAGATAGGTCCAATGACTTACAATTTTTGGTGAAATCCCTCATTCCGCGTATTTGATTTTTCACAAAGTTATATCATCAAGCTAGGAGTGATATCCACATCTTGGTGGAAACTTCCAATTTCATACTCTAGTGGATCTTACAAACGAGTCGGAATATGCTCCTCATTTAGTAAGGAACAACCACACTTAGGGTACGAAATCGTCAAGTTAGGGGTGAAACACGCACCTTGTCAATAAATCTCATTCCTTGATTTTCAATCTCGCCAAAGTTTCAATTTTCTAATCGATTAGAGATGTGTAGTAACTGGAAGGGTAAAATACCGTTAGTCGCTTCTCGATGAGAGTATTTTACCTATAAGCTAAAACACGTTTCTCTAATTAGAAAGGATCTTCGATTTACTTTGGAATTGTCGATGTTTCTCTACCCGAAACAATCCCATGTTTTATTGAGCCAATCTTTTATGTTATCTCAATTTCTATGTGATTTTATACTTGTTACCTTATTCGTTTCGAGCCGTTGCACATTTCGCACGTTTATCGCCTTAAAAAGCAATACTAATCCTCGTGAACACATTAAGTTTATACTCCTTATTCGCATTCATACGTGATCATACATGCTATACTTGATACATTCATGCAATCTTATGTGAACCATACTTGAACCATATACATGCAAAACTTGTTTTCTTTATTATAATTAAGTCTCATCCCCTTTTCTTCTATGTTGAACCTCTAGATGAACTCCCCAAACTCAAACAAGAAGTCCAAGAGGTCCAACAAGGGGTCCAACAGCAACAACAACAACAATGAAGACTCCATCTCCAAGCAAGACCTCGTTGGTCTTGTTGCTGAGCAAATGGCCGATCAAATGGCCTGTGTCATCCCCGATATTGTTAGCATCTTCAAACCATCAACACCGAAACACCCAAATCCTCCGCCGATTCGAAAACCGAAGCCCCCAAAACGACCTACCAATTCAAGCATTTCATGGCTTGTAAACCAGTCGAATGCACTGGCATGGACGGCGTCACCGCCATGATCAATTGGTTTGACGCGATGGAACTTACCTTTCTTCAGGCGGGTGCCCTAATGAACTTTGAACCCTTAACGCTACCGGGGTCTTTCGCCATAGAGCCCTCGAGTGGTGGACTACAGAACGCAGCAAGTGTGGCAACGAAGCAGCCCATGCTCTAACTTGGGACGAGCTTAAGCAGCTCATGAGGGATCAGTTCTGTCCTCCCCACGAGACCCAGAAGCTCGAGAACGAATTCTGGAATCACACACAACAAGGGAGCGACGCTGAGGGACTGATTGCTCACTTCAAACACTTGAGTATCGTCTGTCCTGGACAGGTGGATACGGTCCCCAAGGCGATAGCTAAGCTCATTTGTTCGCTTTCACCTGTGATTATGAACCACGTAGCCGCCGCACGCCCCAAAACCATCGAAGAAGCCTATAGCACTATCATAGAGCATAACCATAACTGCATCCTTCAAGGGGCCTACGACAAGGTTCCTACGAAGCATGCACACCAAGCCATCACCGATACCACCACCACTACCAAAACTCCTTCCTCCCAAACCAAGAAAAACAACATCAACCAGAACAAGAAGCGGAAGGCTTCTGTTCAAAATAATGTGGTCATCACTCCGCAAAACCCTCAACCTCTCCAAACCCTTGCAGGCATCACCCCCACTACCACCGATCACCCAAGCGTGGCTACACTGGCCCTCACCCCCAGTGTATTAACTGCTCCTACCACCATCCCGTTGGCACGCCTTGTCTCAAGTGTGCCCAATGTAAAAGGTTAGGACATTTTGCTAACCGTTGCCAAAACTTTCCTCCACCCCAAAACCAGCAAGCCCAAGCCATCATGCAAAACCCTAACCATAACTAGAACCAAGCTCAACCGCAATGTCAAAATGCTCCTGTGCGAGCGTGTTTCAAATGTGGCGATTCAAACCATCTCGCCAATGTTTGTCCTCTTCTCAACCAGCCGCGCTAACAACAATAGCATCAACAGCAGCCTGAGCCTGCTAAAGGACGAGCTTTCATGCTTACCTCCGCTCAAGCCCAAAGCTCTAACGACGTCAATACTGGTACGTTCCTTGTGAACCATATTTATGCTACATGACTATTTGATACTGGTGCGATAGAAGCTTTGTATCTCTAGAATTTGAACCCTTGCTTAAGTGTGAACGATCTAAAATGCCTAATCCTTTCGCTGTCAAAGTCGCTAATGGTAAAACCATCTTCGTCGATTCCGTTCTTTCTAGTTGCTCTTTGATCCTTAACGATCATACGTTCTCCATCGATCTCATTCCCATGAAAATGGGTAGCTTTGATATCATAGTAGGCATGGATTGGCTTAGGCGAGTTTGTGCCGAAGTTGTTTGTTACGAAAAATTCTTTCGCTTCTGATGACTGTCGTAAGGAACATGCAAAAACCAACTAACTCTGTAGAAAGGGTAAGTCGGATATCGAAACAGAGGAGGATTGTGGAAAACGTAATAATGTTGAGTATTATCTAAAAAACTATAAAAACTTAACTTTTGTTTGAATGATTTGAGAATTAACTAAATTACGAACAAAGAAAATGAGTTTTTATTAGTAAGAGGAAGAATGGTTCCTCCGGCATTCAGGTTTTGCAGTTAAATACAATTATTTGTTCAATTGAAACCACCTACATAGACATAGGTGTTAAACCTAATTAATCGATTGTGATAATCAACGACTAAGTACTCTGATCAATACATGACGAGAGGTTATCAAATAATTATCAATTGCAATTACCAACCCTAATCCCCTAGCAAATACATCCCAATTACTAGAACTCTCAGGAATTGAATGATCAAGAATCAAGGTTTGAATAAAAACAATCGTTTACAATCAATTAATCAAATCAATAGTGAAAAGCATCGAATGCTTAGATCACCAAGCCAAAACAATTGTTATGAACACATAAAAGTAGCTAACTTACAAAAACCCTCCAACCGGAGGAAACCAAAAGAGTTTAGCCGCTCATCTCACAAGTGAAATCAATGAAAGATTGAAGAACAGATGAACTCATGATCTTGATTTATGAATCGGCGTGTGGAACGATGAACAAGTGAGTGAAAAGCCTTCAGCTTGGTGCTTGAGATGATGATTTTTCGTCTTTGGAAGCTTGCATATGATATCTGACACTTAGAAACCCTAATATACATAAAAAGAACTAACTTTCGCGTTTTTCCATCACCCGAGCCGTCACCGACGGTCCTGGACCGTCAGTGACGGTCAGAAGCTACTGTTGTGTTTGCTGGACTTAACCGTCAGTGACGGTTAGGGGACCGTCACCGACGGTTCCCGGTTCCTGATTCTTTCTCGCCAACATATAGTCACCGTCACCGACGGTTTGGCCACCACTGGGGACGGTCGCGACTAGCATCTATTTTTCTCCTTTGTTCCAACTTTCAACAATTGACTACAAGGCCACTGAACTTTGAATCTTCAATTCCTTACGTAATAAAGCACAAACCACTTTCTGATTAAGGCCCGAATGGTCCCTAGACTTCACTCATTCCCGCATCTTGCACTCATGCATCTTGTATCCAACTGAATAGCTTCCGAATTGCACTCCAAGCTTTACATATCATCTCCAAACGTTCCATCTTCACCATTAACTTTCGTAACTTCATCAAGTTACGTGTTTTACCTGCAAAACAACTAGATCTCGTAGTTAACGTATCCTTGGCAAGTAAACACACAAATCGCACATAAAATACACCATTTAAGCACTTTCACACTCGGCTTTCACCCTCTACATCACATTCCCACACTTACCTTTGATTGTCCTCAAGCAAACCAACTAGAACTAATCACCACAGTAGTCAACACCTCTAAACCCTCAACCAGTTCAACCTGTTCAGTTCTACCCGTCCCATTGACTGACACAATCGAGATTGACAGCTTGACAAACAAACCATACAACTTTAAATACAAGACTTATCTATCTAAAACTAACATGTTTAAAATACCACACATGCTACACACCTCTCACAATATTCTCTCCTCTCAGGTTAATATCTGGACTAGCGTGTAATGTGCTAGTATATAACACGCAGTTAAGTAAATATGAAATCCTGTAATCATAGGCTTGTATGACAATCACACCTCCACTGTATCATCTAATACGACACATATCAAAAGGACTTTTTCGGTTTTGGGCTTAGGCTAAGGTAGGAAAATATTTTTGAATTTTTCTTTTTTAATTGGCTCACAAACAATAACCAAACCGTGATACTTTATTCAAACTCAACTTGGGTTGGTTTCTACCCAAACTATAAATAACAATCAACTTCTTTTTTGCTTCTTTTCTTTTCATTTTCTATATTTTTGTAATTTTTCTGATTTTCTCTTTTCTTTTCTCTTTTCACTTTTTTTAATATCGTCACGGTCGGTCTTCACAAAACAGTGGGTGAACAAATGAAAGGTAACTAGGCTCAACGGGGCTACTAAGGGAATTGATGAACAAACGCAGCAAACACAAACACGAATGAAGAACAAATATCCTAATGCCTTTATCACCTATGTGCACATGTCAAACCCACAATCTCAGCATGCATCAAATCACACAAGTTCTAACATAAGATTACATATAGCCTGCACTCAACAACCGAATTCATCATATAATGTATTCTATCCATCTACAGGCTCAATATCTCACCAAGAAAAGGTAAAAATGGTTAATGACATGTAGCATATGCGATTAGAAACATGTTACCCCTAGATAGACCTCTCTTTTCAACTCTTTTCTATAAAACACTTGCCAATCCTACTCTCATGAAACTTAAAGGGACAACCATGACAAGTGAACTAATCTAGTCTACTACCGGTAAGGAATCTATTAGTGATTGAAACTTTAAGTTCTCATATCCAATTAGCAAGCTTAAGGCAATGGAAAATTTTCATTTTTTTTTTCAGTTTTCATCGATTTCCAATCACTAATTCATCTCTTCAAACTTTATCCACAAATCCCTTCACGGGCTTCCCATCCCCACACTTGGGATACATTGTCCCCAATGTACGGTACTTTTTAAGATCTTTGCCCAGGAATTCAACCAAACCTACCTGACTGAACGGCTAACACCTAACAACTAAGTAACACACATTCCCATAACATAACATAATAAGTTCAAACACCACCAAACAGAAACACACAAAAAATTAAAGCAGAGCAAGATAGAGAGACACATTCACCTGATCATGTGTCTGTAACGGTGTAACTGTTGTGCTCAAAACCAGATAATACACATCCACTGGATTTCTGATATCTCACCGGGGATGTTGCAAAACATCCCCGCACTTGAATCATTGCCTCCGTGAAGATGGACGCATAGAAACCTGTCAAAACACAACACGCCAAACAAAGCCAAAACAAAATAGACTCTACATCCTCGGGCTGCCTCCCGAGAGTGCTAAGTTTTAGGTCTTCAGCCCGACCATACCTGACATGCTCAAGGTGGTTCGGATGATCGCTTACCTCCCCTCTTGTCTCCATACCTCTCCATCCAGTGCTTAGGGAGGGTCATGGATTCACTCCAGTTAGGAGTACACTCATCTTGGTCACTCAAAATAGACCCACCGTCAGGTGGTTTCCTCTCATCCACTCGCATTTGCACACCTTCCTTCTTTTTAACATTGTACGTTTCCGACCAGTATTGAGATATAGGTATGTCTCCATCGAATCTGAATCATCCTCAATTTTCTTATCTTGACCCCAACCATCATTCGACATCTGCCATCCATCAACTATAACCTTTTCATCTTCATACTCCACCATACTCTCATCTTCAGTGCTCCCAAATCTGTAACACACTATTCCACTAGAATTTGAGCCGTCAGTATCTTCATCAGTTTCAACATAATCACATGGGTTATACGAAATAGATTGACTCAGTACATTGAAATATAATTTACGACCTTGATAACTTAAGGTAACAAACCCACCTCTACAATCAATTTGAGCATTTGCAGTATACAGAAATGGGCGTCCCAATATTACCTGTGGCTGCGTACATGTCTGCGTTGAAGCATAATCAACCACTAAAAAGTCGATCGGATAGAAGAACTCACCCACTTGGATCTTTATATTTTTCGCCATTCCTCTCGGTCGCTTTTCGCTAGCATCCGCAAACACCACTGTGGCGTTACACTCTTCCAATGGCCCAAAATTGTGCTGGTCGTACAAGCTACCAGGAAAAACACTCACCGATGCTCCATAGTCAAACAGTGGCTTGTGAATCTTTAGATTCCCAATCTGAATTGGGATCACCGGTTCCCCCAAATCAATACCAGCATCTCCCATATGCATATCATGTATACCTGCAATTACATCAACCCTGGGAGATATTAGGTTCATATCATTCAATTCAATATTAGGAACGATACTTACCACATTAACCGGTACATTCTTTACATTCTTCGGGTTTGATTGAGTATCACTGGGCAATTTTCCACTTTGCTGCTTCAAACTGGACATCTCAGTTGCCAACTGCCCCATCTGCGTAGTGAGTGTTTGTATCGTCTTATCCCGAATCTCATCATTTTGAGTTCTCTTCTGCATATCCTGTTGAATCGTCTTTAACATCGCCATCACATCATTGCCTCCTGAACCATATGTATTACCACTAGATCTATTTTGTGTGTTGTTGTAATTTCCTTGAGAATTGTTTTGGAAATGATTCTGATTGAAGTTTCTCTGATAACCCGACTGATTATTTCCTTGAAATCCCGAGTTAAGCTGATTATTTGAGTTCCCATAGCTCAAGTTTGGATGGTTTCGAAGGCCCGGGTGGTATGTGTTCGATTGCAATGTAAAATTTATGCCTCCACCTCCACCTTGAACAAAGTGGACATCATCACTTCCACCCAAAACCACTGTGCACTGATCAGCTATATGCCCAAACTCTCCACAATGCCCACACGAAGGATATTGTCCACTAACCATATCAGGTGTGTCTTCGACTGCTCTCACCACAGAATGTCGTGTGCTTCTTGAAGATTGTGCTTTCCCGTTTTGAGTTTCTAGCAGTCCGTTCAAGAATTTCCCAATCAAACAATTCATCGTTCGTGCCAAAAGTTCCGTTAGACGCGGAACTGATCTCTCTCGCATCCTCTTCGGTTAAGCCTTTATGGAATGCGTTAAGAAGCTCCCACAGATGAATTCCATGATGTGGGCAATTCTTGAGCATCATCTTAAAACGATTTAGAGACTCATGAAAGAGCTCACCTTGTTGCTGACGGAAGCCATGAATATCCTTTCTGGCATTATTTGTAGCAGGGCAGTATAAAACTCATCCAAGAATGATTGTTGCATCTCGGGCCTTGAGAAAATTGATGCTGAAGGGAGAGAGTGAAACCACTTTCTGATTAAGGCCCGAATGGTCCCTAGACTTCACTCATTCCCGCATCTTGCACTCATGCATCTTGTATCCAACTGAATAGCTTCCGAATTGAACTCCAAGCTTTACATATCATCTCCAAACGTTCCATCTTCACCATTAACTTTCGTAACTTCATCAAGTTACGTGTTTTACCTGCAAAACAACTAGATCTCGTAGTTAACGTATCCTTGGCAAGTAAACACACAAATCGCACATAAAATACACCATTTAACCACTTTCACACTCGGCTTTCACCCTCTACATCACATTCCCACACTTACCTTTGATTGTCCTCAAGCAAACCAACTAGAACTAATCACCACAGTAGTCAACACCTCTAAACCCTCAACCAGTTCAGTTCTACCCGTCCCATTGACTGACACAATCGAGATTGACAGCTTGACAAACAAACCATACAACTTTAAATACAAGACTTATCTATCTAAAACTAACATGTTTAAAATACCACACATGCTACACACCTCTCACAATATTCTCTCCTCTCAGGTTAATATCTGGACTAGCGTGTAATGTGCTAGTATATAACACGCAGTTAAGTAAATATGAAATCCTGTAATCATAGGCTTGTATGACAATCACACCTCCACTGTATCATCTAATACGACACATATCAAAAGGACTTTTTCGGTTTTGGGCTTAGGCTAAGGTAGGAAAATATTTTTGAATTTTTCTTTTTTAATTGGCTCACAAACAATAACCAAACCGTGATACTTTATTCAAACTCAACTTGGGTTGGTTTCTACCCAAACTATAAATAACAATCAACTTCTTTTTTGCTTCTTTTCTTTTCATTTTCTATATTTTTGTAATTTTTCTGATTTTCTCTTTTCTTTTCTCTTTTCACTTTTTTTAATATCGTCACGGTCGGTCTTCACAAAACAGTGGGTGAACAAATGAAAGGTAACTAGGCTCAACGGGGCTACTAAGGGAATTGATGAACAAACGCAGCAAACACAAACACGAATGAAGAACAAATATCCTAATGCCTTTATCACCTATGTGCACATGTCAAACCCACAATCTCAGCATGCATCAAATCACACAAGTTCTAACATAAGATTACATATAGCCTGCACTCAACAACCGAATTCATCATATAATGTATTCTATCCATCTACAGGCTCAATATCTCACCAAGAAAAGGTAAAAATGGTTAATGACATGTAGCATATGCGATTAGAAACATGTTACCCCTAGATAGACCTCTCTTTTCAACTCTTTTCTATAAAACACTTGCCAATCCTACTCTCATGAAACTTAAAGGGACAACCATGACAAGTGAACTAATCTAGTCTACTACCGGTAAGGAATCTATTAGTGATTGAAACTTTAAGTTCTCATATCCAATTAGCAAGCTTAAGGCAATGGAAAATTTTCATTTTTTTTTCAGTTTTCATCGATTTCCAATCACTAATTCATCTCTTCAAACTTTATCCACAAATCCCTTCACGGGCTTCCCATCCCCACACTTGGGATACATTGTCCCCAATGTACGGTACTTTTTAAGATCTTTGCCCAGGAATTCAACCAAACCTACCTGACTGAACGGCTAACACCTAACAACTAAGTAACACGCATTCCCATAACATAACATAATAAGTTCAAACACCACCAAACAGAAACACACAAAAAATTAAAGCAGAGCAAGATAGAGAGACACATTCACCTGATCATGTGTCTGTAACGGTGTAACTGTTGTGCTCAAAACCAGATAATACACATCCACTGGATTTCTGATATCTCACCGGGGATGTTGCAAAACATCCCCGCACTTGAATCATTGCCTCCGTGAAGATGGACGCATAGAAACCTGTCAAAACACAACACGCCAAACAAAGCCAAAACAAAATAGACTCTACATCCTCGGGCTGCCTCCCGAGAGTGCTAAGTTTTAGGTCTTCAGCCCGACCATACCTGACATGCTCAAGGTGGTTCGGATGATCGCTTACCTCCCCTCTTGTCTCCATACCTCTCCATCCAGTGCTTAGGGAGGGTCATGGATTCACTCCAGTTAGGAGTACACTCATCTTGGTCACTCAAAATAGACCCACCGTCAGGTGGTTTCCTCTCATCCACTCGCATTTGCACACCTTCCTTCTTTTTAACATTGTACGTTTCCGACCAGTATTGAGATATAGGTATGTCTCCATCGGAATCTGAATCATCCTCAATTTTCTTATCTTGACCCCAACCATCATTCGACATCTGCCATCCATCAACTATAACCTTTTCATCTTCATACTCCACCATACTCTCATCTTCAGTGCTCCCAAATCTGTAACACACTATTCCACTAGAATTTGAGCCGTCAGTATCTTCATCAGTTTCAACATAATCACATGGGTTATACGAAATAGATTGACTCAGTACATTGAAATATAATTTACGACCTTGATAACTTAAGGTAACAAACCCACCTCTACAATCAATTTGAGCATTTGCAGTATACAGAAATGGGCGTCCCAATATTACCTGTGGCTGCGTACATGTCTGCGTTGAAGCATAATCAACCACTAAAAAGTCGATCGGATAGAAGAACTCACCCACTTGGATCTTTATATTTTTCGCCATTCCTCTCGGTCGCTTTTCGCTAGCATCCGCAAACACCACTGTGGCGTTACACTCTTCCAATGGCCCAAAATTGTGCTGGTCGTACAAGCTACCAGGAAAAACACTCACCGATGCTCCATAGTCAAACAGTGGCTTGTGAATCTTTAGATTCCCAATCTGAATTGGGATCACCGGTTCCCCCAAATCAATACCAGCATCTCCCATATGCATATCATGTATACCTGCAATTACATCAACCCTGGGAGATATTAGGTTCATATCATTCAATTCAATATTAGGAACGATACTTACCACATTAACCGGTACATTCTTTACATTCTTCGGGTTTGATTGAGTATCACTGGGCAATTTTCCACTTTGCTGCTTCAAACTGGACATCTCAGTTGCCAACTGCCCCATCTGCGTAGTGAGTGTTTGTATCGTCTTATCCCGAATCTCATCATTTTGAGTTCTCTTCTGCATATCCTGTTGAATCGTCTTTAACATCGCCATCACATCATTGCCTCCTGAACCATATGTATTACCACTAGATCTATTTTGTGTGTTGTTGTAATTTCCTTGAGAATTGTTTTGGAAATGATTCTGATTGAAGTTTCTCTGATAACCCGACTGATTATTTCCTTGAAATCCCGAGTTAAGCTGATTATTTGAGTTCCCATAGCTCAAGTTTGGATGGTTTCGAAGGCCCGGGTGGTATGTGTTCGATTGCAATGTAAAATTTATGCCTCCACCTCCACCTTGAACAAAGTGGACATCATCACTTCCACCCAAAACCACTGTGCACTGATCAGCTATATGCCCAAACTCTCCACAATGCCCACACGAAGGATATTGTCCACTAACCATATCAGGTGTGTCTTCGACTGCTCTCACCACAGAATGTCGTGTGCTTCTTGAAGATTGTGCTTTCCCGTTTTGAGTTTCTAGCAGTCCGTTCAAGAATTTCCCAATCAAACAATTCATCGTTCGTGCCAAAAGTTCCGTTAGACGCGGAACTGATCTCTCTCGCATCCTCTTCGGTTAAGCCTTTATGGAATGCGTTAAGAAGCTCCCACAGATGAATTCCATGATGTGGGCAATTCTTGAGCATCATCTTAAAACGATTTAGAGACTCATGAAAGAGCTCACCTTGTTGCTGACGGAAGCCATGAATATCCTTTCTGGCATTATTTGTAGCAGGGCAGTATAAAACTCATCCAAGAATGATTGTTGCATCTCGGGCCTTGAGAAAATTGATGCTGAAGGGAGAGAGTGAAACCACTTTCTGATTAAGGCCCGAATGGTCCCTAGACTTCACTCATTCCCGCATCTTGCACTCATGCATCTTGTATCCAACTGAATAGCTTCCGAATTGAACTCCAAGCTTTACATATCATCTCCAAACGTTCCATCTTCACCATTAACTTTCGTAACTTCATCAAGTTACGTGTTTTACCTGCAAAACAACTAGATCTCGTAGTTAACGTATCCTTGGCAAGTAAACACACAAATCGCACATAAAATACACCATTTAACCACTTTCACACTCGGCTTTCACCCTCTACATCACATTCCCACACTTACCTTTGATTGTCCTCAAGCAAACCAACTAGAACTAATCACCACAGTAGTCAACACCTCTAAACCCTCAACCAGTTCAGTTCTACCCGTCCCATTGACTGACACAATCGAGATTGACAGCTTGACAAACAAACCATACAACTTTAAATACAAGACTTATCTATCTAAAACTAACATGTTTAAAATACCACACATGCTACACACCTCTCACAATATTCTCTCCTCTCAGGTTAATATCTGGACTAGCGTGTAATGTGCTAGTATATAACACGCAGTTAAGTAAATATGAAATCCTGTAATCATAGGCTTGTATGACAATCACACCTCCACTGTATCATCTAATACGACACATATCAAAAGGACTTTTTCGGTTTTGGGCTTAGGCTAAGGTAGGAAAATATTTTTGAATTTTTCTTTTTTAATTGGCTCACAAACAATAACCAAACCTTGATACTTTATTCAAACTCAACTTGGGTTGGTTTCTACCCAAACTATAAATAACAATCAACTTCTTTTTTGCTTCTTTTCTTTTCATTTTCTATATTTTTGTAATTTTTCTGATTTTCTCTTTTCTTTTCTCTTTTCACTTTTTTTAATATCGTCACGGTCGGTCTTCACAAAACAGTGGGTGAACAAATGAAAGGTAACTAGGCTCAACGGGGCTACTAAGGGAATTGATGAACAAACGCAGCAAACACAAACACGAATGAAGAACAAATATCCTAATGCCTTTATCACCTATGTGCACATGTCAAACCCACAATCTCAGCATGCATCAAATCACACAAGTTCTAACATAAGATTACATATAGCCTGCACTCAACAACCGAATTCATCATATAATGTATTCTATCCATCTACAGGCTCAATATCTCACCAAGAAAAGGTAAAAATGGTTAATGACATGTAGCATATGCGATTAGAAACATGTTACCCCTAGATAGACCTCTCTTTTCAACTCTTTTCTATAAAACACTTGCCAATCCTACTCTCATGAAACTTAAAGGGACAACCATGACAAGTGAACTAATCTAGTCTACTACCGGTAAGGAATCTATTAGTGATTGAAACTTTAAGTTCTCATATCCAATTAGCAAGCTTAAGGCAATGGAAAATTTTCATTTTTTTTTCAGTTTTCATCGATTTCCAATCACTAATTCATCTCTTCAAACTTTATCCACAAATCCCTTCACGGGCTTCCCATCCCCACACTTGGGATACATTGTCCCCAATGTACGGTACTTTTTAAGATCTTTGCCCAGGAATTCAACCAAACCTACCTGACTGAACGGCTAACACCTAACAACTAAGTAACACGCATTCCCATAACATAACATAATAAGTTCAAACACCACCAAACAGAAACACACAAAAAATTAAAGCAGAGCAAGATAGAGAGACACATTCACCTGATCATGTGTCTGTAACGGTGTAACTGTTGTGCTCAAAACCAGATAATACACATCCACTGGATTTCTGATATCTCACCGGGGATGTTGCAAAACATCCCCGCACTTGAATCATTGCCTCCGTGAAGATGGACGCATAGAAACCTGTCAAAACACAACACGCCAAACAAAGCCAAAACAAAATAGACTCTACATCCTCGGGCTGCCTCCCGAGAGTGCTAAGTTTTAGGTCTTCAGCCCGACCATACCTGACATGCTCAAGGTGGTTCGGATGATCGCTTACCTCCCCTCTTGTCTCCATACCTCTCCATCCAGTGCTTAGGGAGGGTCATGGATTCACTCCAGTTAGGAGTACACTCATCTTGGTCACTCAAAATAGACCCACCGTCAGGTGGTTTCCTCTCATCCACTCGCATTTGCACACCTTCCTTCTTTTTAACATTGTACGTTTCCGACCAGTATTGAGATATAGGTATGTCTCCATCGGAATCTGAATCATCCTCAATTTTCTTATCTTGACCCCAACCATCATTCGACATCTGCCATCCATCAACTATAACCTTTTCATCTTCATACTCCACCATACTCTCATCTTCAGTGCTCCCAAATCTGTAACACACTATTCCACTAGAATTTGAGCCGTCAGTATCTTCATCAGTTTCAACATAATCACATGGGTTATACGAAATAGATTGACTCAGTACATTGAAATATAATTTACGACCTTGATAACTTAAGGTAACAAACCCACCTCTACAATCAATTTGAGCATTTGCAGTATACAGAAATGGGCGTCCCAATATTACCTGTGGCTGCGTACATGTCTGCGTTGAAGCATAATCAACCACTAAAAAGTCGATCGGATAGAAGAACTCACCCACTTGGATCTTTATATTTTTCGCCATTCCTCTCGGTCGCTTTTCGCTAGCATCCGCAAACACCACTGTGGCGTTACACTCTTCCAATGGCCCAAAATTGTGCTGGTCGTACAAGCTACCAGGAAAAACACTCACCGATGCTCCATAGTCAAACAGTGGCTTGTGAATCTTTAGATTCCCAATCTGAATTGGGATCACCGGTTCCCCCAAATCAATACCAGCATCTCCCATATGCATATCATGTATACCTGCAATTACATCAACCCTGGGAGATATTAGGTTCATATCATTCAATTCAATATTAGGAACGATACTTACCACATTAACCGGTACATTCTTTACATTCTTCGGGTTTGATTGAGTATCACTGGGCAATTTTCCACTTTGCTGCTTCAAACTGGACATCTCAGTTGCCAACTGCCCCATCTGCGTAGTGAGTGTTTGTATCGTCTTATCCCGAATCTCATCATTTTGAGTTCTCTTCTGCATATCCTGTTGAATCGTCTTTAACATCGCCATCACATCATTGCCTCCTGAACCATATGTATTACCACTAGATCTATTTTGTGTGTTGTTGTAATTTCCTTGAGAATTGTTTTGGAAATGATTCTGATTGAAGTTTCTCTGATAACCCGACTGATTATTTCCTTGAAATCCCGAGTTAAGCTGATTATTTGAGTTCCCATAGCTCAAGTTTGGATGGTTTCGAAGGCCCGGGTGGTATGTGTTCGATTGCAATGTAAAATTTATGCCTCCACCTCCACCTTGAACAAAGTGGACATCATCACTTCCACCCAAAACCACTGTGCACTGATCAGCTATATGCCCAAACTCTCCACAATGCCCACACGAAGGATATTGTCCACTAACCATATCAGGTGTGTCTTCGACTGCTCTCACCACAGAATGTCGTGTGCTTCTTGAAGATTGTGCTTTCCCGTTTTGAGTTTCTAGCAGTCCGTTCAAGAATTTCCCAATCAAACAATTCATCGTTCGTGCCAAAAGTTCCGTTAGACGCGGAACTGATCTCTCTCGCATCCTCTTCGGTTAAGCCTTTATGGAATGCGTTAAGAAGCTCCCACAGATGAATTCCATGATGTGGGCAATTCTTGAGCATCATCTTAAAACGATTTAGAGACTCATGAAAGAGCTCACCTTGTTGCTGACGGAAGCCATGAATATCCTTTCTGGCATTATTTGTAGCAGGGCAGTATAAAACTCATCCAAGAATGATTGTTGCATCTCGGGCCTTGAGAAAATTGATGCTGAAGGGAGAGAGTGAAACCACTTTCTGATTAAGGCCCGAATGGTCCCTAGACTTCACTCATTCCCGCATCTTGCACTCATGCATCTTGTATCCAACTGAATAGCTTCCGAATTGAACTCCAAGCTTTACATATCATCTCCAAACGTTCCATCTTCACCATTAACTTTCGTAACTTCATCAAGTTACGTGTTTTACCTGCAAAACAACTAGATCTCGTAGTTAACGTATCCTTGGCAAGTAAACACACAAATCGCACATAAAATACACCATTTAACCACTTTCACACTCGGCTTTCACCCTCTACATCACATTCCCACACTTACCTTTGATTGTCCTCAAGCAAACCAACTAGAACTAATCACCACAGTAGTCAACACCTCTAAACCCTCAACCAGTTCAGTTCTACCCGTCCCATTGACTGACACAATCGAGATTGACAGCTTGACAAACAAACCATACAACTTTAAATACAAGACTTATCTATCTAAAACTAACATGTTTAAAATACCACACATGCTACACACCTCTCACAATATTCTCTCCTCTCAGGTTAATATCTGGACTAGCGTGTAATGTGCTAGTATATAACACGCAGTTAAGTAAATATGAAATCCTGTAATCATAGGCTTGTATGACAATCACACCTCCACTGTATCATCTAATACGACACATATCAAAAGGACTTTTTCGGTTTTGGGCTTAGGCTAAGGTAGGAAAATATTTTTGAATTTTTCTTTTTTAATTGGCTCACAAACAATAACCAAACCTTGATACTTTATTCAAACTCAACTTGGGTTGGTTTCTACCCAAACTATAAATAACAATCAACTTCTTTTTTGCTTCTTTTCTTTTCATTTTCTATATTTTTGTAATTTTTCTGATTTTCTCTTTTCTTTTCTCTTTTCACTTTTTTTAATATCGTCACGGTCGGTCTTCACAAAACAGTGGGTGAACAAATGAAAGGTAACTAGGCTCAACGGGGCTACTAAGGGAATTGATGAACAAACGCAGCAAACACAAACACGAATGAAGAACAAATATCCTAATGCCTTTATCACCTATGTGCACATGTCAAACCCACAATCTCAGCATGCATCAAATCACACAAGTTCTAACATAAGATTACATATAGCCTGCACTCAACAACCGAATTCATCATATAATGTATTCTATCCATCTACAGGCTCAATATCTCACCAAGAAAAGGTAAAAATGGTTAATGACATGTAGCATATGCGATTAGAAACATGTTACCCCTAGATAGACCTCTCTTTTCAACTCTTTTCTATAAAACACTTGCCAATCCTACTCTCATGAAACTTAAAGGGACAACCATGACAAGTGAACTAATCTAGTCTACTACCGGTAAGGAATCTATTAGTGATTGAAACTTTAAGTTCTCATATCCAATTAGCAAGCTTAAGGCAATGGAAAATTTTCATTTTTTTTTCAGTTTTCATCGATTTCCAATCACTAATTCATCTCTTCAAACTTTATCCACAAATCCCTTCACGGGCTTCCCATCCCCACACTTGGGATACATTGTCCCCAATGTACGGTACTTTTTAAGATCTTTGCCCAGGAATTCAACCAAACCTACCTGACTGAACGGCTAACACCTAACAACTAAGTAACACGCATTCCCATAACATAACATAATAAGTTCAAACACCACCAAACAGAAACACACAAAAAATTAAAGCAGAGCAAGATAGAGAGACACATTCACCTGATCATGTGTCTGTAACGGTGTAACTGTTGTGCTCAAAACCAGATAATACACATCCACTGGATTTCTGATATCTCACCGGGGATGTTGCAAAACATCCCCGCACTTGAATCATTGCCTCCGTGAAGATGGACGCATAGAAACCTGTCAAAACACAACACGCCAAACAAAGCCAAAACAAAATAGACTCTACATCCTCGGGCTGCCTCCCGAGAGTGCTAAGTTTTAGGTCTTCAGCCCGACCATACCTGACATGCTCAAGGTGGTTCGGATGATCGCTTACCTCCCCTCTTGTCTCCATACCTCTCCATCCAGTGCTTAGGGAGGGTCATGGATTCACTCCAGTTAGGAGTACACTCATCTTGGTCACTCAAAATAGACCCACCGTCAGGTGGTTTCCTCTCATCCACTCGCATTTGCACACCTTCCTTCTTTTTAACATTGTACGTTTCCGACCAGTATTGAGATATAGGTATGTCTCCATCGGAATCTGAATCATCCTCAATTTTCTTATCTTGACCCCAACCATCATTCGACATCTGCCATCCATCAACTATAACCTTTTCATCTTCATACTCCACCATACTCTCATCTTCAGTGCTCCCAAATCTGTAACACACTATTCCACTAGCATTTGAGCCGTCAGTATCTTCATCAGTTTCAACATAATCACATGGGTTATACGAAATAGATTGACTCAGTACATTGAAATATAATTTACGACCTTGATAACTTAAGGTAACAAACCCACCTCTACAATCAATTTGAGCATTTGCAGTATACAGAAATGGGCGTCCCAATATTACCTGTGGCTGCGTACATGTCTGCGTTGAAGCATAATCAACCACTAAAAAGTCGATCGGATAGAAGAACTCACCCACTTGGATCTTTATATTTTTCGCCATTCCTCTCGGTCGCTTTTCGCTAGCATCCGCAAACACCACTGTGGCGTTACACTCTTCCAATGGCCCAAAATTGTGCTGGTCGTACAAGCTACCAGGAAAAACACTCACCGATGCTCCATAATCAAACAGTGGCTTGTGAATCTTTAGATTCCCAATCTGAATTGGGATCACCGGTTCCCCCAAATCAATACCAGCATCTCCCATATGCATATCATGTATACCTGCAATTACATCAACCCTGGGAGATATTAGGTTCATATCATTCAATTCAATATTAGGAACGATACTTACCACATTAACCGATACATTCTTTAATTCTTCGGGTTTGATTGAGTATCACTGGGCAATTTTCCACTTTGCTGCTTCAAGCTGGACATCTCAATTGCCAACTGCCCCATCTGCGTAGTGAGTGTTTGTATGTCTTATCCCGAATCTCATCATTTTGAGTTCTCTTCTGCATATCCTGTTGAATCGTCTTTAACATCGCCATCACATCATTGCCTCCTGAACCATATGTATTACCACTAGATCTATTTTGTGTGTTGTTGTAATTTCCTTGAGAATTGTTTTGGAAATGATTCTGATTGAAGTTTCTCTGATAACCCGACTGATTATTTCCTTGAAATCCCAAGTTAAGCTGATTATTTGAGTTCCCATAGCTCAAGTTTGGATGGTTTCGAAGGCCCGGGTGGTATGTGTTCGATTGCAATGTAAAATTTATGCCTCCACCTCTACCTTGAACAAAGTGGACATCATCACTTCCACCCAAAACCACTGTGCACTGATCAGCTATATGCCCAAACTCTCCACAATGCCCACACGAAGGATATTGTCCACTAACCATATCAGGTGTGTCTTCGACTGCTCTCACCACAGAATGTCGTGTGCTTCTTGAAGATTGTGCTTTCCGTTTTGAGTTTCTAGCAGTCCGTTCAAGAATTTCCCAATCAAACAATTCATCGTTCGTGCCAAAAGTTCCGTTAGACGGGAACTGATCTCTCTCGCATCCTCTTCGGTTAAGCCTTCATGGAATGCGTTAAGAAGCTCCCACAGTTGAATTCCATGATGTGGGCAATTCTTGAGCATCATCTTGAAAACGATTTAGAGACTCATGAAGAGCTCACCTTGTTGCTGACGGAAGCCATGAATATCCTTTCTGGCATTATTTGTACGCAAGGCAGTATAAAACTCATCCAAGAATGATTGTTGCATCTCGGGCCTTGAGAAAATTGATGCTGAAGGGAGAGAGTGAAACCATTTCGTGCCTTATCTTCAAGCGTGAATTGGAAGAGTACCAATTTCACGTCATCCGCTGTAAAACCTTGGCTTGCGATCGTGTTGCACCGAGCATCGTAAGCTGCTAAGTGAAAGTACGGCTCCTTATGTGCATGGCCGTGATACTTAGGTAAATTGGCAATCGATTGTTCACGAACCTCGAACGATCTTCCTCCTCTTAACTGTGGGACCACTACGGGTGAAGGATTGTTTGCTATTGCTGGCTTGAAGTGACTCTCTATCCCTCTTAATGGTCCTCGATTATATCCCATAGGTATGCCATCTGGTGGGATAACCTGGTGAGCTAAGTTCCAAGGAGAGGTCTTGCCTGACCTGGCAACTACGGTATCGGAGGTGGTAATGGAATATCTGGTCTATAAGGCTGCTGATTCAATGGCTCTGGTTGTGGAGCTGGTTGCTGCTGTGGAAATTGTTGGTACTGTGGTACTTGCTGATTCATTTGAGCTGCTGTCTAAAATGACTGCTGATTACCCACTGGTTCATAAATTCCCCTACCATCCGATTGAACCCCTGTATCGTTACCACTTGAATTCCTAGTCCTGACATCTGTCTATTTATCTGATTTCCTCCAAACCCCTCGTATCTATCATATTCATCCTCATGCTTATATCTACCTTCTTGCTGATATAGAGTTGTAGGCCCTGATGAATAATGTTGTTGCCCTTGTGAAGGTTGAAAGTAGGTATACTGAACTGGTTGAGTTCGGTTTATAGTGGAGGTAGATGGTCCGGTTTAGTCTTATCGGGGCCGTAGTGGCACCAGTCACAACTCAAACGTATGGTGACGAGTGTTGGAAGTTTGATGTTTGTTCTTGATATGGACTGGATTAGGGTGGGAGATCACTTAAATTCGGGAACAGAGGGTTTGGTGGTGGTTGGGAAGCAGTAGGTTTCGTGATTGCCGGTTGTGGTTCAGGTGGTAATGTGGTATTTGGAGCTGGCTGTGTTGGTGTTGGTGAGAATTGGGGTTGATGAGAAGGAGTGACCGGCTGTGTCTCGAAACTACTTGAGTTTTCCATTGTTTTAGAAATGGTTGCTGGTGATTGTAAATATGTTCTCCCGATGTACCACTCGAATTTGTCGCACTGTTCTTTCGATTTCCGGATCAAAAACTAGCGGTGATGAATTCCCGGAGTTCCGAGTATGATGCATACACGGTTATGATCACCTGCACACACAAACACAAGAAACCTCGCATAATTCCGAACGAAATGCAAATAAAAGAAATATTTTTGGATTTTTCAATTTTTATGTCTAACTAAACTCAACAATTAAACACTTTGCGCACGCCTCCCGGCAACGGCGCCATTTTGATGACTGTCGTAAGGAACATGCAAAAACCAACTAACTCTGTAGAAAGGGTAAGTCGGATATCGAACCAAAGGAGGATTGTGGAAAACGTAATAATGTTGAGTATTATCTAAAAAACTATAAAAACTTAACTTGTGTTTGAATGATTTGAGAATTACTAAATTACGAACTAAGAAAATGAGTTTTTATCAGTAAGAGGAAGAATGGTTCCTCCGGCATTCAGGTTTTGCAGTTAAATACAATTATGTGTTCAATTGAAACCACCTACATAGACATAGGTGTTAAACCTAATTAATCGATTGTGATAATCAACGACTAAGTACTCTGATCAATACATGACGAGAGGTTGTCAAATAATTATCAATTGCAATTACCCACCCTAATCCCCTAGCAAATGTACCCCAATTACTAGAACTCTTGGGAATTGAATAATCAAGAATCAAGGTTTGAATAAAAACAATCGTTTACAATCAATTAATCAAATCAATAGTGAAAAGCATCGAATGCTTAGATCACCAAGCCAAAACAATTGTTATGAACACATAAAAGTAGCTAACTTACAAAAACCCTCCAACCGGAGGAAACCAAAAGAGTTTAGCCGTCATCTCACAATTGAAATCAACGAAAGATTGAAGAACAGATGAACTCATGATCTTGATTTATGAATCGGCGTGTGGAATGATGAACAAGTGAGTGAAAAGCCTTCAACTTGGTGCTTGAGATGATGATTTTTCGTCTTCGGAAGCTTGCTATGATATCTGACACTTAGAAACCCTAATATACATAAAAAGAACTAACTTTCGTGTTTTTTCGTCACCCGGGCAGTCACCGACGATCCTGGACCGTCAGTGACGGTCAGAAGCTGCTGTTGTTGTTGCTGGAACTGTGACGGTTAGGGGACCGTCACCGACGGTTCCCGGTTCCTGATTCTTTCTCGCCAAGTATAGTCACCGTCACCGACGGTTTGGCCACCACCGGCGACGGTCGCGACTAGCATCCATTTTTCTCCTTTGTTCCAACTTTCAACAATTGACTACAAGGCCCCTGAACTTTGAATCTTCAATTCCTTACGTAATAAAGCACAAACCACTTTCTGATTAAGGCCGAATGGTCCCTAGACTTCACTCATTCCCGCATCTTGCACTCATGCATCTTGTATCTAACCGAATAGCTTCGAGTTGCCCTTCAAGCTTTACATATCATCTCCAAACGTTCCATCTTCACCATTAACTTCTGTAACTTCATCAAGTTACGTATTTTACCTGCAAAACAACTAGATCACGTAGTTAACGTATCCTTGGCAAGTAAACACACAAATCGCACATAAAATACACCATTTAACCACTTTCACACTCGGCTTTCACCCTCTACATCAGCTTCCCTCTTCCTCAAGGTGATTCTCTACACGTCTATGGGAGAAACCTTATAAAGGTCTCAAGCTAATGTCGTGCATCAAAGCGAACAAGTACTTCCGTAAGGAGTACTTTTCCTTTCTCGCCCACGTTGTGGAAAAGAAAGACAAAGGTCCTAGCATAAGTGATGTTCATATCGTTTGTGAGTTTCCTTCTGTTTTCCCTGAGGATCTTCCTGGTCCTCTGCCTCCTCGAGCTGATGATTTTCGTATTGATCTTATTCCTGGGTTGTTGCGAAAGCTCCCTATCGATTAACACCCTCGAAATGCAAGAGCTATCGAGCTAGCTTCAAGAACTTCTTGATAAAGGCTTTATACGCCCTAGTACTTCTCCTTGGGGCGCTCCGTTCTTTTCGTTAAAAAGAAAGATGGATCATTCTGCATGTGTATTGACTATCGTGAGCTCAACAAGCTTACAGTAAAAAACCGCTATCCACTTCCTCGTATTGACGATCTCTTCGATCAATTGCAAGGCGCGAAGTGCTTTTCAAAGATTGATCTCCGTTCTGGTATCATCAACTTTGAATTTACTGTTTTCGCACATGTATGGACACTATGAGTTTGTAGTCATGCCTTTTGGTTTGACCAACGCACCTGCAGTGTTTATGGATCTCATGAACCGCGTGTGTAAGACTTTTCTCGATCATTTCGTCATTGTATTCATCGACGATATCCTAATCTATTCCAAGACGAAAGAAGAGCATGGATTACATTTGCGCCTCATTCTTCAGCTTTTGCAAACCGGACGTCTTTATGCCAAATTTTCCAAGTGTGAATTTTGGCTAAAAGAGGTTCAATTTTTAGGTCACACCGTTTAATGAACTCGGTATTCATGTTGACTTTGCAAAGATAGAAGCTGTGAAGAATTGGATTGCACCTAAGTTGCCCTCTAAAATTCGTTCGTTTCTGGCCTAGCCGGGTATTATCGCGTTTCATCTCGACTTCTCAAAGATTGTCGTTCCTTTGACTTCGTTGACTCAAAAAGATAAACCTTTTGTTTGGGGTCCCGAACAAGAGGAATCTTTCCAAACGCTCAAGGACATGCTTTGTAATGCTCCTATCATTACTCTCCCCGATGGGAACGACGATTTAGTCGTGTATTGCGATGCCTCTAACGAAGGTCTTGGTTGCGTTCTCATGCAACGAGACAAAGTAATCGCATACGCGTCGAGACAACTCAAAATTCATGAGACAAACTATACTACTCACGACCTTGAACTTAGTGCAGTTGTTTTTGCAATAAAGATTTGGCGACACTACCTTTATGGTACAAAGCGTACGGTCTTCACCGACCATAAGAGCCTCCAACATATCTTTGATCAAAAGGAACTCACATGCGTCAAATTTGTTGGGTAGAATTGTTAAACGACTACGATTGCGACATTCGCTACCATCCTGGTAAAGCGAATGTTGTAGCGATGCACTTAGTCGTAAGACTCATGTTAACAGTGTTCGTTGCTACCAAATCGTGGGAAAACTAAACGAGTTGATTCGACAAGCACAATTTACGTCATTAACGAGGGTAACCTCGATAGCGAATTAAATTGTGGAGTCAAAAACCCACTCGAAGTTAAGCCTGATGGTATTCTTTACTACCATAGTCATATTTGGATTCCCGATCGTCTCAATCTTCGGACTACTTTGATGGATGAAGCCCACAAATCCCGATACTCCGTTCATCTTGGAGCTGATAAGAGGTACCATGATTTGCGTGCATCCTATTGGTGGCCTGGAATGAAATGTGATATCGCTCGTTAGGTATCCAAATGCCTTACGTGTTCCAAAGTCAAGGCAGAACATCAACATCCCTCTGGTTTGCTCGAACAACCAGAAATTCCTTTTGAAAAAGGGAGAGCATAGCCATGGATTTCATCACAAAATTTCCTCTACACCTTTTGGTCATGACAACATTTGGGTTATCATCGACCATTTGACCAAATCCGGGCACTTCCTTGCCATTCGTGAAGATTAAAAGTAGAGAAATTGGCTCGTATCTACACGAGTGAAATCATTAGTCGTCATGGTACTCCTCTTGATATTATTTCTGATCGCGATGCTCGTTTCACCTCTCGCCTTTGACAAACTTTCCAATCTGCCCTTGGCACTTAGCTTAATCTTAGCACCGCTTTTCATCCTCAGTCTTATGGTCAAACCGAGCGTACTATCCAAACTTTGGAGGATATGCTTTGGTCAGGCGTAATCGATTTTGGCGGCAATTGGGATTCGCACTTACCTTGGTTGAATTCTTGTACAACAATAGTTATCACGCAAGTATTCAAATGGCTCCATTTGAGGCATTGTATGGTCGCAAGTGTCGTTCGCCTATTTGTTGGCACGAGATTGGAGACGCACAAATCACCGGTCCCGAGTTAATACAAGAGACAACGGACAAGATCTTACAAATACGTGATAATCTTCTCAACACGAAGCTGACAAAAGAGCTACGCTGACAAAAGACGCAAGCCTTTGGAGTTTAATATAGGTGATCATGTACTTCTCATAGTATCCCTTTGGAAAGGCGTTGTCCGTTTTGGTAAGATAGGCAAACTCGCTCCTTGCTACGTAGGCCCTTTCAAGATTCTCGAGAGGATTGGCAAGGTAGGCGTATCGACTGGACCTACCTCAAATGCTCAACAATGTTCATCCTGTGTTTCATGTTTCAAATCTAAAAGGTGTTTAGCTGAAGAAGGACTTCAAGTTCCGCTCGAAGATCTTCAAATCAATGATACATTGCACTTTGTGGAAAACCGGTCGAAATCATGGACCTAGGAGTCAAGCAACTAAGGCACAGTCGAATCCCTATCATCAAGGTTAGATGGGAAGGAAAACGTGGCGCCGAGTATACTTGGGAACTCGAGAGTGATATGAAGACTAAGTATCCGCATCTTTTCGTTGCGCCTTCCTAAATTTCGGGACGAAATTTCCGAAAGGAGGGGAGACTGTAATGCCCTGTGTTTCCATACTTTCTATTTCTAGCTAGCTCGTATTATATTTCTATTTTCGGAAAGCATTGTATCTCGTATTCGAATTGTCGTTGTAATCGTTGTATTCTGAGACTTGGATCATAATGAAAACTCGTATTTTGTTCATATGTTTCTTATTCATAACCATTTTATACTTATACTTATGCATACACTTGGAACATATTCGTGATACTCGTAATCATGTGACAAATTTGCAAAACGTGATGATTATACTTATTCAAGCTTAAACGTGATGTTCGTACTTAATCATATTCATTTTATACTTACATATATGTTACAACATGTTATTTATAATATAATACCTTAACATATCATAAAATGTCCAACACTCCTCCAAGCCATTTTCCACTTTCTCAACTCTCTAATCTCATCAAATTCACTCTCAACTCATCTCAAGTTCTTGCAATATCAGAATTTTCGGGCAGATTCATACGCCCTCACAAAAGTGAGCATAACTTCCTCAAATCTTGTTCTTTTTGCTTGATTCTTCTTTCTAAATACTTGGATAAACATTGGGATTGAATCCAAGGGTTCTCCTTGGAGAATCCAGACCTGAAAATGCTCCCAAAGTGTCCAAAACTTTCTGTTGTGTTTCAAATCTTTCATAACTTGTTTAATATTATCAAACTTGAGTCTAACTCATCTCAAACCTATGTCCTAATGCTTACAACACTACTTGTGGTTGGTTAGCTTAAAAACAAGGTTGAGACATTCAAAATAGAGGATCCTCACAAGAATTCTATTTTCGTAGAGCTTCAAGCTCACAAGTGATGCAAGTTCATGAACTTGTTCATGTATGTCCACCTTGGTTAGCTTGGGCTATCCTAAACTTTGAGACCACACATCACTTGATGATTTTCATCATTATCCCAAGAAGTTTGCTAGTTGTAAAGGATCACAACCCCGCCTAGCCATTGACGTGTGTCAATGTGTGCTCTCCGGGTTGTATTTCACTTGGCTACTTGGTATCATGGTGACACCCTTTTACATTCTTGTATTTTACATTCTTGTTCATAGTATTGTTCTAGAATCCTCCTTGTTACCTATGGTAACTTGTGTAGTGTTGAACATCATACGAGGTTCCAAAGTGGATGGTTAATCCTCCCACTTCATACATGACTTACATGACACTAAGAAGTACCAAAGTGGATGGTTCATCCTCCCACCTCCTACATGATTATAACTATATATGTATATGGACTATAATATAAGTTCTTAAAACCGAACCCTTGATAATGACTAAATAATCATCTATCGAGTTATTAAATTTATCACTCATGTGTATAGTTCCTTTTCACGATTCTAATAGGTCTTGAACCTATGAAAACATATTAAATCCTTATGGATTATTATAGTGTCAAAGACAAGTGCTAATACCTTAGTGACTATTTTGTATCATATACTTTGTCCCATGTTGAATCTTAAATCCAAATGTTCCATCATCATCCCCAAAATACTCATACGCCTTAGTTTTCCTCTTGTAGGATAACTCGGCGTTCATCCCATCAAACAACTACCTTCATGGACTTGTCAAGTTAGAAGATTTAGCAAAACCGTGAGTACACTCGACCCATTTAAACACTTTCGGGTGTAACATGTTTCCATATACAAAATCACAACACTTAAGCTTTATGAAATGCAAACAATCCTATAATCATGAATACTTGAATCGTTTACTTGATGCTTATATCTTGGATATTCTTTATGTAATACCTTAGTCATTAACTATTTTAGCCTTCGTTTGACATGTATAGCGCTTTAGGAAGTAACGCATCCCCCTCCTCATGAAATCTAGAGGCCATGTGTTAAAATATCGTGTTTGCGTTAAGGGTTTCACTAGTAGTATTGCATGCCTTGTATATGCTCTTGTAAAAATCATAGTTGCCATGAGGATTTGTTTAAACTTTATTCTTATACGTATGCTATGCTTAAACTTGTGTACTCGCATTTGCTTTTGCATTGAATTGATATTTTAAAACATGTTACAGGTTGATGGAGATGATGCTATGAAATCAAAGTAGCAAGGACGATAGATACACATTTAGACGTTTAGGTTTAATTTTGTTGTATCAAATTTTGTTTATTCTATGTTGTTGTATTTGAATTTCTCTTGTATTGTATAACAATTTATGTATGAAATGAAATTTGGTTTAATTAATTATTGTCACAATTAGTTCTATTTCTCCTGCCTTGATGTTTCCGCCATCGGTTGGGGTGTGACAACTAATGTCTGTCGTGCAGCCATGATGTCAAACCAAGCTATGGCAGTTCCTGCTCAACCTATCGCAACTCCTCATGCGATACTTGTTTGTCCTAACTACCCACATGGAATCTGTTTCAACTGTGGTTATCCTAATCACATCAATTTGCTTGGCTGGCAGAATGATGACTCAATGTTTGGACATAAGATTTACAATGGCAATGTCAAGGCTTGTGCTGATGTCTGAATAAACACTTGAACTTTTATGTTTTCTGCTTATTTCCAAGACTCTTGAAACACTTTTGTCTATAAATAAATTTGGTTGTTTCCATTATATTTACAAGTGTAATTACATATATGTGTGGCATACCCCTGTAATACCAATACCAAGGATATGGTTTCTTTCGAATCAAACTACTCTCGTAGTCTCCTCCATTTGGTGATCGCTCGCGATCTCCACGAAAATCCTAAGTACTCGTTTCTTCTAAGAAACAAAGACAAGGTACAAGTTATAACCCTTCACAAATACTCAAAGTACCACTTTAAATCCTTGATTAGATTCCTAGTGTACTTTAATACATATGTACAAATTCATGACCAAGTTGACAATTATGTGTTAAAAAGATTGTTTGTCAATCTAGTTAAAGAGATCATCTGATGATCTAGTTATCGAGACCCTTTTGTGGCCTAGACAAGTAATATCATGTTTATCCATTTTGATTTTTTTCCTACACATCACAAGATGAACTATGCAGACTGTGCAACGAATTGAATAATTATGGATGCATACATAATTATAAAATTCCTTGCATAGAAAACCATAGAAAGTTTTATCATGTGTAAGAACCTATAGTATGAATCCTTACTAAAAGAAGTTCAGTTCTTGGGTCACATTGTCAATGAGCAAGGTATACATATGGATCCTTCCAAAATCGCTGCGATTAAGGATTGGACATCACTACTCCCACATAAGTTCGCTCATTTCTTGGTCTTGCTGGATATTGTCGTCGATTCATTGCGAACTCTTCAAAAATCAGGTTCCCCTCAATGCTTTGACTCAGAAGAATAAGCCTTTTGAGTGGGAACCTGAACAAGAAGAAGCCTTTCGAACGTTGAAACAAAAACTTTGTGATGCTCCTATTCTCTCCTTACTCGACGACAACGATGATTTTGTCGTATTTTCGACGCATCAAACTTAGGCCTTGACTGTGTTCTCATGCAAAGAGACAAAGTTATAGCCTTACATCAAGACAATTGAAAGTTCACGAAAAGAACTACACCACTCATGATCTTGAGTTGGGTGCTGTTGTTTTCGCTCTCAAAATTTGGAGACATTATCTTTATGCTACAAAATGCGTGGTTTTCACAGATCACAAAAGTCTCCAGCACATTTTCAATCAAAAAGAATTAAACATGAGGCAACGGCGATGGGTTAAACTTCTGAATGACTACGACTGCGAAATTCGCTACCATCCTAGTAAGGCGAATGTCGTAGCCGATGCGTTAATTCGTAAGGAACGTGTCAAGCTGCATTGTGTATAAGTTCGATCTGATATCTAGACACGTATTCTTGAAGCTCAACGTACTTGTGATGCACAAGACAAAATTGGTAATGAATTACCACATCATCTGAGCTTCATCTGGAAACAAAACACAATAGGTTATCTTATTATCTGAACCGTTTATGGGTTCCAAGTCTAGACAATCTCTGTACCTTGATATGGATGAAGCACACAAGTCTCGTTATTCAATCCATCCTGGTGCAGACAAAATGTATAAGGATCCTCGTCTCAGTACTGGTGGCCGGGTATGAAGAAAGACATTGCCTTGTACGTATCCAAATGCCTTACTTGTCTCAAGGTTAAGGCAGAACATCAATGTCCTTCTGGTTTGCTTGAACAACCAGAGATTCCGGTTTTGAAATAGGAAAGCATTGCCATGGATCTCATTACCAAATTACCGCGCACTTCTAGAGGTCACGATGCCATTTAGGTAGTCGTTGATCGTCTAACAAAGTCAGCACACTTTATAGCCATTCGTGAGGAATTCTCTGCTGACAAACTTGCTAAGATCTATGTGGATGAAATAGTATCTCGTTATGGTGTCCCTTTGGATATCATATCTGATCGTGATGCTTGATTCTCATCTCATTTCTGGAGGACTATGCAATCTGCCATGGGAACCAAGCTTAATTTGAGCACTGCTTATCATCGTCAAACGGGGGCAGTCCGAAAGGATAATTTAAACATTGGAGGATATGCTTAGAGCTTGTGTGATCGAATTTGGTGGTAGTTGGGATTCGCATCTACCGTTGATCGAATTCTCCTACAACAATAGTTATCACTCCAGCTTTGACATGGCACCTTTTGAAGCTCTTTATGGTCGAAAATGTCATTCACCAGTCTGTTGGAATGGGATTGGTGAATCTCAATTCACCAGACCTGAACTCATTCATGATACAACGGATAAAGTCAAGAAAATTCGCGAAAACCTTTTGACAGCTAGAAGCCGTCAAAAGAGTTATGCGGACAAACGACGCAATCCCTTGGAATTCCAAGTCGGTGATCGCGTACTCCTTAAGGTATCCCCTTGGAAAGGCGTGATTAGATTCATAAAGAAAGGAAAACTTGTGCCATGATACGTTGGACCATTCAAGATCGTCGAGAGAATCGGAAAAGTTGCCTACAAACTTGAGCTACCTCCTGAACTTGGAAATGTTCATCCAACTTTCCACGTGTCTAATCTAAAAAAGTGTTTGTCTAATGAAAACCTCGACATCCCTCTTGAGGAAATTCGTGTTGATAACATGATGCACTTTATCAAGAAACCTGTGGAAATATTGGACCGTGAAGTCAAGAAGCTAAAGCACAGACGAATACTAATTGTTAAAGTTCGTTGGGAATCCAAACGTGGCCCAGAATTTACTTGGGAACGAGATGATCAAATGAAGGCGAAATATCCACATCTATTCTAACAACTTTCCTCTAATTAAATTTCAGGACAAAATTTCCTAAAGTAGGGGAGACTGTGACATCTGTGTAATTCAATCATGTAATGATTTCCAAACAATTTGATGATCAATGAAACTTTGTGTTATTTTCAAATTTGTATATTTACTAATGACTTTTGTGCATTTTCAATATTTGTTCGATTTTGACCTTTCAAACCTTTTCTAGAAGTGGAATCGCAAAAAGTAATCAGTTTAACGTGTAACACCCCGACCGCGTAAAAACAACAAACGGCAGCGGAAACGTTGGGGAGTCACGTTAACAGATTGTTACAACAACACATGGTAATTAAAGTTATGTTTTATTGGATATTGAAATTACATAGCTACATTGTCTTGAAGTTTAAAATAAACTAATTAAACTATTGTCTTTCATATTTTAAGGCACTAAGTCCGCGTCCAATCACGTGAGCATGCATCGACATCAAACTTGGTTTCCTGAAACATATGTGAAAACGAGTCAGCAAAAATATGCCGGCGAGAGCATAGGTTTTGTGAGTGTGTCAAATTCATGGCTTTGAATATGTATTGCAATACCTTGTCAGACAACTAGAGTCGTTAATTTAAAAACCTTGTTATCAAAAGTATTTGGTATTGCAATGATAACTAACCAACTAAAACAAGTTAGTTATAGTTTATAAAAGACTTGTAGCCATGAATCTTGACCAAAACATTTGTTTTGTAAATTTGGGTAGTAAGTCGCCTTGAAGAAACTTTGTATGGTTTATATCTTTAGTTGAAAATCGTTGCGTGTCATTGTTTGAAAACCTTTGATCCAAGTGATGCAAATAACACCATGAATGTAATATGATAAAAACACTTATATATAGGAAGTACCAGCGGCGTATCCACCATGCTTCTATCACATTACACACGTTCCGTTATCTAAACCACTTACCATAAACCAATCGTTCATTGTTTGTGTCATATACCAGTCGTCCATTGTTCGTGTCATAAACCAATTGTTCATCGTCCGTGTAAACAAATCGTCCTTGTTTTAATTGTGAAAACTTTTGGTCGTTTTGGTGAATACATTCAAACCTGTGTTGACTCGTCTATACCACCAAAGGTTATCTTTAAATTGCAATAACAAACCACCAAAGGGTTTGTTAAAGTAAACAGTTTCAGTCGTTCACCAAACTTCCCCACAAACACCGGGAAACTTGGTAACGGGATTGTCAGTCCTATGGTACCATAACTTACTACTGGTCGGCTTGGCCAAAGCTAATGAATGTCATCCGTGTCATGTATATAACGCACCAACAAGTTCGTTCACATTATTGAAATCTTCGTGTTTATATATACCATAGCTTTTGTAATTTGAAAACTTGAAAACAATTTAGCACATATGAATCGCCCCAAAATATTTGAAAATCATAAAAGAGGGGAGCTATGTACTCACATAGTCACCGCAAAACATGTAAAAAGAGGGGTCTATGTACTCACTTGGGATTGCAAAGTAACCTTGAATAAAAGATCAAACAAGCTCAAAAGTCCGAGAAATCAAACGTGTCCTAAAATTGGATAACTATGTAAATGTCGGGACTTTACTCGGCGGATCGAATAGAATGAGGTCTTGTACACCAAATGAGTGTTGGAACTCATATGAAATGGTTTAACAAAGTTAACATTCTGATTTGGAAAGATTCTTAAGTGCTTTTCACCCGTTATGACTCGTTAAGGTAGTTTTATGCTACTTTAATGGATCATTTACGTAAAAACGTGTTCGGATGGTTAGATATGTGTTATGATAAGTCTAATATGCCAAATTAAGTTTAATATAGTTGCAACATCAGTTTATATGTCAAAACGTTGGTCTCATATGCTTAAAGTTGATTTATGCGCAAAAAGGGCATTTTGGTCATTTATAGGGCATAATAGACGACTTAACATAACACTAACCAAACGATGTGACCATAAGGTATAACCTCAGGGGGTTATTCCCTATACAACTATGGTCACATATATGTGTTTGGTCGGATCCTAAGATCGACCAAACGGGTCGGATTCGAAAGTCAAAGCGGTGGTCAAGACCGCTCGACTTACGACCCTAAGTAAGCACTAAACTAAAAGTGACGAGTTAAACATGTCTAACAAGGTTTATAAAACTGATTTAATATCAAAACAAAGGGTTTTGATACCCGAAAATAGTTCCGTCGTATAATGTGCATTTGCGCATTATTGACCGAAACTTTGACTTGTCACTTCGACTAGGAAACGTGGTAATCAGTAGGCATGATCGCTAAGGATCATAACCATCGTGATTACGATCACATTACAAAGTCCAATTGGACTTTGATTTGACCAATTAATGGTCAAAGTTGAAAGTCAAACACTAAGTCAAACTGTTTGACTTTTAGCTCATAATAAGCTAAAAGAATGAAAAGGCTTGGTTAGAGCACTTACTTGCACTCAAGGAAGCCAAGATTACTTAGAAAAACTCAGATGGGAGGCCTCCTAATAAGGTAGCAACTCCACTTAGAGTTTAGAGAGAAGAAAGATGGAAATGAGCGAGGAATTTGTTTGAAGATCAAGGATATTTATAGTTGTTGGAGAGCTTTAGGATCATGCCAAGTGTTAGGAGATGCTGTAGGATCATTACAAGTGTTTAGTGAGGTGTTGCAACCAGGAGAGGTGTGGCAAAAACGAGTTATAGGTGTCAAGTCAAATGAACAAGAAGCTGTCAGGTAGCTGCTACGACTGGGCATCCCCCGCGCGTCATGGGAGATTTTGGGGGGTCTCTCGCGTGGCGCCTGGGATTCCTAAGTTTCAGAATTGGCAGAACACGCCGCTGCAGCCTAAAACTTGTTTTTCGACGCGTTTTGGCACTTTTAACACTCGTTAACCCTATTTTTAAGCTTTATAAGGAAGATAAAGCATAGGGAACTTGAAAAATGCTCGGAAACTTTTCGGATGTCGGTTCGTTTGGTCGTGCGGTTGCGGTTTTCGGTTAATTACGACGAAAATCGTAACGAACGCGCAAATGACCGTAAACGCGTAACGATTGATATTTTTGCATTCCAATCATTAAAATGCTAGATTTTAATGATTCCAAAAATTTTTGGATGTGCGTATATGTTCCGGAGTAGGAAATACACGATTTGGCATAGTTTCAAAGAATTTGCAAAATAGCCCCAGAAGTTGAATAAGCATGTTTTTGTCATACCGAAACCCTCAAAACTTATTTCTAAGTTATGTAAAGGGTATTTAGGGTATGTTTAGCTTATGCCAATGTTCCAGAGTGTACGTCGTGTTAAACTGACTACGTTTGCGTAATAGTTTGCGATTTCACTTCTAGAAGTCGTATAAGAGTTCGGAATCGTGCAAGAATCGAATACATGCAATTGTCATGATAAAAATACAAATCTCATAAATAAAACACAAAAATTTCATTGATTGATAATTCGTCTGGAATTTATACACGATCGGATCACCACAAATGTCACAGTTTCCCCTACTTTTGGAAATTTCGTCCCGAAATTTAATTCGAGGAAACTTGTGAAAACAGATGTGGGTATTTCGCTTTCATTTATGGGCCACGTTTGGATTCCCAGCGAACTTTGACTATCGGAATTCGTCTTCGCTTGAGTTTCTTGACTTCACGGTTCAAAATCTCCACAGGTTTAGTGTCATCAATGTGAATTTCGTCGAGAGGGACGTGAAGATTTGTGTTGGCTAAACACTTCTTTAGATTGGACACGTGGAATGTTGGGTGAACGTTTCCAAGTTTAGGAGGTAGCTCAAGTCGGTAGGCCACCTTTCTGATTCTTTCAATGATCTTGAATGGTCCAACGTATCGAGGTGCAAGTTTTCCTTTCTTTCCAAATCTGCCCACTCCTTTCCAAGGGGATACCTTGAGTAGGACGTGATCACCAACTTGGAATTCCAAGGGCTTGCGTCGTTTACCCGCATAACTCTTTTGACGGCTTCTAGCTGTCAGAAGGTTATCGCGTATTTTCTTGACTTTGTCTGTTGTGTCATGAATAAGTTCTGGTCCAGTAAACTGAGACTCTCCAACTTCATTCCAACAGACAGGTAAACGACATTTTCGACCGTATAAAGCTTCGAAAGGCGCCATGTTGATGCTAGTGTGATAACTATTGTTGTAGGAGAATTCGATCAATGGTAGATGCGAATCCCAACTACCACTAAAGTTGATCACACATGCTCTAAGCATATCCTCCAATGTTTGAATAGTTCTCTCGGTTTGTCCATTCGTTTGAGGATGATAAGCAGTGCTCAAATTGAGTTTGGTTCCCATAGCAGATTGCATGGTCTTCCAAAAATAAGATGAGAACCGAGCATCTCTGTCAGATATGATGTCCAAAGGAACACCATGACAAGATACCATCTCATCGACATAGATTTTGGCAAGTTTGTCAGCAGAGTAATCCTCACGAATTGCCAAAAAGTATGTTGACTTTGTTAGACGATCAGTGACTACCCAAATGGCATCATGACCTCTAGATGTGCGCCGTAGTGTTGTGATGAGATCCATCGCAATGTTCTCCCATTTTCATACCGGAATTTCTGGTTGTTCAAGCAAACCAGATGGGCATTGATGTTCAGCCTTGACTTTAAGACAAGTTAGGCATTTTGATACATACAAGGCAATGTCTTTCTTCATACTCGGCCACTAATACTGGGTACGAAGATCCTTGTACATTTTGTCTGCACTAGGATGGATTAAATAACGAGACTTATGAGCTTCGTCCATCAATAAGGTGCGAAGGTTGTCTTGACTTGGAACCCACAAACGGTTCAAATAATAGAGTAGTCCATTGTCTCTCGTTTCGAGCTCAAGTTGATGCGGTAATTCACTACCCATCATACCTTGTGTAACACAAGTACGTTGAGCTTGGAAAATACGGGTCTAGAAATCAGATTGAATTCGAACACAATGAAGCTTGACACTTTCCTTACGACTAAGCGCATCGGCCACAACATTCGCCTTACCAGGATGGTAGCGAATTTCGCAGTCGTAGTCGTTTAAAAGTTATATCCAGCGTCATTGTCTCATGTTCAGCTCCTTTTGATTGAATATATGTTGGAGACTTTTGTGGTTGGTAAAAACCACGCATTTCGTACCATAAAGGTAGTGTCTCAAAGTCGTGAGAGCAAAAACTACAGCACCTAATTCAAGATCATAGGTCGTGTAGTTCTTCTTGTGGACTTTCAATTGTCTTGACGCGTAGGCTATGACTTTATCTCGTTGCATAAGAACACAACCAAGGCCTAGGTTCGATGCGTCATAATAGACAACAAAATTATCGATGCCATCGGGTAAAGATAGAATAGGAGCATCACAGAGCTTTTGTTTCAGAGTTTGGAAAGCTTCCTCTTGATTGGGTCCCCACTCAAAAGGCTTATTCTTTTGAGTTAAAGCGGTGAGGGGAACCGCGATCTTTGAGAAGTTCGTGATGCATCGACGGTAATATCCATCAAGACCAAGAAATGAGCGAACTTCTGAGGGAGTATGGGTGTGTTCCAATCCTTAATCGCAGTGATTTTGGAAGGATCCACATGTATACCTTGCTCGTTGACTATGTGTCCCAAGACTTTGAACTTCTTTTAGCCAAAACTCGCACTTGGAGAATTTGGCATAAAGTTGTTCTTTCTTTAGTAGTTCCATAGTTAATCGAAGGTGTTGTTCATGTTCGGCTCGATACTTGGAATAAATAAGAATGCCGTCGATGAAAACAATAATGAACTTGTCCAAAAAGGTTTACTAACCCGATTCATCAAGTCCATGAAAACAGCTGGAGCATTTGTCAAACCGAAAGGCATGACAGTAAACTCGTAATGACCATATCGAGTGCAAAAGCAGTCTTGGGAATATCTTCTTCAAGCACACGAAGTTGATGATACCCAAAACGCATATCAATCTTTGAAAAGTAACTAGCACCTTGTAGCTGATCAAAGAGATCATCAGTGTGAGGTAGGGGATATCGATGTTTGATCGTGAGTTTGTTGAGCTCACGATAATCGATGCACATACAGAAAGATCCATCCTTCTTTTTCACAAATAGGACAGGAGCGCCCCAGGGTGAATAGCTTGGACGAATGAATCCTTTATCAGATAGCTCTTGAAGTTGTTTTGATAACTCTTGCATCTCAGACGGTGCAAGACGGTAAGGAGATTTAGCAATTGGGTTGGCACCAGGTACTAGATCAATGCGGAACTCAACTTGACGTACAGGAGGTAAACAAGGGTAATTCCTCAGGAAACACCGCAGGATAATCTCGAACAACAGGAATATCCTGAATAGTTTTACCTTTGTCTTTCTCCTCTACGATATGTACCAGGAAGGAAACATAGTTTTTTCGTAGGTATTTTTGGGCTTGGTTACAAGTCTTGAGTTTAAGGTTACTAACGGGTTTCTCTCCACGAACTTCTAAGACTTCACCAGAGGGAAGAGGTATTCGAACTATCTTGTCAAAACAAATAACTTTGGCATGATGCTTGGTTAACCAATCCATTCCTATGATGATGTCGAAACTCCCGAGTTGGATTGGTGTGAGGTTAATGGCGAAAAGGTGGTTATTGAGGTTCAATTGGCAATCACGAATGATAGAATCTAGTTTAAGAGGTTCGCCACTAGCTGTCTCGACAGTCAAGGGCTTTCCTAGTTTAGTTCTTGGCATTGAAAGTAATGGTTCAAAGGCTAAGGACACGAAACTCCTATCGGCACCCGAATCGAAAAGAACAGAAGCAAGATGATTGTTGACAAGGAAAGTACCGTTAACGACTTCGTTATCAACACGGGTCTCGTTAGCGTTAATGTTGAATGCTCGTCCACGAGCTTGGTTGGCATTGGCTAATTGGCAATTTTTCTTGTAATGGCCCATCTCGCCACAGTTAAAACACAACCCAGGTGGAAAGTGAGGTTGAATGGGATTTGCTTGGGGTTGGACAGGGTTCTGAGCAGCTTGGTTCGGAACAGATCGACAAACATTGGCCTAAGTGGCCAAATCTTCCACAAGTAATACATTGACGACATGGTTGGTGAACTTAGTGGTGACCGTTGCACTGATTGCACAACGGTGCAGTACCAGCATATGGCTTCCTCACAGGAGGTTGAGCTGGTTGGTTTTGGGGAGCTTGATTGGGTTGAGCGGCTGGAGTGGGTTGTGTAGTGACAGCAAAGTTCTGAGAAACCTTACGCTTCTTTGAACGTTTGGAAGGTCAGCTTTGTTTCCCTTTTGATTCTCTTGAGTGGTTTTGGTGGATGATTTCTTATCGCCTTTGCGATGAAGGTTACCCTTTTTGACCTGAGACTCGGTCAAAGTCGCAGCTAGCTCAATGGCCTGTCGGACAGTGGTTTGGTTACTTCCGGTAACAAGGTCCTGGACAGGATCAGGCAAACCATCGATATACTTCTCGATTGCCTTATCCAAAGGCGTCACCATTGAAGGACCGAGTAAACTCAACTCCTCGTCCCGGTCAGTATAAGCACGATGCTCAGCACTATACTGTTTGAGATCATGGAATTCGTTTTCAAGCGCCCTCTGCTCATGACGAGGACAGAATTCCTTCATCATTAGAGCCCTAAGCTTTTCCCAAGTTTGTGCCAAGGCTACATTATCACCTCTGTCTGTCATAATACCATTCCACCAGTAAGAGCTCTCTTTGAATACACTCGACCAAACTCAACTTTTGCTCGTTTGGGCATTGCAAATGAGGAAAAGTACTTTCGAGGCTCTCAAACCATTGCAAAAGCCCAGTAGCTCCCTCAGACCCAGAAAACGAGAGTGGGCTAGCCGAACAAAATTGTTTATAGTTGCACGGAACTTGTGCATTGTTATTGTTATTGTTGTCCGCTTGATTGAGTAGGGTCACAAGATTCGGGAGTACAGCAACAATTTGCTGAGCGTTAATGGCTGACATTTCAGCATTTTGAGTTATATCACGTCTAGGAGGCTTTCTAAAAGAAAACATGGATGAATATATGTGAGATTGAAATAAATCAGGAGAGGTGTTGAAAATATCGACGAAATAAGGATGGTGGTCATTCGTTCGTTTCTCAAAACAAACAAATGACAAACGGTGACTTATCAAAGTAAATGGATCTTTATAATGTATCGCGAAGACATGCTTTAGCCTATAGGTGGATACTCACCCCAAGAGTTCCCAGGTAAGAGTGACTGGTCCGTTTAAGTGGATTTGTACGAACATTCTAACATTGGACAAAAACTCGGGGTACAGGCACCCACCCTTCCAGATTGAATGTGTTCACATTAATAAAACCCAAACTTTGACGAGATTTGAAAACCTTGAAGGCTAAAAGAGACCGATGATTCCTTTTTGACTTTATGCCTTCAATTTTGTCTTGTTTTTGGTAATCACCTAAGGATAGGTGATGGTGGTGCATTAAGAATCTAAACGCAAGTAAACTCGCGTTAGGGTCCTAGGAAGGTTATAGTCTAGGTCAAAGCATTACTAATAACCTAATTCCATATAACCAGTGCTCTGATACCAATCTGTAACACCTGACCGCGTAAAACAACAAACTGCGGCGGAAATGTCGGGGAGTCACGTTAACAGATTGTTACAACAAAACATGGTAATTAAAGTTATGTTTAATTGGATATTGAAATTACATAGTTACATTGTCTTGAAGTTTAAAATAAACTAATTAAACTATTGTCTTTCATATTTTAAGGCACTAAGTCCGCGTCCAATCCTACGTGAGCATGCATCGACATCAAACTTGGTTTCCTGAAACATATGTGAAAACGAGTCAGCAAAAATATGCCGGCGAGTACATAGGTTTTGTGAGTGTGTCAAATTCATGGCTTTGGATATGTATTGCAATACCTCGTCAGACTACTAGAGTCGTTAATTTAAAAACCTTGTTATCAAAAATATTTGGTATTGCAATGATAACTAACCAACTAAAACAAGTTAGTTATAGTTTATAAAAGACTTGTAGCCATGAATCTTGACCAAAACATTTGTTTTGTAAATTCGAGCAGTAAGTCGCCTTGAAGAAACTTTTTATGGTTTATATCTTTAATTGAAAATCGTTGCGTGTCATTGTTTGAAAACCTTTGTTCCAAGTGATGCAAATAACGCCACGAATGTAATATGATAAAAGCACTTATATATAGGAAGTACCAGCGGCGTATCCACCATGCTTCTATCACATTACACACGTTCCGTTATCTAAACCACTTACCATAAACCAATCGTTCATTGTTTGTGTCATATACCAATCGTCCATTGTTCATGTCATAAACCAATTGTTCATCGTCTGTGTAAACAAATCGTCCTTGTTTTAATTGTGAAAACTTTTGGTCATTTCGGTGAATACATTCAAACCTGTGTTGACTGCGTTGACTCGTCTATACCACCAAAGGATATCTTTAAATTGCAATAACAAACCACCAAAGGGTTTGTTAAAGTAAACAGTTTCAGTCGTTCCCCAAACTTCCCCACAAACACCGGGAAACTTGGTAACGGGATTGTCAGTCCTATGGTACCATAACTTAATACTGGTCGGCTTGGCCAATGCTAATGAATGTCATTCATGTCATGTATATAACGCACCAACAAGTTCGTTCACATTATTGAAATCGTCGTGTTTATATAAACCATAGCTTTTGTAATTTGAAAACTTGAAAACAATTTAGCACATATGAATCATCCCAAAATATTTGAAAATCATAAAAGAGGGGAGCTATGTACTGACATAGTCACCACAAAACATGTAAAAAGTGGGGTCTATGTACTCACTTGGGATTGCAAAGTAACCTTGAATAAAAGATCAAACAAGCTCCAAAGTCCGAGAAATCAAACGTGTCCTAAAATTGGATAACTATGTAAATATCGGGACTTTACTCTGCGGATTGAATAGAATGAGGTCTTGTAAACCAAATGAGTGTTGGAACTCATATGAAATGGTTTAAAAAAGTTAACATTCTGATTTGGAAAGATTGCTAAGTGCTTTTGACCCGTTATGACTCGTTAAGGTAGTTTTATGCTACTTTAACGGATCATTTACGTAAAAACGTGTTCGGATGGTTAGATATGTGTTATGATAAGTATAATATGCCAAATTAAGTTTAATATAGTTGCAACATCAGTTTATATGTCAAAACATCGGTCACATACGCTTAAAGTTGATTTATGCGCAAAAAGGGCATTTTGGTCATTTATAGGGCATAATAGACGACTTAACATAACACTAACCAAACGACGTGACCATAAGGTATAACATCAGGGGGTTATTCCCTATATAACTATGGTCACATATATGTGTTTGGTCGGATCCTAAGATCGACCAAACGGGTCGGATTTGAAAGTCAAAGCGGTAGTCAAGACCTCTCGACTTACAACCCTAAATAAGCACTAAACTAAAAGTGACGAGTTAAACATGTCTAACAAGGTTTATAAAACTGATTTAATATCAAAACAAAGGGTTTTGATACCCGAAAATAGTTTCGTCGTATAATGCGCATTTGCGCATTATTGACCGAAACTTTGACTTGTCACTTCGACTAGGAACGTGGTAATCAGTAGGCATGATCGCTAAGGATCATAACCATCGTGATTACGATCACGTTGCAAAGTCCAATTGGACTTTGCTTTGACCAATTAATGGTCAAAGTTGAAAGTCAAACACTAAGTCAAACTGTTTGACTTTTAGCTCATAATAAGCCAAGGCTTGGTTAGAGCACTTACTTGCACTCAAGGAAGCCAAGATTACTTAGAAAAACTCAGATGGGAGGCCTCCTAATAAGGTAGCAACTCCACTTAGAGTTTAGAGAGAAGAAAGATGGAAATGAGCAAGGAATTTGTTTGAAGATCAAGGATATTTATAGTTGTTGGAGAGCTTTAGGATCATGCCAAGTGTTAGGAGATGCTGTAGGATCATTACAAGTGTTTAGTGAGGTGTTGCAACCAGGAGAGGTGTGGCAAAAACGAGTTATAGGTGTCAAGTCAAATGAACAAGAAGCTGTCAGGTAGCTGCTACGACTGGGCATCCCCCGCGCGTCGCTGGAGATTTTGGGGGGTCTCTCGCGTGGCGCCTGGGATTCCTAAGTTTCAGAATTGGCAGAACACGCCGCTGCAGCCTAAAACTTGTTTTTCGACGCGTTTTGGCACTTTTAACACTCGTTAACCCTATTTTTAAGCTTTATAAGGAAGATAAAGCATAGGGAACTTGAAAAATGCTTGGAAACTTTTCGGATGTCGGTTCGTTTGGTCGTGCGGTTGCGGTTTTCGGTTAATTACGACGAAAATCATAACGAACGCGCAAATGACCGTAAACGCGTAACGATTGATATTTTTGCATTCCAATCATTAAAATGCTAGATTTTAAGGATTCCAAAAATTTTTAGATGTGCGTATATGTTCCGGAGTAGGAAATACACGATTTGGCATAGTTTCACAAAATTTGCAAAATAGCCCCTGAAGTTGAATAAGCATGTTTTTGTCATACCGAAGCCCTCAAAACTTATTTCTAAGTTATGTAAAGGGTATTTAGGGTATGTTTAGGTTATGCCAATGTTCCAGAGTGTACTTCGTGTTAAACTGACTACGTTTGCGTAATAGTTTGCGATTTCACTTCTAGAAGTCGTTTAAGAGTTTGGAATCGTGCAAGAATCGAATACATGCAATTGTCATGATAAAAATACAAATCTCATAAATAAAACACAAAAATTTCATTGATTGATAATTCGTCTGGAATTTATACACGATCGGATCACCACAAATGTCACAGTTTCCCCTACTTTTGGAAATTTCGTCCCGAAATTTAATTCGAGGAAACTTGTGAAAACAGATGTGGGTATTTCGCTTTCATTTGATCCTCTCGTTCCCAAGTAAATTATGGGCCACGTTTGGATTCCCAGCGAACTTTGACTATCGGAATTCGTCTTCGCTTGAGTTTCTTGACTTCACGGTTCAAAATCTCCACAGGTTTCTCGACAAAGTGCATAGTGTCATCAATGTGAATTTCGTCGAGAGGGACGTGAAGATTTGTGTTGGCTAAACACTTATTTAGATTGGACACGTGGAATGTTGGGTGAACGTTTCCAAGTTTAGGAGGTAGCTCAAGTCGGTAGGCCACCTTTCTGATTCTTTCAACGATCTTGAATGATCCAACGTATCGAGGTGCAAGTTTTCCTTTCTTTCCAAATCTGGCCACTCCTTTCCAAGGGGATACCTTGAGTAGGACGTGATCACCAACTTGGAATTCCAAGGGCTTGCGTCGTTTACCCGCATAACTCTTTTGACGGCTTCTAGCTGTCAGAAGGTTATCTCGTATTTTCTTGACTTTGTCTGTTGTGTCATGAATACGTCTGGTCCAGTAAACTGAGACTCTCCAACTTCATTACAACAGACAGGTGAACGACATTTTCGACCGTATAAAGCTTCGAAAGGCGCCATGTTGATGCTAGTGTGATAACTATTGTTGTAGGAGAATTCGATCAATGGTAGATGCGAAGTAATCAGTAGGCATGATCGCTAAGGATCATAACCATCGTGATTACGATCACGTTGCAAAGTCCAATTGGACTTTGCTTTGACCAATTAATGGTCAAAGTTGAAAGTCAAACACTAAGTCAAACTGTTTGACTTTTAGCTCATAATAAGCCAAGGCTTGGTTAGAGCACTTACTTGCACTCAAGGAAGCCAAGATTACTTAGAAAAACTCAGATGGGAGGCCTCCTAATAAGGTAGCAACTCCACTTAGAGTTTAGAGAGAAGAAAGATGGAAATGAGCAAGGAATTTGTTTGAAGATCAAGGATATTTATAGTTGTTGGAGAGCTTTAGGATCATGCCAAGTGTTAGGAGATGCTGTAGGATCATTACAAGTGTTTAGTGAGGTGTTGCAACCAGGAGAGGTGTGGCAAAAACGAGTTATAGGTGTCAAGTCAAATGAACAAGAAGCTTCCAGGTAGCTGCTGCCACTGGGCATCCCCCGCGCGTCGCGGGAGATCTTGTGGGGTCTCTCGCGTGGCGCCTGGGATTCCTAAGTTTCAGAATTGGCAGAACAGGCCGCTGCAGCCTAAAACTTGTTTTTCGACGCGTTTTGTCACTTTTAACACTCGTTAACCCTATTTTTAAGCTTTATAAGGAAGATAAAGCATAGGGAACTTGAAAAATTCTCGGAAACTTTTTGGATGTCGGTTCGTTTGGTCGTGCGGTTGCAGTTTTCGGTTAATTACGACGAAAATCGTAACGAACACGCAAATGACCGTAAACGCGTAACGATTGATATTTTTGCATTCCAATCATTAAAATGCTAGATTTTAATGATTCCAAAAAATTTTGGATGTGCGTATATGTTCCGGAGTAGGAAATACACGATTTGGCATAGTTTCACAGAATTTGCAAAATAGCCCCTGAAGTTGAATAAGCATGTTTTTGTCATACCGAAGCCCTCAAAACTTATTTCTAAGTTATGTGAAGGGTATTTAGGTTATGTTTAGATTATGCCAATGTTCCAGAGTGTACGTCGTGTTAAACTGACTACGTTTGCGTAATAGTTTGCGATTTCACTTCTAGAAGTCGTATAAGAGTTCGGAATCGTGCAAGAATCGAATATGTGCAATTGTCATGATAAAAATACAAATCTCATAAATAAAACACAAAATTTTATTGATTGATAATTCGTCCAGAATTGATACACGATCGATCACCACAAATCTCACATAACGCACACGTACGCACATCTGGAACATGTACGCACATCCAAATTCTGCGAAACTATGCCGTTTTGCGTATTTCTTAATCTGGAACATGTACGCACATCCAAAAATTTTTGTAATCATTAAAATCTTGTATTTTAATGATTGGAATGCAAAGATATCATTCGTTACGCATTTACGGTCATTTGCGCGTTCGTTACGATTTTCGTCGTAATTAACTGAAAACCGCAACCGTACGACCGAAAGAGCCGACATCCGTGACATTTCTGGACATATTTCAAGTTCCCTATGCTTTATTTTTGTCATACCCCAACCAATGGCGGAAACATCTGGATGAGACAAAAACGAGATTGCAAGAGACTTCATAACACTAATTGTGACAAGTATTTAATAATTGCTTTTTACGTTGCTTGAACTAGGAACGCCACAAGTTTAAAATGAAGAATGTATAATAAGTATTCCAATAAATAATTTCATTTTGTTAAATGTTTTTGTACAAGAACTGGAATCGAGTTACAACAGGATTGAAAATAAATTACAATACAACAAACATTAAAATTTAAATGTGTTTCTAGGCAATCCTACTAGATTCATCTGTCACAATCCTGCAACATGTAATAAAAGCATGGATCAGTACAAAAGCACTGGCGAGCATACAAGTTTGAATATAAGTATACGTATAAAAGTTTGTCTCAAATCCACATGGCATTTTATATTCAAGATGAACGAGCATACATAAACAACTTACGCATAGCAAATAGTATATAATTAAAATCCTTAACTAGCATGCATAACAATCTAAGCATAACAATATCATGGGATTACAAGTAACAAGCATAAACAACCAAAGCATAACAATGAACGAATTCGATGGCTTGAGTATTTAATTATAATCGATTGCGTAAAGTGGATTTTTATACATGTTGCACCCAAAAATGCGTAAAAAAGGGTCGAGTATGCTCACAGTTTTGCAAAGTTTCACTGGTGATTCCGTGAAGAGTTGGAGGTTGGAGATTCAAAGCTTCCTTTAAAACACTTAGTGTTTTCTTTTAGAACTCTTAGAGTTCTCTTCCTTGTTTGGAAGATTTGAGAGAAGTAGAGAGGTTGAGAGAAGAATGTTTGGAACACTTATTGTCCTTTTAGAACTCTTAGAATTCTTGATTTGGAGAGATTGAGAGAACTAGAGAGATAGAGAGAAAAATGGTGTGAAGAAAATGGTAGAAGGAGGTTGGTATTTATAGGTAGAGAATCTGGAAAAGGGTGAAATATGATTGGTCAAAGAATGTGGAAGAAGATTGAAAAGATGATTGGTGGAGAAAGGAAGTGGAAAAGAGTGAAATATGATTGGTTAAAGAAGGTGGAAGAGGATTGATGAGGTGGAAAGATGATTGGTATATTTCTTGGCATTTCTTAAGTATATATTATGTAATTGAGTATTATAAAAAGTATAAAAGTATAATTCAAGTATTGAGGATGTGCGTATAAGTATTTATACGTATAATTGTATCGGTTTGCGTATAAATAGTATTTAAATGATCGGTTGTGTGAAAAAATATGTATAAAATATGAATTTTATTATGATTAACACCTCGAATTGTGAGATTGAAATTAAAATACAAATGTAAGGTTTCTAAAATTAGAATACGAATACGAACATTTTTAAAATAGGTACGAAGATACGAGGCGTCACAATTGTGCTTATAGAGCTTAAAAATCAGGTTAACGGGTGTTAGAAGTCCCAAAACGCGACGAAACGTGTGCAGGGGCCTATTCTACTAAATTTTGAAACTTGCTGTCAGCTAGAGGCCATGCAGACCTCATCCACAATCCCATGCGGTCCGCATGAGACCCCCAGATCAGCAGTTTTGTTGGCAGCAGCTGGTTAACTCTCTTGATGACCAAGCATACGAAATTGTCACCCTTTCTTCTACATTTGGCAAGTGTTATGACACTAATCAAACCCTTTGATGACTCATGGAACTTTTAATGACCTTGTAGCATCAATTCAACTATAAATATGCCCTTTATCATTCACTCCAACTTGCTCACTCATATCTTCTTATCTCAAACACTCTAAGTGGAGGGTACCACATTGTTGGAGGCCTCCTACCTGAGCTTTCGGTTCACTCTTGGAGCTCTTGGGTGTTCTTCAACACAAGTAAGTGCTCTATACTAGTCTTGTTATTTCCTTTAGCTATTTCAAGCTAAAAGTCAAACAGTGTTTGACTTTCGGCTTTGACCATTAATTGGTCAACACAAAGTTCAATTGAACTTTGCAATGTGAGCGTAATCACGATGGTTATGATCAATAGCGATCATACCTACTGATTACCACGTTTACTAGTTGTAGTGACGAGTCAAAGTTTCGGTCAATAATGCGCAAAGTGCGCATTATACGACGGAACTATTTTCAGGTATCAAAACACTTTGTTTTGATACCAAATTATTTTTATAAACTTAGTTAGACATGTTTAACATGTCTAACTCGTCACTTTTAGTTTAGTGCTTATGTAGGGTCGTAAGTCGCGGGTCTTGACCACCGCTTTTACTTTCGAATCTGACCTGTTTGGTCGATCTTAGGATCCGACCAAACTCATATTAGGGACCATAGTTATATAGGTGATAACCCTCTGAGGTTATACCTTATGGTCACGTCGTTTGGTTAGTGTTATGTTAAGTCGCCTATTATGCCTTTATAAATGACCAAAATGCCCTTTTTGCGCATGAATTAATTTTAAGCTTATGTAACCAATGTTTTGGCATATAAGACTTATCATAAGGCATATCTAACCATCCAAACACGCATTTACGCAAATGACACGTTAAAGTGGCTTAAACTACCTTAACGAGTCATTATGGGTCAAAAGCACTTAGGATCCATTCCAAATCAGAATGTTAACTTTATTAAACCATTTCATATGAGTTCCAACACTCATTTGGTTTAAAAGGATTCATTCTATCCAAATCCTTTGATAAAAGTCCTGATATTAACATAGTTATCCGATATTAGGACATACTTAAATTCTCAGACTCTTGAGTTTTGGTCTATCTTCTCGATCAAGGACTTTCCTGCAATCCCAAGTGAGTACATAGTCCCCTCTTTTATATGTTTATAAATGTTTTGGAGTGAAACATATTGTGCTATGACTACTTTCGTGTTTTCATGACATTATACATGCTTTGATTACATAGTACATATAGTACATGATTTCAAGTATGTTTTGCTATGTATGTTGACTAAGCATGCTAGCCCATTGATTTCAAAGATACTTTTGCGGCATATGTTGACTTAGCATATGAGCACATTGATTTACATTACATTTTTCTATGTATGTTGACTGAGCATGCTAGCACATTGATTTCAAAGATACTTTTGCGGCATATGTTGACTTAGCATATGAGGACATTAATTTACATTACATTTTTGCTTTGTATGTTGACTGAGCATACTAGTACATGGTTTACAAAGACATTTTTGCTACATTGTTCATGACATATTGGTGCGTTGAAGATTGACTTAATACATTCATTAACATTGATCACGCCGACCGGTAGTATGTAATGGTACCATCGGTTTGACAACCCGTTCCCACTTCCCGGGTTTGTTTGGAAGCAACTTCAGGGAACGACAGAATCCGATGAAATGGATAGACCTTTGACTTTATAAGGGTCTATTTGACTATCAACAAGGTTTGAATGTGTTTGCCAACAATCTAAATATATGTTTTAAACAATAAAAGCACGACTTATAAAACAAAACGTTTGATTAGTCAAAGACATTGTTTTATACAAGACATTTCGACTATTCAAGACATATGGTTTCATTTGACATTTTGGTTTATACAAGACTTTGTTTATACATGACATTGGTTTACATGACATACTTTATACTAGACATTTCTTTGGTTTAAACAAGACTTTTTGATGGTTGGTTTATGGTGAGTGATTTAAATAATGAGACGTGTGTAATATGATAAAAGCATGGTGGATACGCCGATGGTACTTCCTATATATAAGTGCTTTTATTATATTACATATTGTGGCGTTATCTAAATCATTTCAAACAAAGTACAAGACAAGACATTTTTATTTAAGGCACGACATTTTTACACGAGACATGACATTTATTTTGGTTAATGATTTAACCATGCATTATTTCTTATCTATCATTCGATTTATCTTATGATTTCATAAAAGAAAGCATTTTGTAAGTATTCATGGCCACTTTTTAAACAAGTATACATTTAAACATCCTAGGCCATGAATCTTTAACGCAAAACCTATGTTACTCACATGCATTTTTATGCTGACGTATTTATTTTCACACATGTTTCAGGCGCGAATGCTTAAGGATCATACTACACTTAGGGCGGACTTGGGCCTTAGTGACAATAAAATCATGAAGAATAGTTTAACTTTGTTGTATTTTCCATTTTTATCCAAGACATGTAAACAATTCTATTAAATAAAACTTAACTTTATATGCCATGGTTGTTGAAACAATAGTTCTGTTACGACCCTCCCCGACGTTTCCGCCGCGGTTTGTTGTTTTACGCGGTCGAGGTGTGACAAATGTTATTAAGAACGGAGTAGAAGCAGAAAGATTCATTCATACCGAAAGAGTTTACATCGTTTACAAGCTGGAAAAACAAAATTTCTCCAGCATTTCCCCCCTGGGATCTCCATAAACCTATCAAACTATGAACACACGACACTATATATAGACACATGGTTTGGTGCAGATGAGCACTTCGTGCGAACTAAGCTACCTCTGTACGAAGGTGTTACCTCCGTACGAAGATGTTCCCTCTGTGCGAAAGTGATCTCATCCTCACCATCATGTCATGTGTTCGTTTTTCTCACTAAACTATACAATTGTCACACCCCGACTCGCAGCGGAAGACAAATTGCAGGGTGCGGCAGACACATGGTAATTCCTCATAATTTAAAAAAACATGATATCACATAAAGAGGGAACCTCGGTTACAACATACATCAAGTATCATATTACAAACCACAAGTTCAAGTACGGTTCTACGAGCTACTACAGCTCTTATTCTGCTACAGTCCGCTACCCAAGCCATCCATACGCACGTTCCTTATTCCTGTTTAGTTTTACCTGAAATGCATGTTAGTTTTAAAAAGGGTCACCTAAACGCTGCTGGTGAATTCCACTGGTTTTGTTGTTGTGGAACAATAGGATTTAACAAGTTTAATTGCACTAGTCATAGGTCACAGATCACGGATGGAATTACACGAGTATGCACCCATGAAACCTTGACTGTTATAACTGTGTCGTGTCATGTTCGACACCTCAGCACACCAGGCCGTGTCACATTCGACACCTCAGCCTATCCACTACGTCACATGCAGTCCAACGCCCCAGATGTAGTTATGCCTACCAACATAACCGAGTTTAGGACGCGTGCAGTTGCCTGTTGCCGGGATGCAGTCCGGTCGCAGCAACTGGGTTTGTCCGACCAATAGTACTATCCACTGCCCATGGCTTACGTTAATCACGTTCACTAGTTGGGGATTATTCGTGTGTTAGGGAATTCACATCATAAGTTGGTGCAATTAACACAGTTGGTAACACGCAAGTCACCCCAGAAAACAGTAAAACAATTTAAAAGTGGGGGAGTGAAACTCACTCACAAGTTGGTGTAATTAACATAGTTTGTAACATGCAAGTCCCCAGAAAACAGTAAAACAATTCAAAAATGGGGAGTGAAAACTCACCCACAAGTTGGTGTAATTAACACAGTTTATAACATGCAAGTCCCCAGAAAACAGTAAAACAATTCAAAAGTGGGGAAGTGAAAACTCACCCACAAGTTGGTGTAATTAACACAGTTTGTAACATGCAAGTCCCAGAAAACAGTAAAACAATTCAAAAGTGGGGAAGTGAAAACTCACCTACAAGTTGGTGTAATTAACACAGTTTATAACATGCAAGTCCCCAGAAAACAGTAAAACAATTCAAAAGTGGGGAAGTGAAAACTCACAGTGCGAGTAGTAGTCTCAACAATGAGTGATAAAGCAACTGGATCAACTTTAATAGCAAGCATGCATGTATGGACTCAAATCAGTATCTAGGTTGGTAATGGTTATAACTTGGACTCGGTCAGGAGTTTTCACCCTGGATTGAGTCTATAGGACACTGGCATGGTGATGGAGGTCAGGGTAGTATTAGTTTTTAGTTTGGCTTCCGGGCACCGTTTCGCATGCCAGCCAGAGTCGGTTGTTTGACATGTTCGGATAATGGTATGGGAGTACCAATAGTGCCAATACGTTGTTATTTAAGAATGATTAACTTTTCATTAAGGAAGTTTGGTTGTTTGGGGAGTCTAGGTTGCCCAAATTTGAGTTTCCACTCCCGCCGTCAGGGATTCTCCCGAACTGGCCTAGGACACACCCCTAGTGTCCAATCCGCCCTGGAATCTCCCGGAAGTCTCCCGGTGTTCCAGTTATAGTACAAGTCGGGTTTGGTCAGTTCCCGGTTCCGGCGGGTTCGTTATATAGTAAACTGTCGAAATTATTTTAGAATGACCCGTTTTTAATTCCATAAATTCCCGTTTAATCCATAATTTGAATGTTAAAATCTGTAGATTATGGGAAAAATAATTTGGGAATTCATTTAGTTATTTTAACTATTTACATAAATTCTTTGTTAAACAGTATTTAACCGAATAATTATCATTAATTATCATCTATGGTCTAAAAATTCCCAAAAAAGTTCCAGAACATCCCTTACATGTCCAGGAACTTCTCATAAAAAATTGAGATTTTTTCGATTTTGTTTCGATGCGTTTCCGGCTACCGAAAACACGGATTTTTAATCTGAATCAAAACTCAACCAATAGACTCCAAAATTTCCCAGAACTTTCCTTATATATTTCTTAGTGTTCAGGTAAATTTTGGTGATTTATTGACTCTGTTTGGTTTTTTTCTGGAATTGTTTTGATAAAACAGTCAAAAATTTACCAAAAAATTAGAAAATTCCAAAAGTTTACGTGGAAATTCCTGTCAACACCCTACATCACCATACCAAATTTCAGCTCAATCCAAGCATCACGGACCAAGTTATAAGCAAAACAAATTTCTGCCTATCCTAGATTCGGTTTTCGGATGTTATACCTAGCGCATGCTTCGTTTCCAAGCGTTCCTTGTGAGTCTAGAAGTGTGTGGGTGCTATATTCAGTACCTAAACATCAAGTACAATCCAAATATGCTAGAACTTAGATCAATCAAGCCTTGTTTCATTGTTTTTCAGTTAATCGAATTGTTATGCGATTTTGGTCGATTGGGGGTTGATTAGGGTATCAAAACCCAAATTTTTGTGATCTTGGCTACCATATAACACCAGGGAATTCACATGGTTTTCTTGTTCAGCCAATAAACTTGTTTAAACCCTCCAAAAACATGGATTAAAAAGGGGTTTTGTATACTAGATCATGTTTAATCAGGAAAACCTTATCAAAACCACTTAAAAATTGAAGAATTACCTTGATTTAGATGTTTGATGAAGATGATCAGCTGAGTTTCTTAAGGAAATGGCAGAATTTGTGAATAAATGAATAAAAAAGAAAAAAAAACTATAAAAAGGGAGGTGGCAATTTAGGGGTGGGGTGCCCCTACCCCTCCTATGCTTTGTCATGCTTCGTTTTGTGTTAAAAGATGATGTATATCTCCGGTTTTGCGTTTAGGTTCGTTTTCGTGGTCCCACAGGCGTCCTCGATTTGCGAATCGGACTCCGTTTTTCGCGTTTTAGTGTTAAAAGACTCGTTTTAAAAACTAAGCATAACCGTCTCAAAACCCGAGCACGGTTACGGTTTAATCATAAAAGCCTCGTATTACGTTGGTTTAAGTGTTTTTAGGCTTGATCGACCGTTCCTTGCATGTCTGGTTTGCCTTTCTTCGCTCTTTAAACAAAGTGTTTCCCTAACCGGGTACCACCTCATTTTGCGTGCCCGTTCTAATCTTATGTCATAGTCTATGGCACTTAATCAAGATGTTTCGTGAACTCAGAATCATAAAGGGCCCTACCGATGGCCTAATAATCATGATCAAATGTTCAATGCACTGTTAGATGTAAAATCTCCGTTTAACCCGTTGTTAACGGCTAAGGACACCAACCTCACATCGTTGGTCCTTAATAGTGTTATGTTAACCGTGACGTGCTCTCGGATTCCTCCGAGACATAACAAATATCGTTTAACATAGCACACAAGTCGTGCAAGTTTACAAGTTTACGTGCAATTATTGTTGTAAGTATGACTTAAAGTTTAGGACTAATTAAGGTTACATGGTTTCGTCATGGGTATCACAGTCTCCACTGGTTAAGAAATTTTGTCCCCGAAATTTACTTCGTCAAGCTAAGGAAGAGGTGAGGGAATTTTCTACGGAATTCATTCTTCCGTTCCCAGGTATATTCAGGTCCTTGTTTAGAGTCCACCAGACTTTAAGCAATGAATCTTGTTGTGCCTTAATTATTTAACCTTTCCATCAAAAATTTCTACTGGTTCCCCCATGAAGTGGAGCTTATCATCAACGTGTATGTCTTCCAATGGTATCTGGGTGGCCTCGCCCGAAAGGCACTTCTTTAAGTTTGAAATGTGGAAGACATTATGAATGGCATTAAGCTCGGTTGGTAGCTTCAACCGATATGCTACGGGACCTAATTTTGCTAGGATCTCGTAGGGTCCAATGTATCGTGGGGCTAACTTTCCGGACTTTCCAAATCTGATAACGTCATTCCATGGCGATACTTTTAACAATACTCGTTCCCCCACTTCGAACGATAATGGTTTTCGGCGCACATCAGCCCAACTCTTCTGCCGATCCTGAGCAGCTTTCAATCTGTTCTGAATTTGATGGACCTTATCAGTCGTTTCCTCTACTAGCTCGGATCCTATCAGTTGGGTATCACCCACTTCGGCCCAACAAAGTGGTGATCGGCACTTTCAACCATAAAGTGCTTCATACAGGGCTGCCTGGATACTACTGTGGTAACTATTGTTATATGAAAATTCCACTAGTGGGAGATGCTTGTCCCAGCTTCCTCCGAAGTCCAGAACACAAGCACGAAGCAAGTCCTCTAGTGTCTAGATTGTGTGTTCTGATTGGCCGTCGGTTTGGGGATGGTAAGAAGTACTTAGATCGATCCGCATCCCCAAAGCTTCTTGTAGCTTCTGCCAATATCGTGAGGTAAAATGGTTGTCTCGGTCGGATATAATAGCCATCGGGACACCATGTCTAGCTACTATTTCGTTAGTGTATATTTCGGCCAACTGGTCGGTTTTATAAGTGGTATGGATCGGAATAAAATGTGCGGATTTGGTCAATCTATCTACGATTACCCAAATCGCGTCATGACCACAAGGAGTTCTTGGAAGATGGGTCATGAAATCCATCGTGATTTGTTCCCATTTCCACTGAGGTATCTCGGGTTGTTGTAACAATCCTGAGGGTTTCTGATATTTTGCCTTGACTCGCGCACAAGTCAAGCATTGGCTTACATATTCGGCCATGTCCTTTTTCATTCTCGACCACCAATAAAACTCTTTAAGGTCATGGTACATCTTGTCTGTACCAGGGTGAATCGAATATTTCGATTTATGAGCCTCGTCCATGATCAATTGTCTCAGCTCCGAACTTGCAGGAATCCACACTCGATTCTTGAAATACAACACCTCGTCCGTTTTCTTCACAAAACTTTTCTCATTCCCGTGCAATCCTTCACCGGGTAACTTGCTTTCCTCCAAGGCATGCATCTGCGCGTTTCGGATTTGCTCTAATAGGCCCGTCTGCACAATCATTCCCAAGGCTCTCACTCTGAGGGGTTTAATTCGATCCTTCCTACTTAGCGCATCTGCTACCACATTAGCTTTCCCCTGGTGGTACTTTATCTCACAGTTATAATCATTTAACAACTCCACCCATCTGCCCTGCCTCATGTTTAGGTCTTTTTGGTCATATATATAGTACACTTGGTACCATATAAGTAATGTCTCCAAATCTTTAGTGCGAAGATAACGGCGCCTAGTTCTAAGTCATGCGTTGTGTGGTTCTTTTCGTGTACCTTTAGTTATCTGGAAGCATACGCAATAACTTTATTCATTTGCATAAGGACACATCCAAGCCCTTGTCGTGATGCGTCACAATATACGACGAAGTCATCACTGCCTTAGGGTAACGTCAGGATTGGGGCCTTACATAACTTTTTCTTTAACAGCTGGAATGTTGTTTCCTGATCTTCACCCCATTCATACTTCCTGTCCTTCTGTGTTAAGGCTGTTAGCGATTGGGGGATACTTGATAACTTTTCGATGAAGCGACGGTAATATCCTGCCAGTCCCAAGAATTGGCGTATTTCTTTTGGAGATTTTGGCGCCGGCCAATCTTGATTGCTTCTATCTTGCTTGGATCCACGTGGATCCCGTATTGATCCACCACATGTCCTAAAAATTGCAGGATTGCAACCAAAAGTCGCACTTAGACAATTTAGCGTACAATTTCTCCTTCCGTAGTATCTCCAATATAGCACGTAAATGATACCCGTGATCATTCTTGCTCTTGGAGTAGATCAAGATATCGTCAATGAAGACGATGACGAACTTGTCGAGGTATGGTTTACACACCCTGTTCATGAGGTCCATGAATATAGCCGGTGCGTTGGTTAACCCAAAGGGCATAACTAGGAACTCATAGTGCCCATAACGAGTTCGAAATGCGGTCTTAGGAATATCGTCCACTTGGACCTTCACTTGATGGTAACCTGACCGAAGATCTATCTTATAAAAATATCGGGCTCCTTGTAGCTGATCAAAAAGATCATCGATCCTTGGAAGAGGGTAACGATTCTTGATAGTGACCTTGTTCAATTCCCTGTAGTCGATGCACATTCGGAAGCTACCGTCCTTCTTCTTCACAAACAAAACTGGGGCTCCCCAGGGAGAATAACTAGGACGGATGAAACCACGATCAAGTAACTCTTGCAGCAGCGTCGATAGTTCTTGCATCTCGGATGGTGCAAGACGATATGGGGCTTTGGCAATGGGTGCCATTCCCGGTATTAGGTCGATGCGAAACTCGACTTCCCGATTAGGCGGCAATCCGGGCAATTCCTCCAGGAACACATCAGGGTATTCACATACTACCGGGATGTCTTCAATACGCTTCTCGGTTGGTTCCTCCGTCGTGACGCTGGCTAAAAACACGTCACATCCCTGTCGTATATGCTTCAATGCCTTGAGGTGAGATATGAGGTTCAGCATGGTACCTAACTTCTCTCCCTGTACCATGATTGCATTTGTCGGGGATAAAGGAATCTGCACAACCTTTTGTTCACACAACACTTCCACACGATGGCTGGACAGCCAGTCCATTCCTACGACGATGTCAAAACTACCCAATTCTACGGGTAAAAGATCGATAGTAAATTGGTAACCGTTAAGGGTTATAGGGCAGTTACAAATTAGTTGGTGACTAATGGTCGGTTTCCCGTTAGCAAGTTCGACAGTATAGGGTTGTTTTAAGTCAATAGCATGCATATTCAATATTGGCAAAAAGGCAATCGAAACATAACTTCTAACTGCTCCCGTATCAAATAACACTGAAGCAAATTGATCGGAAACAAGGAACGTACCTGAAACCACATTGGGATCCTGGCGTGCGTCACCAGGCCCCATGACAAAGGCACGCCCCCGAGCTGCGTTCGAGGTAGATGTTTGGCCTGCGTATTCCTTCCTGCCGCCTGCTAAGTGAACTTTGGCAATTCCATTGAAAATGCTCCGTACTGCCACATCCGAAGCACGTACGGGGCTAGGTAACCTGTGGTGTAGGTTGTTGGAGTCGTTGTTGAAGAGATTGAGGCCTAGGGGGTTGGAAACAGGTTGGTTTAGGATTTGGTTCCACGGACATCTTACAGTTTCGGGCATAATGCCCCTTCCTATTACACTTCGAACATATCACGGCTCCGCATGCGCCACAGTGGTGGAAAGCTCACTTGTCACACTTTGGGGCGTTTCCTTTATAATTACTAGTGTTACCAGTTAGGGTAGTCATGGCATAACTCTGGTTAGTTGCTCTCCCTCTCTTGGCTGCCGCTGCCCCTGCTCGACTACCTTCGGGAGCTTCTCTCTTATATATGGCCTGCTCTCCAGGCATCGTCAGAATCTTGCGTCTCACCATGTCAAACGTAACAGTGCCTGATCTGGCTACCACACCGTGCATGGTTGTAAAAACTCTGAATTTCGTTGTTATCTTTTTCTTTTATTTTCGTTGTATCTATCCATTGTAATCTCGAGATTCGATTTATAAGAAACTTATGTTAGTTAATTATGTTTGTTACAATGATTATCACATCTAATAGCTTATTAAACGCATCGCTAATTTAATCGCAATCACAAGTAATTATGCTACTTTACGAGCCGAGTGGTTTTGTTTAATAAACATTTGTGCCATCGCATCGCTTATCTCATCGCATCGCAAATCGCAGTTAATTATGTGGAATTATGTTTTATGTGCATTATATTTGTTTATGTTATGATTACACTCGCTATCGCATCGCTCTCGCTTATTCAATCGCTAAATCGCACTAATATATCAATTACACGCTTAATATAACTATCTAATACGAACCAAATCGCCGAACGAACTCATAACGCGAAATAATCGAACAAAACTTAACCACCAGGTCAAGTTCGGCCGAACTTGTATACCACAAGTTCGCCCGAACTTGTCTGAGCCACAACAGCTCTTCAACCAACACAAGTCTGCCCGGACTTTCTCTAAATCTCAAGAAAACACACAAGTTCGCCTGAACTTGTTGTCTGGTCTCACATTCTCACCTCACCTATAAATACTCAGCTCCATTCTCTCATTTGAACTTGCTGCAAGTTCACCCGGAGCTCACAAAACCCAAAACCCTTTGTTTTCTAAGTAAGCATCCAACCCGTTTTCAAGAATAAAAACGTTCAACAACGTTTTACAACGATTTTGCACAAGGCTCTGCCTTGGTTTTCATCAAATCTCTTCTGTTTACGAAAATCTTCATCTTTTTCTACAAAAACTTATGTTTTTCACTCAGATCTATACTAGATATGAGTAAAACCTTTCAAAAACATTGATTTCTACAAAATATTCGGACTAATAATGTATGTTTCGTTCACTTTTGAGTGGAACGAGGCATTATCAAGCAAGATCTCAGATCCGGAAGCACAAGGACGAAATCATCACTTTACACAAGCTGGACTAACCCGTACGAACCTTCAAGTTTGCCCGGATTAGCCCGAGTTTCTGTAAAACACCTCTCCAGCCTAAGTTTACTCAGTGGCTTAAGGTTGGAGGGATGAATACTCGATTTCCCCAGCAAACGGCGCAAAAACGCACGATTTGGATGCCAAAACCAACAAGTTCGCTCGGAATACACCAAGTTCGCTCGAACTTGTCACCAGGTTGGCGACTAAGTTCGCCCGAACTTGGTCTCCCATGTCAAATCTGCAAAAATGGCACAAGTTCGCCCGAACTCTGTCCAATTCTCAAGAGAATTAGACAAGTTCACCCGAACTTATCTCCCTCAGTTAGACACCTTACAAGTTCGCCCGAACTTGTATAATTTCCTAGGAAATTCGACAAGTTCGCCGAACTTGCCTCATAACTAACAGGTTTTCACAAGTACGCCAAAACTTGTATGGAAACATACAAGTTCGCCCGAACTTGTCCTCTGCCCAATCCAAACTTAACCGTTTCAACAATTCGGAAGACTGATGCACTTCTGTTCGCTTACAGGCTGATCCGGCACTCTCCGTAACTCTTCACAGATCCCGAATCTCCTCCCAAAAACGCACCAAAAGTGAGTATACTTGAACCCTTTTACGCTTAAACGCACTTTTGGGTGTCACATATGTTCGTATATCAAAACACATCACACAACTCTCAAACGCTTATTCGCAACCCGCTGAATTACATGACTATACGTGAAATCTGTTGAATTGTACGTATTGCTTGATTGCTTGTACGCCACCTTAACATGATAGTATACTAGAGGTTGACCCGCCACCCGGAGGCCCGGGGTTGTTAAGGCTCACATTTTACTTTTCTCATTTATTTTCTCTTTTAGGATGAAACGCTTGTTTGCATGCCTCGATCAATCGCAGTTTGTTGGTTTGCATAAATCTAAGTAGTTACATAGTTCACATCACTTACGTATGTCATGCGGTGTATGCTTAGCGCTTTTATATCTATATTGTATGCAAAGCTCGTATGCTCACTTTTATTTAATTGTATTGACGCTTTATTTTAACATATGTGGCAGGTTGAGGATATTTGCTATGGATGCTTAGACGTAGGATTTTGCCTTAGAATATCATGTAATAAATCTAGGGAAGATTGGATCGGATGTTATGATTAAGAGTCTGTTTTGAATTATGTAATGATTGTTTAAGGATTTTATGAGTTTGATAGTATGGGATATTAAATGTTGAGTATTGTCTTTAAATAATTGTTATGGAAACTCTTGATCAATCTGATTCACCTAGTGCAACGCCCCGATGTTTCCGCCATCGGTTGGGGTGTGACAGATTGGTATCAGAACCATAACTATAGGAAATTAGGTAGAATTGCCATGTTTTGCCTTAGACTATAGTTAGGATACCAAATCAGACTGTTACGCATCGATTAACACCGAAAACGAATACGAACAGCAAGTCCGCCCGAACTTGGGGTGACATGTTCGCTCGAAATTAATCAAGTTCGCCCGGACTTGACCAAGTTCGCTTGAACTTGTCTGTCCTCTCGACAACTAAGCAAGTTCGCCTGATAATGATCAAGTCCGCTCGAACTTAACATCAGGCAGATGCCAGGTTCACCCGAACTTGATCAGAAACCCTTGGCACGAACTTCTAAACATTTCTTTTCCTAAAGCAACCACAACACACGCTGAAGAACGCTCATATCACACAAGATGGGTGATCTAGTCGAGAATAGGTGTGAAAACCGAGAACTCTCGATAAGATCAGTCACTCCACGCAAACTCTCGCACGAGATACCTTCGTTGAGATAGGAGTGATATCCAAACCTCGACGAAAATCTCCATCTCTATCTAGTGAAACTCCTGACATGATCGGTAAGCATAACCACAACTAGGAATGACGTTGTTAAGTTAGGGGTGAAACCCGCATCTTAATAACTAATTCCGCTCTTCGATTTTCAATCTCACCGAAGTCTCGATTGTTTCGATGACTCAGAACATGACGTAACTGGAAGGATAAATGTCGTTAACCGTTGTACGGCGAGAGCATTTGTCTATTAGGCCAAATCGTGTGTTCGCACTCAGAGAATTTTCAAATCACTTTGGGTAGTCAACGTCTCAAAACCCAGGATGCTCCCAATTGATTTAAGCCTATTATCGTCGATTTTCCACATCATCGAGTTTATTATTATTTATGTGTTTAAATTTATGGATTATTCGAATTCTCGATTTATCGCTTTTACGCCCCATCGATATAAGCACAACTCACACAGCTCTCGTAATCTAAAACGCTAATTAATTCAGCAACCAAACTAATCGCTTAACTCGCTTACGCCTATGAGGACATGTGTGCCTCATGCGCGGTATTACTCGCTTACATCTCGCTTATATCTCTCATCTCGAACGCGCTACGCATGATTTTAGTTAGAGGTGAATACGTGCAAAATATGTGCTTAAGTGCTTATGTGCCTACGTGTTTGTATGCCTACGTGTTTACTTGTCTACGTGTTTATGTGATTTTGTGCCTTGTACGAATAATAATAATAATAATAATAATTAATAATAATAATAATAATAATAATAATAATAATAATAATAATAAATATATTAAACATAAACCTATTATAATCGAATCTCATCCAATGAGAATCCTTCAATGTAGATGTCTTCAATGGGATCGCACACCAGAAAGAACCATCAGCGCAGCCAAGCTGACAAGCGCATCGCATCACTAGTGGCCAAGGAAATGGCCAAAGTGATCCCTCAAATAGTCAGCGAGATCCAAGCTGCCAGTAGCAACACTTCTGTGGACTCCAAAGCCGACCCGCCCAAGACATCCTTTAGTTTTAAGCAGTTCAACGCTTGTGGACCCCTTACCTTCTCAGACACTGAAGGACCAAGTGTCATGTTCCACTGGTTTGATGCTATTGACGTCACATTTCGTCAGAGTTGGTGTCTCGAACCCCTTCGCACTATTAACGCTACCGGCGTTTTCCAGTTTAGGGCTCTCGACTGGTGGACTGCGGAGCGTAACAGGAGGGGAAACGATGAAGCCTACGGACTCGCATGGGAAGAACTTAAAGAGCTCAAGATCAAAGAGTTTTGCCCACCTCATGAGATCCAGAAGTTGGAAAACAAATTTTGGGGAACTAAGCAAGACGGACCCGACAATGTTGGTTTAACGGCTCGATTCAAACAGTTGAGCATTATCTGTCCCAGTCAAGTGGACACAGGTCGCAAATCAGGCAGTCACCGAATCAGCAACTCCTACCGATCAGCCCCGAGAGTCGAAGAACAGTCGCTGAGGTCGCAAAAGGGAAAACCCGAGCAAGAACTTTTCTCTTACTGCTCCGCAAAACCCTCAGCCACTCCAGTCAACAGCACCAAAAGCACCACCGGCAAAGCGTGCATATACTGGCCCGCATCCTTTGTGCTCAAAATGCACCTATCATCATGCAGTTGGAGGCAACTGTCGCTTCTGCACCAACTGCAATATCTACTGCCACTTTACTATCAGTTTGCCGTTCAGGCCCTCATCAGTCAGCTCCTCCAACACCAGAAGCACCAGCTTTACCAGCTCTTCCGAGGCCAATCAGCAGCAAGCTCCAAGGGCACGTGCCTACTACACGTGCGGTGATCCGAATCATTTCAGTAATGTCTGCCCAAACAAACCTGTGAAGCAGGAGCAACAGCAGCAGCAGTCACAGCCACCACAGCCTCAGCAGCAACAACAGGCTGCACGTGGATGAGCCTTTAATCTCAACCATCACAAGGCCCAGAACGACAACAATGTTGTCAATGGTACGTTCCTTGTCAATGGTATTTATGCTTCATGTTTATTTGATACTGGTGTCGATAATTGTTTTGTATCGTTAGAATTCAAAAGGTTTTAAAATGTAAGCGCGCTAAACTCCCAAAGACTTTCGATGTGGAAGTCGCCACCGGAAAAACCTTTACCGTTAACTCCGTCCTACGTGGTTGTTCTCTCGATCTCAACAACCATGTCTTCTCGATCAATCTCATACCTATGCAGTTAGGTAGCTTCGATATCATAGTAGGTATGGATTTTCTTCGTGAAAACCATGCTGAAGTTTTGCTTCGATAAAATAATTCATTTCCCCCTCTCGAACGGTGTTCAACTCCATGTCTATGGTGAAAATCCCTCAAAGAAGTTGATGCTTTTGTCGTGTACTCGAGCACACAAATGCTTGCGAAAGCAATGTGTTACTTTTCTAGCCCATATCATGAACCCGGAGAAAGAAAAGAAGACTTTCAAAGACGTTCCTGTTGTTCGTGAATTTCCTAAGGTCTTTCCCGACGATTTACCCGGTTTACCCCCTACTCACGATGTTGAATTCCGTATCGATTTAGTCTCGGTGCTACTCCCGTTGCTGAAGCTCCTTATCGTCTCGCACCATCCCAAATGTGCGAGCTAGCATGCCAACTTCAAGAGCTTCTTGATAAAGGTTTCATACGCCCGAGCACTTCGCCTTGGGGCGCACTCGTTCTTTTTGTGAAAAAGAAAGATGGGACGTTCTGAATGTGCATCGATTATCGTGAACATAACAAGCTTACGATAAAGAACCGCTATCCTCTTCCCCGAATCGATGACTTATTCGATCAGCTTCAAGGTGCTACTTGTTTTACTAAGATCGATTTACGTTCTGGTTATCATCAGTGGCGTGTACTCGAAGAGGATATTCCGAAAACCGCCTTTCGTACTCGTTATGGCCATTTTGAATTCGTGGTCATGCCTTTTGGTCTTACCAATGCACCCGTGGTATTCATGGATTTGATGAACCGTGTGTATAAAGCCTTCTTAGATCGTTTCATCATTGTGTTTATTGATGATATCCTGGTCTACTCGAAGTCAAGAGACGAACACGTGCGCCATCTCTGTTTAGTCCTCGAACTTCTCCAAGGCAATCGCCTTTATGCTAAGTTCTCTAAGTGTGAATTATGGCTCGAAGAAGTCCAATTTATCGGCCACATCGTTAATAGTCAAGGAATTCACGTCGACCCTGCAAAGATCGAAGCTGTCAAGAGTTAGATTACACTGAAGAATGCATCAGAAATCCGTTCTTTTCTCGGATTGGCGGGTTACTACCGTCGATTCATCGCCGACTTTTCGAAAATCGTCGTTCCGCTTACGCTTTAACTCACAAAGACAAACCTTTCGTTTGGGATTCCAAACTAGATGAAGCTTTCCAAACTCTAAAGCGTATGCTATGCAGCGCTACCATCCTCGCTCTTCCCGATGGAAACGACAATTTCGTTGTTTATTGCGATGCCTCAAACCTTCGTCTTGGTTGTGTACTCATGCAACGAGACAAGGTTATCGCGTATGCGTCTTGCCAACTCAAGATCCACCAGAAAAACTACACAACCCACGATCTCGAACTCGGTGCAGTTGTTTTTGCATTGAAGATATGGCGACACTACCTTTACGGTACTAAGTGTATGGTCTTCACGATCATAAGAGCTTACAAGATATCTTTAATCAAAAGGAACTGAATATGCGCCAACGCAGATGGGTTGAACTTCTCACGATTACGATTGCGAGATACGCTACCATCCTGGCAAAGCAAACGTCGTAGCCGATGCTCTAAGTCGACGAAGCTATGTGTATAGTGTTCGTGACTCTCAAGCTTTGAATGATCTCGAAATCATGATTCGCTCCACCCAGTTTGCTTGTTTTAACGAGAATACCCTACAAGAAGAAATGAAATGTGGTGCCAAAACTGAGCACGTTGTTAAACCAAATGGTATTTATTACTATCTCGATCGCATTTGGATTCCAACCGTGATAACCTTCGTGATTTGCTAATGACCGAAGCTCATCAATCTCGATATTCCTTTCACCCCGGTGCCGACAAGATGTAACAGGACATCCGCCCTAAGTACTGTGGCCGGGCATGAAAAAGGATATCTCTGTATACGTCTCAAAGTGCTTAACTTGTTCGAAGGTTAAAGCCGAGCATCAAAGGCCCTCTGGCTTACTCGAACAACCCGAAATCCCGATGTGGAAGTGGGAGAGTATAGCTATGGACTTCATTATGAAACTTCCCCGTACTTCCTCTGGTCATGATAGCATTTGGGTTATCGTTGATCGTTTTACCAAATCTGCGCACTTTATTGCTATACGATAAAAACTTTAAGGTCGAACGATTAGCCGAATCTATACGACGAAGTCATTTGTCGACACGGGTCGCCTCGTGAGATCATCTCTGACCGAGCGGTCGCTTTACCTCACGTCTCTGGGAGACTTTTCAATCCGCTCTTGGTACTACTCTCAATCTCAGTACCGCTTTCCACCCTCAAACCGACGGTCAGACTGAGCGCACGATCCGCACCCTCGAAGACATGCTTCGTGCGTGCATCATAGATTTCGGTGGCAATTAGGATACACATTTACCTTTAATGAATTCTCGTACAATAATAGTTATCATACCAGCATTCAAATGGCTCCTTTTGAGGCACTGTATGGAAGAAAGTGTCGATCGCCTATTGCATGGCACGAGATCGGAGAAGCACAAATCACCGGTCCCGAGCTGATTCAAGAAACGACGGACAAAATACTCCAGATCAGAGACAATCTCTTGAAAGCTCAAAGTCATCAAAAGAGTTACGCCGATAAACGCCACAAGCTCCTGCAGTTCGAAGTGGGAGATCACGTACTCCTAAAGGTTGCACCTTGGAAGGGAGTGATCCGCTTCAGGAAGAAAGGAAAGCTAGCGCCAAGATACGTAGGTCCTTTAAGATTCTGGAAAGGATCGGCAAAGTGGCCTATCGACTCGAACTACCGGCGGAACTTAATAACGTCCATCCGACTTTCCACGTGTCTAACCTCAAGAAATGCCTAGCTGAAGAGAATCTGCACGTCCCTCTCGAGGACTTGCAAATAAACGAGACTCTCCATTTCGTGGAAAAGCCTGTCGAAATCATGGACCGAGAAACCAAGAAATTACGGCGCTCTCGCATCCCTATCGTGAAAGTCCGATGGGAAGGCAAACGCGGTGCCGAGTTCACTTGGGAATTGGAAAGTGACATGAAGGCTAAGTATCTGCATCTCTTTGTTACGACCACTACTTAAATTTTGGGACGAATTTCCTAAAGTAGGGGAGACTGTAACAACTCCGAATTTCGTTGTATCTATCCATTGTACATCGCTCTCGCTTATTCAATCGCTAAATCGCACTAATATAATTACACGCTTAATATAACAATCTAATACGAACCAAATCACCGAACGAACTCATAACGCAAAATAATCGAACAAAACTTGACCACCAGGTCAAGTTTGGCTGAACTTGTATACCACAAGTTCGCCTGAACTTGTCTGAGCCACAACAACTCTTCAACCAACACAAGTCCGCCTAGACTTGATCTAAATCTCAAGAAAACACACAAGTTCGCTCGAACTTGTAACAGTTCCCGAACTTGGTACAAGTTCGCCCGAACTTGCTGTCTGGTCTCACATTCTCACCTCACCTATAAATACTAAACTCCATTCTCTCATTTGAACTTACTGCAAGTTCGCCCGGAGCTCTCAAAACCCGAAACCCTTTGTTTTCTAAGTAAGATTCAACCCGTTTTCAACTACAACAATGTTCAAAAACGTTTTACAACGATTTTGCACAAGGCTCTGCCTTCGTTTTCATCAAATCTATTCTGTTTACGAAAATCTTCATCTTTTTCTACAAAAACTTATGTTTTTCACTCAGATCTATACTAGATCTGAGTAAAACCTTTCAAAAACATTGATTTCAACAATATATTCGGACTAATGACGTATGTTTCGTTCACTTTTGAGTGGAATGAGGCATTGTCAAGAAAGATATCAGATCCGGAAGCACAAGGACGAAATCGTCACTTTACACAAGCTGGACTAACCCGTACGAACCTTCAAGTTTGCCCGGATTAGCCCGAGTTTCTGTAAAATGGCTAAACTCGCTCCGAAAGACCTCTCCAGCCTAAGTTTACTCAGTGGCTTAAGCTTGGAGGGATGAACACTCGATTTCCCCAGCAAACGGCGCAAAAACGCACGATTTGGATGCCAAAACCGTCAAGTTCGCTCGAATACACCAAGTTCGCTTGAACTTGTCCCAGGTTGGTGACTAAGTTCGCCCGAACTTGGTCTCCCATGTCAAATCTGCAAAAATGGCACAAGTTCGCTCGAACTCTGTCCAATTCTCAAGAGAATTAGACAAGTTCACCCGAACTTGTCTCCCTCAGTTAGAAACCTTACAAGTTCGCCTGAACTTGTATAATTTCCTTGGAAATTAGACAAGTTCGCCCGAACTTACCTCATATCAACAGGTTTTCACAAGTTCGCCCGAACTTGTATGGAAACATACAAGTTTGCCCAAACTTGTCCTCTGCCCAATCCAAACTTAACCGTTTCAGCAATTCGGAAGACTGATGCACTTCTGTTTGCTTACAGGCTGATCCGGCACTCTCCGCAACTCCTCGCAGATCCCGAATCTCTCCCAAAAACGCACCAACAGTGAGTATACTTGAACCCTTTTATGCTTAAACGCACTTTTGGGTGTCACTATGTTTGTATATCAAAACACATTACACAACTCTCAAACGCTTATTCGCAACCCGCTGAATTACATGACTATACGTGAAATCTGCTGAATTGTATGTATTGCTTGATTGCTTGTACCCCACCCTTAACATGATAGTATACTAGAGTTTGACCGGCCACCCAGAGGCTCGGGGTTGTTAAGGCTCGCATTTTACTTTTCTCATTTATTTACTCTTTTAGGATGTGAACGCTTGTTCGCATGCCTCGATCAATCGCGGTTTGTTGGTTTGCATAAATCTAAGTAGTTACATAGTTCACATCAGTTACGTATGTCATGTGGTGTATGCTAAACGCTTTTATATCTATATTGTATGAAAAACTCGTACGCTCACCTTTACTTAATTGTATTAACGTTTTATTTCAAGATATGTGGCAGGTTGAGGATATTTGCTATGGATGCTTAGACGTAGGATTTTGCCTTAGAATATCATGTAATAAATCTTGGGAAGATCGGATCAGATGTTATGATTAAGAGTCTGTTTTGAATTATGTAATGATTGTTTAAGGATTTTATGAGTTTGATAGTATGGGATATTAAATGTTGAGTTTTGTCTTTAAATAATTGTTATGGAAACTCTTGATCAATCTGATTCACCTAGTGCCACGCCCCGATATTTCCGTCGGTTAGGGTGTGACAATGGTCAGGTGTTCCACTTAGTTAAAAGTACTTCTCACTTCTGGGGCCAGTCCCCAGATATACCTTTCGATCCTCTTGGGCTTTGGTCGGACCAAGTCTGATAATATGCGTGCCAGTTCATTGAAACGGTTGGTGTAACCTGCGTGATCAGCACCATGCATCTGCATGTTCTTGAACTCATGTTCAAGCTTCTGAATTTCATGGGCTGGCAGAACCTTTCCCTCATCAGTATCTTAAGATCATCCCAAGTCATAGCATTAATCGCGTCTTGCCCGCGGGATTGAACAATGGTGTTCCACCAGTTTAAGGCGTGGTCCGTAAAGGTACAATTTGTATACTTAACTGCGCAATCACCGGGACAATTACTTATATTAAGTACCAATTCCAACTTCTCGATCCATTTCACAAACCCATTTGGTTCTTCAGTTCCATTGAATTCCATCAGTTTGCACTCCATGAAATGTTTATATGTGCAAACTGGCCTACCATTACTTGGATTATCGTTCTGACCTACCGGTCGGGTTGCGGATTCAGTTGCTAGGTTAGCATTAATACCCGCGCTAACCTGTGCCACAATTGTGGGGATAACTACCTGAAGTTGTTGCGCTATCATTTGCGCAATTTCTGCCTCAGTCATCTGTGGTGCGCGTTTCGGGGCCATTCTATTATAAACAATAGATATGTATGGATCAATGTCACATAGTCAATTGTCACATATCACACCATTTCATCACACACATAAGTTCACAACATGTATAACCACAAGCGTCATTATATATAATAATAATATCCGTCATCATATAACTATCAAAATTCGCACATAGACTTAACCCTAAGCGCCAGTGCTTAAATGTGCTGTCAAAACATGGCACCGAAGTGACGTACATATGCCATACTACGGAAAACACGGACTATGAAAACAATGAAACACTATGACTACATCACCACCTCGACATGGGTATAACCCATGCTTGGCAGGATGGGCAAAAGATACATCATATCTGTCTATACAAAAAAAAACCATACTAAGAACGCCACAACCAACACGTCAAACCCACAAATCCTGCCACCAGACCTATGATAGTACCGATGCATCCATACAGCATCGCCCAAAAATGATCCTCGTGCTGATGAACATAACCCATACCCTGCTGTAATGCAATGATCGCCTTCTGTAAGATGATCAAGTAATCTCCCATCGCTCTCCTATGTTGCTCGTCCTCATCCCGCGCCATCCGTAGCAGTGAAATCTGCTCAAACAAATACCCCATCAAACTGATGTCGGTGATGGGAGCAGGAGCCTCCTGAGGAGGAACTGGTATGCCCCAGACAGACTCTCTAACGGGCGAGAAGGGCCACCTCGCTCATAAGTGTGAAAAGGAGAAAGGTCCTCTCTAGGTGGTGTAAGGAAACAGGCAGTAAAGTGCTGCTGGGTCCCTATAGGTACCGGTCTCAGACGGATAGGATAAACTGGTGGTGTAAACACAGGTACAGATGTAAGTACCCTCCGACGAGCCGTCTGTCGGAGGCCATGGGTGGGTATCTCATGGGAACTAGGTGAAGAGGGTAAATAAGCACTCGGGGTGGAAGGAGTATAAGGATCGGGAGGAGTCTCTGGTGAAGGTAAGCGGGGTGATATCGGCTCCCACTCCCGTTGCTCCATAGCAGGAGTAGGGCTCCGAGGGATTGGTCCTAACTGGATAGCAAAGTATGGGGTACGACTATGCTCCAAGGAACTAGTCGGATGGTAAGATGAAGAACGGTAGGCGCTCAAGACCTCTCCCTCGCGCCTAGTACGAGGTATGGGTGGGTAAGGACCACAAAAGTAACCAGAAGGATCTGGCTCGTTGCTCCATGTCAAGGGGGTATCAGCGGATCCTCCTCAGGATCGGTCTCCGTATGAGAAGTAGTTTGGCGACTCGAATGATGCGACATGATACCTGTAGAAAGAAAACCACATACAATGCTGATTCGACTGACTGAAATAACCGAACTCAACATTCCACAAATATACACATAAGTACGCATTGCACACAGTTTGATTTTAAGATTTTAAAAAAATTATTTATGGTTGGTGACGCTAGTAGACGGATTCCCGTCCTATCTCAATGACGTTCACAGAACTTCCAAGTATAAGAAGATAAATTATTGTGTTCCGGACCACAATAATTTACTTGCCCACAAGGTCGTCCGTGTAATAGCCACACTACTCAGTCTCCAGAGGTTCTCAGTGTGGGAAGCTAAACGTGGGATTATAGTCTAGGTTCTTTATGGATACCTAATTCGCTATAACGATGGCTCTGATACCATCTTCTGTCACACCCTGACTCGCAGCGGAAGAAAATTGCAGGGTGCAACAGACACATGGTAATTCCACATAATTTAAAAAAACATGATATCACATAAAGAGGGAACCTCGGTTACAACATACATCAAGTATCATATTACAAACCACAAGTTCAAGTACGGTACTACGAACTACTACAGCTCTTATTCTGCTATAGTCTGCTACCTAAGCCATCCATACACACGTTCCTTATTCCTGTTTAGGTTTACCTTTAAATGCATGTTAGTTTTAAAAAGGGTCAGCTAAACGCTGCTGGTGAGTTCCACTGGTTTTGTTGTTGTGGAACAATAGGATGTAACAAGTTTAATTGCACTGGTCATAGGTCACATATCACGGATGGAATTACACGAGTATGCACCCATGAAACCTTGACTGTTATAACTGTGCCGTGTCACGTTCGACACCTCAGCACACCAGGCCGTGTCACGTTCGACACCTCAGCCCATCCACTGCGTCACGTGCAGTCCAACGCCCCAGATGTAGTTATCCCTAACAACATACCGAGTTTAGGACGTGCCTGTTGTCGGGATACAGTCCGGTCGCAGCAATTGGGTTTGTCAGACAAATAGTACTATCCATTGCTCACGGCTTACGTTAATCACGTGCACTAGTTGGGGATTATTCGTGTGTTAGGTAATTCACATCATAAGTTGGTGCAATTAACACAGTTGGTAACATGCAAGTCACCCCAGAAAATAGTAAAATAGTTTAAAAGTGGGGAAGTGAAAACTCACCCACAAGTTGGTGTAATTAACACAGTTTGTAACATGCAAGTCCCTAGAAAACAGTAAAACAATTCAAAAGTGGGGAAGTGAAAACTCACCATAAGTTGTGTAATTAACACAGTTTGTAACATGCAAGTCCCAGAAAACAGTAAAACAATTCAAAGTGGGGAAGTGAAAACTCATAGTGCGAGTAGTAGTCTCAATAAAGAGTGATAAAGCAACTAGATCAACTTTAATAGCAAGCATGCAAGTATGGACTCAAATCAGTATCTAGGTTGGTAATGGTTATAACTTGGACTCGATCAGGAGTTTTCACCCTTATTGAGTCTATAGGACACTTGCATGGTGATGGAGGTCAGGGTAGTATTAGTTTTTAGTTTGGCTTCCAGGCACCGTTTCGCGTGCCAGCCAGAGTCGGTTGTGTAACATGTTCGGATAATGGTATCGGAATACCAATAGTGCCAATATGTTGTTATTTAAGAATGATTAACTTTTCATTAAGGGAGTTTAGGTGTTTGGGAGTCTAGGTTGCCCAAATTTGAGTTTCCATTCCTGCCGTCGGGGATTCTCCCGAGATGGCCTAGGACACACCCCTAGTGTTCAATCCACCCTGTAATCTCCCGAAAGTCTCCCGGTGTTCCAATTATAGTACTAGTCAGATTTGTCAGTTCCCGGTTCTGGAAGGTTCGTTATATGGTAAACTGCCGAAATTATTTTAGAATGACCCGTTTTTAATTCCATAAATTCCCGTTTAATCTATAATTTGAATAAAAATCTGTAAATTTTATACAAGTCGGTTAAAATCTGTAGATTATGGGAAAAATAATTTGGGAATTTATTTAGGCATTTTAACTATTTAATTAATTCTTTGTAAAACAGTATTTAACCGAATAATTATCATGAACTATAATCCATGGGCTACAAATTCCCAAAACATTCCAGAACATCCCTTACATGTCCAGGAACTTCTCATAAAAATTTGAGATTTTTCTGATTTCGTTTCGGTGCGTCTCCGGCTACCAAAAACTCCTGAAAACACGGATTTTTAATCCAAATCAAAACTCAACCAATAGACTCTGAAATTTCCCAGAACTTTCCTTATATGTTTTTTAGTGTTTAGGTAATTTTTGGTGATTTATTGACTCTGTTTGGTTTTTTTCTGGAATTGTTTTGATAAAACAGTCAAAACTTCACCAAAAATATTAGAAAATTCCAAAAGTTCTAAAATTTTACGTGGAAATTACTGTCAACCCCCTACATCACCACACCAAGTGCAATCCAAATATTCTAGAACTTAGATCAATCAAGCCTTGTTTCATTGTTTTTCGGTTAATCGAATTGTTATGCGATTTTGGTCGATTAAGGGTTGATTAGGGTATCAAAACCCAAAGTTTTGTGATCTTGGCTACCATATAACACCAGGGATTTCACATGGTGTTCTTGTTCAGCCAATAAACTTGTTTAAACCCTCCAAAAACATAGATTAAAAAGGGGTTTTGTATACTAGATCATGTTTAATTAGGAAAACCTTATCAAAACCACTTAAAAATTGAAGAATTACCTTGATTTAGATGTTTGATGAAGATGATCAGCTGAGTTTCTTAAGGAAATGGCAGAATTTTGTGAATAAATGAATAAAAAAAACTATAAAAGGGGGGTGGCGGTTTAGGTGGGGTGCCCCTACCCCTCCTATGCTTTGTCATGCTTCGTTTTATGTCTTAAAAGATGATGTATATCTCCGGTTTTGCGTTTAGGTTCGTTTTCGGGTCCCACAGGCGTCCTCGATTTGCGAAACGGACTCCGTTTTTCGCGTTTTTAGTGTTAAAAGACTCGGTTTTAAAAACTGTGCATAACCGTCTCGAAACCCGAGCACGGTTACGTTTTAATCATAAAATCCTTGTATTACGTTGGTTTAAGTGTCTTTAGGCTTGATCGACCGTTCCTTGCATGTTTGGTTTCCCTATCATCGCTCTTAAAACAAAGCGTTTCCCTAACCGGGTAATGCCTCGTTTTACGTGCCCGAGCTCCGTTTTGCTTCTAACCTTATGTCATAGTCTATGGTACATAATCAAGATGTTTCGTGAACTCAGAATCATAAAAGGCCCTACCGATGGCCTAATAATCATGATCGAATGTTCAATGCACTATTAGACGTCAAATCTCCGTTTAACCCGTTGTTAATGGCTAAGGACACCAACCTCACATCGTTGGTCCTTAATAGTGTTATGTTAACCATGACGTGCTCTCGGATTCCCCCGAGACATAACAAATATCGTTTAGCATAGCACACAAGTCATGCAAGTTTACAAGTTTATGTGCAATTATTGTTTTAAGCATGACTTAAAGTTTAGGACTAATTAAGGTGTACCTGGTTTCGTCATGGGTATCACAACAATATTCAACACACGCTCTATCTAGTCTATTCGCAGAGTGGCGGCCATACATAACATGCACCAACATTAACATCATCCCCAACTTTAGTCAACTTCATATTGGGATCCATGGGTATACCATTAGGATATAAATTTCCATCCCGACTTCTGTACATACCTGTCAAGCATAAGCAATTTGATGGATTTGAATCTTGCTCTCAAACTGTGAGACTTCAATCTCGAGATAGCAAATAAGCTTTCTCAAATCAAACATTTCAAGCTTCTTGAGCCGGTAACAACCAAATCATCGACATACACACAGAAAAAAATAATGTCGATCCCAACCAATCTCCGGTACACCGCCTGTTCTTGCGAGCACCTTACAAATTTCATACTCTTTAGAATATCGTCAAGCTTGGTGTTCAACGCTCATGGTGCTTGTCCCAAGCCATATATCACTTTGGTTAACATGTGGACTTTGTTTTCCTCCCTAGAGTTAACAAATGTAAGACCCATCCACATTATAACCAAAAAGATGCAGCGGAAATATGAACCATAAAATTTCTTTTTTTATAAACGTGCTAACATACTCAGAAACATTTAAAACGACATCTTTTAAAAGAACTACATCTTTTCATCCTAACTAATAGATAAATATAACATGCGATTACAAACTACATGACCACCCTTTCGTACAATCCACGTTCTTTAACTCGATCTTCAACCACTTGTCCTCCATGATGATAATGATAAATCATATAACCTGCTGTCACCGGATACATTCCATCATTAGTAATCATGACATCATAAGTAATTTAGAACATGTATAATTTAAACCACATATCGCGTTGTTCCATCTTACGATAATACATTCTATAATCCTTCCAAATTCAATCATTTTATCTCGTGTCAATCCTTCAATGATCCAACAATAATGCACTTCATTTCATTCTCAGGAGCAACCTGATTAGTGTCGTTTATACTCATATGTATTGAAACCGCATATACATACACACAAGTCCCACTCAATCATATTCATTTAGTTCCAAAACATGCATACCTATTATCTATCAAAAACTCTTACATACAACTTACATCCCATCGCATTCAACCTACAAATCCTAGGCATAAACATCCATTCATAAAGGTCTATACATGTAATCTAAACATGTATTCATTTCTACATACTCATACATGGTTTCCTTCTACTAACATTCCATAAGTCAATACATACATGCTTACATACTTGATTTTTTTCCCACACATACATACGTACACGCTCCATTCTTTTCCGCAACATATATATACACTCTTTCGTACGATCGGATACAATTCGGAAGCTTAAAGTAAGTCCCATTACTTACCCGTACATCATACAACTATCTGTTAAGGTTTGGATGCATACTGGTAGTCTAACGGGGTTTAGCGATGGGTTTAGGTGGCCCGGGATCGAAGAAAACGCAAAACAGGCTTATCGGCATCGACTGGGTTTGTAGAGAACAAGTTAAGGCGACGACGAATTCACCTCTAGGCATTGGCGACTCCAGCGGCGTCGGCGATTACACCTCTGGGCGTGGCGACTTCGCTTTCAGTAGTAACGCCAGATTTTCGTTCTTTTACGCGCTTTAACGCCCGTTCTGGTGTCCCAAACGTCCCAAATCATGAAATAACCTTTTTTCCAAACCCCCAAATCATTCAAACACCTAACCCCATGTCCAACCTCAATTTCTACATCACGTCATGTTATTTTCTAAATTTGATCCATTCGATCTTACCAAGCGTTTTCATTTATAGTCAAACTATAAATAAACTACTACAACATTACTTACCGTAGTATTATCATTAACTAAACATTCTTACATGATTTCCATGTCGCAATATCCAAATTCCACATCCCGGCGCATTACTTTCTACATTTTGACCCGTTTAAACTAATCAAGAGTTTCTCATTCATAACTAATCTACATATTACCCAATATGACCTTACTTACTTTCGTTCTACCAATACTTACCCATCCTTTCACAATTCCAATCCTTCTTGCAATCAAAACTCATTTATAATAATAAATTTAGTTTGGGAGTCACTTAACTTAATCGTCCATGTTCGTGTTTGCTTCCTCTTGACCCGTTAGCCTTCTGTGCTTGAGCCCATGATAATGTGGTTCTTATCCTTTCATGCTGTCATGTTCATACCGTTGTTAGTATGTATGCTCATTCATATCAACAACCATTTCAACTCTTAGTTAAATCGACTTTCCTTAACAGTTCATTAGCACACATAAGACATGGATTGACAACCGCATTGTTCAACATCCACGTAACCCAAATTCATCATCATACATAACACATATTTGATCTAACACATATCTCATGATCTCTCTAATCTTGCATTTGTGTTAACATGCCTAATCATGCTATTTATACCTTGTTGACTTTTAGGAAGTCAACCCTTCTAGCATATAATTTCCAACTTATGAACACACACTTATCTTGATATGGTAGACCATAGTAATAACGTCATACGCATTTCATATTCATGTTGTGTAGCACATACAACTAAATGATCACTTAATTTCATACACGATATACACAAAATCATTTTACACATATTAATGCTTTTATGATTCTACATTTGAAAACTACATACAAAGTTAGCTAATTTAACATAATCATAACATCATGTGCTATATATATATTATATATATATGGTAGGGTTCATGCAAGAAACACTTTAAGGGCGAGAACCACGAGAACCAATGTGAACAGGGGCATTATTGTAATTATATAATGAAATTAAAAGGTTTAGCGCTATTATGGAGCACAAATCTCGTTCGACTCGCGACACTACCATCCTTCTCTCTCTCCCTCTATCTCTCTCTCTCTCTCTTCTACTTCTCCTCTCTCTTGGATGACTGGCCGGAATCCAGCAATTCCACTGTGCCGGCGGCGCCTGTAGCCGTGTCCATCTACAAAAGAACATGCAGCAGCATCTCAGCAAACCCTAGCGGCGGATGGGGGTGGTTTGGGAATGGTGAGAAACAGTTTACAGAAGGGGTGGTGAATGAAGGAGGAGCAAGGATGGTGACGATGATGGTAGTGGAGGTGAGTGGGGTGGCACGAGCTCCTGTTGGACCTATACAAAAGATTAGATGATATTCAAAAGCCAAAATGATCCACTGATCAAGAAATAAGCAAAAGATTGAACCAGTTTCTCCCCAAAGATAGTGAATCTTGAACACATATTCAAAACATCTGTTCAAGAACAAAGCAAACATCTGATCAAGACTTGGAATCACTGTTTAAGAAGAAACATCTTTTGAAAGCTAAAGACTGTTGAATACCAAAGCACTGATGAAGTCAAAGGTTTGATGAAGAAGACCAAACATCTGTATGGCCAACCAAATGTTTGGCTAACTGGAACAGTGGATACTTAGATAGTGGTTTCCAAATGTAACAGTACTTATCTTAGTAGTGTTTAGACTAGTTAGAACAGATGATTAAGATTTGCAAAGATGTTTGTAATATCTGTGGAATGTTTGTCATTATCAGGGTGATGTCAGCCAATCATTGAACAACGTTTTCGTACTTAGTACAAATAGATCACACTTGTTAGTGATCTATTATCACACACGTCACCTTTTCTCTTGTACGAACTATTTTGTTACATGATCGTCTGAGGGGGAGTCTGTAGAGTCAATTGATTTGTAAAACATCTGAATCCTTTGAGATTAATGAAAAACATTAATTGATGATGACTTTCTGTTTGTGAATTGTATTATGATAAGCAATATTTGTTTGCAAATATCAAACTCAATTCTAACCATTGGTATCAGAGCTTGGTCACGTTAAACTCGATTTCACAATCAGTTTAACATAAAAAGATCAGCTCTACAAAGATCCAATACAGTTCATAGCTTAGAGTTGTATAGTGAAGAACTAACTGAGTGTGTTTCACATACTCTGTTTTTCTAAAAAAGAACTTGAGAAATGGCACAAAATGATCCCCACAATACAGGCTTAAGCAATAAACCACCTATGCTTATCAGATCTGAATATAATATCTGGTAATGTAGGATGGGGCATATGATATCTCAACAAAATACAGGGCATTGGAGATCTATGGTTTTCGTATCACATGTCCCATTGGTACGAAGAACCCAATTGTATTTGAACCAAAGAAGCCTGAGAACTACTCCGAGCAGGATTATCAAAAATTCAAGCTAAATTCGAAAGCCTTCAGTATCGTGGCTATGACAATGCCGAATGTATCTATGTCAACATGTTACACTATAATAGCGCCAAGGAGTTTTGGGACACACTGAAGGAACAATTTGGTTGGACGGAGGATGTTATCGAGAACACTCGTGAAATCCTTAACCCGCAACATGAAAACTTCTCTGACGTCAAAGGGGATAGCCTCACTCAGCAGTTTGAACAATTTTCATGCTTAATCAGTGAACTTTAGTTGGTTAACAAAAATTTCACTAAATCAACCTTAAGTAACTGATTTCTAAGATCTCTGCCTAAAAAATGGGACACTATTGCTATAGTGATGAGAACATCCCCAGATTTCAAGCACATGAGCCTGACCCAGCGACATAGAAAGCTTTGTAATTTGAATAATGATGTAAGCGCATATGCATATTTTGGTTAATTTTATATGGTTGTAATGGTTTGGTTCTATTTGTCAGCTTATGATATACTATGTTGTTTGTTATGATACGAAGGTTGGTGATGCACATGTGCATAGTTTAAAATATTATATATATTGGTAATGTATTACGGATGGTAGTGTAGATGGTAATGTATTACTGATGGTAGTGTAGATGGTAATGTATTACTGTGTAGATGGAAGAGAAATTGTATAGGTGTTATCAAGAAATATGACATATGCACATGTACATCAGTAATTGTTATTCGGATTAAAAAAGATCAAAAAAATTAATAAAAAATGATGTATTACGGATGGTAGTGTATATGTAAGAGAAATTGTATAATATTGGTAATGTAATACAGATGGTAGTGTGATGGAAGGGAAGTTGTATGTTGTCAAGAAATGAAATATGCACATGTGCATCAGTAATTGTTATTCTGATTAAAAAATAGAACTTTTTTATATAAATAAAATGTTGCTATTTTTAATGGATTTTAAAAAAAATGTGTGTTTTTAAAGCTTTTATATGTAGTTTTGGTTGTGTTCACACTAGTTCTCATGGTTCTCGCAATAAATCGTGGTCCCTAAATGATCTTCACCCTATGTGTGTGTGTGTGTGTATATAGTACACATTCATTCTAAATCACCAATAAGCAATTTATCCAAAACATGGTGTGCACCTCACCATTCAAGCATAAAGTACAAGTTCCTAGAACATACTTCTATCGAATCATGCTATCAACTAAATCCTTACATGGATTCCTTCTAAAACGCATTTCTCATGTTTTATTACCACAAATCATGTTTTTAGCATATTCTACATATGTTCATCCATTGCTAATACACAATTTCACATTCTAAGTCATACTAGACATTTCATCAAACACTTGGCGTGTGTACTTCTATCTAAGCATATTGTACAAGTATTTCATACTTCTTGCTTTCATTCATCAACACAACAATAAATTCCATATTATACTTCAACCTACCTAACAAGTATCCATCACATACTACATAATTCATCAAATTTACAAAAGGATTGGACATGGGTGATAAACCCATGTCGCCGACTTCATCTTCTCAAATGGGTTTCACTTCAAAACATGAAGTTACTTAAAATCATGCATATTCTAAGTTCTATTTGGTGATTCTAACACACCTTTATGCTTAGTTTCATACTATCAAGGTTTAATCATATAGCCTTTTCTACCAAAATCACCATACCAAAATCTACAACATACCTTATGATTTTTAACTACTAGATGGTTTGAATTCTTCAATCATGCAAGTGTTTTGGCTTCAAATCCTTGTTCAATTTCATCAATTGTGGGGGTTTGGGGAATGATTCTTTTTCTTCTCCATGTGTATGTCGACACACACTACACACACACACACACTAATAATCTAAATTTTATAAAGTTTCCCCCACCTGCCACTTTTAGTCCCTCTATGGGTTTTGGTTATTTGCAACCAACACCTCTATTTCCATTCATCCTAACCATTATGTTAATAACTAGGTTACATAACTTAGTTATTTTTTTTAAACTTATGCCATAAAACAAGAAAACATTCTATTAACTTCAAATTCGGTTTTTGGGACGTTACAACAAACACATCCGGCTGAGAGACAAATACCTCTTCCATTAGTTCCCTATGTAAAAATTCCAAATATGCATCCAAATAATGTAACTCCCATCCCTTTGTAGTGGTAATGGCAATGGAAATGAACATAGGAGTGGTTTCAAGCCTCTCCACTAGAGCAAAGACATCGTCAAAGTTAACTTCGGGTTGTGCACATAACCCTTCACCACCAGTCTTGCTTTATATTTATCAATTAAACCAACACATTTTTAACTTTGAATACCTACTTCAATCTAATCGCTCTAACCCTCTTTGGTAACTCGGTTAACCTCCATGTATCATTACATTTTATAGATTTGAGTTCCAGTTTAATAGCTTTTATCCACTCTGGTTTAGACCCTTCTTCTTCAAAATTCCTTGGTTCATCTTATTCTAACAAGAAGAGTACATTGTCCTGACTTTTGCAAATAGCACATAATCATTGAACATAACCGGGGTGATAAGTCCGATGGGAAGGAAAACGCGGCGCCGAGTTCACGTGGGAACTTGAAAGTGATATGAAAGCTAAATATCCTCATCTCTTTGTTACGGCCGCCACCTGAATTTTGGGACAAAATTTCCTAAAGTAGGGGAGACGGTAACAACCCGATCTTTCGGATTATTATCTGAATCCTTATCATTACCGTTATTCTGTTTCTATACATTTGTAATCTGAGATTAATTGTAATGGTTTAAATTATTTTGGAAACACGCTATTACGTCGCCTATTTATCGCATTTAAATCGCTTAATACTCCCAACTTTCAACGCAAACTCAAATCGCGGTTAATTATGTTACATCATGTTACTTATGTGTTATGTGTGCTTTATGATTTATGGTTATACTCGCTATCGCAACGCTCTCACCCGCACAAATCGCTCAATCGCATTATTTTATTAACGCAACACTTAACACTTCGCTAAAACGCTTAACATAACTACCTAATACGAATCGAATCGCCAAACGAGCACCTAACGAACAAAACGTAGCCACCAGGCCAAGTTCGGCCGAAGTTGGCACCCCAACTTCGCCCGAAGTTGGTCAGGCCAGCCAAACAAACAAGTTCACTTGAACTTGCACAAGTCCAAGCAGAACTGGCCAAGTTCGCCCAAACTTGTGCTAAGTTCGCTCGAACTTGTATCAAGTTCGGCTGAACTTGATGGCTGCCACTCCCATTTCTCCTCACATATAAATACCAAGCACCCTCATTCTCTCACTCCTTGCTGCTAACTTCGCTCCAGAGCTCCCATAACCGAATTTCTTTGATTTCCAAGTAAGAATCAACTCGTTTTATGCAAACTACAACGTTTTCACTACAACTTTACACAAGGATTACCTTCGTTTTCATCAAAACTCTTCTGTTTATGAAAATCTTCATCTTTTTCTATAAAACTTCTTCTTTTCACTTAGATCTACACTAAACGAGTGTATTTGGGATTAGCTTTGGCTTCTCAAGCTAGAAATCTTGATGATTTCGACTCACCAAATGTTAGATCTGAGCAAAACCTTTTAGAACATTGATTTTTACACAAGATACGGACTAAGTGACGTATGTTTCGTTCACTATGAAGTGGAACGAGGCGTTGTCAAGCAAGATCTCAGATCCGGAAGCACAAGGACGATATTGTCACCTTGCACGAACTGGACTAACCCGTACAACCGACAGGTTCGCCTGGATTAGCCTGAGTTCCTGTAAAGTGGTTAAACTCACTCCAAAAGACCTCTCGTCTATGTTTTGCTCAGTAGCTCAAGGTTGGAGGGATGGACATTCGATTTCCTCAGCAAACGACGCGAAAACACACGATTTGGTGACCAAAACAGTCATCTCTCAAAGTTGCCACCAGATTAATGACCAACTTCGCACGAACTTGTTCAAATTTCAAGAAAATCAGTCAAGTTCGCCCGAACTTGTACAATTTCCAAGGAAACCAGACAAGTTCGCCCGAACTTGTACATACTGTAAGACCAACATGTCAAGTTCGCCCGAACTTGTACCAATCCAAGGGATTTGGTACAACTTCGCCTGAACTTGTCCACCACTCCTTCACAACTTCGATCATTTCAGCACTTCGGAAGACTGATGCACTTTTTTCGCGTTTACAGGCTGAACCGGCGCTCCCTTCAATCCACAGCAGTTCGTGTTTCTTCGTTGAGCACCGGTATGTGAGTATACTTAAGCCGTTTTTTTTTTAACGCACTTTTGGGTGTTACATACGTCTCTATATCAAAAACGCTACACACAACGCAAAACTCTTTTAACGCTAACCGTTCCCGCATGTTATACGTGAATCGCTAAATAATGAGGACTTGTAGACCACACTTAGCAGAGATAGAACTATAGTTTGGACTCAGCACCCGATTGGTTCGGGGTTGTTAAGGCTCGCATACTTACTTTATGTGCGTGTTCGCTGTTGTGAACACGTATCGCGCATACTCACATTGCAGTCGTGTTGGTTAGCTTGTATCATTATTGATAGCTACGTATGTTCACTTTCTCTACGTTTTACATGTTCGTTATGCATAAACGCTTTATCGCTATTATTATTATGCTGTTTAACCTGTATGCTCACCTTTACTTTATTGTATTAACTTGTGTTTTAACGTATGTAACAGGTTGAGGATGATCTTCGCTGCAAAATGGACTTACGATTTTGCTTTAGAAACTTGTAATGAATTAGTTTAAACTTTGAAATTGTTTGAGAATATTTGAATTCGTGATGATTATAAAATGAATGTATGTTGATTTTATGGGAAATTGACACTTAAATATTGTCATTTAAAAATAGTCGTTATGGATTCTCTCGGACAATCGAACCGCTTAGTGTCGCGTCCTGATGATTCCGCCATCGGTTGGGGTGTGACAGATTGGTATCAGAGCAATAACTGTAGGGAATTAGGTAGAATTGCCATGTTCGACCTAGTCTATAGTTTAAGTACCCAATTAGACAGCTCTTCGACTTAAATGCTTAAACTACTTACCATAAATGCTTACACGCCTTTCCTAAGGCTACCACAATGTACACGCTTGAAAACGCTCGTATAACACAAACGAGTGATTTTGTGTCGGGATTAGGTGTGAAAACCAAGAACTCTCGATAAGATCACTCACTTCGCGTACTATTTACTGCACGAGATTCTTTCGTTAAGTTAGGAGTGATATCCACATCTTGACGAAAATCTCCACCTCTATTTCCGTGTAATTTCCGACGTGTTGGTGAAAACCACAAAAATGGAACGAAGTTGTTAAGTTAGGGGTGAAACCCGCATCTTAATAACTAATTCCACTCCTCGATTTTCAATCTCACCAAAGTCTCGACTATTTCGATGACTCAGGGCACAACGTAACAGGAAGGATAAATGCCGTTAACCGTTGTACGGCGAGAGCATTTGTCTATTAGGCCAAATCGTGTGCCCGAACTCAGAGAATTTTCGAATCACTTTGGGTAGTCGCTGTCTCAAAACCAAGGACGCTCCAAATTGTTTTAAGCCTGCAATCGCCGATTTTACGCATCATCGAGTTTTATTCTTAATTATGTGTTTAAATTTTGTGAATTTTACGCTTTATCGATTTCTCGTTTTATCGATTTCTCGCTTTATCGCTTCTCGCTTACAAAAATATGCACAACTCGCACAGCTCTCGTAATCTAAAACGCTAATTAATCACAAATCAAACTAAGACGGTTAACTCACTTACACGAATGTCCTCATACGCGGTATTGCTCGCTTATTTCGCTTATACTATTCGCATCTCATAGCGCGTACGCAAGTTTTAGTTTAGGTGAATAAGTGCAAAATATGTGCTTACATGACTTATGTGATTATGTGCTTATGTGCTTACGTGATTACGTGCTTATGTGCTATACGTGCTTACGTGTTTTGTGCCTTATGTGAAGGATAATAATAATAATAATAAATATTTGAACAAAACCCATTATAATCAAATCTCGTCTAAACTCCCTATGTGTCATTCTTACAGAATTTCTCTTTCACAATGGCATCAATGGGATCTCACACTCGCCGTACCGCTCAACCAACAACGCTGACAAACGCATCGCCTCTCTCGTAGCCAAGGAAATGGCTAAGGTGATCCCACAAATCGTCAGCGAGATCCAAGCCGTGAGCAGCAACTCATCGGTTGATTCCAAGAACGATGCTCCCAAATCTCGCTTCAGCTTCAAGCAGTTTAAAGCCTGCGGTCCTGCAGCATTCACAGGCGAAAACGGACCAACCAAGTTGTTTCATTGGTTCGACTCGATTGAAGTCACCTTCAGACAAAGCGGATGCCCTGAAAATATCCGCACTGTTAACGCCAATGGAGTCTTTCAGTCAAGGGCACTTGACTGGTGGACCGCGGAGCGCAACAGGCGCGGTAACGACAAAGCTTACTCTCTCGTGTAGGAAGAACTTAAGGAGCTCATGAACAAAGAGTTCTGCCCACCTCACGAAATCCAGAAGTTGGAAAATGAATATCAAGCAAAATGGTGGTGACAATGCTGGTCTCACGCTCGTTTCAAGCAGCTCAGCCTTATCTGCCCAGGTCAGGTAGATACTACCGAGAAGGCTATCAAGAAGTATCTCTGCGCTCTCCTCGACTGTGTCACTGACTTCGTTCAAGCCGCTAGACCGACTACGATCGAAGAAACTTACAAACTCGCAGCTGAGATCAATGATAAGCGAGTCTTGGCTGGAGCTTTCAAAGTATCAACAAAGAATCTCAGCCAAGCTACTGTTGAGCCAAGCACCGATACTGCTCCACCTCAAGCCTCCAAGTCAAGCCACCAGAACCGCAAGTGAAAGGGTAACAACAAGAATTATGCAGTAGTCCCCGCTCCGAACTCCCAGTCTCGCCAAGCTGCTACTCCCAACGCACCAGCTGCTAAGCGTGCGTATACTGGACCTCACCCTCTGTGCTCCAAGTGCATTTATCATATGCGGTTGAGGAAACTGCAACATCTACGGGCACTTCACGGCGCACTGCCGCACTGGTCCACGTCAGCAAGCTCCTCCCGCTCTCGCAGCTCTGCCAGCTCCTCTCAATGTTGCTCCTCTCAACTAGGCACTGCAAGCACCAGCAGTTCAGGCACGTGTTTGCTACACGTGTGGTGACCCGAATCATTTCAACAATGTCTACCCAAACCATGTTGTCAAACAGGAACCACAGCAGCAGCAGCTTCAGCAACAGCCACCACAGCCGCCGCAGCAGCAACAACCACAGGCTGTGCGTGTTAGGGCTTTCAACATCAATCACCGCCAGGCTCAGAATGACAACAATGTTGTCAACGGTACGTTCCTCATTAATGGTATTTATGCTTCTTGTTTATTTGATACTGGTGCCGATAACTGTTTTGTATAGTTAGAATTCGAAAAGATTCTAAAATGTAAACGTGCTAACCTCCAAGTACCTTCGACGTCGAAATCGCCACAGGAAGAACCGTTACCGTTAACTCCGTTCTACGTGATTGTACTCTCGATCTTAACAATCACAGCTTCTCGATCGATCTCATACCTACGCAATTAGGTAGGTTTGATGTCATAGTAGGTATGAATTTTCTTCGCGAGAATCATGCTGAAGTCGTTTGTTTCGATAAAATGATTCGTTTTCCTCTTCCAAAAGGTGATCAACTGCATGTTTACGTGAAACTTCCCCAAAGAAGTTGATGCTTATGTCATGTACTCAAGCGAACAAGCATTTGCGCAAGCGATGCATAGCTTTTCTAGCCCACATCATGAATCCAGAGAAGGAAAAGAAAACCTTGAAAGACGTACCTGTTGTTTGTAAATTCCCTAAAGTTTTTCCCTATGATTTACCTGGTTTACCCCCTACTCATGATGTCGAATTCCGTATTGTCTAGTCCCCGGTGCTACGCCTGTCGCTAAAGCTCCCTATCGCCCTACACCATCCGAAATGCGCGAGCTATCTAGCCAACTTCAAGAACTTCTTGATAAAGGCTTTATACGCCCGAGCATTTCACCTTGGGGAGCACCCGTTCTTTTTGTGAAAAAGAAAGATGGGACGTTCCGAATGTGCATCGATTATCGTGAACTTAACAAACTCACGATAAAGAACTGCTACCCTCTTCCTCGAATTGATGATTTATTTGATCAACTTCAAGGTGCTACTTGTTTTTTGAAGATTGATTTACGTTATGGATACCACCAGTTACGAGTTCATGAGCAAGACATTCGAAAACCGCCTTTCTTACCTGCTATGGCATTTCGAATTGTGGTCATGCCTTTTGGACTTACAAACGCACCCGCGGTCTTCATGGATTTGATGAACCGTGTGGCAAGGCCTTTCTAGATCATTTCGTCGTTGTTTTCATCGATGATATTCTTATTTACTCGAAGTCGAGAGCCGAACATGCGGACATCTACGTTTAGTTTTCGAATTTCTCCAAGGAAACCGTCTTTACGCCAAATTCTCCAAGTGTGAATTTTGGCTTAATGAAGTTCAATTTCTCGGTCACATCGTCAATGACCAAGGAATCCACGTCGATCCCGCCAAATTGAAGCTGTAAAGAGTTGGAATACTCCGAAAGAATCCGTCCGAAATCCGTTCCTTCATCGGATTGGCGGGTTACTACCGCCGATTCATCGCCGACTTTTCAAAAATCGTCGTGCCTCCTACCTCCTTGACTCATAAGGATAAACCTTTTGTTTGGGGTTCCGAACAGGAGGAAGCCTTTCATACTCTCAAGCGTATGCTTTGCGACGCTCTAGTTCTCGCACTTCCGACAGAGACGACGATTTCGTTGTTTATTGTGATGCCTCTAACCTAGGTCTCGGCTGTGTCCTTATGCAACGAGATAAGGTTATCGCGTATGCGTCTTGACAACTCAAAATCCACGTGAAGAACTACACTACCACGATCTCGAACTCGATGCAGTTATTTTTGCATTGAAGATATGGCGAGACTACCTTTATGGTACAAAGTGTAGTTACGACAGAGCTAACATCTTACAAGACTAAACATCCCAATGCAGATGAGTTGAACTTCTCAACGACTATGATTGTGAGATACGCTACCATCCCGGCAAAGCAAACAGTCTAGCCGATGCTCTTAGTTGACGAAGCTATATGTATAGCGTTCATGGTGTTTAAGCCCAGAATAAACTCGAAACCTTGATTCGCAAAACTCAGCATGCATCTTTCATTGAGAACGCCTTGTTCTAGGATATGAAATGTGGTGCCGAAACCCAGCTGGAGAATAAATCTAATGGGATTTACCATTTCCTGAATCGCATTTGGATTCCTAGCCACAATAACCTTCAAGAGTTACTGATGACCGAAGCCCATAAGTCTCGATATTCCATTCACCCCGGTGCCGACAAGATGTACCAAGACCTCTGTTCTAGGTATTGGTGGCCGGGCATGAAAAAGGATATGGCTCTCTACGTTTCAAAATGCTTAACTTGTGCAAAAGTTAAAGTCGAACATCAACGCCTCTCTAGCTTACTCGAACAGCCTGACATCCCGATGTGGAAATGGGAGAGTATAGCTATGGACTTTGTTACGAAACTTCCTCGCACCTCATCTGGTCATGATAGCATTTGGGTTATCGTCGATCGTCTTACAAAATCTGCTCATTTCATTGCCATACGAGAAGACTATAAGGTAGAACGATTAGTACGAAACTATACCGACGAACTCATTTGTCGACACGGGACCCTCGTGACATCATCTCTGATCGCGACGGTCGCTTTACTTCACGTCTCTGGGAGACCTTTCAATTCTCACTCGGTACTAAGCTTAACCTTAGTACTGCGTTCCATCCTCAAACCACGTCAGACCGAGCCCACAATTCGCACCCTCGAAGACATGCTTTGTTCGTGCGTTATAGATTTTGGTGGTAATTGGGATACGCATTTACCTTTAATAGAATTTTCGTACAATAACAGTTATCATACTAGTATTCAAAAGGCACCTTTTGAGGCACTATATGGTAGAAAATGTTGATCGCCTATTGTATGGCACAGATCAGAGACGCTCAGATCACTGGTCCCGAGTTAATACAAGAAACAACAGACAAGATTCTCCAAATTAGTGACAACCTTCTGAAAGCTCGTAGTCGTCAAAAGAGTTATGCCGATAAACACCGCAAGCCCCTGCAATTCGAAATTGGAGATCATGTTCTCTTAAAGATTTCACCTTGGAAAGGATGATCCGATTTGGAAAGAAAGGGAAACTAGCGCCACCATACGTGGGTCCCTTTAAGATTTAGAAAGAATTGGCAAAGTGGCCTACCGACTCGAATTGCCGAAAGAACTCAACAACGTGCATCCGACTTTCCATGTCTCCAAACCTCAAAAAGTGTTTAGCTGAAGGAAATCTTCATGTGCCACTTCAAGATTTGCAAATAAACGAAACTCTGCACTTTTTGGAAAAGCCAGTAGAAATCATGGATCGAGAGATCAAGAAACTTCGACGCTCTAGCATTCCTATTGTGAAAGTCCGACGGGAAGGAAAACGCGGCGCCGAGTTCACTTGGGAACTTGAAAGTGATATGAAAGCTAAATATCCCATCTCTTTGTTACGGCCGCCACCTGAATTTTGGGACGAAATTCCTAAAGTAGGGGAGACTGTAACAACCCGATCTTTCGGATTATTATCTGAATCCTTATCATTACTTATTATGTTTTACATATCGTTTGTAATCTGAGATTAATTGTAATGGTTTAAATTATTTTGGAAACACGCTATTACATCGCCTATTTATCGCATTTAAATCGCTTAATACTCGCAACTTTCAACGCAAATTCAAATCGCGGTTAATTATGTTACATCATGTTACTTATGTGTTATGTGTGCTTTATGATTTATGGTTATACTCGCTATCGCAACGCTCTCACCCTACAAATCGCTTAATCGCATTATTTTATTAACGCAACACTTAACACTTCGCTAAAACGCTAACATAACTACCTAATACGAATCGAATCGCCAAACGAGACCTAACGAACAAAACGTAGCCACCAGGCCAAGTTCGGCCGAAGTTGGCACCCCAACTTCGCCCGAAGTTGGTCAGGCCAGCCAAGCAAACAAGTTCACTTGAACTTGCACAAGTCCAAGCAGAACTGGCCAAGTTAGCCCGAACTTGTGCTAAGTTCGCTCGAACTTGTATCAAGTTCGGCTGAACTTGATGGCTGCCACTCCCATTTCTCCTCACCTATAAATACCAAGCACCCTCATTCTCTCACTCCTTGCTGCTAACTTCGCTCCAGAGCTCCCATAACCGAATTTCTTTGATTTCCAAGTAAGAATCAACTCGTTTTATGCACACTACAACGCTTTCACTAAATTTACACAAGGATTACCTTCTTTTTCATCAAAACTCTTCTGTTTATGAAAATCTTCATCTTTTTCTATAAAACTTCTTCTTTTCACTTAGATCTACACTAAACGAGTGTATTTGGGCTTAGCTTTGGCTTCTCAAGCTAGAAATCTTGATGATTTCGACTCACCAAATGTTAGATCTGAGCAAAACCTTTTAGAACATTGATTTTTACACAAGATACGGACTAAGTGACTATGTTTCGTTCACTATGAAGTGGAACGAGGCGTTGTCAAGCAAGATCTCAGATCCGGAAGCACAAGGACGATATTGTCACCTTGCACGAACTGGACTAACCCGTACGAACCGACAAATTCGCCTGGATTAGCCCGAGTTCCTGTAAAGTGGCTAAAACTCACTCCAAAAGACCTCTCCGGCCTATGTTTTGATCAGTAGCTCAAGGTTGGAGGGTGGACATTCGATTTCCTCAGCAAACGACGCGAAAACACACGATTTGGTGACCAAAACAGTCAAGTTCGCTCCAAAAAGAGCAAGTTCGCTCGAAGTTGTCACCAAATTGATGACCAACTTTGCCCGAACTTGTTCAATTTTCAAGAAAACCAGTCAAGTTCGCCCGAACTTTTACAGTTTCCAAGAAACCAGACAAGTTCGCCCGAACTTTTACAGTTTCAAGGAAACCAGACAAGTTCGCTCGAACTTGTACCAATCCAAGGGATTTGGTACAACTTCGCCCAAACTTGTCCACTGCTCCTTCACAACTTCAACCGTTTCAGCACTTCGGAAGACTGATGCACTTCTGTTCGCGTTTACAGGCTGAACCGGCGCTCCCTTCAATCCACAGCAGTTCGTGTTTCTTCATTGAGCACCGACAGTGAGTATACTTGAACCCTTTTTCGCTTTAACACACTTTTGGGTGTTACATACGTCTCTATATCAAAACACGCTATACACAACGCAAAACTCTTACGCTAACCGCTCTCGCATGTCATACATGAATCGCTGAATGTTTTTTTGCTATGTGTGAATAATGAGGACTTGTCGACCACCCTTAGCAACGGTAGTACTATAGTTTGGACTCAGTACCCGATTGGTTTGGGGGTTGTTAAGGCTCGCATACATACTTTACGTGCGTGTTCGCTGTTGTGAACACGTATCGCGCATACTCACATTGCAGTCGTGTTGGTTAGCTTGTATCATTATTGATAGCTAGTTATGTTCACTTTCTCTTCGTTTTACATGCTGGTTATGCGTAAACGCTTTATCGCTATTATTATTATGCTATTAAACCTTTATGCTCACCTTTACTTTATTGTATTACTTGTATTTTAACGTATGTAACAGGTTGAGGATGATTTTTGCTGCAAAATGGACTTAAGATTTGGCTTTAGAAACTTGTAATGAATTAGTTATAAACTTTGAAATTGTTTGAGAATATTTGAATTCGTGATGATTATGATTGTATGTTGATTGTATGGGAAATTGACGCTTAAATATTGTCATTTAAAAATAGTCGTTATGGATTCTCTTGGACAATCTGAACCGCTTAGTGTCGTGCCCCGATGATTCCGCCATCGGTTGGGTGTGACAACAGGTCTTTGACCCATAATTACCTAGCCAATGTTGTTGCTACCAATGGTCTTGGTTACAATTTGCTTAATCCCGATATAAATATACCCAAAACAAACTAGGTGCTAGCCCCATTTCAACCTCACTTGATTTATCCCACTTCCAACAAGTCTTTTCATCAAAAATTTGGATGTCAACATACCGCTTCTACTTTAGGATCATATAACATGTATGCTCCATACCCACGATCACTTCCCAAACAAACTAATCATTTTGTTTGATCAACAAGTTCTTTCACATTAGGTCCATTAATATTTGCATAAGCTAGACACTTGAATACCCTGAGATATTGCAAGCCATGTTTCTTTTTCTTGAATATCTCATAAGGTGTTGTTTCTTTTAATGCTCGTATAATAACTCGATGTATTATATATGTAGATTGCATGACCGCCTCGCACCACGTATAGTTAGAAACATTACGAGCCTTTCTAATACTTCGCTTCATCTCTCAACGTTTGATATTAACTTTCCACCTCACTGTTTTGTTGAGGTGTGTGTGGGGCAGTCAAGTGTCGAGTTATACCTTCATCCTCATGGAACCGATTGGACTCACGTGACGTGAATTCACCCACTCTATCATTTCATAGAGTCTTGATCACTTCACTGGTTTTCTCTCAACCAAGTTCTTAAACTTCTAGAATTGCTAGTATGTTTCATCTCTGGCCTTTAACAGATAACACATAAACAATGAGTAATCGTCAAGTAATACAAAAATGTATCTGTTACCCACTATTTTAGAGGGGTAATTGAAATGTCTAAATCTCCGTAATCCAATTCTAGGACTCGAGTCGCCCTAGATGTCACCATTTCTAAAAAAGGTTGCCTCATTTGTTTCTCGACCAAACATGATTCACACAACTTATTTTAAATCGTAGTTCAAGGTATTCACACAACCATACCCCGCCTTTCCATGAGCTTCATTGACTCGAAGTTCATATGGGCAAGTCTCGCTCCACAACACTGATTCTCAGTATGACGTGCAAGCAACGTTTCAACATTATTATATACAATAAAGACGGTTTGTGGTTTGATTCACCTTTATCAAGAATTTCCTCGACTATACATCATGCATCAACAAATAGTCTCTTTTCATGTAGATCTGCTTTTTAGACTTTTAAGGAATATCTTTACTAACCTCGATTAGTCAATTATCTAACCCAAAGTCATTGATTTAGTGTAATTCTCGAAATTTTGCCCGCAAACTCATTTATGGTATCCGTATCCTTATCCTCAGCCCATCAAACTCGTTCATGAGGGTTTGCAATCTCACCTCCTTACCTTATTGGTCCCCAAGTTATGTGTCGTGATCGTGTTCTAAATCGCCTTGGCTCTATTCAGGTTACCCACTTGCAAGATTATAGTTTCTAGGATCGATAGAAATAACAACGCGCTTGCAATGTTGTTTTTTATGGTTTCAATCATACCCGAGTCTATAGCGTCCCAAACCTTGTGCACGTTCAAGATCACATTCATGCGAATAAGCCATACCATGCAATTGGTAAAGGTAAGCACGGGACATTGGAACAAAGTTGGGTTCCCGCCCCCACTCCTACTCGACTTTGGAGCTTCCTTAACATTTGTGTTTTTTTCGGTTTTTCCCTCTGTCGGTGTAGATGAGTCTTGATCCAACCCAGTCAACCCATAGCCATGTTACCTACTCGGTCACAACCTGTCATTGGCCACGCCTTGATCACTCATCTCCATCTCAATTTCACATTGGCTTTAATACCAATTCAGGAATAGAATTGGTAATAAAAAACACAAGCACACACAAAATTTCAATGAACTCTCGTATTATGATATCCTATAAACTACTTAAAGCATAGATACAAAAATCATTCATACATAGATTCCTAATTTTGGTTATGTATTTATATGGGTAACCTAACTTGTCTAACAACAAACATAATATAACCCCAATTTGCTACCTCATAGACCCATTAACACATTTAATGAATTCAATGGGCCCAAATGGGTCATCCCTTCCACCTACTCATAAAAGGGCCTAAAATAGTCGGTATTTAGCAACAGGTTAGTTCGTTACTTTTTCCGATGAGTTGTTAGTTTCAGTCAACAATGACTAATTATCTCCCTCGATCTGTTGTATGGAAACACCTTCCATTGTGGGAAACCTTCCAACAACTATATTTGAACATGATCTTTCCTTTACGTAAATAACGCAACTCCCTGCAGCTTTGACCCATGACACAATTGGAAATAATGATTTTTGCTCCCTAGCTTGAGTCGTTGTCACAATTACCCACATTTGATCTTCTCCCACACCATTACTTAGATCATTTTAGAACTTTTGGGATAATGACTTTGACTTGTCAACTACTCAAAGGCTCAAACCTGCTCTGATACCACTTATCACAAGGCTTAATAGGCCTCACGCAACATCCTCGGAATTATCGAGAACCGATCTATAGGTTTTGCTTATGATAATGAGTCACTAGTTTCATTCTATCGTAGACTCATTAGATAAGTGGACACAACTCAAGACTAGTGGAATTCAAGAAGTGCAAAGAGAAAAGGGGTTAATCAGTTGTGAATAGTTAAAATAAAATGGACTAAATGGGCTAGCCTTAACAATGCAGTTAAGTAACCGTCTACTCACTATTTGATTAAAAAAAACTAAAATTGTTTTATATTAAACATGTCACCTCTTACGTATAATCTGAACGCTAGTTTATTATTACAACAATAATAATGATGATTTTGGTTACAGCTTATGTTTCTTTTCATGAGTTTGTAAAATTGGGTTTACGAAAACTAAGAAAAATAAGAAGGTTGACTGATCACAAGATAGAACTAGTGTTTTCATGACTGGATCGGACCAGTTATGCCTCTTTGACCCATCTCAGTTTGAACCACTTGGACCGGATTTTAACATTTTTTTTCTTCAATACAACTGATTCATTTAGTTTTTTTTTTTTTTTTTGAAAGGTGTAGATCGATTGGAAACCCACTACCGATTGCGCTTCAACCCTTTTTATCGGAAGCACAGCCACCCGGGTTCGAATGAGGGGGAGTGCAGTGCAGAGCCCTTCCTCGCACCTCGTGGAAACTTAATCCCGACTGCCAGGCTCGAACCTGTGACCCCGGTCAGGAACCTCACCAAGGTGGGTAAACCTTACCTCATTTGCAGTGAGTGGGGATCGAACCTGAGCCTCTTTCGAAAACTCAAGCGCTTTCCACCACTGGACCACAAGGTCATTGGCTCTGATTCATTTAGTACTTCAGACTTCATATTTTATTTTTATTTTTATTTTTTTAACAACTACTTTCACTTGCCTATTCCACTGGGCTACAACCCAAGTGGCACTTCATGTGTTATTATTTAAGTCTCTAAGATAATATATATGACGTCAACCAGTTATTAAATGAGGTCCGAGCAACGGACCAATAAGGCATCTGATTTGATATGTGATCAAGTTCTGAAAACATTAGATAAAACCAGACAATTGATCCCTCATCATTAAATTCCATCGGTGGCGAAGCTTGAGATTTCCGACCAAGGGTCGAAAATGTATATACTTAAAAATTTCTATAAAATTGGGCGGACGAAAAACGTATATACCCAAAAATTTCTATACGAAAACTACATACTCTCTTCTACTGAGCGAAAAGTTCGGGGGGTCAGCCGCCCCCTCCCGCCCCCACTATGTTGCGCCCCTGAATTCCATCCCTAGTAACAACTGAAAAAATGTATAATCTTGTTATGCCATACCATGTACACTGCCATATCCCAACAAATGAACCAGTGCTTCCTCTTTTATATATCCTATATTCAGTGTTCTAAGACGGTACAGGTGACAAGGCGCAAGGTACTACATAGCTATGGATTACACAACCAGTCTTGAATCGCAAGCCGAATCGAATGATTTGGAGTAAGATTCAAGTGGTCAAGTTTTAAGTTGGTCATCGGAGACGTTTCATGCCCGTTTTTAAACCATCCACGCAATGCTTCACCTTCGTAAGTGAAACCGTCCGCGGCCAACTGAGGATCATGCATGATTTCCTGAAAAAAAAAACGGTTAGCCGTTAATCCTGCGGCAATGTTGTAGCTTGTACATGCATATAAAGTGATACTCGAAAAAAATCACCTTGAAAATGGGACACTGGAAAGAAGAAGGCACCCGACGGTCTTCAAGCGCAGACAACTGCTCGAGTTCTTTAACCATAACCAGTGAGATCGCAGGCCGGTCTGCAGAGTTTGAGTCGCAGCATCGTAGACCCAAATCAGCCAACCGTCGAGCCACAAAACCGGACCACTCGCCAGCCGATGCATCCAAAAGCGAGATCAAGTTAGAACCCGAAACTGCTCTTCTAACTATATTAGCTAACCCGGATGCCCGATTGCCCGTGAGTAGCCACAGGATAATCATCCCAAAAGAATACACATCAGATTTTGAAGTCAAATCTCCTGTTTGAAGAAAATCGGGATCAGCAAACAAATAATGTCCATTCGAAGACGGTTCGGAATATTGGCGAAAACTTCGACACCGGAACGTTTCCTCATTGACCAGTTTAGAGAATCTGAAGTTGTATAGTTTACAGCAGAGTTCCGAATCGAGAACGATGTTTTCCGGGCTTAAATTGCCGTGTAGTAGCTTTTCCGGTCTTGAAGAGTGCAAGAACAGAAGTGCATTTGCAATTTCGAAAATGATTCGAGTTCGGGTTTTCCACGACATGGTAGAAGAGAAGGTTTTATGAGAAAGATGACTCTCGAGGCTCGTTGGTGTGTACTCGTAAACAAGCGCGTGAGCTTCATGACATATGCCGATTAAACTCAGTATATGTTTATGCTGCAGTCTCCCTACCACTTGAACCTGCATGTCATGCAGACGAAACTCGATTCAGGGGCGTTTGGTTTTGCGATTTGCGTGTGCGCGTGTATCTGTGTATGAGAGAGAGAGAGAGAGAGAGACAGAGAGAGAGAGAGAGAGATTACCTCTTCTTGGAACTCTTGTTGTGCTTGCAAATTATTTCGATGCAGTTTCTTTATCATGACCGTTCTATTCGACATTTCACCTTTATACAACGAACAGCCGTAACTTTCACAGCCGATCTTGAAGCTCTCTGAGAACCCACACGTCGCGGTATCCAAATCCACCAACGAAAACTCTGTTAATCTAAAAGTTGTAGAAGATGCACATCCCGCTTGTCCACGAACTTTCCACCTGTCGAGCCAGTTTGCAGCTTCGAATCGTTGTCTTTGAACCGTTAGCTTTTCTATCTTTAGAGTTGCAACAGATGCTTGAATAAGTTTAAGTTCTTCAGATGATTCTTCGCGTCTACGGTTTGCTTCTTGTACTTGATTCTCTAAGATTGCTATGTTTCTTAGCAACTTATGCAATTCTTTTGATGTCGATTCTCTTTGTTCCATGAGTTGCTCGTTTTCTCGTCTTGCAGCGTTTAGTTTATCCTCGGCTGCTTTTCTTAATTCTACTTCTTGAGCGTGAGCAGATTCATAGGCCTTCACCTAAAATGGTTAAAGGAAAGGTTGAAGTAAATAAAAAATATTGTTTAAACATTTTTGAGTAAAATGCCATTTTCGAACCTGAGGTTTGGCTAGTTTTGCTACTTTCGTCCAAAGGTTTGCTTTCCGCAACTGGATCCAAAAGGTTTGAAATCTCACCATTTTCATCCAGCTCGTTAACTCCATCCATTTTCCTCCGTTAAGTCAGGGGTATTTCCGTCTTTTTTGTTAACTTACAGGGCAATTCGGTCTTTTTCACTTTATGTACAAGCATTTAGCATAATGTACAAGTATTCAAAAAACCGAATTGCTCTTTACGTTAACAAAAAAGACGAAAATACCCCTAACTTAACGGAGAAAAATGGATGGAGTTAATGAGCAGGATGAAAATGGCAATATTTCGAACCTTTTGGATCCAGATGCGGAAAAACAAACCTTTGGACGAAAGTCGCAAACTAGCTAAACCTCGGACGAAAATGGCATTTTACTCAACATTCTCTATAAGCTTAATTCAAAATTTTCCCATATGTAATATTTTGAAAGATTTACACTTGTCATTTGTTTTTTGACAAAGGTTGACTAACGAGATTCATGTTCGAATTTGAACGATTGTTTATTTGACCTCAAGAGTCAACTTAATGAACGAAATTCCACCTTGTTATTTGCTTCCAGAGCTTGCGCTTCTAATCGTTTCCGCTTTAAAAGCTCTTGAAACGCTCCGTTCCTTGACGCTTCGGCTTCCAAGTTGACTTCTTCAAGCTGTTTGCATAAGCTTTCTTCTTCAACTCGCAGATCATGTTCAGATGAATATCCGGACTCTGAAGAAGTGTTCGACTGTAAACTCCTCGTCATGCTTGTACTTCCCGGAATAAAACTTGTACTTGAGTTGGACCGGCAGTAAATTTGCGGTATTTCCCTTTCAGTGTTGGGGCAACGTAACGATTGCGACCGCAAATCACTGGAATCTTGACGGACCGATGGTGGTAGAAGATCATAGTCCTCAGAAGGTTCTCGGGTGTGAAGAAGTTGACCTTTGTTGACGAACCATATTTGACAAAACGGAGGAGCGTTTTTGGCAGCGTAACTTGATTTACTCGAGTTTTTCTTCACCTTCATCCAACTGTATACGAAATGTTTCTATTAGATTTAATTTTAATATTTTAATAAATAATATAACACTTACTTTTCCGGGGCAGCTCCCATAACAAGCTTCTGCACGCGATATTCGTTAACCAAATCCACAATTCCTTTACAAACTTGATCATTTTCGGTAGTCACAACCCATGCTTTAACCTAAACACAAAAGTTTGCTAATGATATATCTTACCTTTCAGAGGTTAAAAACAGATGATCCATGGGACGGTTGAAAAATACCTTTGAACGAGCGCAAAGGCTGACGTAATCAAGTAGAAGCTTCTGCATCGCATCTCTCTCCTCTCTTCTGAATGCAGACACGACATCAGGATTTGCTTGAGTTGCTGGTAGTTTTCCCACTGCATTTAGAAACCATAAATCATATAATATATATGTTAAAGAGAATTATATAACTGTCATTTAGCTGTCATCGAAGATTTGTAGGTGTGAGTATAGTTATAGTGCTTTTGAATAAATTCTAAGTTATATAAATGAAAGTATGTCCTTGATATGATTACCGGTGCATATCATAACTGAATATCAACTTGTAGACCTTTTTACGAAGCTATTACACAAATAACTAATAGATTTTATTTTTAGCAAGTTGGACATTATTAATACCTTTTGTTCTACTTGAGAATAGTATAGTTGTCATTTAGTTGCCATAGCATATATGTATACCTAGCGTAGCTAATATGCTCTTGTATAAATAGTTAAATACCAACCTAATCATTCAATAAAAAACCATAGAAACATTCCATCTCTCTGTGACCTCACTATGTTTCATTTAAAAGATAAACTCGATTTTCTTTATAGATGCCCCACTTGCGGTATGCGCATATAATGTATATATGTGTGGGCCATCGGGGGCAAAAGTGAAAGTGCACTAATTTCAACGTTATTTTACTAATTTCGTGAAAAATAAACGGTTAATCATGCATCAAGTGGTGGTGTTGATAGCCGAATGACAAGGGGGTGCATGCACTAATCGGCCTTTGCTGAGTGTTATGTGCCTTATGTCCAAGGCTTGATGCAAAACTACTATCGAGCCGGGTGGAAGCAACCTCTCTATTCATATGGGGTAGAGGTAAGGTTGTCTAAATCTTACGCTCCTCAGACCCTACCTTAGCTTTGTTGTTGGTGGGATCTACTGAGTATGATGATGATGATGATGATTTTCTTTATGTTCTGAAATAACATAGAACACCTTGGTGTGTTAACTGAAGGGTTTTTTCGTTACATTATGTCAACTAATCTTGTTTTTTGTTCTATTCTTGCACTTTAAATATGTTGATCGGTTCAAGATAAGACAAGAGGCTCATCTACGATGATTAAAAAATCTAACAACTCCTCAAGATTATGTTACTAAAAGGCTGCTTACACTTGGTCAAACCTGTTTCTCCTAAGTTTAAAAGATTCTCGGAGATAAATTAGTTATTTGACCCATGAAGTGTTGTGTCAATATTTTTTGTATGAAAGTTATGTGCTTGGCTAGTTGACCTTAATTCTGATCATTTTTCACCTACAAGGTCTTGTTCGCAGGTAATAAAGTAACACTAAGAAGCACTAACTCGTCAAATCATCAAGAACAGCCCCTTCAAAGGAAAATTGATGTTTGACTTTTAAAGTCAAAGAGCATATTTTCAACCTCAAAATCAGAACAAATCTCTGTAATCTTTTAAGCAACTAATGACAAATTTTGTTATATGTGACAATATATACTAGCATATCAAAAATTAGCCGGCTATTATGCGGTAAAATCATATCCATTCTGAGTTTGGAAATATCAGCTTTGACCTGATAAAGTAATAATCAACCATTTGTTGTTCATATGTCTATGCATCTGTTACATAAGCAGAATTCAAGTTCTCTAAAAACAAACAAATTCAATCAAATAAAAACTCCCATAATTCAAATCCAATAAAGTCAACAAGAACACAACTAATGGTCAACATATACCAAATTAGGCCCAATTAGTACCAAAACTGAAATTAAATTTGAATTCACATTTAGAATAAAATTGAAACTACTTACAAAGTGTTGGAATCAAGGGAGAAGGTTGATGAACATGAAGAATGCAAATCTCTCTATCTCTAAACCTCCTAAAAGTCCAATGAAACAAAGACACTGCCTTTTCAACAGACTTCCCAACAGCCACATAAACTTTATCATCCCCACCACCAACAATCTCCGGTACCGGAGGAATATTCCGGCCAAACCCATGTCGGAAACTGGCCGGAGGAGAAAACCCAGAACAGGTTCCAGTGGCCATGGTGACAGAAGGGTGGGAGGGTCTCGGAAGCTTCATTAATTGGTGGAACAAAATATGATCTTTCTTGGTAAGTTTGAGGTTTGATGTTGTTCACATCCAATCCACCAAAAATAACATGCATTTCATTAAAAAAAAATTCTTATATCAATATATTTTCATTAAAAACAATTACTTTTTCTCTTATTTTCAATTAAGTAATATTTTTATACCTTTATCATTACATTTTATCTCTCATTCACTCACAATCACTTTCAATATATATTAAAAAATTTAAAGAAAGAACAGTGTCCCCAAATATACATATAAACAGTAACATTTTTCTCTCCTTCACTCACAATCATTTTTTATATCCTTTATATTTTAAAAACCCTATACAGATAACTTGATTCCATGAATATTCTAAGGTGGATTTGATTTGAGGGAATAATGTTAGTCTTTGCTAGGAAAAGTATGATTGACTTTTGAGTTAGGACTTGATTGTGATGTATGTGAGGGAGGTTTAGTGGTTTAGGTAGAGAGGAAGTTGGATTTTATTTGAATAAATTAATAGGAATGAAGGTGAAAATGAGATGGAAAGTGACAAATTTTATGAATGGATTCAACTTAGTTGTGGACAAAGTTTAGGTAGGTGTTGTATCTTGACAATGTATTTTAAATGCTTAGTTATGGTGCGACCATGGTTCAAAAATAGTTTCAAAGAACTCATTGAAAGTTATGTTTTATGATTTAATTAATAAGTTCGAGCTTTAATTTCAGCTTGTTCTTAATTAATAGTTTAAATAAATCGGTTGAAATCAGTTCGTGTAATTTAATTAATAAGCTCGAGCTTTAATTTCAGTTTGTTCATAAAACCCGGTTAAAAACAACTCGTCTTATTTAATGGACAAGTACGAGGTTTAGTAGCTTGTTTAAAGTTTTGAGAAGAGTTGTACCGTTTAATTTTATTTCGAGACAACGCTGAGGTAAAGCTGGCTTGACTCTTTCATTTCGCTTGGTCAAAGACTTTGAAGGATTTTTGCTTTGTTTTATGGTAATGTGATATTCATTTTCCTCGCTCTTGACCAACACTTGAAAGACATGGTTAACTCATGACCACGTTTGGTTCCTCAGCCTATACTTACATGTATCTCGAAGGATTTGAAATCTCAATCTTTTGGTTATAGAATATACTACTGAACCACTGGAATTTTTTTTCGAAAGATGTACTTCACAACAGACGGTTAATACATACCCGCAAATCGCAGGCCCGCCCACACTTTTGTCCCAAGGACTATGTTGTCTTAACAGGGTCCACGCCTCGGTAGAAATGGGACATAGCTTTGCCCAAGAAAATTTCCTGTCTCCTGCCACTTGACAGGAGTTCCATGCTCTGGAATTTGTTTTCAAAGAAAATGCCTGATGTGATGTGACTTGACTACTATAAATCACACATTTGTAAGAAATAAAAATAACATTCACATAAATTGTTGGCAGCTAAATAAATATTAACAAATCAAATATTCGTATAATATTGAGAATACTGCTCCATAAAAAAAAGTTCTGTCAAGCCTCTTTGATTTCGCTTGGTCAAAGATTTTGAAGGATTTTGCTTTGTTTTATGGTAAAACGTCACGTGATATTCATTTTCCTCACTCTTGACCAAGAAATAGTCAACTCATGAGTCATGACCACCTTACATTATTCTTGTTTGTTTCCAAGAAACATGCCTACTGTGTAGAAGAAACATTCAAATTGGTGCCAACTGAAGATTGGGATTACTACTCTATAAAAGTTAGGAATTTGACACGACCTTAAATGTAAAATGATATTTATAATCTCGGAGTTAACCTAGTAATTGAGTGATCAAAAGCATTTCTAGTGAAGCAAAACCGAGATATGTGTGCAAATGCTGTTAAAATGCCAAGAATACAACAAACACTAATCAGATTCTAATAAACATACCCGGTAAAATCTCACTCAAAAGACGAAAAGTCTAAATTACATATTAAAACTGAGAACGAGTGCCTAGTAAAAGAGGTGGGTTGAGTCGGCTCAGAACAGGTTCAAGTTAAAATCGGTTCTGATATTGATTTTTGTTCATTCTATTTTTTTTTGGGGTCTAGTTAGACCCACTTGAGACAATAGCAACCCAAAACATAATACATCTTTAAATTAAAAGTCCAGTAATCATCTGGGTAAGAATTGGCAGACATAGTGACAATAATAAATTAAGTGAAAGCAAAATGATTAAGTCTCAATTACTGTGTGTGACATGTATGACATAATGTTTGGATTAATAGCAATAATATGATAATGTCACTCTTTGGCCATAATTCAAAGGAAAAAAAGGCATAAGAAATGATTGGGGGTGCAGGGTGCTCACAAATATTATCTTCGGTATAATTCAATCTATTTTTACAAAAAAAAAAAAAAAGATGTAAAAACACAATAAAATTGCCATCTGATTGTATATGTATCTCAGGAAAATGGTGAAGTTTCATTTAAAAAAATTAAGAGGAAATATCTAACAAAATACAACTTATGATAAGAACAAATTATGTACTCCATATTTTCATGAATTTCACATGCTCTAATTATGTTTACAAGGGAGCCTCTATCCTTCTCTCATATCTAATAGTGCAATCCAGATCAAAATATTAGAGACAGCACTATGTGAGTAGCATGTTATTATGCAAACAGATGACTGAGGTTGCTTTGTACAGGCGTCAAGAAACGAGCAACAATTCCATGCTGAGCCTCCCAGAACAGATGAATGAAAGCAACCAATTATTACAAAAACAAATCTCAACACCAGAGATAATATAGCCATGAAACTGTGAGCTATCCTCATACATAACTGTCACACCAAAATATAATATCATTTAAACAAGGCATAAATATGTGGTTGAACTGTTGAAGTTTAGTTATAACTCATTAATTCATGATATCCAGTTTTATTACTCAAGACTACTACCAATGTGCAGCCTATTAGCACCTCAAAACCATATTCTGGCCTAAATGCACACATAAAGGTCCAAAGAGTGACCCTAGTGCACCACGCTTGTTAGCTATGCAAGGGCAACCTATGTTGTCAAAAGTGCACAAGGCGTGCGCCTAGGCGTATAAGCGCAGCCCAGCGCAACTTGTGCGCTACGACTTAAAAGGCGATCGCTTAGGCGCTTAGGAGCAAGATCAGGTTATTTTCTGACTAATATCCGGCCAAAAAAGATTAAAAAAAAACCTTAATTAAGGCTGGATTCAACCTAAATATACCTAAAATCAACCTAAAACAGCGTCAACTAGCCATAAACAAACCTAAAAAATATCTAAAACCGCTAAAATGGTATTTTATACTATGCACCTATCTTTAAGAAGCCCTCGTTTTTTTAGTGTCTAGGCGCTGGGCTCAAGGCTTGGCCTACACGCCTTGGGCTTTTAACAACATAGGGCTCAACATCTCTTTAGTAACCATGAGGCCAGTAACTAACTGGAAAACTCGCGGACCCACCAATACTACGCGCCTTGGGCTTTTAATTCAATATCTATGTATTGTTGTTGTTGTTGTTGTTGTTGTTGTTGTTGTTGTTATTATTATTATTATATCTGAGTTTTGGTTCACTGTTGTTTTTAATTAGTATTGTTAAATCTTTCTTCTTTGTATACTAATAAATGAAAATCCTTTTGTACACATGTCAATCTATGTGCCTTCTCATTTTTAACAATAAATATAGTATATAATATTAATATAGTTAGAGATAAACGTATAAATTCAAATTTAATTAATAATTATGTATAACCAATATATATAATATATCAAATAAGATAATATAATATAGTATAATATTAATTAATATAGTTAGAGATCAAACATATAATTATAACTTTAATTAATAATTATCTATAACTAATATAAATGTATCAAATAACGTTTCATATTTTGGATATGGTTAAATGCATTTTACATAGTTTCTTTTATATTTTACATCAATCGGATATGTTATGTTACTTATGTATGATATAGTTGTAAAAATTGATAATGACATGTTAGATATGCACAAATTTGAATAAAGTTCATATTTAACACAATGCGTGGACATATATATTTGGATTAAGAAAAAACTTCCTTGAGTTGTGAGAACTTAGTGAACTCCGACTTATCATGCGAGTTTTGATTTGAATATTTAATTGTCGATTACTAATTAAAGAGGTTGTTGTAGACACTTAAAATTATCGTTAGTCCTATTTTTTTAAATGTATACTTTATTACCCCATTGAATTGTGAGAACTTAGAGAACTCCGACTTTTCGTGCGGATTTTAATTTGAATATTTTAATGTCGACTACTAATTAAAGAGGTTGTTGTAGACGCTCAAAATTATAGTTTAAAAAACCTTAGTCCTATTTTTTTAAATGTATACTTTATTTGTAGTCTGATTTTATTTTAATATGTAATATTTTCTATACTATTATGATATTCATATCACGTCTCATGATCCATATATCCAAAAATAGTATGTATATCAAAGTATTTATTATATCATTAATATACATAGTAGAATTTAATTACAATTCATTTACCATAACCTCATAACTTATAATTATTTTTGAAAATACTTACATTTTATGATTAGTATTTTTTTGTTTTTTTAGTGTTACTTCTTTTAAGTCATATAATAAAATGGAATGTAGTATCTCAAGAAAGAAGTGAAAACTTAGAAAATTATTTTAAATTGCTGAAAATATAACTTCTTTTGTTTTACTATTTTAATCTAACAAATCATTTCACTAAAAAGGATTATATACAAGTTTATAATTTACATTTTTTTGTCATTCAACCCGTGTAATAACTTAACACGGGTTTGTAAGCTAGTTAATTAAATTTGAAATAAATAGATTTGAAATTGAAACTTGTTAAACGAACTAGAATTTGTCAATCATGATTGGTTGACAAAAAAAAAATTCACACTCCTTTGGATAATCCAAGACCCCCCCCAAATCCAGGTGATTAAAGGTTTTGCCTTTACTAATTGAGTGGGGATCGTGCTGCAAAGTGTGTTTTTCCTAGAAAGTCTAGGAAGCGATCTGGGCCATCCGATGGGTGTGTTTAATGGTTGAGATGATGTCAATGACAATCTTGTAATATCTGTGTTTATTTAATTGATTGTTTTAAAAGGGTAGGGGCAATTATGTCAATTAACGTGTTTTAAACCAATCACATAACCGTCATATTTCCCCACTCACTATTTTCACGCGATTTTCCCCCTCTCTCTCTCTCGACACCAACTCTCGAAACCCCAAATCCATACCAAAATTACCTACAATCATGGATGAATAAGAGATTTTGCTTGAAATATAAACGTTAGAACGATCTGACATTGTGCTTTGTGTTTTATTACTCACTGATTGTTGTTTTGTGTTTGTTCTTGCTGGAATATCTTGGGTGCGGGCAAGAGATTCAAAACCCAGATTACTCGGAGGGTATGGAGAACAACAGCAAAGGAGAAGGAAGCCGTACGAAGCGTCAATAAGTTGTAGGTATGGGTTTTAACTTAAACACGTAGTTAGGGTTTAATGAGAAGTGATTAGATGATTGTTATAATGTGTTTCTATTGATGTGTTATATCATCATACTAAACTTCAAAATCTTGGAAAATTATAATATTGAAGGTTTTTTAGAACCCTAATTTATATGTGTTTTATACACAGTATGTTTTGGTTAACAAAATGGCACTTGGATACCCTGCTACTGGGTTGAATGTGTTTTAAACAATGTGAGTATAAAAAAAGATAGTTTAGCAATATATAAGGCACATGTATGTTTTAGTAGGGAATGTAACGTTGTTGTAAAGAATTGAATGCTTAAAACAAATTTTTTTCCAATAAGACGGAGAAGAGTGAACGAATAAAGGGAAAATGGCTTTCGAAAATGCCCGGAAACAGCCCTGATCAGCCAATTTGTTTGGACAAATCTGAAATGGGGAATCATCACCTGTTCAGGTGCGGTTACTTTTGGGTTTGGTGGGTGGGGGGTTATTTGTATAGTTACTTGTCTGACCATTTGGTTTTGTTATAATCAGTAATATCTGGTAACAAAACAACTGAAACGAAAGACCATCTTGGTGACTGTGCGCAACCCCCGCCTGTTGTGTCCATTATGTCTGATATTGCAAAACTTTTCCCATACGTAATGGAAAGAAATGTTGAATTGCAATCTGAAACTCAACAACTTCGTGAATTCCCTACATGTAAGTTGGAAGTACAGTCGGACCTACATATGATGACTGCTAAGAAACGGAAGGACCAGATAGCTGCAATCAAACCGAAAAAGAAAGCTGATGCAAATGTGGAAGGTATGATGACTGCTAAGAAACAGAAGGACCAGATAGCTCCAATCAAACCGAAGGAAAAGAAAGTTGTGTTAAACCTATAGTAAAGAAACCTGCACATAATGAAAACGGTATGTTGGACTGACACATTGAGTGCAAGTAATAATTTTGTCTTGAAAAATATATGTTGGTGCTTTGTCAGCTGACAACAAAGTAAATTCTGATGACGACTTTGACAACCCTCCGTGGAAAAAAGCGAAGTCAGCTCCTAAGCAACCCATAAATGAAAAAACACAATAACCACCAGTTTCCCGGTCAAAGGAAAACTCAAAAACACGGACAACCACGATCAAACCTTACCTACCATTAGCAGATGGGAAACTGACATTACGAACCGCTCTTCGCCACATGGGGGAGCGATGCAGTCTTTGAACGATGATCAACGGGATGCAGTAAAAAACATAGGGTTTGGATCAATATTTGGGTTCCGAATGGGTCAAATTTCATCAGCTTTGGAATGGTGGTTGGTGAAAAACTACGATACTAAAGCACGAGTGTTAAACTGTAGTAGCCACCACATACATACTACAAAGGAATTGGTGCACAGTATATTTGGCATACCGAGAGGGAAGATAGAAATACCAGAGGTTGTGAGAGCAAAGGCTGATTTCCATGAGGTTGTCGCGGGATGGAGAAGCCAATTCGAAAGCGATCCTACACGTTTGACACCTGTTCAATTCAAGACGTACATGCAGGCACAAAAATCGAGCGGGAGAATTTTTGTGTTGAACTTCCTGCTATTCTACAACACAATGCTAGGAGAGATTTCACACAATTCGTCAATTAATATGAGGTTTCTACCGGCCTTGCGTCGAGGGATTGATATCAAGAGTTTCAACTGGTGTGAATACATGATAAGGTGTTGGGTAGAAGTGTGGATGGATGGTTACCAAAAGACTGCTTCCTTGGGCCGATGCCGTTGTTAGTGGTATGTTCCTAATTTGTTAACACCTTACTTTGTATACATTAATCTTAACAAACACTTATAACCGCATGTTCAATTTGGACAAAACACATAGAAGCTAAGTATGCTTAAAACACATCTAAAAAACACAATGTGACATGTGCACTCTGTGTAAGTATAAACTGTATTTTATCGTAAAACACAGTCTGATGAATGTTGTATATGGAACCCGATGTGAATATCAAACCAGTATATAATCTGGTGGTGGGTAAATAGGAACTAGTATACGAAGTACTAAAAACACAACCTACTACAGCGTGAGATGTAAATCAACGTAAAACACCTGCAGATGTTAAACACAACAAATTCTGACTACATGTGTTCATCTTCTATGCAGGCGGCGTTGGTAGGTGACCAAAAGAAGTTCAACGCAGATATGCCGAGGTCAGTTAATCTAATTGAAGATATCATACAGGACGATATCGAGTCACTGAGCGTCAAATTGGACACGACAAGTTTGAGCAAGTGTTGGAGAATGAAAAGGGTCTGTATCCACCGCAACGGTATCCGTTTGAGAAAAAGAAAGAAGACGAAGAAGAAACTGGCACAAACCCTGACAACCAGGCTGAACAAAATGTTGAACCAAGTGCAATGAAGAATGATCAGCAATATGTACCCAAAACAAAATAAACAAAATAGAAAAACTGCAGCAGTAAAAAGGAAAAAGGTTGTTTTGAAGGCAACGACAAAGAGCATGGTAAATCTACAGAGTCGGATATACCGAAAAAAAAAACAAATTGAAAATGATGGGGACACAGTAGCTGGGTATGTCAAAAAGACATTTGATGTTGAAGTGGTTGAAGTTTCAACTGATGTTGTCGATGAAACTTATGGTAATCTGGAAAAAAAAAATACCGAGGTTGAAGATGAAATGAACTTAGAAGGTGAAAGGACTGCTGATGATTATAACGTAGACGATATCGAGAAATACTACGTTGAGTCCGGCGAGTATGGACAAACACAATCCCAGGATGGCCTTCACATAGGGTTTGATTAAGAGATAAGGATACCAATGGTATCTCAATATGGGTCAACGCCGCCTGCAAGCCAAAGCGACGAGGTACTTTCGTAAACGATATACAACATAAGTAAAACAAATGTATTTCCAATAACACAATGTTGTTGCTCTTTCTTGCTGCTAATGTGTTGTGTGAAATCATATAATACATGCTTTTACGGGGATGTTGGACATATTTTTATACCAGATTGAGGAATGTGTGAATAGGATTAACGACACTTTTGCTGAAGGGTTTCAGTTGTACCCTGCGAGTGAACAGATAAAAGAGAACACACACTGTGGAAGGACATGCTGAAAAAAGTTACGCCCACAGACACAACAAGTGGAGAACCACATACTCCTAACGAAAACACCGGGAAAAGGGACAAATGCGGATAATGTGGAAATGTCACAATTTTCACAATGGACACCTACATTTGCCGAAGAGGTCTTGCAGAGCGCTGAAAAGACAAACACAGCACAAAACCAGATTGTTGAAGTTGTCGAAAAACCCCCACTCGTCGTCACAACCGACCTCACAAAAGACGGTCGAGGAATATGAATTTTCAATTAGAAGGGGTCAGGTTATACAAGAACCAGACCGGGGAAAGCGTCAAATCAGGCCGCAGAGACAAACAGAACTGACCGAGGCTTTGAGGTCCCCATATATGAAGAGGGCAGTCAAACTGAGGAAAAGGCTTGATAGCGCTGAGGTATCGGTTAGCGCGTACATGTTTTCAGCCTGGGCTTCACCGTGGTATGTAATATTGTAATTCATATCCCCACAAATTAAAATTATAACTGATTGCTTTGAAATTATCATAACACAGTTGACAACACGTCTTTTAAAGTTAGGGATACCGTGTTTAAGACTGCTAAAGGTGTGTCGGTGATGAGGTCTCCACTGGAATCTTTGTTGCTGGGGATCACCGTTCATATAGCGGTAATAAGCGCATGGGCATAATTGCTGAACTATGAGGAAAGGTTCAGACAAAAAGGAAGCATCGCACGGCTATTTTGTTCGGTTAATATGTTGGTAAGAATAATCATAATTACATTATAAATAATGATTGTTTGATGCATTTTCGATCTTATTTAACACACGTACTTTAAACGCAGAATGAAAATGATTACAAGTCAACTGAGGAAATGCGGGCAACAACCTTCGCTGAAAACATGGAATCTGTGTTATTATCTGGTAATGTGAAGAACATACGAGACATGTCGCTCATCTTTGTACCAGTTTTACACGATGATTACTACAATTGTGTGTGTTTCAATTTGAGAGACAACAAGATAGAGGTGTTGGATAATAGCGTTGCAGAAGTGTCGTTCGAAGGGAAATACAAAGGATGGCCAGAAAAATTGGTACGCTCCTTTTGTATATAAACTACATTTGTTAAAGGAAAAAATTATGTTATGAATCACAGTAAAAACTGAATGATAGGTTATGTCCTTTGTTAATGTCTTAACACACAACATGGTATTTGTGAGTTGGGAGACAAACTTAAAACACATAAATTGTTTGCATTATTAATAACTTATTACTTATAACATAAAACACATAGCTTGTCTGCACAATATGGTTGGTGAATGGTATTTGAGAATTGGAAGACAAACTTAAGACACATAACTTGTTTGCACTGTAATTAACTTATAAAACAATTGATACTTAAAAAAATTGATACTTCATGATTCCTTATGGAATCTGTTACCAACTTAAAAACAATTGATGTGACACTGTTTGATAGCTAATGTTATCTTGGGTATTAATCGATGTACTTAAAACACAGTTGATACAAACTATTTTAGCTTTTGACATATGTTAATAAGTTAAAACACAAAAAGATGTGAAACTGCAAAAAATTGTTTACCAACTGGTAAAAAATGTTTATCATGCAGCGAGATGCTTTGGCAACTTATCTGGATAATGTTGGTCACCCAGCGGGGGGGGGGGGGGGGGGATCAGACAAGTTGCGCTCACCAGATTAGAGATGTCGTGGCATACAAAGCATAATAAAATCGACTGTGGCGTCTTTGTAATACGCCACGTGGAAACATACAAAGGCGTGAATGGGAAAAGTTGGGAATGCAGATTCTCCAACGAGTGTACGGGTGGAGGTGAGATATCATACAAACAGCTTAAGGAGATTGATGATCTTAGGCATAAGTACGTTGCTAAAATGCTTCTAAGTGACGCAAACACCTACAGGAAAACTATTGAAGCTGAAGTTGTACGTTATAAAAAGTTATCGGCCGATTAAAAAAAGAGCTTACAAGCGGCAGCCTTTGACACTATCACTTCAAGATTGAACAACTGAAGTATCATGGGATGTCTTTCTAAAAACAGTATTAACATTTCGATGGCGTGTTATTTTGAATTTTATGACTAAACATATGGTCGATGATGTTTTTTGGGTTTTATGGAGATAAACATGTCATCTAAAAATAGTTTATAACTATTTAAGATTCTGAATTCATGTCGATGTGGTTAGTTTGTTTTGGATCAACAACAAATATGCGATAAACGTAATGTGTACCAGTTTAAAACACATCTAATACACTTTTATTATATAATGTGAACTGTAATTGGAAACCAACTTAGCTATTACATATTATCTAAATTTGTGAACCTAGATTAAAACACATACATAATGATGTATAAAGTTCGCTGTGTGCCAACTTAGCTATTATAGTTTATTTGTTTGGATCGACATCAAATATCCGATTTGTACAATGTATACCATCTTAAAACACATCCAATACACGTTATAATATAGTGTGAACTGGAAACCAAACAAACTCTGATAGCTATAAATGGAAACCAACTTACTTGTTACATATTGTCTATAGAATGTGAACTTTAATAAAACACAGTTTTATTATTGAAAAAAAATGAACTATATGCCAACATAGCTAGTACATGGTACTTGTATAATGTATTACAACTTAGAAAAAGGTAATGAAAAGTGTAAAGTACAAACCCAATTTACATGTTATCAAATTAATATTAAAAAGGGCATTATAATGTGTACGATAAATTTTAAATAAAAATGTCGTAATAAATAGTAAAACACAGTACCCCAAGAAGCATACAAGGACTAAAGTAAACAAAACACAGGGGGGCGTTAAAAGTACGAATTTAACCCTAAACACAATAAGTAGAATAAATAGTAGCTTAAAAACAATGTTTAAACCAATCCGAACGGACATAAACAAAATAAAATCCAAACCACCACACAAGGAAAATTAAAATCCAAAACTGAAAGTTCAACAGAACATTTAAAACTTGTCTAAAAATAGGGAACTACTCTGAAATGTTTTCGTCATCCATATCTGCATCATTCCCCGATGTGTAAAACACATCATCCCCCTTGTTTGAACAAGGGCCATCACCTTCAACGATTGTAGTAGCGTCACCTTCAACTATTGTAGCAGCATCACCATCAGCATTCCCCGAAGTGCCTACCTCTGGCACAACCACGTTGTATTTCCAACAAGTTCGATTATTATGACCAAATTTTTTACATATTGAACATTTACGCTGATTACTTCCAGCTTGGCTTATGGCTCGCTCTTTTTGAGATTTCATGCGTTTATGAGAACCACACCCCTTGAACCTGGTACCAACGGGAACACGGATAGTGGCCGTGCTCACTGGAGCAATTCAGCAAATCGATTACGTCCTGTCTTGGGAGGTGCATTGATCTGAGACTCATCCGCGACTGACATAAACTGCTTGATATGGTCACAAAAGTACACAGCTGATCAAATTTTGAAAGCAATTTGTTCACAACATACTCAGTTACGTGACTAATCTCACGAACACAACGGTTGACCTCCTCGCTACGATCTGGATCATCCCCATCAGTAAGAATAGACCCAGGAGAACTATTTGGAACAGCTTCACGCGTCCATCGCCTCAATATGTATTATTTCGGAAACTCCCTTACATCAATAACCCTTAACACACAAAAAATGTGACTGTACAACAACCCAAACTGCTCAAACCTGTTGCAGTTACATTTAACAGTTACATCCTCCTCACGTATCATAACCTGTAAAAATTGCATGTCCAAAAAACACAGTGTATAAAACAGTGGGATACTTAATAAAAAGAATATAGAAATTCATTTAAAACACAGTATCACCTCGAAGAACGTAGAACATGGCTGATCGAGATCCTTAATAAAAAACTTAATGAAGTCACCGATATGATCTAATCTGACACTAGTACAACAATGAATTGCATGTTGAATCTCAAGTTGAACAACAAAAAAATAGTTCTAGTGTGTACATCTGAATTGCTTGCTTCTCAACAACAAAATCACTCCACGGGGCAGGATTGGTATAGCGAGTGGCATGATCGTTTTTACGATGCTCGTGTCTTTGGGCTTCAATAGCTGTGTCGAAGTGGCTAAGAAATTCAACCAACATGCACTTTGGATTGCTAATCTTGCCAAAGAAGTGATTCTCGCTTTCGGACCTAGATGATGTCCACATAAGTCTAGACATTTCTTCTTCACGATAATAAGCTGGAATCCATGATTCGCGGAGCCCGTATATCTGAGTCAACCATTCATGGTCAGTTGAACTGAAATCATTTAAGATAGCTGCCCATTGAGTCTCAAATGCTTAGGGCATTAAAGAATCAGTCCAAACAACCGCTGACAGTCTTTTCCTGAAATCAGTATTAGAACAGAGTGTAGGCCCGACCTGAGCAACATTATCCATGAGAGGTAGAAAAAAATTAAATAACACAAATAAAACAAATCTAAAATGAAAAACACACATAAAAAACAGACCTTTGTAGTAAGTTTATCCATTATGTACCACATACATAACCGATGCCTCGACGCAGGGTCTTGGTCAGTAACGATTACAGGGGGCACGTACCCATATGCGTCCTTAAACACCTTAAGTAACCAACTATACGTCTCCACCATTTCAGAACCAAGAATGGCAGCACCAAGTGTGACGTTCCTGTTGTGATTATCAATCCCAGTAAAAGGGACAAAATCATGTTATACCTACAGAAAATAAATATGAATTTATTTACAAAAGTTATAATCTATTTATAATACATAAGAGCTAAAACACAAGGCATATATAAATATTAATATCGTCGTTACTTGTTCCGCTTGTAGGTAGCATCGAAGGATACAACATCTCCAAACATATAAAAATTCCTCTTCATTTCCTCGTCAGCCCAGAAAATACACTTCAACACACCTTCGCCAATCGTTTGATATTCGCAAGAAAAGTTCGGTAAAAACTCTTTTTTCCTGACTAGACGCTTGATAAACATTTCAGCATCAAACTCTTTGATGAACAAATTTAATTATTTTTTGAAATTTTTGAAATCAACTTTCATCGCACCAACTTTATCGAACCCCCTACATAACTCCTTCATAATATTAAATGCCCGAACATGAGCAATGTTAAGATTTGACATCTTATTTATCATATCTTCATGCGCGCGATTAACCCCCCCCCCCCCCCGTTTTCCTTAAGAAAATGTAAATCTTCTTCTACACAAAATCATGGTTGTGCACCTCTGTGAAATGATATAGCTCATACTTCTTGGCATCATTCAGCTTTATTCTAATCATCGTCTGGCATCCAGTCCTTTTGGATGGTACCCTATGTACCCACCTGTTAGAAGGATGTTCGGCTAAAGTATCCACCGATCGAAACTCTTTGTGGCCCTCTTTTGAACACAAAAATACTTATTTATTATAATACCATAATTTTCATGTTGTGTGCCCTTCCTAACTGTCCAACCTCCAGCATCTACATAAGCTTTGTAAAAGTTATATGCATCATCGACTGTGTCAAATAACATGCCCTCTGCTAGGGTTAGCGAAGATGATGATGTTGGAATATATCTCTTTGTTCCCGAGTTGGGAGAAACTTGTTCCACGCCACGTGGTTGGTATTGGGAACATCTACAATCACGACAAAAATTCATACGCATCATTAACATCGACTGAAATGTTTGGCACACACATAAAAGAAAACTGCATAGTAAGTGAATCTTAAAACACATAAAAGAAATAAAAATAAAAAAAACAAAGCTGTTTTTTAACATACATAAAACACAAACATACAACTGTTTTTAACCACTTAAATACACTGAACTCTTTAAAAAAACGTGTTCCCCATCAATATAACACATTACCATAAAAAAACAAGGTGATTTTGAAACACTTAACACACAACTGATTTCATGAAAAAAAAAGTAAATAACCACATACATCTTCACAAACGTTATAAAAACACAATGAATTAACATAAAGCAATATAAGCATAATACACAAAATCATAAAACACAATGAATTAAAAACATACTAAAACACATACTGATCATGGTAATTGGTCATACTGATCATCATATCTATTAAGGGCTTTGTAAAACACATCCCAAACACAAAAATTCTAAAAAATACATGCTAAATAATAAAACACAAAATATCCAGCTATAACACAATAACAAACGTCTAAAAAAATTAATAGTAATCTACACTTTACAAATATCGTTACTACGATTGGATATATATATACACAAAATATCCAGCTATAACACAATAACAAACGTCTAAAAAAATTAATAGTAATCTACACTTTACAAATATCGTTACTACGATTGGATATATATATACCATTGAAATTAACTAATTGTTAAAACACAGCATCAAGAACATGCAGGTGGTTTCGAAAATAATTAAGAATCGATACACAACTAATAGTAGTAAACGTAAACATGAGTATATTTACCATCTCCGCAATCAACAATTGTGTTTGAAGCCATGACTTTCTCTCACGAAAAAAAACTAATTGCGATGAAGAATTGCTGATGATGGTGAAAAAAAAAAACGAATGTTCAAATGATTGTTATATACGAATGTTGTAAATCGAAAACCACGCCTCATAAAATCGTGGAGATGTAGTTACCATAATCTCTTCTTGTTAGTTAATATGAGATAAATTCCAAAAGTAAAATAAAATGTTGAATTACATAATTGCCCTTTTAGTTAAATTCCCTCCATGGCACATGTCACACTCTTATTGCTTCCTAAATCTTCTAGGAAACTTAGGCTTTGTAGCCAACTCCCACTCTTGCTAATTCACCACCCTATCGGAGATTGGTTGACAAAATGATATTTTTTTTAAACCAGGATGTGATAGGGATGGCGACGGTGAGAGGTGGTTTGCATCGGTGTGGTGATTTTGGTAAAGGTGAGGATGTTGGCAGTGGCGGATCCAGAGTATTTTGTCAGGGGGTGCAAAAAATAGTCGAGTCAAATCAAGTCAGGTCAGAATGGTTGGTTAAAAATAAGTCGGGTCAAAACGGACCAGATAAAACAAATCACACTGTTTACTTAACAATAATGTAAAACTATTCATATTCATTACTCAATGATAAGATGAATTTCACATATTTTGATTAAACTCAATTGTGTATAAAAAATTAAAGAAAAACAAATATGAATCACAAGACTAATCCAACCACACTAATCATCTATATAGTTTAAACAGTTATGATTAACATCTAACAATTTTAATTAGTTACAACTAATACCTAGCAAAAAAGATAAGGAACCTGCTTGGTTGTTTAAAGTTCAAATAAAACTAAAAGGTTTTAAATGTAGAGTTACTTCAAATAGAAGGACTAATATAACCTCTGATTTAAAACTTGCAATAAACTAGCCGACAAAATTTGGTAATTCCCAAAATCTCTCTGTCTCTAATTTCATCTTCTTCATAAATTGAGAAAGCTTGATATTTCCATCAAATTTCTCCATTAAAGCATGACATCTCAACTAAAATTCGTGTTTTCTTCTCTGTATCTTAATGCCTCAGGTGCCTTTCATATATTTGCAAAGGTGCCTCCTTAAAAAAAACTTAAAAAACCAATCTTTTTATAGTACTTACATGGATCTCAGTAGGTGCCTTGGCACCTCCTGACTAACATGTAGATCTGCCCCTGATGTTAGTGTTGAACTATTGATCGATAATCTTTCTAGTTTAATTTTTTTCATAATCTGAAGAAGAATATTGGACTTCTTTACTTGTGTAGAATTAATTCAAATATCAATTCTGCTCGCAAAAATGTTGTCATTTGAAATTAGGTTTAGAGTTCAAAGAAGGCAAAATTGCACAAAACAACCTTTATGTATCATTAAAACTGCAGAGTCTACATTTCACTTTAAAATTTGCCAAAAACAACCTTTAACTTCATACTTTGATACAAGGGTCAACCTTTAACACAAACATCATTTGTTTTTCCTGTTAATCACCCTCACATGCCATCTGAGGGTATTATGGTCTTTTCTCAAGCCTTTTACTTCATATATATTTTTTAAACAAGAAAACAACAACACTAAAACCTTCTTCGCCAAAACCTTCACATACCCATCATCCATTCCATCGGTTGTTTACTTCATTGTTACTGGTAAGCACCACATAAGCCATAACCCACAAAATCAACAACAACTATCAACAACTAATCCATAGCCATAACCACGTAAACCATCATCGTTACCATCAGAACCCCATTTAAACCATAACGACATCATCATCACAACCCAATTTCAGGTGACATAAAATAGAAGTTATAATTAAAGAGTGTGTACCTCCTTTAGGATCTGAGTGTGTATTTGTGTGTGTTATTAATAAAATAGTGAAGTGAAGTTGTTAATGATGAAATGGAATTAACGAAATGCAGCGGAATTAAACACAAACATAAATATGGAAAGCTGTCATACTATTATTAATATAATCAAAAGATTATAAATACAAGTATGAATCACACTCCCCTCAGCTTGATCACTATAACATTATGTTCATACCAATGCTTTATGTGTTCACATTTATTTTAATATATATTGCAGGAAATTGATGCTATGACGTTCAAGAATCTAGTAGGATTGGATTTAGAAACGCACTACTTTAAATGTTAAACTTCTTTTGTCGTATTTGTATTTCGTGATGTTTCTTTACTACAAGACAATGTACCATTTAGTTACTAATGAAATTTGAGTTTATTTAATTATTGCCATATTTAGCAAGTTGTGATGTCTCGAACAATCTATTTTGTCCTGCCCTGATATTTCTACCATCGGTTGGAGGATGACCGTACACACAAGGACCATGTTGTGCCTCCCCAAAGACAAGACCTTCTAGAATCCCTTGGCCTCCAAGCCAAAATCTCACTATAAATAAAGGACTTGGGTTCATCATTTCTCCCATCCTTTCTCCTCTGGACTCCTAGCATTTCTTCACCCAAAGGGGCCTCTCATGCCCCCAAGACTCACCACTCACCCTTGGAGTTTAGGGATTACTCCACAAAATCACTTGTAATAGCTTAGTTTGAGAGAGAGGGGACTTGTAATCAATAACCCTTGTTCAATTTGTTTAACTATATTATACTTAAGCCATTATGATTCACTCAATAATCATTGTTTATGGACAATTATGGCCATGATACGCTTAAGTCCTTGTGTTGCTTGGGTTGAAGATGAAACTTGGTATAAATTAAATGTTTAATCTTTGGCAAAGAGGTGTGTTGTGTCTTTTTTCCTTCTACCCTTCTTCTTTCGTATTGAGCTAGTGATTGTTTTGGTCTTTGATCTTGTGGGAGTTCTTGATAAGCAAAGGAGGTGAAGCTTATTAGTACACTCATGGCATATAAAAACCCATATACTAAGAAAGGAAATCCAATCATGGAGAAATGGTTGACCCATTTGTGGAAACACATCTTGTGAGCAACCCTCGTTTATCAAGAATATCATTGTTGGCCTACACGGTTTATATGCTAGGCTCAATGATTAGCCAAAACTTGGTCTAGTGACTCGTCTAACACGGTATATATGTTAGACTTGGCGCAGTCCAAGAGTTGGTGAACCCATGTTAAAATACTATACGTTTTTATATATATATTTATTATTATAACGCCACCTGTTAAATAAATATCGATCACCCTATTTAATCACAAGTGTCATTAGCACCCGTGGGGAGCATTCTGATATATCCTTGTTACCTTTGAAGTGAAACAAAGGTATGCCAAATAGAGGCTCGCAAGCCATAGGAACCATGTAAAAGAAAGAAGAGTAGTTGGATGTAACTAACCCAATATTAGGGAATTGTTCCTTAAAAGATACCTTTCTCTAAGATTGGGCAATGAATTATCTTTAATTGACTCTAATTCTATTTTAACCTTAAAGTCGCATCTTGTAAATCTAATAAAAATTTGTCGGTAACCTTAGCTAGGAGTCGTGTCTTTGAGTTAATTAACCTCACATCTTGCCAATAAAATAATTATAATTCACCCTAAGTGGATTCGGAGATCCAAAGCAACACTCTTCGTGCTCTTGAGAGTATCATCTATCACTTGCTTTTATTTTCTGGTCTTAATATAAAAATAACAAAAGACAATTAATTAAACTAGTTGGTAATTTAAAGTAGCTATTAAAAGTCGTATCCTTTGGGTTCGATACTTGGTTCTTACATAATCTTTACTACAAACGATAGGTATACTTGCCTATTGTGTGTGTATAGTCTAAGTAGTAATCATTTCTTATAAATTTAAAACTAGATAATCATGTTTAAAAAGTTATTAATTAACCCACCTAATAGTGCTTAGAGTTATTTAATTAACTAGACCAACACACTAAAATACGCACATCAACTTTACATTAAGGTCTCTTCTATAGTCATGTTCCTTGTGTTAAACACTTTATAGGCCCTGACAGTAGAAGAGTATCCCGAAAAAATAACTACAATCTACTTTGTCTGCAAATTTTGAAATTGAATCTTTGAGATTTAAAATAAAGTATGGGCATCCTAAGACTTTAAAAAAATGAGATTAATGGTTTGACATTGAACTTAATTTCATAGGTAGTCTTTTGATATATGAGGTTAATCAAAACCTTGTTTTGAACATAACATGCACTATTAATGGCTTTTTCCCAAAAAGACAATGGGAGACTAGAATCTGCAAGCATAGTTCTTGCAGCTTCAATAAGGGTTCTGCTTTTCCTTTCAACCAACCTATTTTGTTCAGGCGTCCTTGAAACACTGAATTGTCTCACAATTCCTTTTGACACACATAACTCATCTAACTCCTGATTTCTAAATTTTGTTCCATTATAATTTTTGAAGACTTTTACTGGAATATCATACTGTTTTTCAACTTTTATGACAAAGTCTTTCAAGATACCTATGGTCTCATCTTTAGAGTACAAAAAGTAAGTCCATGTAAACCTAGAAAAATCATCAACTATAACAACACAATATCTCTTTTTCCTTAAGCCGATGATTTTTACAGAGCCAAACAAATATGTGTAAAATTTGCAAACACTGGGTTGTTTTAGACTCATTAATTGATTTGTGTGACACTTTGTGTTGCTTTCCTTTTAAAATGGGAAATGTAGTGTTCATCACATTTGAATTCTTTGGTTTGCATACCTCTGATAAGATTTTGTCTTAAACGAGTGTTAATAATTTGCAAATTAACATGTCCCAATCTCCTATGACACAATTCTATTTCTTTTGTTGATGCAACAGAAAAGAAATAGACATTTGGCATATGGTTATCTTTTAACATGTCCATTACATATACATTGCAACTTCTATGAGCAACAAGTTGTGCAGTGTTATCAGCTATAATCTTGTCAATCTTTTTCACCACTTCTGGCCCAACAATCTTACAAGTTTTCTTAGTGAAGAATGATTCATACCCTTTGTCACTCATTTGTGAAAAACTAAGCAAGTTAAACTTTAGATTGTCAATAAGATTAACATTTTCAATTTTAGCTTACTAGCTTGGATAATTCCTGAACCTAACACCTTACCTGTTGAATCATTACCAAAGGATATATAACCCCTCCATGAGTAGAAAAGTTTAAGAGTAGGGCTTTATATCCTATCATGTGCCCGGAGCCTTCACTGTCCACATACCATAAACTATCAAAGCATGTAGAAGCTCCCTGCACATCAATAATGAATTAGTTTGGTAAGGGTCCAAAGCCATATTATCTATCATTCCTTTCTTAGAACCAACCCTTTGATAATGATCTTTTGTGAGGATTAGTTTTTAAACCATCTCCATCAGTTGTTGTTGGTCAGTTGCAAGTGCTTGAATGTTAACACTTGGGCCAACAATTGTTTGATCATTTCCAATTAGTTAACTATATTGATATGTGGTCGAAAACCGGGCTATGAGGTGTTTAAGTTTGTGTATTTACATAAATTTTGGTTTTAATAGCCTACTTTTGATTAGAATTGTGTTTTACAGGTCTAACGGAGTTTAAGGAGCTAATCGGAGCTATTCGGAGTGTCGGGAGCGGACGGGATCAACCGGAGACGCGATAAATGAAAAACCGGAGAAAAAAACCCTGGAGGGGTCGCTGAAATGTCGTGTAGACATCATAAAAGGGCGTCAACAAAAAAAAATGCACTTTCTAGGGTGCGTCGGCGACTCCCCCAGAAAGTGCATATTTATAGATTTTTCCTTGTTTTGTGTTTTTGGACGAATTAAAACCCAAATTTTAGGTCTTATGAAGGGAGTTACGCATATTTTGAATTTTGAACTTCATCTTGGAGCCAAGAACACTCCCACCATCATCCCCAATCATCTCCAATCATTCTGAATCACCCGAATCATCCATCCAATCCTAACCCTAATTCACCACCATCACCATCCTCATCATTTAGTCTTCAATCCATTCACCATCACCATCCATCCCTAACCCTAACCATCATCTCCATCACTTTAAAAGCTTCAAGATGTTCGTACTCAAGTCTCAATCATCCGGTGATCAAGTTCCTTCAACCATGAATGGCTAATCACCTTGGTTTCACCCCGGTGTAGGTAGTTGTTTAATATAGGGTTTTGAATTGTGGTTTGATTTTACTTTGTGACAACTTGTATTGGTTTTTGAAGTCATTAACAATAGCTTACATTTGTTTCGTATTCGTAAATTGTCGATGGTTATGTGTATTCATGCATTGTTATGATTAGGTTTTACTTGTTGTGATTATAAAGTGCATTCTTGTCCGTTCTTCGGATTGTTGATAGTTATTGGCACCTACATCCCGGTACACTAAATCCGTTAACCACTATACAATTGAGTTGAATCTAAAACTTGTAGAAACCCTAGGTTGGCAATGACCGAAACCGGGTGTGAACCCTTTTTATCAAATCTTGTTTGAATCATTAGTTGTGTTTTCGTTAATTATAGTCAATCATTCGTAGTAGTTAATCAAAATTACAATCATCGTTGGTTAATCCCAACACCTTTTCTCAAATATCTAAACGAATCAAGATAACAATCTTTATAAAATAGTGACACCTTCATAATCAAATTAGTCCATACGTAAACCACATACTCTTCGTGGATCGACCCCTTACTGCCACTAACACATTTGTTAAGGTATAAATCTTATCTTTGACCGGAGCGCGACACTCCGATCAAAATTTGACGCCATTGCCGGGGAGTTAGTGCGCTTTACATTTGGATTGTGTTTGCAGTACAAAAAAAATGCCATATAGTGGCACACAGCTTTTAATGGCATTTAGTTTTTATGCCACTTATTTATGTTTTAATGGCACTTTGTGTATGCCATATTTTCTTAGCACCTACTTATAGTGGCATTCAGCTTTTATACCACTAAATTTGGTTTTTAATTGCACTTTACATAAATATTGAAATTAGTGGTGCAAACAAGCTGAGTCCGAGTTCGAACTTGGTTCAGTTCCGACTTTGTTTTTAAAGTTTGAGCTCAACTTATAGGTAATACTCAAAGTCTAATCTTGGCTCAGTTATTATTTATTAGTTATCTCATACTAATCATCATTATTTTATATATATATATATATATGTATATATATATATAATTTAGTTATTTTTATAATTTTATAAATAGAAATTATATTATTATTATTTAAATACATATTTAATATATTAATTAAAAATATAGAAGCAATAGGCTTGTGAGTTGGCTTAAGCTCCGACTTGTTTACCAAACAAGCTTATATTTACGTCCATACTCGAGCTCGTTTAAACTCGGTTTACTTCTAGGTTTTTTTTAACCGAGCTCTCTCAAAGTAAAATTTCAAGCATTTTCCCTCCTCATAACCTTTTAAAAAATTTTCCCCAAAATTTATTCCCACCCAAAATATATTAGAAATTTTTCGAGCTTAAAGTTTTCAATTCTCCCCTAAAATCATTCCCCCATTCCAGAACCATGTTTCATCAAAATCAATTTCCCTGCAACTCCAATTCTATAATTTCTTCCATCTCCCTCTCCCAATGTCAAATTGCAGGCAAACCCCCACTCCGTCGCTGTAGCTGGCTTAGCCAGACCAGAACTCGTCACTTCGCTATCGGCATCGAGTGAGTGCTGGCGGCGATTGGCACAGGCGAATGATTCGGTTTAGTGGACAATTAGTCAGATTCGGAAGATTGTGTTCGAAAGTGCATTATCTGCCTCAATTTATTATTTCATGGTAAAAACCCTAATTTCGTCCTTTTGTTCTCCTAGCAAATTAATCACCTTTACATTCACCTTTGGCATAAATTTGATTATAATACCTGTTCTAGGTAGTTCATTACATATTTATAAACTAAATTACATCATGTTTGTATCTTTATGATTCAATTACATGTAGAAACTCAAAATCGTTGGCAGATTAGATTCTTTTATTTGAGTTTATATTCATGTAAACTTTTATCAGTAACTTTGTTGGTAATCCCAACGTTACAAGGTCGAGGAATCAGTAGAATGATTCTCCAAAGGATCATAAGGTCTGTAAATTTACAGAATTCTCATGTTCTATGTAGTTAAGGCTGTAAAATATCGGATATTGGCCAGGGACCGATATTTGAGATTTAGGTTATCTCGGTGAGATATGGGTGGGGTATCGGTAATTATAATATAATGCAGAAATTATATATATAACAATTTAACACTAATAATTCAGTGAATGTTAATGGTCGGTCTAAAGTAGGGATGAGCTTGGTACCAACTAGTACAGAAAATACCGATACCAAAAATTCCCAAAAGTGGGTACCGGTACTGAATATACTTAGTACCGTACAGTTCGGTACCGGTATTTGAGGGTAAAAACCTGGTACCGAAAATGTCAAAAGTCGGTACCGAATCGGTACCCGGTTCGGTAAATTCGGTACCGGTACCCGGTACCATTTGCTCATCCATAGTCTAAAGTGCCACTTGGTTTTCGGTTTCACCCAACTGAAGAAGAGTTTCTTCAGTACAAAACGATTGGTCTTGATATTATTGGTGATGTCGATCTTAACAAACTTGAACAATGGGACATACAAGGTGCGTAGATGTATATTTTGTGTAGGTTTTATGTATTCCTTTATGAAAGATTGGCACAAGTTTAAAAGTGCAAAATTGGATAAACTTAACAATTTGGTTCTTAACTTTTATGAATTAAGTACTTTACCCGTTTGTTTGTTTCTAAATTCCATAATCAGTTTCTCTTTTAATAGTTATTTGTTAACTTACAGGAATGTTGGATGCAGGCTGAACTGCCGATGTCCAATATGGCACATTTTTATTTTTTTTAAACAAATGGCATCCTACTTTCTTTATGCAAGTGTTTACTTAAACAAATGAATTCATTTTGTCTTCGTCATTTCACTAGCCATCATCGATTTAGATTGGCTGAAGGTTGAGGTAGCCATCTTCGATTCATCCTTGTTGGATGTCGGTTTATGGATTTGTTCTCCTTGATTTTTTGGTGAGTTCTTCGATTTCAGATTTTGTTTAGTTGCTAATTTCCTGTGTTCATGGATTTCGTTATTGATTTCAAACAAATTTAGGGTTTTGATGTGCCATTGTACTGAATCTATTTGTGACATTTCATTGTAGTGCTTTGATGCTATTATAACAATATCTTTGTCTGTGATTAACTTTATTTGTTAAATTCCAACTATTTTTGGCTTTATAAAATTGAGTAACACTATTTGTTTGTGTGGTTTGCTTTTCAGATCTTGAAATCAAAGTGCCTAAAATTTTGAGATGGGTGTGGCAAACAAGACTCTTGCAAGGTAAATTTCTTTTTTTTATTTTATTTTAAATCTAAAACTTTCACATATATTATATAAGTCTGAATGTTTAAATAATAGTTTATTTTGTAGAAATATGAACACCCGTGTCTTACTTGAAGCTAAATGATGTGTTTGAGTTTATTGATGTTCTTACATTTTATTATTGAATGTTTACGCTAACTGATTATTTAGGTGCTACAAAGTTCACTAGATTAGATACTACACCTAGATACTTAGTGAAACTTGGCTTTTTTTTTTTCTTCGTGTTAATAGGAACTTGAATATTTAAATTCTACTGTCGTTACAAAAAAGACTTAATTAAGCTAGGTTGTTAATTTGGGTCTACACACATTTGTCTCATATAACCAAGAGTTATGGTAATTCTGTAATGGATTTTCTGATAATAAGCAATAGTTATAGTAGCACGTAGCTAAATATTTAACTAGGTAGCTGAAAAAATAAAGAAATCAAACATCTAAGTCACTTATCAATTAAAACAGATTGAAGGTACTAGTACTTGTACCTAAACAAAATTCCACACCAAAACTAAAGTTGGACACAAATAGCATCTATGATTGATTAACGAGCATTTGTGAGGTAATAATCTATTTGGAATATACATTTGCACTAGCTTAGAGGATCTTAGACCGCTAAGGTAATCTTTTTCATTAATTTAATTGTCTGTTTCACCAGTTTGATCTAGTGTAGATAAATACATAAAAATGACACTTCTAGCTAATTTCATTATATTCAGTGTGTTAGGATCGTAAACAAACACAATATATTTTGGAACACAGCCCCAAATTTTTTCTTCACTTTGGGCTTCCTAAATTGTATAGCCACTATTGGCTCTTTTGGTTGATTCCAATGTTTCTGTCAAGCCATCTCATTTAAGTAGCTCTCTTTTCCAACATACAAAGAACACGAATGAGGTAAGAACTGCTCATGTTGAATGCTAAGTTGTTTTCACACGTTTGATCTAAATAGTGCTTTTTCTTTCTTTTGGGTTCAATCAGTTCCTCCTCCAATAGCAAGGAAGCCATTGCAACCAGATAACAAGAAGCATCTAGATCATGACGACTCTTGTTCAGTAGCGTCCTTGTATCCATATCTTTGTGTTTTCTTTTTTGTTTTGCCGATGTTCTACTTCTTAACCATACAAAGAACTGTTGCATCAACAAGGACTATGATGTTCAAGCCCACTTCGGTATCAACCTTGGTGTTCAGGCGTAGCACGCATGCAGAGAGACAGAAAGAGGTACCAACTATTATTAGTCTATGAATGGTTCGATCTGTTTGGGTTTTATTTTGAATGGGTGCAATAGGTTACGTAATAACTAAAACTAGATAACAAAGAAATGGGTGAAAAACTGCTCAAAGTGTACTTTAATGAACAAAACTATATATCGCACCAATTATAACAAAAGTTCAAATTTTTAGGCAAAAATGTTTGTATTCAACTTGTCCTGGCCTGTTTTAACTTGTATAGTCATATCTTGTGACCCGTTAACATCTTTTAAAGATACTACCAGGATACTAATTTTTTTATTTTTTAATTTGTGTTCATTTTACTTCAGTTTTATTCCAAATTAGAAGAGAAGCAACAAGCACCTAGGGCGGAGAAAATTTAATGTGAGGCAAAAATAATGGCAAAATATCATCTTGTCTACGGTTCTTAGCAATATGAACATAAAGGCACTTGCATGAACCACTGTTTGTTCTCTTTGCAATTACATATTTATGTATTAACATATGTTTTCAGTTATATGTTATAGGTCCCTGATATTGTTTCCTCGGTCCCTAACAACCCTTTATCAGATAACCACATATGATTTGAAAGAAGTCATAATGATAATGGTAATTGCTTTTATGTTCCCAGTTTTCCCTTAAGTAGCGGACATTATCTTATTGTTTGCATATCGAATTATGTCCTCGTTGTTTGCATATTAAAAGTGTGCTTCATCTTTTAGCAGGTATCAACTACTATCATTGTTAAAGAAGAGTTAACACGATCATTTTACTCGCATGAAGATTGTGAAAGAGGTTCATGATCGCAATGAAGTTTCGTGATTTTATTCAAACATTTGTTAGTTGGTGGTCTATATGTTGAGTATTAGACGTAAATTGACACTTATTAGACGCTTGGAATGTCCTGAACATGATGTAACTTTTAATTGAAGTGATGATATTATAATTTCTACATTTATAGTTTTATTTTTATTTACTATTGTAAATAAGTATTGATTTTAATTAATTACAATTTATATGATAAACGGCTATAGTGGCATTTAATTTGATATGTTTTTGGTGGCAAAATTATGTGCCACTAAAAACCCAAATGTTTGTAGTGGCAAACAGAAAAAGTGCCACTAAAGGCCCAATTGAAATGTGCGGCACACAAACAAGTGCCACCAAAAGGCTTTAGTGTCACTGCTTCTAGTGGCACGTTTTGTGTGTGCCGCTCATTCGAATAAGGGCCTTTAGTGGCACTTTTTTGGTTTTCTATGGCACTTATTGTATGCCACCGAATGGCTTTCTTTTTGTAGTGTTGAAACTGTGTGATTATTTGTTTAGTGTTTGTTTCTTCATTTTATTTGCTTTTGTGTTACGTGAGGTGTGTTACTTGTGCAGATTACATGTAGTGCATGCGTACACGGAATTCTGAGCGAACATCACCGCTAGTTTACGAGCCAGAAATAGAGCGAGTAGCAAGAAGGAATTTAGCAAGCCGGTTAGAAGCAACACTTGCTTCTAATCAAGTTACCTAAAACTCACCATCAACACCATCCGTTGGAACTTTTCCAATGGAGCAGCATAACCAACCCAACCAACACCGTAACAACCGTTCGGGAAGTAGCAATAACCGTCCACCAGTCAACCCACTTAACCCTCAAAACCAAGATCTTCCACCCAATCCTAATAATCGCAACCGAAACCAAAATCCGGGTACCAGACCCAACCGTGGGCCACCGGAGTTCGAGCGGGTGAATCCTGATCGTGCGAAAAACTATGAGCCGAATTATGGCGAGTTGAGGAACAACATTACAGCTGACGAGAGATACAGTGTTCCTAGTTATCGTTCACCGGATCGGGTTAGTGTTCATACTTATCACTCGGAAGATGAAGAGGATGACGGATTTGGGGGATATGCGGATAACGCAAACATTTATCATGGGCGGGGTTTCGATTGGGATGAAAGATATCAAAACGCCAATTTCGATTATGGCAATGATGAATGGGGCAACAGTGAAGGTTATGATGGTGGTTACGACGGTGGGAACAACCGTGATGGTGGGTATAGAAACAATCGCCAACCCTGGAACAACAATCAAAGGAATCCGAATTATAACCGAAACAACAACCAACGGATTCCTGAGTTTGTGGGTATGGCGAAACAACACCAAAACCGTAGGGTAAACCCTGGACCACCGGGCAATCAATAGGTGGATGGTCCACCACGATGTAACCGCAACCCTCAACGCCAACCGCCACAAGGGGTTGATGGCCGATTCCGGCCGATGATTTCGGAGAATGATTATCCAATTATACCACCACCTCGAGGATGAGCGGCATTCGACTGCAAACCAAACTACATAAACATTCTTCCACACTTCAATGGTCGATCAAATGACGAACCTTATACACTTTGCAAGAGTTTTCGACAATATGTAGCACCATTAGAGGAGGTCATTTTTCTCAAGATTCGTCTTCGGCTATTTCAATTCTCTCTAAAAGACAAGGCAAAACAGTGGTTCTTGACTTTGCCCACCAATAGTATTCGTTCATGGGTTGACATGCAACAAGCATTCTTAGACGAATATTACTCAATGGCTAAGACTGATGATGCACGTGACGAGATAAGGGCATTCAAGCAACTCTCAAGTGAGCCTTTGCATGAGGCCTTTATGAGGTACAAAGAGCTGATTCGAAAGTGCCCACATCACCAGATTGAAAAGTGGGAGTTAGTGAAATGCTTTGCAAGGGGGTTGGATGGAGATACTTGGAAACATTTAGAGTCAACTAGCAACGGTACATTGTTGAGAAACCACGAAGACGATGATTGGGAGTTCCTTGAGAGGATGAGTAAGAGATCCAAGGGCAAGGAATCAGCCGACCGGGCCAAGAAGCATCCTACTTCCCGATCACTTCTGGATCTTGATTCTAATTCCAAGGATTGGATTACTCAGCTAGAGAGAGAATTGGCCCGTGTGAAGCGAAAGGATGTAAGTGCGGTACAATATGCGATTTGTGATGACTGTGGTGATATTGGTCATAGGACCGGGGATTGTCCAATTGGTATGGCCGATGATACTGAGGAGCTAAACCAAGTGTTCGAAGAACGGAAGAACAATGATATGAACTCGAACACTTATCATCCCGGGTTGAGAAATCACCCCAACTTCCGATATGGAAACGCCGCTAATCAAATGAAACCCAATTTTCAACCGGGTAATCAAGGCGGGTCTTCATATCCAAACCGTCAAGGGGGTTACCAACGTAACTATAATCAAGGGTATTAAGGACGTGATAGTAATTATCAAGGAGGATACCACAGGAGTTACAACAACCAAGGCGGTAGTGGAAGTGGGTCGAATAGTCAAGGTGGAGGTGGTAATGATTTGAATGCTAAAATGGATGCGATGCTTTCGATGATGCAAGAGTCTAAGAAGGAGAACGAGATTCGAGACAAATCACATGAAGCATTAGCGAAGCAAGTGAGCCAACTAGCGGAAGAAATGGCTCAAATGCGGGGAAGCGGAGGAAGGCTTCCGAGTGGCACTACAGTCAACCCAAAGCATCAAAGTTCAAGCACGAATAATGTGAGGAATGTGCACATTAACGCGGTAAGTCTTCTTTTACATGATGAGGTTTGTAGTGTTGAGAGTACTCCACCACCACAACTTGTTGATGGTGTAGTGGAGGATTTTAATGATGAAAGCGTACATGAGCAAGAAACAATTTCACAACCTAAAATTGAAAAAGATAATTCAAAAAATACTTTTTGTGAGAGTTGTTTAAAAGAATTACATGCTAGGGCCAATGATATGGGTGTGGAGTTTAATACCATCCCATACCCGTTGGCTCTTTTAAAACCGATTAAGGCATCAACATTGGAAAAACAAACTCCACCAAAGGACGAGAGGTGGGAAAATTTTAAACAAGCAAAACTCAATTTACCATTGCTTGATGCTATAATAAAGGTTCCTGCTCATGTAGAGTGCTTGAAAGAGTTGAGCACCGAGAAACGGCACAACAAACTACCGAAACAATTTGACTTAATCTCACACGTCAGTGCCGTTTTATCGAGTGCCCTTCCCCAAAAAGCTCAAGATCCGGGAGATCCTCTTATTCCAATCCAAATTGGTAAATTAAAATTAGAGGGCGCTCCTAGATCTTGGAGCTTCTGTGAGTATCTTGCCTAGGAGTCTGTATGACCAATATGATTTTGGTCCTTTGAAAATTTTGACACCCCCGTGGTGTTGGCCGATCAGACTCCCACGCATCCAACGGGGATGGTGGAAGATGTGATAGTGAAGGTTGAAGATTGATATTACCCAGTTGACTTTTTGGTAGTTGACTATGTTGGGTGTGTTGAGGACACAAAACCGATAGTCATACTGGGTAGACCGTTCCTGGCAACTGCTAATGCCATAATAAATTGTGCAACGGGAACGGTAAACATGAAATTTGGGGACCGGGAACTAAATTTGAATGTTTTTCCTAAATTTACTAACCCGCTCTATGAGGATAAGTTTCCTAAAGTGGACATGAATCCGAACAAAAAGATATGTGCTATGGTTGGTAGGTTTGGAGGATCGAAGAAGAAACCGGTCAAGAAGAAGAAGGTGAAGAGGTCACCTCAAGAGAAGAAGGCGGAGGAAGAATTAAGGAGGTTTGGCCCGTTTGGAAATAAATGGTATGAGTCACCGGTCGGTGATGTTTAAGAGTTCGTGGGCGACAAACACTCCGTTCGACCACCATGAGGTGGTATGTTATTTGTTGTTGTAAATTTTCCCTTGTTTTAGATAGTTTTATTTCGTTTAGCTTTCTTGTAGTCTGTTGTATTTCCTTTGCTTAGTAGATAAATGAACGTTGTGGGTGTGTTCTCTATATAACCCTCACGAGACCTACTCGTCCTCCCGAGCTATCGAAAGGTTTAAAAGGGCTTGTTTCATAAGCTAAATGCAACCGTGATTCCTACGAAAGTGAGTTAAGCTTTTTGTTGTTGTAAATTATATTTTCCAACAAATCAAAGAAAAATAACGTATGAGTTGGTAATGTTTTCATAAAAATGGTAGAATTAGATAACTAACAAATTTTAATGGTTGTGAGAAGCATGCTTCTACAAAAGGGTTAAGATTTGCAGGGATATCATGTTCTTGAGACGGCCATTTTTTGCGAAGGATGTAGACCACACGAGAAACAAGCTCAAAAATCAGGTGCATATGTTTCCATTTATCTTTAATTCGTAGTTAGTTAATAAGTGGATTGTAAATTGTACCATATTTTACCGGGGTGAAAATTTTGGGAAATTAGCCGTGTCACATCCTTTGTGCATAAAAGCTCTATTCCTACACATTGAGGACAATGTTAACCTCAAGTGTGGGGATGGGAAAGTTTTCGACTTTCACCCGTTCATTTAAACACTACACATTGAGGACAATGTTAACCTCAAGTGTGGGGATGGGGAAAATTTCAGAAATTTTTCAAAAAATGTCTTTGTTTCAAGTGATCTATAAAACAAGTAACTAAGTTGATAAGGGATGGCACAACCCATGTGGTCTTTTGTCATGGTCGAGTTCAAGTAAATAGCATGTCAGGTATTTAACGGGTGGTTATTTGGGAATACATTTCATACCCTTATACGTGAGGTCTTGAGCCACTTTCTCACATCAAATATATACATATATTTCTTTGTTGAGTGGACCATTAGTCATATATTGTAGAACTTGCATCTTTTGACCCTTTTGAGACCATAGACCGAATACAAGCACAAGAATGATTAAGGCATTAGGTAAACCTTTTCTTTTGAAACCATTTTTTCATCCTTACCCAAACATATCCCTTAGTAACCCAATTTGAGCCTAAACCTTTCGTTTGACTACCCACTTAGCCCACAACCATAGACCATTTCTTTTAAACCCGTGTGATGAAAGTTGATTATAGGATTATGTGTTTGTACAGTTTATTTGTTTCGTAAAAAACAGAAAATGTGCAAAAAGAATGGAAAATCATTGAGAAAAGTACAAAAATATGAGTTATTAGTTGTTGAATAAAAGGCGAAAATATCATTGCCTCATAGTTATCAGTTTTACTTTGTGTTTTTTAGAATAGTTGTTTTGAAATAAGAATCGAATTTTTATCACCTTAGCCACTTTTAAAACATCTTATCTCCTACCCTTGCCTAGCCTCAGTACAACCCTTCAAGACCTTTTGACTTGTGTTTAGTATTCGTGTTCGGCGGTGGAGAATGATTGAGTTGCAAGCCTATGGGGGTACATGTTCTATTCGGTTTGAGTGATTACTTTAACAAATTCTAATACATTATAAAGATTAGCAAATTTTAAGCCAAGTAGAGTGAATATTATGAGGGATGTGTATGAGTTGTGAGTTTCAAGGGCGAGTTAATTTTGGGAAACCATTTCATGTGATTGTTCATTTACCGGTAAATATCTCGTAGATTGTAAAAATTTGAATTGGGTATGACTTGAGACCTTAACTTACGTCTCGAGAATGGGAAATGTATCTTTTAGTCGACCCACGTGAAAGCGAAAAACAGATTTTGCTTGAAACGACAAGTGTGGGGATGTGATACGTTGTCGAAAACCGGTGCTATGATATGTTTAGTTTGTGTATTTACATAACTTTTAATTTCGAATAGCCTACTTTTGATTAGAATTGTGTTTTGCAGGTCTAACGGAATTTAAGGAGCTAATCGGGAGCTATTCGGAGTACCGGGAGCGAACCGGATCAACCGGAGATGATAGAAATGAAAAACTAGAGAAAAACACCCTGGAGGGGGCGTCGGCGACGCGTTGCGTCGCTGAAATGTCGCGTAGACAGCATAAAAGGGCGTCAGCAAAAAAACTGCACTTTCTAGGGTGCGTCAGCGACTCCCCCCGAAAGTGCATTTTTCTGATTTTTCCTTGTTTTGCGTTTTTGGACGAATTAAAACCAATTTTTGGGTCTTTTGAAGGGGGTTACGCATATTTTGAGTTTTGAACTTCATCTTGGAGCCAAGAACACTCACCACATCCCAATCATCTCCAATCATCTCCAATTATTCCGAATCACCCGAATCATCCATCCAATCCTAACCCTAATTCACCACCATCACCATCCTCATCATTCAATCTTCAATCCATTCACCATCACCATCCACCCCTAACCCTAACCATCATCTCCATCACTTTCAAAGCTTCAAGATGTTCGTACTCAAGTCTCAATCATCCGGTGATCAAGTTCCTTAAACCATGAGTGGCTAATCACCTTGGTTTCACCCCAGTGTAGTTAGTTGTTTAATCTAGGGTTTTGAATTGTGGTTTGATTTTACTTTGTGACAACTTGTATTGGTTTTTGAAGTCATTAACAATAGCTTACATTTTTTTCGTATTCATAAATTGTCGAACGATGATAAAGTTATGACTTTGCGAAATGGTTATGTGTATTCATGCATTGTTATGATTAGGTTTTACTTGTTGTGATTATAAAGTGCATTCTTGTCCGTTCTTTGGAGCGTTGATAGTTATTGGCTCCTACGTCATGGTACACTAAATCCGTTAACCACTATACAATTGAGTTGAATCTAAAAGTTGTAGAAATCCTAGGTTGGCAATGACCGAACCCGGGTGTGAACCCTTTTTATCAAATCTTGTTTGAATCATTAGTTGTGTTTTCGTTAATTATAGTCAATCATTAGTAGTAGTTAATCAAAATTACAATTATCGTTGGTTAATCCCAACACCTTTTCTCAAATATCTAAATAAATCGAGATAGCAATCTTCATAAAATTGTGACACCTTCATAATCAAATTAGTCCATACGTAAACCACATACTCTTCGTGGATCGACCCCTTATTGCCACTAACACATTTGTTAAGGGTAATTTGGGCTTATAAATCTTATCTTTGCCGGAGCGCGACACTCTGATCATATATCCATGAGGGTGTCTATTTACCCTTGGATTTTGAGGCATTTTGGCATGCTCTTCATACCTGTAAGGCATTCTGTGACAAGCTGGCTGCCCATAGCCTCTCAGATACTTGTTTGAGGGAGGAGCATCAATGACTTGAACCTCCTTATAAATAGGGTTTTGATTTATAGCCCTGGTAACTAGTGTTTGGACAGATTCAAATTTTTCAGAAATTGGTTGTGTCTTCCTTTTGATAGGATCAATTCCTTGAAAAATAGATGGTTTAACTTTGGACTCATTTCTTTTGATGTCATCATTTTTATGAAAATAACATTTTTGAGTCAAATGGTTTTTCTTTCCACAGATGGTACACACTGATTTTGCTTCATAAACACCACTTCCTCTGTTTATTCATATGTTTTTAAATGAAAACAATCTTTAGTCACATGATTTTTCTTTTCACAAACTCCCAAAATAGGTTCGTGATCTTATCTTTCCTTTTACTTTTTTTTTCTCTTTTGTTGAAAAAATGTTTGAACACCTGTTTGAGAACTAGTAATAGGAATGATTTTTTTTACCATTGGAGCTTTGACACCATAAGTGGTTGTAAATTCAACTAGTTGAGGTTATGAAGAACATCACACTTATCAACCAAGTTGGTTTAAATTCATATTTTTTTCTTTTTTAGAACTTGATGATGAACGTCGAGGTTTTTCAAGAATAATCTTTTTGCCATTTGGTTCAGTGATTTTAATCTTTTTCCACTTGAATTTGTTGGTATGATTTAAATCATTTTGGAGTTAATGTGAATGTTGTCTTTGGAACCTTGGTTATCATAATATAATATCTGAAAACCCAATTCCAAATTTCACATTACTTTTTGTCTGTTGGTTGAGAAGCATCTCAAACCAACACATGAATCTATACCCATTTTTCACAAGTGATTTGGGTAGACTTAAGCTCCTTTTTACAAACTTGATATTTTTCTATCATTGTTTGAAGCTAGTCTTTGATAATAGTTGCTTCATGTTTGAGTCTGCTAATTTCCTGGTCTTTCTCAGTTATTTTAGACTTAAACTCTTTAGTTATCTTTTCACACTGATTTTCCCCATCGAAAACCTTTTTCCTAAGATTTTCTTTCACCTCTTTAGTGTTAGCAAATGCAATGATACATTTATCAAAACATATTTTGTTTAAGAATCTGAGGATATACCTTAGTACCAGCCATCAATGCACAATCACAATTACTGGAATTCCCAGGATCATTGTTTGTCACAACCTCTACATTAACTTTTTCACAAACAAGTGTTTGTACTAAGTTGACTGCCTTCTCAACATCTTCAGCCTCAGTCGTTTCTTCTTCAAGCTCATTTTCTTCTTCAATAGATTTTGCTCTATAGGTTTTCCATAAGAGCAAAATTTTCATCTAACAGCTCTTTAGGAAAACTACTCTAGACAACAAAGCCTTAAGTAGAGAAACTTTGTTGTTTGGCCTCTGCAGGTGCACGGGCTATAGTAGTTGGAGGTGCTTGAACCTGTGAAACTAGGACTTGAACATATTGGACTTGAGGAGCAGTGGTTTGAACATATTACAAAAGGATATGTTTTAAGGATTAAGCAAAATGTACAGTGTTCTGAACACTAGATCCAGGGGTATTTTGGGAAGAATGGTAAAAGTGTTGTTGATTGCTAGATTGACGTCTTTGATATGGATAGATTATTATTGTTGTAGAACTACTTATCTAACTTCTACATTCCCTAGAAAAATAACCCAATCTATTACACTTATAACATTTAATTTCAGATTTTTCCAAACCCACCCTTGTCCTTCCATGCAACCCTAGAAATTTCCTACTAGTTTTCTTGTAGAAATTATTAGTTCTAATACTAAGTAGGGCTAATTGATGCAACATGTCCATTTAGTAAGTTCTCTTTCAAAGATCAAGAGCTTACCATGAAGTTGAGTCAGCTCTCTTTCAAAGGTCAAGAGCTTACCATGAAGTTGAGTCAAGGTCAAGTCTTTGAATCCTGATGTTGTTCTCATAACAATAGCAATAGTGTCCCACTTTTCAGGTAATGACCTAAGAAACCTATTACTCAAAGTGATATTTGGGAACTCTTTACTTATCAATTTTAATTCACTAATCAAGCAATTGAATCTCTCAAATTGTTGAGTCAAGGTTTCTCCCTTTACATGACTAATGGTCTCATACTATTGGTTGAGAATTTCTCAGTTGTTTTCAGTTACATCCTTTGTTCCACCAAATTGCTGTCACACCCCGACCGCGTAAAACAACAAACCACGGCAGAAACGTCGGGGAGTGTCGTAACAGAACTATTGTTTCAATAACCATGGCATATAAAGTTAAGTTTTATTTAGTTAATATGATTACATTGTCTGAAATAAAAACGGAAAAAACAACGGAATTTAAATTGTTCTTCTTGCTTTTATTGTCACCAAGGCCCAAAGTCTGCACTATGTGTAGCACGATCAACCTCAAACATTCGCCCCTGAAACATATGTGGAAATAAAGTCAGCAAAGAAATGCCAGCGAGTACATAGGATTTTGCGTTGATGCTTCATGGCTTTGATTATTGTAAGAAAAGTTTAAAGTAGTACAAAAGTCGCCATGAACCATAAAAAAGATTCTTTTATAAAAACCAATGAAAAATCAATATGACATAAAAGAAATAATGCATGGTTAAATAGATAACCAAAAGTAAGTTTGTATAAATGTCATTACTTGTATTTTATTTGAAATGATTTAGATAACGCCACAAAATGTAAGATAATAAAAACACTTATATATAGGAAGTACCATCGGCGTATCCACCATGTTTTTATCATGTACACAAGTCACGTTATTAAATCACTTACCATAAACCAACCATCAAAAGTCTTGTGTAAACCAAAATATTGTAAACCAAAGTCATGTATATACAAGTCTAGTGTAACCAAATGTCAAATATAAGCCAAGTGTCATTAATAGTCAAAATGTCTTGTAATAAAACATGTCTTTGAATAATTAAAACATATTATAAACCATTGCTTTTATTGTTAACTATGTATTCAGATTGTTGGCAAACACATTCAAGCCTTTGTTGACAGTCAGGTAGACCCTTATAAAGATAAAAGCAGTGGTCAAACCGCTAGACTTTTGACTCTAAACAAGCACTATAACAAAAGTAATGAATTTGACATGTTTTGACATGTCTAAATTAGTTTATAAAAGTGTTTTGGCATCAAAACTACCTGTTTTGATACCCGAAAATAGATCCGTCGCAAAATGCGCAAAAATCGCATTTTGACCGAAACTTTGACTTATCAAAATGACTAGAAAAGGTGGAAATCAGTAGGCATGATCATTACGGATCATAACCATCTTGATTATCATCATAATGCAAGGTTCAATTTGGACTTTGTCTTGATCAGTTCATGATCAAAACTAAAAGTCAAACAGAAAGTCAAACTGCTTGATTTTTAGTCCATCTAAGCTATAATAATTGAACAAGGTAAGGAAGGAACACTTACAAACACAAAGGATTGATCAAGAACCACAGGGACAGCTCCAAGATGGTTGCAAATTCGGATTTATGGCTGACTAGAGTATGAAGGAGGTTGAAAAGTTCAAAAATTGGACATGATCATGGTATTTATAATGATCCAAAGGCCACCAAATCATGACAAGTGTTAGGCCAATGCTCTAGGATGTTAACAAGTGTTAATGATGTGTTAGATAAGATTAAGAGTGGCAAAATGCAAGATAGGTGTCATAATTTGCGTATTGGTGGCAAAGGAATGAGCTGGGAAGCTGCCAGCTAATTTTTCTGTCAAAACAGGGGCGTCGCGCTACGCGACGGGTAACCCTTCTGAGCTACGCGCTACACCTAGCCCCCATATTCAATTCTGAAGTTTCAAAAATGGCAGAACAGGTCCATACACGTGTTTTCGTCGTGTTTTAGCATTTCTAACACCCGTTAACCCAATATTTAAGTTCCATAAGGACTTTAAAGTATAGGGAACTTGAAATATGTCCAAAAATCTTTTAGAGGTCGGTTCGTTTGGTCGTACGGTTGCAGTTTTCGGTTAATTACGACGAAAAGCGTAACGAACGCGCAAATGAACGTAAATGCGTAACGAATGATATTTTTGCTTCCAATCACTAAAATATAATATTTTAATGATTTCAAACTTTTTGGATGTCCATACATGTTCCGGATAGCGATATACGCAAAAAGACATAGTTTCACAAAATTTGCAAAATAGTCCCTGAAGTTACAAAAGCATGTTTTTGCTATACCAAAGCCCTCGAAACTTATTTCTAAGTTATGTTGAGGTTATTTAAGGTATGTTTAACTTATTCCCTTGTCCTGGAACTTACGTTGCATTAAACTGATTAAATTTACGTAACGGTTTGTGATTTCACTTCCAGAAAATGTTTAAAAGATCGGATTTGAACAAGGATTTAAATATAAAAATGTCATAAGTAAATATTCAAAACCATAAATGTAACACAAAATTTAATTAAATATAACATTGTCGGATAAAGTACAAAGATTAGAAAGCACAAATGTCACAATCTCCCCTACTTCAGGAAATTTCGTCCCGAAATTTAACTTGAGGAAACTGGTGAGAAAAGATGCGGATATTTCGCCTTCATTTGGTCCTCACGTTCCCAAGTAAACTCTGGGCCATGTTTGGATTCCCAGCGAACTTTAACTATCGGAATACGTCTGCGCTTTAGCTTCTTGACTTCACGGTCCAATATTTCCACAGGTTTCTCAACAAAATGCATCGTGTCATCAACACGAATTTCATCAAGGGGTATGTGGAGGTTTTCATCAGCCAAACACTTCTTTAAATTGGACACGTGGAAAGTTGGATGAACGTTACCAAGTTGTGGAGGTAGCTCAAGTTTGTAGGCCACTTTTTCGATTCTCTCAACGATCTTAAATGGTCCAACATATCGTGGTGCAAGTTTTCCTTTCTTCCCGAATCTAATCACTCCCTTCCAAGGGGATACCTTGAGTAGGATGTGATCACCGATTTGGAATTCCAAGGGCTTGCGTCGTTTATTCGCGTAACTCTTTTGACGGCTTCTAGCTGTCAAAAGTTTTTCACAAATTTTCTTGACTTTGTCCGTTGTGTCATGAATAAGTTCAGGTCCAGTGAATTGAGATTCACCAATCTTATTCCAACAGACAGGTGAACGACATTTTTGACCATAAAGAGCTTCGAAAGTAGCCATTTCAATGCTGGAGTGATAACTGTTGTTGTAGGAGAACTCAATTAATGGTAGATGAGAATCCCAACTACCACCAAAGTCAATCACACAGGCTCTAAGCATATCCTCCAAAGTCTGGATTGTCCTTTCAGATTGTCCATCCGTTTGAGGATGATAAGCAGTTCTCAAATTTAGCTTGGTTCCCATGGCAGATTGCATGGTTCTCCAAAAGTGAGATGAGAATCGCGCATCTCTGTCAGATACGATATCCAAAGGAACACCATGACGAGTATTATTTCATCCACATAGATCTTGTCAAGTCTGTCAGCAGAGAAATCCTCACGAATGGCTATAAAATGTGCTGACTTTGTTAGTCAATCAACGACTACCCAAATGGCATCATGTCCTCTAGGTGTACACGGTAATTTGGTAATGAGATCCATGGCAATGTTTTCCCATTTCCAAACCGGAATCTCTGGTTATTTAAACAAACCAGAAGGACACTGATGTTTTGCATTTACCTTAAGACAAGTAAGGCCTTTAGATATGTACAAGGCAATGTCTTTCTTCATACCCGGCCACCAATACTGAGTACGAAGATCCTTATACATTTTGTCTGCACCAGGATGAATCGAATAACGAGATTTATGAGCCTCATTCATAATCAAAGTGTGGAGATTGTCTGGACTTGGAACCCACAAACGGTTCAGAAAATAAAGCAACCCATTATCTTTCGTTTCGAGTTGAAGCTCAAGATGATGTGGTAATTCATTACCCATCATGCCTTGCGTAACACAAGTACGTTGAGCTTTAAGAATGCGTGTCTGGATATCAGATTGAACTTGAATACAATGTAGCTTGACACGTTCTTTATGACTAAGAGCATCAGCTATGACATTCGCCTTACCAGGATGGTAACGAATTTCGCAGTCATAGTCGTTCAGAAGCTCGACCCAACGTCGTTGTCTCATGTTAAGTTCTTTCTGATTGAAAATATGCTGAAGACTTTTGTGGTCCGTGTAAACCACACATTTCATACCATAAAGATAATGTCTCCAAATTTTGAGGGCGAAAACAACAGCACCCAACTCAAGATCATGAGTGGTGTAATTCTTTTCGTGAACTTTCAGTTGTCTCGAGGCATAAGCTATAACTTTGTCCCTCTATATGAGGACACAACCGAGGCCTAAGTTAGATGTATCACAATATACCATGAAGTCATCGTTACCCTCGGGTAGAGATAGAATTGGAGCATTGCAGAGCTTCTGTTTCAATGTTTGGAAAGCTTCTTCCTGTTTGGGTCCCCACTCAAAAGGTTTATTCTTTTGAGTTAAAGCAGTGAGGCGAACCACAATCTTGGAGAAGTTAGCAATGAAGCGGCGGTAATAACCCGCGAGACCCAAAAATGAACGAACTTCAGTAGGGGTAGTAGGTGTATTCCAATCCCTGATTGCACAGATCTTGACGGGATCTACATGTATACCTTGTTCGTTGAAAATGTGTCCCAAAAACCAAACTTCCTTAAGCCAAAATTCACACTTGGAGAATTTGGCGTAAAGTTGTTCTTTCTTTAGGAGTTCCATTGTTAAACGAAGATGTTATTCATGATCAGCTCGTGTCTTGGAATAAATCAAGATGTCATCAATAAAAACAATGATGAAATTTTCTAAATAAGGCTTACAAACCCTATTCATCAAGTCCATGAAGACAGCAGGAGCATTGGTTAAACCAAAGGGCATAACATTGAATTCATAATGACCGTAACGAGTGCGGAAGGCTGTCTTGGGAATATCTTCCTCGAGTACACGAAGCTGATGATACCCAGAACGTAGATCAATCTTCGAAAAGCATGTAGCACCCTTTAGTTGGTCAGAAAGATCATCGATGCGAGGTAGGGGATATCGATTCTTGATTGTGAGTTTGTTGAGCTCACGGTAATTGATACAAATACGGAAAGACCCATCCTTCTTTTTCACAAATAACACAGGAGCACCCAAAGGTGAAAAGCTCGATCGAATGAATCCTTTGTCAGATAACTCCTGAAGCTGGTTTGACAACTCTTGCATCTCAGACGGTGCAAGACGATATGGAGATTTAGCAATAGGGTTGGCACCAGGTACAAGATCTATACGAAACTCAACTTGTCATGCTGGGGGTAAACCAGGTAGTTCCTCGGGAAAGATCTCAGGATAATCCCGAACAACAGGGATATCTTGAATAGTTTACCTTTGCCTTTCTCCTCTACGATATGTGCCAAGAAAGCCACATAATTTTTGCGTATGTATTTTTGGGCTTGAGTACAAGTTATGCGTTTGAGGCTACTAACCGGTTTTTCTCCACGAATCTCCAAAATTTCACCAGATGAAAGAGGAATATGAACAATTTTATCAAAACAAACCACCTCAGCATGATATTTGGTTAACCAATCCATTCCCACTATAATATCAAAACTCCCGAGTTGCATTGGTGTGAGGTCAATGGGAAAAGATGGTTATTAAGGTTTAATTGGCAACTAGGAATGACAGAATCAAGTACAAGAGGTTCACCACTGGCTATTTCTACTGTCAAGGGCTTTCCTAGTTTAGTTCTTAGTTTTGGAAGTAAAGGCTCAAATGTTAAGGATACGAAACTTCTATCGGCCCCCCGAATCAAATAGTATAGAAGCAGGATGGTTGTTAACAAAGAACGTACCCTTCACCACCTTGTTGTCTGCACGTGCCTCGTTTGCATTGATGTTAAACGCTCGTCCATGAGCCTGGTTCGTATTTTCCAACTTCGGGCAATTGTTTCTGTAGTGGGTAAGATCCCCACAGTTTTAGCAAGATCCTGGTGGATAATGAGGTCGTGCAGGATTGGCTGGCTGCTGAACAGGGTTTTGTATAGCTTGGTTCCGAGTAGGAGGACAACGACAAGTGTTGGCCAGATGGCCAGGTCGCCCACAATTGGTACAAACATGACACGGTAACTCGGGTTGGTGGTGACCGTTGCATCTGTTGCACAGAGGTGTAGTGCCGGTATACTGTTTCTTGGCAGGAGGCTGAGCAAGCTGGTTAGGAGCCGCTTGATTGGGTTGTGCAGTGACAACGAAATTCTTAGAAGCCTTATGCTTTCTCGACTTCTACGAACCTTCAGCTTTCTTACCCTTATGTTTCTCTGACTTGTCAAATGATTTCTTGTCACCTTTACGGTGGAGTTTACCCTTTTTGATTTGCGATTCAGTCAGTGTCGCAGATAGCTCAATGGCTTGTCGAACTGAAGTAGGGTTGCTGCCGGTGACAATATCCTGAACCGGGTCAGGAACCATCTATGTATTTTTCAATCGCCTTATCCAAAGGCGTCCCCATCTCAGGGCACAACAAACTCAACTCCTCATATCTGTCAGTATACGCACGGTGTTCACCACTATCTTGCTTCAGGTCATGGAACTCATTCTCAAGCCCCCGTTTTCATGACGAGGGTAGAACTCTTTCATCATAAGAGCTCTGAGTTCCTCCCAAGTTTGACCCATAGCAACATCAGCACCCCTACCTCTCATCACTCCGTTCCACCACGTGAGCGCTTTCTTTTCAAACACACTAGAAGCAAACTCAACTTTCCGCTCATTTGGACATTGAACATGGCGAAATGTATTCTCAAGACTCTCAAACCACTGTAGGAGCCCAGTTGCTCCCTCAGAACCACTAAACTTGAGCGGTTTAGCCAAATTAAACTGCTTAAAGTTGCACGCAGCAGGTGCATTGTTGTTATTGTTAGCTTGGTTTATCTGAGTTATGAGATTTAGAAGCACAGCAGCAAACTGCTGAGCGATTAGAGCCGCCATGTCGGCGTCCTTATTTACGTTTCGTCGAGGAGGCATTCTATAAGAGAGAGAAACATGAGGTAAACGAGTGAGATGAATGTTGAATAATCAAAATGAGATGAATAAATATCGACAAATGTAAGGATGGTGGTCATTTTTTCGTTTACTCAAAACAAACAAACGACACACAGTGACTAATCAAAGTAATTGGGTCTTTATAATGTATCACGAAGACATGCTTTAACCTATAAGTGGACACTCACCCCAAGAGTTCCCAGGTAAGAGTGACTGGTCCGGTTAAGTGGATTTGTACGAACACTATAGCCTTAGACAGAAAACTCAGGGTACAGGCACCCACTCTTCCAGATTGCACGTGTTCACATTAATAAGACCCAAACTTTGACGAGATTTTTGGAAACATCAAAGGCTTAAGGCCAAAAACAAATCATCCAAGAATAGACGATTGATTTCAAAATCGTTTTAAAATTTTGCGTTTTTGTTTTGGCATTCACCTAAAGATAGGTGATGTTATTGTTTTAAGATCTAAACACAAGATAACTTGTGTTAGGGTCCTAGGAAGGTTATAGTCTAGGTCAAAGCATTACTAATAACCTAATTCCCTATAACCATTGGCTCTGATACCAAACTTTCTGTCACACCCCGACCGCGTAAAACATCAAACAACAGCGGAAACATCGGGCAGTGTCGTAACAGAACTATTGTTTTAATAACCATGGCATATAAAGTTAAGTTTTATTTAGTTAATATGATTACATTGTCTGAAATAAAAACGGAAAACAGAATATAATTTAAATTGTTCTTCTTGCTTTTATTGTCACTAAGGCCCAAAGTCTGCCCTATGTGTAGCACGATAAACCTCAAACATTCGCCCCTGAAACATATGTGAAAATAAAGTCAGCAAAGAGATACCGGCGAGAACATAGGATTTTGCGTTGATGCTTCATGGCTTTGGTTATTGTAAGAAAAGTTTAAAGTAGTACAAAAGTAGCCATGAACCATAAAAAAGTTTCTTTTATAAAAACCATATGAAAAATCAATATGATATAAAAGAAATAATGCATGGTTAAATAGATAACACAAAGTAAGTTTTGTATAAATGTCATTACTTGTATTTTATTTGAAATGATTTAGATAACACCACAATATGTAAGATAATAAAAACACTTATATATAGGAAGTACCATCGGCGTATCCACCATGCTTTTATCATGTTACACATGTCACGTTATTTAAATCACTTACCATAAACCAACCATCAAAAGTCTTGTGTAAACCAAAGTCATGTATATACAAGTCTAGTGTAACCAAATGTTAAGTATAAGCCAAGTGTCTTTAATAGTCAAAATGTCTTGTAATAAAACGTGTCTTTATAATCAAAAGATATATTTTATAAACCATTGCTTTTATTGTTAAACATATATTCAGATTGTTGGCAAACATATTCAAGCCTTTGTTGACAGTCAGATAGACCCTTATAAAGATAAAAGTCTATCCATTTCATCGGATTCTTTCATTCCCTAAAGTCGCTTCCAAACAAAACCCGGGAAGTGGGAACGGGATTGTCAATCCTATGGTACCATTACATACTACCGATCGGCGTGATCAATGTTAATGAATGTATTAAGTCAATCTCCAACTCACCAAAATGTCATGAACAATGTAGCAAAAATGTCTTTGAAAACCAATGTACTAGTATGCTCAGTCAACATACATAGCAAGTAAATGTCTTTGAAAACCAATGTACTAGTATGCTCAGTCAACTTACATAGCAAGTAAATGTCTTTGAAAACCAATGTACTAGTATGCTCAGTCAACATACATAACAAGTAAATGTCTTTGAAAACCAATGTACTAGTATGCTCAGTCAACATACATAGCAAGAAATGTCTTTGAAAACCAATGTACTAGTATGCTCAGTCAACATACATAGCAAGTAAATGTCTTTGTAAATCAATGTGCTCATATGGCAAGTCAATATATGCCGCAAATGCAATGGAAATCATGTACTATATGTACTATGTAATCAAAGCATGTAAAAGTCATGAAAAATCGAAAGTAGTCTTAGGCACAATATGTTTCACCCCAAACATTTGAAAAAGTAATAGAGGGGACTATGTAATCACATGTTTTGCAATAAAGTCCTTGTTCAAGAAAATAAACCAAGATCAAGAGTCCGTGAAATCAAGCGTGTCCTATAAATGGATAATTATAAAAATATCGGAACTTGAAATCGGAGGATTTGGATAGAATGAGACCTTATAAACCAAATGAGTACTGGAACTCATATGAAATGGTTTAATAAAGTTAACATTCTGAGTTGGAAAGGTTTTTAAGTGCTTTTGACTCGTTATGACCCGTTAAGGTAGTTTAAGCCACTTTAACGCGTCATTTGCATAACTACGATTCAGATGGTTAGATATGTGTTATGATAAGTCCTAATTGCCAAAATATACTTAATATTGTTGTTACATCAGATTACATGTCAAATTTTAAGTTACATATGCTTTAGATTGATTTATTCTCAAAAAGGGCATTCTGGTCATTTTTAAGGAATATTACAATTAATTATCATAACACTATCCAAATGACATGACCATAAGGTATATCCTCAGAGGGTTATTCCCTATAATATTTATGGTTATAAATATGTATTTGGTCGGATCTAAAGATCAACCAAACGGGTCAAATTAGAAAGTCAAAGCGGTGGTCAAAACCGCTAGACTTTTGACTCTAAACAAGCACTATAACAAAAGTGACGAATTTGACACGTTTTGACATGTCTAAATAAGTTTATTAAGGTGTTTTGGCATCGAAGCAACCTGTTTTGATACCCGAAAATAGATCCGTCGCAAAATGCGCAAAAATCGCATTTTGACCGAAACTTTGACTTATCAAAATGACTAGAAAAGGTGGAAATCAGTAGGCATGATCATTATGGATCATAACCATCTTGATTTTCATCATAATGCAAGGTTCAATTTGGACTTTGTCTTGATCAGTTCATGATTAAAACTAAAAGTCAAACAGAAAGTCAAACTGCTTGATTTTTAGTCCATCTAAGCTATAATAATTGAACAAGGCAAGGAAGGAACACTTACAAACACAAAGGATTGATCAAGAACCACAGGGAAAGCTCCAAGATGGTTGCAAATTCGGATTTATGGCTGACTAGAGTATGAAGGAGGTTGAAAAGTTCAAAAATTGGACATGATCATGGTATTTATAATGATCCAAAGGCCACCAAATCATGACAAGTGTTAGGCCAATGCTCTAGGATGTTAACAAGTGTTAATGATGTGTTAGATACAGATTAAGAGTGGCAAAATGCAAGATGGATGTCATAATTTGCGTATTGGTGGCAAAGGAATGAGCTGGGAAGCTGCCAGCTAATTTTTCTGTCAAAACAGGGGCGTCGCGCTACGCGACGGGTAACCCTTCTGAGCTACGCGCTACACCTAGCCCCCATATTCAATTCTGAAGTTTAAAAAATGGCAGAACAGGGCCCTGCACGTGTTTTGTCGTGTTTTGGCATTTTTAACACCCGTTAACCCAATATTTAAGTTCCATAAGGACGTTAAAGTATAGGGAACTTGAAATATGTCCAAAAACTTTTAGAGGTCAGTTCGTTTGGTCGTACGGTTGCGGTTTTCGGTTAATTACGACGAAAAGCGTAACGAACGCGCAAATGGCCGTAATGCGTAACGAATGATTTTTTTGCATTCCAATCACTAAAATATAATATTTTAATGATTACAAAATTTTTGGATGTCCGTACATGTTCCGAATAGCGATATACGCAAAAAGACATAGTTTCGCAAAATTTGCAGAATAGTCCCTGAAGTTACAAAAGCATGTTCTTGCCATACCAAAGCCCTCGAAACTTCTAAGTTATGTTGAGGTTATTTAAGGTATGTTTAACTTATTCCCTTGTCCCGGAATGTACGTTGCGTTAAATTGATTAAATTTACGTAACGGTTTGCGATTTCACTTCCAAAAAATGTTTAAAAGATCGGATTTGAACAAGGATTAAGAATATACAATAGTAAATATTCAAAACCCATAAATGTAACACAAAATTTTATTAAATATAACATTGTCGGATAAAGTACAAAGATCAGAAAGCACAAATGTCACAATTGTTCTTTTAAAGCATCCTACAGTTCCTTTTCACTATTACAGTGTAATAGTCCAACATAGATCTCATTTGGTAGAGCCATAACAACAATACTGAATGTTTTTGCATATCAATCAAAATTTTGATAATCTTGCTCAAAATATTTTTCTTGTTTCTTTATCTCTTCTACTTTTGGATCTTCGGTACTAGGTACCATTGGAACATGTGACCCGAATATAACGGACTTCCAACATTCATTGTTTTTTTTGAGCTAGAACATGTGCCATTCTACGTTGCCATATATTGTATTCAGATATGACAAGCATAGGAAGCTTGTTGCTAAAACAAGTGTTATGTAGATCGTGATTGTTTCGAGACACCCTTTTGATCTTTTGAAAAATAGAGTGTGTCAAAAAAAAAATAGTGAGATTGATACTTTAACTCAGTAATTCATCTTAACGGAAAGATTGGTTATCAATTATGTGAGCTGATCCTTTGTATTATTTAATGGAGTCTAACTCTGATACTAATTGTTAGGATCTGAGCGTGTATTTGTGTGTGTTATTAATGAAACAGTGAAGTGAAGTTGTTAATGCAGTGGAATTAAACATAAACACATATATGGAAAGTTGTCATATTATTTCTAATATAATCAAAAGATTACAATTACAATTACGAATCACACTCCCCCTCAGCCCGATCATTGTAACTTTCTGTTCGTACAAAAGAAATGTTGAAAAGTGATAAATAGATCTTAACAGAGAAGATCGATTTATAGTAAGTACAAACATCTATTTGGTAATCATGGCTGACATCACCCTGATAGCGATATCTAACATTCCTAGCAGAAAAGTTTAACATCTGTGTTAAGACTCTCAATAACTCTTTTACAGACTCTTTTTGTAGTAATAACATTTGTTCTGGTAAACCTCTGTTCGTTAATACTAAACATCTGTTCGGGTCTAAACAAATGTTTAGTCTTCTCATTAGTGCTTTATTCTTCACCAGAGTTTTAATTCTCAACAGACCTTTATACTTCATTAACAAAGCTTTCATCTCTTCAACAGATGTTTGAGTCTTCAAACAGATCTTCTATTAGTGTTTAAGATTCAATATCTTTTGGAGGAGTTGATCTTCATAACTTGTTTTATTCTTGATCGGACTAGCATATTTTGGCTTTTACAATCATTTGTTCTTTTATGGGTTCAACAACCTCATTACCAGCTACTCACCAGAGCTAATCCAATGCCGTCGAGGATCGTGTTTGAAGTATCGTCAACATCACTGGTAACCACCGGTATAGCCTTCAATATTACCGTTAACCACCGTTGGTATCGTCATCTCCGACTATTGTAATCAACGCCACCATCATAGTGGTTCCCCAATCTCTGATCCTCGTTCTCCATTAATCACGTAACCAATCCCAGCAACTACTGTTGTCAACAGAGTTAGACGGTCGACCAGTCAGAGACCATGGTCGACCCTTATCTTCGGTCGTTTCTCCTTTTTCTACCGATCTCCATCTTTCTCTCTCTATACCACAACACAATCGTCGTCGTTTTCACCTACGAACCCATCACTATTCCCATTCCCGTCACCTGTGATACCACCACCATCATCACCAGTAACCTCCGCCTCTCATCATCACCATTCTCTCTCTCTCTCTTCACTCTGTCTATCTTTCTCCAACTCTCTCTATATGCTTTCTCTCTCGTCTGATCCTCTTTGGTTTCTCTTTCTCTCTCTGGATATTTCTATATTTAGAGTGTGTGTGTGTGTGAGAGAGAGAGAGAGAGAGAGGTTGTGACTTAGGGAAACGAGAAAGAGAGAGAGAGGTGCTTTGGTTAAATAAATTTATAAATTAAGAAGGCTGGAAAAAGACATCAATATCTTCACAGACATCAATATCTTCACAAGTTAACATACAAAACAAAGGATGTTAGTTTAAAATGTTGATTCCCGTAGCAAAATATACACTTAAAGGTTGATTTTGACGAATTTTAAAGTGAAAAGTATGTTGTGAAGTTTTGGAGATATATGTCCTACGAACCCATTACTATTCCCATTCCCGTCACCTGTGATACCACCACCATCATCACCAGTAACCTCCGCCTCTCATCATCGCCATTCTCTCTCTCTCTCTTCACTCCGTCTATCTTTCTCCAACTCTTTCTATATGTTTTCTCTCTCGTCTGATCTCTCTCTGGTTTCTCTTTCTCTCTCTAGATATTTCTATATTTAGAGTGTGTGTGAGAGAGAGAGAGGTTGAGACTTAGGGAAACGAGAGCGAGAGAGAGAGGTGCTTTGGTTAAATAAATTTATAAATTAAGAAGGCTGGAAAAAAGACATCAATATCTTCACTGGTTAACATACAAAACAAACGATGTTAGTTTAAAATGTTGATTCCGTAGCAAAATATACAGTTAAAGGTTGATTTTGACGAATTTTAAAGTGAAAAGTATGTTGTGAAGTTTTGGAGAAATATGTCTATTTGTGCAATTTTGTTTTAAAGAATTGTAATAAAAATTTGATTTTACCGAATCAAACATCTTTTAACAAATTAACTCAATCACCTTATGTTCCTTTACATATTAAACTACCTAATACAGTTTAACCGAAATCATCAATAGTTATAATTGATGTGTAAGTGGAACTTTGAGCGATAACATTATGATGGGAATGATTTTAAGCATGAAAGATGCAGTTGAATATGTGCCCATGAGAGTCTGTGTTATCATCCTCTTTTTCTTTATTATAATTTCCTATCTCATGTTGCATGAATAGTTGTTTTAGAAGTTTCGTAATAATGTTTTAGAATGATTACATAGTTTTTATATATTTCATAAATAATACATTACTAATAAATATATGATTTTTAATTCAATAAAATAAGTATAATTTATGGTTCTAGTTTAAACTCAAATGCAAGAATCGATTATATAAATAATTATTCAAAATTTAAAACCGATTGCCGCCTATTTACGAACTAAAAATGCAATGTAAGACAAATGTTTAAATTAGTATTATGTGACACATATGTAAGTTTGATACTTCATTTGTCTATAGCTATGTTACTAACTTTAAATTTGCGTTTTTAAATTTGCTTTTTATAAAACTATAACTGTATCTATAATTATATGTCTGTGTATAATTTTCCTTTGTAAATTATCATATTTTTTAGTTATGTATTCTTTTAGTATATTAATAGATTAATAAAAAAAATTCTAACTCGGAATAACTTATTTGCCATTCAAATTCATGATAAGACATATATTAAAAAACAAAAGAATTCAAGTAAAATGAAAGACAAATAAAAAACCATATAAAAGTTGAAAAATAACAAATCAATGGCTACTTTTAAGTTCTAAACAATCTATGATGACTACTTTTAAGTCTAAACAATCAATCATGGCTACTTTTTACTTTCTAAAAAGTCAACTGTACAAATATATTGGATTCTTTTTTATAAACCAAAAATTCAGGTTTAATGTATAAAAGCATGTATATAATTGATAGTCTTGTGTTATGAAACCTCACATTGGGTATAAAATCAGTCACAAGTATTTAACTATTTATTTGATGATTTCGAACTTAAAACTCAGAATTTATTGTGTAAACCGAACTGGTTGTTTACCTTTATTATTTGATTTCTTTTTTATTTTTTAAATACGAACTTATACATGTGTATGTTGTTCATGCATCATATTTGTTATTTTTAAGTGTCTTTATACAAAAGAATAATAAAAAATGATTTAAATCGTTAAACTGCATTGTTTTGGTCGGCTCAAACAACTCGACTAGTTTGGTTTATCATTTTGAAAACCATATTTATGCATGGTTAGGCCTAGAATTTTTAGCAAAAATGAAGCGGACCATTAAGCAACGTCTTTAAATGACTCAAAAAGCTATAATTTATAGTAAAATGTTGAAGTTAAATTAGATTAAAGGCAAATATGAAATGATGATGCATATTGGATACAGTAGGAGTCTTCTGGACCATTTTCATTGGATCCATCGTAGAATAAGAGACTTTCTGTGTTTCCTATGTATGTATGTATATGCTTCAATTCCCACTTTCCCAGCTTATACCCACTCTTGTATGTACATATACATACATACATCTAAATTAAAAGGATAAGAATAATTAAAAATGTTCTTATATATAATTATATCTGAATATGATGAAACTTTTATACTATACTTTTTATAGTTATATAATTACGTAAGATTTGTTCATTTACAATTAAATCATGCAACATAGTATTACAAGAAGTTGTAATAATTAATCCTTTTTTTGGTCATCAGGATTATTTATGTTCATAAGTTTGATAAAAATGCCACAAAAATAAAAGTGATGTGACAAAAATAGAAATATAATACATGATCAACAAGTTTTTTTTGTTTTGTTAATGTTCCCAGTAAGAAAAAAGTGTTAACATATAAATATTCTTTTGAACGACAACCTAATTTAGTTTTAAATACTCTTATGCTTGTATCTTGAAGATTTAAACTTTTCACCTCTTAGATAAAAGAAAGGTACCTTAGAAAGAAAGCATTAACTATTTTAATTATTTAAAAAACAATTAACTTTATTCAATATTTTCAAATTTATAACTCCTTAAGTGTGGTAAAACCTACTTGTATTTATCACCATGAAATCAACTCTTGAGAAATTCATATAGTCCATTGATATTCTTGTTAAGCATTATCATGAGTATGATTTCATTGTTATTATAAGAGTGACATTGTTATCTGCTTCTTGGTATAATTTTGTTTTTTTAAAAGGCATAAGCCATATATGGTGATTAAATGAAAATGGTAAAACCAAAAAGAAATCGTCTATCTCCCCATGTTCTTTTTTTTTAATTGTACCATTTATATTATGAATGCATCTTATGTATTAAGGCTTCTCTAACACTGCGTCTGTAGCACCGCCGGTCCTCTTCATTGCCGTCGTGGCTGATGAGAGAGATGAAGCTCCCGCACATCACCAAAGACACACCTACAGATAAGTGAGATTGGGATTGTGAGAGGAGGGGGGGGGGGGGGTAATGGCTGCATCATCCATTGTAGAGCATCCGATGAAAGGGCTGGCAAGCAGAAGCTGATGTGGTCGGACACGGAGGATGGACACCTCTCCGCGTTGTGAATTGTCTAACAATGTGCGAATATGTCTATAGTTTATATCTATTTAGACAAAATGTTATTTATACCATTTAAAAAAATCTAAAATATATTTAAATTCACACGAATTATAGACATTATATAAAATACCAAGAGAAATGATTAAAACGGTTTTTCTATATGGTTCTTAACTTGACATTAATTTTAAAATGAACTAAGTAAAAACATAATATTTTAACGGGATGCATAATATAAAAAATCAAGAGATTAAAAAAAAGGTCTCAAAATGATCTAAAGCAGAAAATTCTCTTAATTCATATAAAAAAATGTCAAGACAATTCCCTCTTAAAACAAAACGATTAATTAACTACCTCTATATTAGCATATTAATCAAACTAAACTCACATAATTATTAAAACCTAATCAAGGTTCGTGTGCCGGTGGTGGCAATAACTTTAACCTCTTGACTTGATCACCGGTGCCAAATAAATCCCCGACCACAATATCAGGGACATAAACAGTTTCATTCAAAGCAAGCATTGCATCCAAGTAAACCATAAAATCAGCTGGACCTCCAACTACCGGAAAACACGAAGAAGCCTTTCGCTTTCCGGTAGTTGGAACCCCCTTCGCCTTTCTGGGAGCCGGTGGACAAGCCTCCATTACCGGAATTCTGTGTTCCACAGATCTCGGAGTCATCGGAATATCCTCGCCATTACCTTCTTCAGCTGAAGGTGGGACTTGGATCTTCAAAGCACCCGAAACTTGTGATGATGATTTGCATGGGTGGTCTCGGATATCTGAAAGCTTCTGGGTGCTATCGAAGCCGGAGTGAGGAAAGGAGACGATTAACGGATCAAGATTTGAGGTACCCATCATGTATATTATATTAATGAGGGATGAAGAAACAAAAGAGATCGAAGTGAAGAACTCTGAAAACAAGAGAATTTAAGGTGATGCAAAAAGAAGGGTTAGGTTACATGAAGTTGGCGAGGGAGTCATTTAAAGAACATAATCATGTATGTCTCACATATATTTGGCATAATATATAAAGGAAATACAAGTGCAAAAATTATTTAATTTATATTTGTAGTTACCATTAAAATGGATATGTACTTAAAGGGTGTCGTATAATAGCATATCCACTAATAATGTGAAGAGTTAATTACTGTTTTCGTTCTTGTGGTTTGTCAAAAATCACTATTTCAGTCAATTAGTTTAAAAATTGTGATTTCAGTCCTAATGGTTTCACTTTCGTAACCATTTCAGTCCACCCCGTAACCATTTTAGTCCCGTACTTACAAAATAAATGAATTGAAGTGGTTACGAAAGTGAAACCACAGGTACTGAAACAGTTACGAAAGTGAAACTACAGGGACTGAAATCGCAAATTTTAAACTAATGGACTGAAATGGTGATTTTTGACAAACCACAGGGACGAAAATAGTAATTAACTCTAATGTGAAATATGAAAAGAGATCTAAAATACGGGTTAATGAAAACTAAATATGAAAAGAGATCTAAAATATAGGATTATGGTAAAATGAAAACTTATATAAGTTGTGAGAATTTAAAAACTCGGCCTTACGAAGAGTTTTTTCAAAATTTCTTTTTACCAAAAATCCTAAAAAAATTAATTTAAAAAAATCGTTTTTTTTTTAATTTACATTAGCCGTAAATGCTGTAAAAAGGTGATGTCATACTTATGTCATCAGTTTTTTACAACTGCTGCAAGTAGAGGTGTACAAAAAAACCCGTTTTACAACCGAAACTGGAAAAAAAAATCGAAACTAGTTTTTTTGTAACCGGTTTTACAACGAACCGAACCAGTGGTTATAGACCGGTTCGTGTTATTCACCTTTGAAACCGGGTTTAAAACCGAAACCGGTTATGAAAAACCGGGAAAAAAACCTGTTTTTTTTTTTGATAAACCAGTTAAAAACAGGTTGGGGCGGTTAGTGATTTTAGTAAAAAAAAAACCCGGTTAGTAACCGGAACCGGTGATACAAAAACAGGTTTTTTGTTTTGATGAGAAAAACCGGTTCGGTTATTAACCGGAACCGGTTTTTGAAAAAAAACCGATTTGTACACCTCTAGCTGCAAGGAGCCGAAAACACCACTTCGAAATTTTTTAACACCCGGCTTTGGAAAGATCTTATGTTAAATCCTTAAAAATATATATATATATATATATATATATATATATATATATATATAACTCTATATTCTTACCATTCTTTAACTATTAATATAATTAGTACATATTTCATATATATAGAAGTATCAACTCATACAAACTACTCGTTTATCATTATACCTTCAAAGTTAATTATTATTATTATTATTATTTACTTAGTTTCTAAACCAAATGTATATATTAATAGTTTTATAGTGATGTTGGATACTATTTAAATTGTAAATTAATATAAGAATATTTTGTTTTATTTATGTTTCGATGCCAAAAGACATGTTGTGATGATAAGATAATCATTATCAATACTTAACAAGAATATCAATAGACATGTATGAATTTCTCAAGGAGTTAAATTTATGGTGGCAAATCAAATTAGGGTTTCACAATACTTAAGGAGTTATAAAGTAATTTGAAAATATTTGATAAAGTTATTTGTTTAAATAAAAAAACAGTTAATGTTTCTTTATGATATAATTATTTAATCTAAAGTAATTATATAAAATTTGATTTTATATGAATAAATTAATTATGTATAAAATATTGGATATGGAAATCTAATAAATTTTGTGTCTTCAATCTATGGTTGTCACTAAACTGGTTATTTTTAACTAAAAGGGCATAAGCATATCAGTGAACACACTCACTTTTTGGTATGTGTCTCACACTCACCAACACAAATATACTCTTTAGATTTTTTCTTGCAACACAAATATCCTCTATATTAAGTTATTAACCCACAACCTACCTACCACCACTATCAACCTTTGTAACACCACCTGCTTTCTTTCGTCATTTCTAACTCTTCAAACACTATATTAAGTTATTAACCCATACACTCTACTTGACATTGGGAAACACCTCTAAGCTCCAACAATCAATGTTATGCCCTCCAGTCTGGTTTATATGTTGAGGATTTGAGGAATTTAGGTTCTAATTAAAATTGCATGTGCCATAAAAAAGCATTACATGTTGCTTTAATGTCTTAAGCTTTTTTATAAACACAAAAGGTTATGGAATTCATGTTGTAAATTAAAAGTGTAAGTTTAAATGTGAAGGAACGTTGGTTGGCATGTAAAAATATATTGAGAGGCAAACACGTGAGAAACAAATAGAAAAAAAAACTTGTTAATTTGAAGAAAAGTATGTAGTTCACATATGCTAAAGATTCAAAGTACATTGTGAATATAAAAAAAAAGATCGTTGAATACACAATACACAAACAAATCACAATCATCAAAAAAAAAAAGTATACATCAAATGTGGTGTGTACTTATAGGTGTCCAAATTTTCATTTCATACTATAATTTGTTTGATTTAGTTATTAGGTTGTTTAAGATATTGTAGTTTCTGTTTTATTTATTTTTTAAAGCTCAACAAGAAAAAGAAAAAAAGAATTTCAACACTAACCCAAACCTATAATTTCGATGCATTGTTCTGATATGTTAGACACAAGCATTAGATAAATATACATAAAGCCACATTCCTACTTGACATCAAACCTATAAAGTTGCACATACACAATAAACTTGTCATGTTTGTCATATTGTGCCAAATGGTTAGATGCACCATTACACGCGAAAGAATAGTTATGGTGTTTGGGCCTCAATCGCTAAAATGGAAAATATTTTGGTCAACCAAAATGTCTCTTTCTCCAGCTTAATAAAAGGCGTCGTCGGTCGGGGTGATAAAACCGATTTTGGATTGACCCGTGGATCTCCCAGCAGCCGCTAAGAATGTTATTTCCAAATATTTTTAAGCAAGAGAGAAACAAAGGGGTGTTGGTAGAAAATTGTGTCAGTAGAGTTGGGCAAGATTTATTTTGGACGCGGAGATGGAAAAAATCCAGCTTGTCCACGAGGAAAAAAGAGAGCTTGACGGGTGCCAAAGTCTTCTTAGGCAAGCGACCTTGTCTTCTACACCAGACCGATGGTTTTGGAGTAAAAGCATTGATGGGCAGTTTTCTGTCGCATCTATGAAGAATGTTCTGGTCGAAATAAAACAGGATTCTCCGTCTTTTATCTTCGACTAGAACAACTGGATCCCGAAGAAAGTCAACATTTTGGTTTGGAAGGCGGAGATGAATCGGTTGCCAACTCGGTGGGCTTTGTCTAGGAGAAATGTCAATGTGGACTCGACTTTATGTAAATGATGCGGAGAGTATGAAGAAACAAGCGACCACCTTTTCACAGCATGTTATTTATCTACAATTGTTTGGCAGGCTATAAGTACTTGGTGTAGTGTGCCCCCAATATTTGCTTTTTCGGTTGGGATCTCCTGTGTTATCATAAAAGTTTGAAGACAGGCCGAGTTAAAAGAAAAATGGTTCAAGGCATCATCTTGATGGCGTGTTGGTGTATGTGGAAAGCTAGAAACGAGCTCGTGTTTTCAAACAAGGAAACAAACATCACGAAGATTATCGAAGATACAAAATCGCTTGGTTTCTTATGGATCAAGAATAGGTCCCCGTGTAAGGATTTGTCGTGAAGGAATTGGTGTAATTTTGTTTTGTAGTCTTGTTTTGTGCTTTGTTTGTTTTTTGTTGGGTCTAGCGTCTTGCTAGTCGCCTTTGTTGAATGAAATAACCGTTCCAAAAAAAATGCAATGTGGTCATTTAGTCGGAGTGCTCCCTTTGACCCCGCTAGGTATATGACTAGTGGGGCCATCACAAGGGGCCATTAACCCAACCTTTTTTAATGACAGCATACTAGAGTTGTAACGTTATCGTTTAAGATACTACAACATGATTATTGAAAACATTAACGTTTTTAAAGTAATATAATAAAACTTATATTATATAAAAACATACAAATATGGTAAAACTGTTTGAATTTTAGGAAAACAAAACACTAAACTATGTTATTGAATTTTATATTAAACTAAACTATGCTATTGAATTTTACATTAAAAATAGAGTTAATAATATCAATGGAAACTGTTTTTTATTTGATTATATAACTATATCTTATTTTGACACGTAAAATCCGTTAATAAAAATGGAATAAATAGTAAAAGAATGAATATATATAAAGGATAGTGGTAATTAGCAAACCTAATTATTATGTAAACAGCCGCCTATTAAAAAAAAAAGAATGTATGTAAACAACCAAAAACGATAGCAGATTGGTGGGGGCCACAATGTGGTTCGCATGGCTGCCGGCAATCCAAAATTCCATACATCACTCCTTCATTTGGTACATCAATTTCCAGTAATTTCAATTATTATTTTTGAGTTTTTTTATTTAGTGTTATTCATGAATATTATAGGGGAATTGGCTTGTAATAATTTCACCTAGAACTTATTGGTCATTAATAATCCACTTCAGAATATTCCCCTACCAGTCCCATCTTTCACTTATTTGTCTTACAATGGCCCCCTGTTAAAATAACGGAGTTAAGTTTTTTTCCAAATTATAAACAGATTATTTAGTGCTTTTGATCAGAACGATGATACGAGTCCATTGATGTAAAACTTACTTTGAAATGGTGCTCCAAGTGACTTGATTTTGGTTAATTGGAAATTTAAACACCCAAATTGAAGCGTCGTTTTCATCGTTTGGAGCACCGTTTCGAGGCACGTTTTACATCAAAGGACTCTATCGTCGTTCTAATCAAAAGCCCTAAAAATCTGTTTGTAATTTGGAAAAAAGCTTAACTCCGTAAGTTTTTTAACGGGGGACCATTGTATGAAAAATATGTGAAAAGTGGGACTGATGGGGGGAATATTCTGAGATGAGATTATTAATAGCCAATAAGATTTAGGTAAGATTGTTACAGGCCAATTTCTCTATATTATACTTGTTTAGTTTTCAATAATATACATATATGTTACATTAAAGAATATTAATGTGATATCCACATATATTGAATTCACCTTTAATTTTTAGTGGACGCAAATTTTATATTTATTGATAATATATCTTGCTAAGATTTACCAAAAGCACTAATTTAAAGGGAACACAAATGAAAACTAATTGAAGGGAATATCCAAAAACTTCTAGAAATGTATTAGTTTCTTTATCAAAGATGATAATAAAAAGTAACAACTTTAAGTAAATTTAGGTGTAATTTTTTTAATAAAAAGGTTTGGTAGAAATAGGAATAGTCATATAAAATGACGACACATGTCATAGTATTTTTTTAGCATAACAAATTGCAACAAAATAATGGAAAACATACACGAGTACATACATTAATTATTTCATGATGAAGGCGTGCATGGGACATGAAATTGTTGGCGTTGACATTTGTGTTCGGAGAGATTACCATTTTTGTTTACTCTTATGGCACTAATATAATAAATAATGTGATTTTCTTTCAAAAGAAATGTGATTAACTAAACTTCTAAAATCCTATCTACGTAATTCAGCTTAATGTAAAGGATAACTATCAAAGAAAATCACATAGTAACTTTTTTATTATATAGTATCTACGTAATTTAGCTTAACGTAAATGATAACTATCAACAAAAATCACAAAGTAACTTTTTAGCTCGAATCCTTTATCAAAATTGACAATCTTAGTTCTTACAAGGATCACTTCACAAAATTCTACGTGTGAGATACGATCATAGTGTGACATTCATGATACTACCAATTACACACTATCAAAATCAAGTGAGATTGTTAAACGTCATGCAAGACAATTAAATTATCTATAGTTATCTTTAGAATAATATTTATAATATAAAAAAATATTTTAAGCTAGATAACGCCTAAATACAAAAATGACGTTTTGATATATTCTTACAACTAGGTTAGTTATACGTGATACAAAAATCATGTTTTATTCTTATAGCTAGGTTAGTTGTCTGTGTATTACATAGGTTCGAACATTATATATATTTTTTTCCAAATTTTAAATGTTTTGAAATATTTTGAACATATCAACACTATAATTGACTTTCTGTTTTTAAAAATATCAATTTTGTGTTAAAAGTAATTAATTTTGATAGGTCAATTCTTAATTTTGAGATTTCGTGTATGATTACTATATTTACAAAACTCAATTTGAATTGTTTTTGTCAACATAGGATATGTGGTGTTATATTATTTAGAGGAGAATGGTAGACCACTCCATATATATGAATTAGTTATTTTATATATCCATTAACTATGTCTTCATAATAAATTCATAATAAAATTAAGTTTATTAGTTAATTTTTTTTCTATTTATATCTTGCCTTATACTCTTTTTATTATTCTAATTCTAATTTTAAGTTTATTTTATATACTTATTTATGACTTGCGTGCCGAACATGCTTGTTTATTTTATATACGAATATGTCTAAATAAAAACTGATTTTTTGTTCTTTAACGTAATGAACTGAACTGACCGTACCGATACCACATTAGTTCCGACCAAACAACATTAGTACCGGTATCGATACTTTCGGAACCGTTACTAATACTCTTTTTTATGGTTTCAATCGATGTATAACACGTGTTATTATTCTTTTAGGCATATCGCAACTTTATTTTTTAGGTTTTTCTTTTTTGTTTTTTATGGTTTACTCGAACCGTTTCCAAACGAATTCCGCTGCAACGTGTATCTATTTTAAAAAAATAATTCTTACAAGTTAAGAAATTATTTGATTTCCGATAAGTGTAAATGATGCCTTCCTTATTTGTTGAGTAAATTATTTTCAAAAATAATAAAATAATATCCAAAAATCAATACAATTCGTATAAATTAATATTGTTAATAATAAATGTAATTCTATAAATCTGAATTTTAAAAATTAGATTGATGTTATGTGTTAATGAATTAGAGACATCTTGTAAGTTCAGGATCCGACAGGTTTAGGCAGAAGTTTGGACGAGATAGAGGTAATTCGGTAGATAGTTATTAAAAGGAAATAGAAACGGAAGCTTTCCATTTATACTGAAAGAGTTTACATCATTACAAGCTGGAGAAACAAAATTTCCTCAGCATTTCCCCTCTGAGAACTCCAAAACTTATCAACTAATCAACATACAACACTATATATAGACACTGGTTTGGTGCGGACTAGCAATTCGTGCGGACTTGATTACCTCCGTACGAAGGTATTACATGCGTCTGAATGTGTTACATCCGTACAGATGTGATCTAATCCTTACCAACGTGTCATGTGTTCGTTTTACTCACTAAACTATACAATATTCAGTACACGCTCTATCTATCCTATTCGCACAGTGGCGAACATACATAATATGCACCAACAAATTCCTCATTGGCTGTCACTATCGATCTTGATATTGAAATATGAGAGCCGTGTTTGATATTTTGCAACTTCAATCAAGTATCTGATATCTTTAGATAATTCCCCCTTGATTGATGATTTTGGTTTGCATTATCTTCATTATAAACAAATTCCCCCTGAAATAAATCTTCAGGTTTGTTTGTACGGTTCTCGACCTCCTCTGATTTGCTTAACTGCAATCTTTACGAATAATCACCAACTTGAAACTAATTAATGCAGCTTCTCTGTTTCGACTTTAATCACATCCGCGCTCGGTTTTTTATTTAACATTTTGCTGAATCTTTTAATCTTCAAAAACCCAATCGGCAATTGATAGAATTTCGAATATGAACACCCGCGAAAATCTGAAATCTCATTTTCTATAATCACCTTTAAGCACACTCCCGAATGATTGATCAGTGTAAATGATATTCTCAATAATCAGCAAATCTTCATCGGATAACAAATTATCTAAAAATGCACTGTGATCTGAGAAACATTTTTCCACGATCAGGTTCACACTCTTCCTCTTCAGTCACGATAACAGATATATAGTCTTCTTCGTTAGTCTCGGCAACAACTTAATCAACAAACATCATCATTTCCCGGCGGTTAATGTGACAAATAATTCATCTGCTCAAAGATTATCCATTCTGATACTTTAGAGTATCACAAAAATGTGATATCTTTTAAGTATCGACAATACGAGTGCATCTCCTGATGCTAATCCTGCTAACCGACTTGTACGAAGACTCGGGACTCAAACCCTAAGACATCAATCTGGTCACGATATGAAGAATCTGAACTTTCTATGATCAGAACTAACGAATCCAGATCCTATGCATCCCCGGACAATCTAAAGTCGGAACCACCCGAATACGGTAGTTGCATGTCACGAATTTCAAAAATGCTAAAATTTCAATATATTCTATGAATTTTTTATTCCCCTCATTTTTGCAAATTCCGAGCTCTCTAAAAGTTATCACTGAATTTCCACCTCAAACTTGGCAAATCCAGTCCTCTCTATTCACAGAAAAACTCAAATATGACATTTTGCTCCTCAAAAGTCAGTTTTTCATCAATTGCGGATTTTTCTATTTGGCCCGTTAATAGTCACTACTCCAAATGGTAAACATTCTGCATAGGTTTCCGTGACTATCCCATTATCTTCACCACTTTATTATCGTATCATCAAGTCTGTTCTCTGAAGCTCCCGACGGTGTCCCCGAACAACCCAAATTTGTCGTTAAAATCTCAAAAATAAATATAATCACCAATTTTTTTCTGAACACTCTTCTCATCACCATGATTAAAAATTGTCTCTTTTTTTAGGCATTTAAGCACCTTCGCGCGGATGAAAGCTTCTTCGTGCGAAGATAGGTACCTTCGTGCGGGCGTAATACCTCCGTGCAAACGTAGTACCTCTGTTTGAATAGTGCTGATTCAATTTTTCGATCCAAAATATTTATTTCTTCGAATTTCATGATGATTCTTTCACAACCATGGTCAAAATTCAATTCTAAACAATCCTATGGTTTCAGTTTTAATTTTTGTCCTTGGATTGTCCGTTTATTTGATGATTTACGTCTAAAAACCCTCAAAAATCCATAATTCATGAGCGTAGGTGATTCCATCAACTGTTAGATCAATTGAATCGATACCGTAGCTCTGATACCAATTGTAAGTTCAGGATCGATTGAAAGTTTGGATGGGATAGAGCAAATTTGGTAGAAAGTTATTTAGAAAAAGTAGAAGCGGAAGCTTTTCATTCATACCAAAAGATTTTCCATCGTTTACAAGCTGGAGAAACATAATTTCTCTAGCATTTCCCCTCTGGGAACTCCAAAACTTATCAACCAATGAACACACAACACTATATATTGACATTGATTTGGTGCGGACTAGCACTTCGTATGGACTTGTTTACCTCCTTACGAAGGTGTTACATTTGTACGAAGGTGTTACATCCATACGGATGTGATCTCATCCTTACCAACGTGTTATGTTTTCGTTTTTCTCACTAAAATATACAATATTCTACACACGCTCTATCTATCCTATTTGCACAGTGGCAAACATATATAATATGCACCAACACATCTAAATAGCCAAAAATAAAATAAGGAAGCTGATGTGCAGTCAAGTGTACTTTTATTTTTATTTATTAATATCATGATAATCCAAGTGTTTTGTTTATTCTACCATCAATAATTGTGTTTTCTGTATTTTCACCAATAAGGATATGTTAGGCATTTACGTGTGCCGTAGACCATATGGAATAGAACCATAACACGTATGATCCTCCAGTGTCACATTTTGACTAAGGAAAGTGCTACTTAAATGGTGTTCGTGTGTTACCTTCTTAGAGGTTCTATATGCATATTGTTTTATACATTTTCATTATACCAATGAATGTGGTTAAGTGTGTAATGATTGATATGTTATAAAGATTGTAGAGACCTAGAAAGAGTCAGGGAATATGTTGTTTAAAATTTAGAAACCACATTAAAATCTTTGCTCATGTATGAAATATTTATAGTTAAAGTTTTTTTTGATGATTTTGTGAGTCTAATTAATATCAAAGGGTAATCAAAGAGAAACACAATTATGTATAGTGGTTCGTATGCGTGTCAATGTAACTCACCTTACATTCACTCCTTGGTACTTCACTATTATATCTCACGAAGCAAGGTAGTTATCACATTTACAATCGTCTTAAAAATTGGGTAATTATTACACTTTTAATGTGTCACTAACTGGGTAGTGATCACATCTTCAATATCTCACTAAGCAGGTAGTGATCACTCTTTCAGCATCACTAAACAAGTATTGATCACCCTTCTCTAATTGGATTTTGATCAACCTTCAACTTCTCACTAGTTGGATAATGATAACATTTTCAATATCTCACGAAGTGGGTAGTGATCACTCGTTAACATCTCACTGACTGAGTAGTGGTCACCCCTACATCCGTCACACTAATTGTTGGTAGTGATCATCATTACATTCTATTTAATCTTTGTATGAATTACGTTTCTCAGAAATATAAAGGTGTTGAGTATGAACTTTACAAATTAAATTGTAAACATTACTCTTAACTGCACATGAGTATTGACTAAATAAATCTATCAAACACTTGATCACCTCTTGCGCCTCCATGATTTCATTCTTAATGTGAAATTATGTTTTTATTTACCTTATGAGCACTTGTGGATAAATGATACTAACTTGGAGTTTACATGTTGCAAGAGGCTCAATCAAACCAAAATGTAGGAAATGACTTGCTTAAATTGCCAATAAAAGAAAAGAATAAAGTTGGTCCAGTACCCGTACAGTTGAGCTATGCATCAATCGTGGGCCATATGATTGTCTCTGAAAGTTAATGTGATATAATGTATCCAAGAGTTGAATTTTATCATAGCTTCATAACTTAAGAACTGAGAGATCATGAGTATTTGATATGGCTTTTTCATGGCCAAGGAAGAGAGTAACTAATGCTTAGTAAGGCAAACATATTCCCTCACACACATGGTTAGACTTTTGTCACACCACGATTACTAGGTAGATCCAAGTGGGCCCGGTAGGGAATATCGTGACGTAAGATTGATATCATCATAGTCAATGTACACAGAAAAACACAACGGAAGTCTTGGAATAAAATTACTATTACAAACCAAGTGTTCAACGTTCAAAAATAAATATACAGACGGTTCATAATAAAGATCCATAGGCGGATCATAAAATATACAAAAGTTGTTCAACAGACTTTAGGCACAACTAAGGACTTGCAAGATCCCCTATGTCGATACCGAGCAGCTTCCAGCCTATTTACGTGTTGTACCTGTAGCTTAGTCTTTTGAAAACACACCAATTTACACATGCAAATACAAATAACCGACACATTTTGAAAATCTTTTCAATATTGTTTTAAGTGCACATGGCACATTTTTATAAATAACTTGGGACAATTCAAAATGATCTTGTATACAGTTTTACAGGTCTGTCAATACATATGGGGTCCGGTGCAAAAACCGAATAACATGATTAATCGACACGCCAATTAAAAACTCACAAGGAGTATATAAAATAATTTAGCATTAGCATCTGACAGGTGTATGCCTACACCCGTGCTTAGGTCGTGGCCATTAGTAACTTAAATGAGCCGAGGATATCCAGGACACGGTCGAGTTAACCCCCAATGTTTAACTTATCAGACAATACAGATTAAAACGGGTTATGAGATTTAGTTAAATCACAATCCGACAACATGATCCCATACCCGACCAAGCGGTAATAATTTACCGTATCCCAAGCCCGTATAGGAAAAATAGGTTAAAAGTATTTACCTGAGCTAGTTCTTCAAAGATTTATTAACTCAGTCGTTAATCAATAGATAAGTAGAGGTAGCAATCTACTGGAAGGCTCTAGTCTGGAATGATGGTATTATTAACCAATTAGAATGCTAACGAGTCCTATTTAAGTCATAGACTCGGACCAGCTAGCTTTAATTATTATATACGGTACGATACGCTAGATTAAGCGATGACAGGAATAGAATGTAGTTTAAACCTGACAAGTACTAAGACTTGTATAAGATGGGTAAACATATAACATTCTGGATTTTGAGATAAAAATGATATGGTAAACCCGTTTCGGTTAAATTACGTAAACTAGTTACATAACCTTAAACATACGCATATACGCGGTACCGGGTAACCGGATGAGTCTTAGACAAGTTCCATATGCCATTATACATTAAACACATTATAATATCAGTAGGATATTAACATGTATGCCCGTTAAGGTTTAAAATCAAGTTAAGCCTAATAAGGGCGTTTTGGTAATTTTACGACTTATAAAAGGAGTTTGCAAGTAAACTGACGTCATGGTCATAAACATTTTGGAAAAAATAGTTAATTGATGATGTTATATCAGTAGGATATCAAATATATGTGTGGTTTATAGTTTAGGACCAAACTATGCACCATAAGGGCATTTTGGTCATTTCATACATAGTTTCGATAGCTTATTTGGGATTCTGAGTTTAGAATATGTATCCACTGTAAAAATATTTAAAATAAGCTTTATAATCAGTAGGTGACAAGTCTTGTGTCACACCCCGACCCGCAGCGGAAAAGGTGATCGGGGCATGATTGGGTTTTCATCAAAGCTCATGACATTTATTATAATGTTTCATATTTATTATTTCAATTTAAAAGAGATCATACAATCATATAACATGTTCTATTCATCCTTCTAAACTTAATTATTTTTCTTCTAAGGCAATTTCCTATGTTTTCCTTGCTTCATCCTGTTCACCTGTATCATATGTAAAAATGGTTTTTGGATCAACAAAAGTTGGCGAGTGAACATTGTTAGAAAACATTTATTATTTATTTCTTATTGTATTTAATACGGAAAAATTGTGCAATATTCCTATATGAACAAACGTAAATAAACATACAATAACAAACAATTAGCATACAATAACAACCCAATAGCATACATTAACAAACAACAACAAACAATAACATACAATAACAAACAATTAGCATACAATAACAACCCAATAGCATACCATAACAAACAACAACAAATAATAACATACAATAACATACAATAACATATGAACTTGCATGAATATATAACATGAATGAAACTGTATATGTTGGCAACGTCACGTTCACGCTCATAATGTAATGGGGAACTGACGGCCTATGATGAATGTCTATGCGATCAAGGCTCAATCAAACAGAGCCGATCGTATATTGGCAACGCCCGGTTCACGCTCATAATGTAATGGGGAACTGCTCAACGCTCATAATGTAATGGGGAGCGGCGGCCTATGAAATTGCATGTACTGAAAATAATAAATTAAATCTAAACAATAACCACACAAACAGTTGATACAAACTGAATACGCATTTGTTCATGATATGATGTATGCACAATGATTTAAATATAATAAATGGTAAGACACATGATACACCCCAAAAACGTGATTAAAACGGGGAATTTGTAGAGATTCACTCACAGTGGGTGCGTTCGGTTGATGATGTTGAATGCGCACGAGTTTAGAGGATTGATCGACGAGGAAAAACTAACCTACTTGATAACGAAAAAGTAGGTAAATAAATGGATTTTATTAACAATTTTAATAGGATTATTGGATATATTTTTGTGAGTTTTAGGCTATTTTCTAACTTTAGAAATGTTATTTTTAAGTATTTTTAATTGATTTTTAATTTAAATAAATAAATAAAAATAATAAAAAAATGTTGACTTTTGACCGTTGACCATAAGCGTTGACTGTTTGACCATAAGCGTTTGACTGTTTGACCGTTTTTATTGTGTGTAAGTATGCGCCGGGCAGGACTCGAACCCGAGACCTCCCGTACGCGTGCACGCAGCTCTACCAACTGAGCTACGTGTCTAACCCGAAATATTTCTGTTTTTAATTATATTTATATACTAATTAAGTTAATCCGAAAATCACTTATTTTAAAATAAAGATTTAATGTGTCGACTCGGTGCTCTCCACAGGACTCGAACCCGGGACCTGTGGTTTAGTTTGGCACACAGTCCACCGCTGGACTGTGTGTCTAACTTGGTAAATATTCTGATTTTTATTATACTTAACATCTTACTGAGTTAACCCGGTTCGGTTTCTAATAAAAAAACATTTTTATTACAGAGGTTAAGGTTGTGATAGGAATCGAACTCGCGTCGTATGCATATTGTTTGCACACAGTCCACCGCTGGACTGTGTGTCTAACCCGTTCATAATATCGATTTTAATTGTTCTTATAACATACCCAACTTCGTCTTCTTCGTTCAAAATACAGACATCGGTTAACTAACTGTTACTTGATTAATTCGGTTAATGAATAATATGAACAATTGAAAAGTATAGAACAGAAGAGGTTGGGGAAAGAAAGTACCGAACAGATCGTCTTCTTCAGAAATCCGGCAAAGATCGTCGGCTCTGTTTTGGTGACCTTCGGCTGTTAGAATCAATTAATAGTTTGGAGGGATTAAATGTGTAATTGAACTACTAAGTAACGATTATCAGTAGGTTTAAATGATCATACCGGTTAACAGCAAGTTTCTGGAATTTCAGAAATTTTCCGACGAAAACAGAAAATCCGGAAACTTCGTTTGGAATAGATTCTGGGTGAGGGATTGATATTAGAATTTGTCCAATAATGGAATGAAACAGAAAAGTCGAGGTAATTACCGTGTAGATGAAAGTCCTGGTTTTCCGGCGACTTGCAGAGAATTCCGGCGAGTGAAATTTCTTGCGATAGAGATTCTTCAGAGGTTTAAGGTGAGTGGGAGTGATGTCAGTATGAACTCTAAGATCTTATTTCTTGGGTAAGCAGACGGGATAGAATGAATTCGTTTTCCGGCGAAAATTTCCGGTTAATTTACAGAGAATTCCGGCGACTGCGGCGAAGTTTTCTGATCGAAAAGAAGAGTGTTGTTGGATAGATTTGTGAGCTTAACTGATGAACAAAGTATAATCCCGGATTTGAATTATATTTTCAGTTTCAACGGGAATTATGGTAATGAATGAAACTGATGGATTTTTCGGTTATAACCGATATTACTGTAAATGTAAACGTTATGACCAAAAGAAACGGCAAAGGTTGACGAAATTTTCGGGATTTCCGGCGAGAGCGGATTTGGGCGCGCTGTGTAACTGGGTTTGATTTCCAGATTGATTTTATGTATTAACTGTTTCAATATATTAACAAACAACACAAGTGGCGGAGCGGTTGGAGGGATGTGTGTTAAGGCTTTGCTGACCCGGTTGACCCGGCTGACCCGGGTTCGAATCCCGGCAGCCTTGTTTTATTTTTATTACACTATTTTTAATACATTTTCAAGTATAAATTTTATATTCTAATATACTTATTAATTATGTATCGTTTAAAATTAATTTGAGCATTAAATACGCAACGAAATTTTTAACTGGTTGTTCGGTTAATAAACGAAGCGGGTTTGGTAAATCCGGTTTTTGACGGATGTTACATCTTGATAGTTAAATATGGTTTTAAACCATACTATGCGCCGAAGTTGCGATAAAGTCGCTAAATGACGATTTAAACGATGATTAAAGAAAGACGATGCTATGATCAGGTTTGTATGATGAAAATATGTTATTTAATATAACATATCAGTAGGTAAAAAGGTTTTATATAAAATCCATGTTTAAAACTCATTTAGATGCCGTAAAGGCATTATCGTCATTAAAGATTTAACACAAGGACTTGTATGTAAACTCAGTTTATAATCTGACTTGATATCCCAAATGATCCAACCTCTGATATTACATCATCAGGTAATGAGTTTTGGTGAAGAAATTATGTTTAAACCATTTAGATGCCGAAAAGGGCAATTTGGTCACTTAAAAGCGTAGTTTACGATATTTAACCAAAACTCCGTTCATGACCAGAATATTGTTATCAAAATATTTTAAACAAGTTAATATATCAGAATATAATTCATTTACATGCTCATTTATATTTAAACCTCATTTTTAAACAAAAGGGCATAAAGAGTCAAAGTATAACATATTAACGGAAACTTGCATAAAACTCAGATTACTATTATGATCATGTAATATTACTTCAGAGGGTTATGCTACATAATAATATGATCATAACGGAACCGTAGATCAGTAGCAAACTAATCTAATTCGGGTCAAAATCGAAAGTCAAAGCATGAGTCAAACTTCACGACTTTCGGTAGCGAACCGACCTTAAACCTGCAATTGACAAGCCGAACATGTTTACACATGTTCTAAAAATTATTACCAAGTTATTAAAGTGATAAAAAATATTTTATAACACCTACATTATCATATATGAATTATTTTTAAGAACTGACCCGTTTGACTTTTTAATTTAATAATTTTGACCCGTTAATTAACCAAGCAAACTTGATTCTTAGGAGGTGCCCTCTTGAGGGATTATCACCTACCTTATTACGACCACGTAGCCATGTTCGTATTGAACAATGGCTGGACCATAATGGTCTTAGCCGAAAGTCAAAGCGTTATTACAATAATGCTTGACTTTAGGCTTAAAAGCCTATAAAACGAAAATGCATAGGTAGGAACACTTACAAGTGATCCTAGGAATATTTAGAACTTAATAGGATGATCCTATAGCTCAGGAACTTCCAAGAGAGTGAATAAAGGAGAAGAAAATGAAAGGTGCAAGGAAAGTGATGGAGGAACACCTCTATTTATACTTGAAGAGGGAATCCCAAGATGAAGCCAGGTGTTAGAGGACTTTCAAGATCATCCTAGATGTCATGGCAGATTTTAAAAACCATCAATGAGCTCAAGGTTTCGAGTTATGAGAGTGCATGGTGGTTTGAATGGTGAACAAGGCTGAGAATGGCAACTGTCAAGAACATTCTGCCCAGAGGGGCTTCTCGCGCCCCGCGATAGAATCAAGGTGGCCAGTCATGGCCCGAGACCCCCTTAAATTTCAGTAACCAAGTTTTAAACTTGGCAAGTTCAGTCCCTGTACCTTTAAACTCATTCTAACTTTTATTTTTAGCACTTTTGGCCCTTCAAGTTAGGTTTTACGTATTCTTGGAAGTATATCCGAACATTGTATAGCTCCGGGTTCGTTAAAAGATCACTCAGAGGTATAATTAACATGTTGATGCTTTTGACCCCTCAATTATACAATTGTCGTTCAGAGGTTATAAAATAACATAGTGACGAATTTAGTCCCTCTCGTCCAACATGTGGTAAACGAGGATCAGCGGGACACGTGTCGGGATTTTATTGGACATAAAAATTCGAGGTGTTACATGCTCACCCCCTTAAAAAAATCTTGACCTCGAGATTTTATTAAAAAAAATGGGGGTACTTTTGTCGCATAGTGGACTCGACCTCCTATGTATATCCGGGGCCTCGACGAGCATCCCATTTAACCTTTACAATAGGTATATATTTTCTTTGGAGCTTCTCAACCTGTCGATCCTCGATCGAAATCGGTTTCTCAACGAACCTCAGGTTTTCATCAATTTGTATGTCTTCATGAGACATTGTTAGCGACTCATCGCTAGACATTTCTTTAAGTTGCAGATGTCGAACACATTGTGAATTCCACTTAGCTCCTCAGGTAAATTCAATTTGTAAGCTACGGATCCGACAGATTATCTCGAATGGTCCGATATACCTTGGGCTCAACTTGCCCTTCTTACCAAAACGCATCACACCTTTCCAGGGTGATACTTTCAGTAATACCTTGTCCCCTACTTGGAACTTAAGAGGTTTGCGCCTCTTGTCAGCGTAGCTCTTTTGCCTATCTCGGGCAGCTTTTAGACGATCATGGATTTGTATTATCTTATCTATTGTTTCAAGGACTATTTCGGATCCTGACAGTTGGGCTTCCCCAACTTCAGCCCAACAAACGGGCGTTCGACACTTTCTCCCATTCAAGGCCTCGAAAGGAGCAGCCTTGATGCTTGTATGACAATTATTATTGTAGGAGAATTAAATTAGGGGTAGATGGTCATCCCAACTACCACCTTAGTCAATTACGCATGCATGAAGCATGTATTCCAAAGTCTGGATGGTACGCTCACTCTGTCCGTCAGTCTGTGGATGGTAAGTCGTACTGAAATTCAATCAAGTGCCTAATGATTGTTGAAAACTTTTCCAAAAATGAGAAGTGTATCTTGTATCTCTATCGGGTACAATAGATACCAGCAGTCCATGTAGGGACACAATCTCGTCCACGTACATCTTAGCCAATTTGACAGAACTAAACGTCTCTTTTATTAGCAAATAATGGGCTGACTTAGTCAGTCTATCCAAAATGACCCAAATCATGTCATTACCGCGTTTGGTCTTTGGTAACTTGGTAATCAAGTCCATAGTTATCATTTCTCATTTCTAAGTGGGAATTTCAAGCTGTTGTAGAAGTCCTGATGGCTATTGATGTTCAGCTTTAACTTGCGAACACGTCAGACACTTAGCTACATAGATGGCTATAGATTTCTTCATACCCATCCACCAAGAATTCTTCTTCAGATCTTGATACATCTTGTCACCACCTAGGTGAACTGAGTATTTCGAATTATGTGCTTCCTGGAGGATTTTAGATATCTAAGTCCTCCAAAGATTGGAACCCAGATTCTGTCATTGAATCTAAGGATTCCATCCTTTCCAGGTAATAACTGATCAACAGTTCCACCTAATCCCTCATTAGGAACATTAGCCTCTAATAGGGCTTGTTTTTGCTCTTGGCATTAATCCTAATCGGCTTAACCCTTTCTTTGCGACTAAGTGCGTCTGTAACTACATTTTACTTGCCCGGTTGGTAGTAGATTTCGCAATCATAATCATTTAATGTTCCATCCATCGGCGTTGTCTCATGTTCAAATCCTTCTTATTGAACAGATGTTGGAGACTTTTGTGATCAGTGTAAATAATTCACTTTGTTCCATATAGGTAGTGTCTCCATAATTTAAGTGCAAATACAACAGCACCCAGTTCCAAGTCGTGGGTTGTGTAGTTCCTTTCATGCCCCTTAAGTTTTCGTGATGTATAGGCAATCACTTTACCTTTTTGCATTAGCACACAACCTATGCCAGTGTGCAAAGCATCACAATATCATAATCATTTAATGTTCCATCCATCGGCGTTGTCTCATGTTCAAATCCTTCTTATTGAACAGATGTTGGAGACTTTTGTGATCAGTGTAAATAATTCACTTTGTTCCATATAGGTAGTGTCTCCATAATTTAAGTGCAAATACAACAGCACCCAGTTCCAAGTCGTGGGTTGTGTAGTTCCTTTCATGCCCCTTAAGTTTTCGTGATGTATAGGCAATCACTTTACCTTTTTGCATTAGCACACAACCTATGCCAGTGTGCAAAGCATCACAATAGACAACGAATTCCTCAATGCCTTCTGGCAGAGTTAGTACTCGAGCATTTCTCAACATTTGCTTAAGAATCTCGAAGGATTCTTGCTGCCTTGGATCCCAGTCAAACTTGACATTCTTGCGAGTCAAAGTAGTTAAAGGAGTGGCTATTCTTGAGAAGTTCTCAATGAATCTTCTATAATAACCAACCAGTCCTAAGAAGCTACGAATCTCAGAAGGGGTCTTTGGTGCTTCCCAGTTCATGATTGCTTCAATCTTTGTGGGATCAACTTGGATACCATGCTCACTAACTACATGTCCAAGGAACTAGACTTCGTGGAGCCAAAATTCACATTTGGAGAATTTAGCATAAAGCTTCTCCTTCTGTAATAGCTCTAGGATGCACCTTAGATGTTTCTCGTGATCAGAATGATAATGAGAATAGATAATTATGTCATCTATGAAGACAATGACAAACTTATCTAAATACGGCTTGCAGACTCTATTTATGAGATACATGAATGCTGCAGGTGCATTAGTAAGCCTGAAAGGCATCACTAAGAATTTATAATGGCCATATCTTGTCCTGAAGGCCGTCTTCGAAACATCTTCACTTCTGACCTTTAGTTGATGATAGCCTGACCTTAGGTCTATTTTTGAAAAGTAGCTTGCCCCTTGAAGTTGATCAAACAAGTCGTCGATCCTGGTCAGTGGATAATGATTCTTGATCGTTATCTTGTTAAGCTCACGGTAGTCAATGCCCATGCACATTGAACCGTCTTTCTCTTTGACTAAAAGGATAGGAGCTCCCCAAGGTGAAGAGCTAGGCTGTATGAAGCCTTTCTCTAGTAGCTCATCAAGTTAGGTTCTTAATTGTTGGTGCTAGGTAATAAGGAGCTCTTGCAACCTGTGCAGCTCTAGGTAGGATGTCAATCCTAAACTCTACTTGCCTATCAGGGGGTAAACCGGGTAAATCCTCAGGGAATACATCTGGGTACTCAGAGATTATAGTTATATCTTCAATCTTCATCTTTGGCTCATCGACGGTCACTTGTGCCATGTAAATGATATAACCTCTCTTCAGACATCTGGATGCCTTAAGCAAAGATGCTTTCTCAGGCAATTCATAGTGTATGTCTCCATGTATGGTGAGTATATCACCGGATGGGGATTTAATCTCGATGAGTTCCTTATCACAGGCAATGCGGGCTTGGTTATGAGATAACCAATCTATGCCTAAAACTACATCGAACCCCGCCAATTTCATTGGTAGAAGAGAGATAGGGTTGAATCATTCTTAGCGGATATAAAGCATCCATCAAGAATGGAAGAAGCGGTTTCTATGGTTCCACCAATGAGTTCTACTTCATAAGTTATGTCTAGAGTTCTTATGGCAAGTTTAATAATTTACTAAACTTATGGTCTACAAAAGACTTCTCAGCACCTGAATCGAAAAGAACTCTAGCAAAGATTTCGTTGATGAGGAAAGTACTTGTGATGACATTGTTGTCATTGACAGCCTCTCTTGCATTCATTTGAAAGGCCCTGGAATTCCCCTTTTTTGCCCCACCAGACTTCGCAGTACCAACTTTGGTAGCATTGGGGCAGTTGGTCTTAATGTGGCCTTTCTCGCCACAACCATAACAAGAGGCGTCCTTTAGATCTTGTCCAAGGTCTTATGCCTGACTTTCTTGCAGATACCGCAAGATTTTGCTTGTGGGTCGAATCGGCATTGTCCTCCGTGCCATTTATTACAGGTCTTGCACAACGGTCTCTCATCAGACCTGTTCTGGTTCTTATTGAAACCAAACTTCCCCTTTTTCTTAAACCCGTGGGAGTTATCATCCTCCTTTTTTATTTTCCCGTCAGTCTCAGACTTGACTGACTTATGTCTCACTAGATCCTGAGTGAGAGTCAGAGCTAGGTCCACAACAGACCTATAGGTACTCGGCTTTGAAGCCCTAACCATACCCTTTATCTCTGGTGCTAGGTGTAACATCCGTCAAAAACCGGATTTACCAAACCCGCTCCGTTTATTAACCGAACAATCAGTTAAAAATTTCGTTGCGTATTTAATGCTCAAATTAATTTTAATCGATACATAATTAATAAGTATATTGGAATATAAAAGTTATATTTGAAAAAGTATTAAAAATAGTGGTTTAAAAATAAAACAAGGCTGCCGGGTTTCGAACCCGGGTCAACCTGGTCAACAACGATTTAACACTCATTCATCAAACCACTCCGCCACTTGTGTTCTTTAGTAACATATCAAAACAATTAATTCAAATATCAAACTCGAATTCAAAACTGACGCGCCCAATCGCAGTCGTCGGAAATCCCGACGATTTCGCTGAGATTGGACGGTTTCTTCTGATTTAACCGAAGCATTAACCATAACATCGGTTATAACCGATGTCCAGCCCGTGACATCAGTCATAACCGCTGGAGAAATATTTGACCGACGAATCAAGACGGTAAACGGACCCAATTCATCGATGTTCTTCCCTATAAATACACCCACAAGCCTCTGTCAACCTTTTCGCTCACAATCGCACCTTTTCTCGACGTAATTTCACTCGCCGGAAACTTTCTGCAACTCGCCGGAAAACCGAACCCCTTCACCTGTGTGCCTTACTCTAAAAACAGAACACCTAGAGCTCATACCGAAGCCACCCACACTCACCTCAAGCTTCTTGAAGACCCTCTGCCGCAAGACACACGTCGCCGGAATAACCTGCTATCATCGGAATTTCGCCGGCGAAACAGAGGATCTCTGTTCGATATATCTTACACCTAATCTCTCTCGTTTTTATTAATCTCACATGTAGCTAATCACAACTTACTAAAGAAACTGATTATTTTTGTCAAAACAGTCGGACATCGATTCTGGTTAAGTTTAACGAAGAAGATGAAGTCTTCGGTTATAAATATATTTAATTTAAAACAAGTTATATCTCGGGTTAGACACACAGTCCAGCGGTGGACTGTGTGCAAATAAACACGCATACGTCCCGAGTTCGATTCTTGTCACACGCACACTCGCCATAATGAAAATGTTCCTTTTTAAAACTGAACCGAATTCACTCGCAAATAGATTTTAAGTTTAATGAAAACCGGAATAATAACCAAGATAGACACACAGTCCAGTGGTGGACTGTGTGCGCGTTTAAATCATACGTCGCGGGTTCGAGTCCAGGCTACCGCACCGGTTCTGGCAATTATCAAACTTTTTATATAAGGACAGAAATGAATTTATCTAGTTTGTATATAAGTATAATAAAAACCAGATTATTTACCAAGTTAGACACACAGTCCAGCGGTGGACTGTGTGTCAAACTAAACCACAGGTCCCTGGTTCGAGACCTGTGGCGAGCACCGAGTCATGCAATTAAATCGTTTTTAAATAAATGATTTTCGGATTAATCTAATTAGTATATAAATATAATTAAAAACATAAATATTTCGGGTTCAGTTGGTAGAGCTGCATGCACGCGTACGGGAGGTCACCGGTTCGAGTCTCACCCAGCGCATGTCATATACACGACCGAACCGGTCAACAAGTCAACAAGTCAACGGTCAAACAAGTCAATGGTCAACAGTCAAAAATCAACATTTTTTTATTACTTTTATTTATTTATTTAAATTAAAAATACTTAAAAATAACATTTTTAAAGTTAGAAAATAGCCTTAAACTCACAAAAATATATCCAATAATCCTACTAAAATTGATTAATAAAATCCGCTTATTTATCGAACCATTATGTTATTATCTAGGTTAGTTTCACTCGTGGTTAAATCAAACTTCGTGCGCATTCAACATCATCAACCGAACGCACCCAATGTGAGTGAATCTTACAACTCCCCTTTTTAATTACACGTTTTGTGGTGTGTCATGTGTCACTAAAATTAACTCGTTTATTTAAACTTGTGCCATACCATATTGTGATCTAAACTTAGAATGTATATATTGTTTGTAGTTATGTATTTCATATTGTCAAGTTGTATGCAAATCATTCATTAGGCCCATCAGTTCGTAGAACAACGCGTGCCTCAAAACTCATTCATTAGGCCCATCAGTTCCTCGTGGGAGACGAGTTGAGCAACGCGTGCCTCAAAACAATCTATTATTGTATGTGTGGGCATTATTTAATATTAAGTGATTTGTGAATAAGTTTACATCTATATTTACTCATATGTGGTTGTGTACTTTATTTTATAATCAATTCAATAAACTTGTTCAATTGTTTTTCATAGGATTCACTCGCCAACTTTTTGTTGATCCAAAAACCATTTTTACACATGATACAGGTGAACAGGATGAAGCAAGGAAAATATAGGAAATGCCTTAGAAGAAAATAATGAAGTCTAGAATGATGTGTAGGACATGATGTAATTATGGTTGTATGTTTCCCTTTAAATTGTAATAATAAATATGAAACGTTATAATAAATGTCGTGAGCTTTGATGATAACCCAATCATGCCCCGATCACCTTTTCCGCTGCGGGTCGGGGTGTGACAGATTGGTATCAGAGCCATGACTATAGGGATATAGGATAGGTTATTAGACCCTTAGAGCCTATACTATAGTTGACTAGATTTTAATTGTTTATGTGGTTACATGCAAACTTATGATATTTATTTGTTTCATATTTGTTTATACTTACAGTCAAACATACATACTTACATACACATTCATCATACATATTTCAATGTTCACATATTCAAATCATCTTCATACTTTCGTTATTCAAAGATTTTGTCGCATTTTTCATTTTTCAAATCTCATCAAAGTGAGTTCTGCGACGGGCATGTAGTAACTGTAAGGGTACAAGTACCGGTAGTCGGAACGTCCTGTCTAGGTTGGCATTCGTATAAATCCAATATAACGGACCAATTTGCCTACCTGGGACTAACAATGAGAGTACGAAGGACCTATTAGGCCAAAGCATGCCACACCAAACGTCGTTCGAACTAACCCCACTTTGAGGTGTCACCGTGTCCACACCTGGACACATTCCGAATATCATACGTTACATATTTCTCGATTTTCTCTGGGTTTTAGTGTACGTAACCAGGCTAACACATGCGAACCATATGAAAAACCCGGTATTCATGGGGCCCACATGATTACGAAGGTGAAGTACGGCGGCATGCAATGCCCAATTACGAGCAAAGCCCAAGACATCCTATGGATGTAGTAGATTTATTATTTTATATTTATTTTATAAATGTTCATTCCTAAATACGACCCATGATCCCAAAAACATCCAACTCATACTCTTGATATGTATTCCTTGTAGATGTCTTCTAGCCTCGCTCGTAGGAAGATGAGAGCAGGAAAAGCCCGCGAGCGCATGGCTGCCCAAATCGCTCAACAAATGGTTGCCGTAATACCCAACATTGTAGTTCAAATCCAACAAGCCCTTACCGCTAATCCTGTTAACCAAGAAGATCAAAATGTTATCAACCCTCCCCCAAATACCACTAAATGCACCTACAAGCATTTCAAATCCTGCGACCCTCCAAAATACGAAGGGACTGTAGGTGTCACCGCTCTCCTCCATTGGTTTGAAGAAATGGAGAACACTTTTCTAAATTGCGATTGCCCCGATGATCGCAAAGTGCGATATGCTACTGGTCGTTTATTTGGAATAGCACTTACTTGGTGGAATACAGAGAAGGCCAAACGAGGTGTTGAAGATGCTATGACTTTGACTTGGGAAGAGTTGAAGGAAATCATGACAAGACGGTTTTGCCCAAGGAGCGAAATCAAGAAATTAGAAGATGAGTTCTATTCGTTGAAGCAAAAGGAAGGCGACCACACCACATACAACAAAAGATTCCCCGAGTTAAATCAAATGGTTCCTAACTTGTTCTCTCCTCTCTACCGTTTGATCGAGCACTACATTCGAGGTCTTCCGTCAAAAATTCAAGACTCTGTAATAAGTACCACACCTGCAACTTTGGAAGCCGCAATGGAGTTAGCTACAGAGCTCACCGAGAACCGCATACGGAACAAAGACTTCAAGGAGGAGAAGAAGAAGGATAAAGCATCAACTGAAACCTCAAACTCCACCCAAACCGAATCCCCTTCTCAACCCATTTCTAAGAGAAGGCGAGACGGGCAACTTTTCGCTGTCACCCAACGTAATCAACCAATTTCACAAGCCATACCCATCCAAGCTATCCCAATCACGCAAATAGCACCCAACTCAACTTACCCAAATAAGAAACCATACCTTGGACCTCACCCTCGATGTAACACCTGTTTTTATCACCATCCATCTACCTTACCTTGTCGACTATGTGCGAATTGTGGACGCTATGGTCATTTGAACAAGGTTTGCCGCACCTCTCAAAACCAAATCTCCCCCCCTACTCAAAACATGATCCAAACCTATCAACAACCCCAATACCCCATGTTCCCATATGTTCGAACTTGTTTCAATTGTGGCGACCCTACCCACTTTAGAAACACGTGCCCCCGATTGGTTAACATCATAAACGCCCAAGCTCAAGCAAACCCAATTAACCAAGCAAATCAAGGAAACCTAATCACTAGGCCACCAGCAAGAGGAAGAGTTTTCAACATTAACGCCAATCCTGTTGAAGATAATGACGGCCCAAACGAAACCACCCAACTAGTCCCCTTCACCGAAAATCAAGATTCAACTCCAACCGCTTAGTTTTTATGTTTTTCTTTATGTTATCTCAAGCTTTGGTTGATTGTCTTTGTTTATGTTTTAGAGTCACATAGAACCAATCATAACTTACGGATAAAGCCAATGAAAATTTGACAAGAATATGGTGGATACGCCGCTGGTACTTCCTATATATAAGTATTCTTGTCAAAGGATCAGAGGCATTATCTAGCGGTTATGAGAAGTTCCATGTAGAATTTAGTATTGTCTTGATTGAAGTTTGTTTTGTACTCACTGATTTAGCATTTATAGCATCTCATCATTTAAAGAAATTGGATTGTGTTCCATTTCTACATAGACTAACCTCTCCATCATAACAAACGAGAGAGGTATTGTCATCATTCAAACATGTATACTATCAGAATTAAGACTCAAGTTTTGGTTGTTGTGTTTATTTATGTATTAGAGTCACATAGAACTAATCATAACTTGCGGATAAAGCCAATGAAAATTTGACAAGAATATGGTGGATACGCCGCTGGTACTTCCTATATATAAGTATTCTTGTCAAAAGATCAAAGGCATTATCAGGCGGTTATGAGAAGTTCCATGTAGGATTTAGTATTGTCTTGTTGAAAATTTGTGTTACATTCATTGATTTAACATTCATATCACATCATCATCTAAAGAAATTGGATTGTGTTCCATTTCTACATAGACTAACCTCTCCATCACAACAAACGAGAGAGGTACTGTCATCATTCAAACATGTATACTATCAGAATTAAGACTCAAGCTTTGGTTGTTGTGTTTGTTTATGTTTTAGAGTCACATAGGACTAATCATAACTTACTGATAAAACCAATGAAAATTTGACGAGAATATGGTGGATACGCCGCTGGTACTTCCTATATATAAGTATTCTTGTCAAAGGATCAGAGGCATTATCAGGCGGTTATGAGAAGTTCCATGTAGGATTTAGTATTGTCTTGATTGAAATATGTGTTATACTCACTGATTTAGCATTCATATCATCTCATCATTTAAAGAAATTGGATTATGTCACCATTCAAACATGTATACTATCAGAATTGGGACTCAGATATTGGTTGTTGTGTTTATTTATGTTCTAGAGTAACATTTATAGAACCAATCATAACTTACTGATAAAACCAATGAAAATTTGACAAGAATATGGTGGATACGCTGCTAGTACTTCCTATATATAAGTATTCTTGCCAAAGGATCAGAGGCATTATCAGGCGGTTATGAGAAGTTCCATGTAGGTTTTAGTATTAGAAGTTTTGCTTTAGGATATAACCATATCTTCCCAAACATATCAAAACTCTTACGCATGATATCATACTTAGTGAATCAACTCTGCTTATCAATATTTTTACCGTAGGCAACAAAAAGCGATTCCTGTAGCAGGGTACTCAACCCTTACAAGGAACGTTACCGCCTCAAACAAAAATTTAAACTCTTACCCCTTTCTAAGTATGTAACTGTCAAACTAAACACCATCATTTTTAGACAAATATGTCACTACTTAAATTTCGGGACGAAATTTCTAAAAAGTAGGGGATACTGTAACATCCGTTAAAAACCGGATTTACCAAACCCGCTCCGTTTATTAACCGAACAATCAATTAAAAATTTCGTTGCGTGTTTAATGCTCAAATTAACTTTAATCGATACATAATTAATAAGTATATTGGAATATAAAAGTTATATTTGAAAAAGTATTAAAAATAGTGGTTTAAAAATAAAACAAGGCTGCCGGGTTTCGAACCCGGGTCAACCTGGTCAACAACGATTTAACACTCATCCATCAAACCACTCCGCCACTTGTGTTCTTTAGTAACATATCAAAACAATTAATTCAAATATCAAACTCGAATTCAAAACTGACGCGCCCAATCGCAGTCGTCGGAAATCCCGACGATTTCTCCTAGATTGGACGGTTTCTTCTGATTTAACCGAAGCATTAACCTTAACATCGGTTATAACCGATGTCCAGCCCGCGACATCTGTCATAACCGCTGGAGAAATATTTGACCGACGAATCAAGACGGTAAACGGACCCAATTCATCGATGTTCTTCCCTATAAATACACCCACAAGCCTCTGTCAACCTTTTCGCTCACAATCGCACCTTTTCTCGACGTAATTTCACTCGCCGGAAACTTTCTGCAACTCGCCGGAAAACCGAACCCCTTCACCTCTGTGCCTTACTCTAAAAACAGAACACCTAGAGCTCATACCGAAGCCACCCACACTCACCTCAAGCTTCTTGAAGACCCTCTGCCGCAAGACACACGTCGCCGGAATAACCTGCTATCATCGGAATTTCGCCGGCGAAACAGAGGATCTCTGTTCGGTATATCTTACACCTAATCTCTCTCGTTTTATTAATCTCACATGTAGCTAATCACAACTTACTAAAGAAACTGATTATTTTTGTCAAAACAGTCGGACATCGATTCTGGTTAAGTTTAACGAAGAAGATGAAGTCTTCGGTTATAAATATATTTAATTTAAAACAAGTTATATCTCGGGTTAGACACACAGTCCAGCGGTGGACTGTGTGCAAATAAACACCCATACGTCCCGAGTTCGATTCTTGTCACACGCACACTCGCCTTAATGAAAATGTTCCTTTTTAAAACTGAACCGGATTCACTCGCAAATAGATTTTAAGTTTAATGAAAACCGGAATAATAACCAAGATAGACACACAGTCCAGTGGTGGACTGTGTGCGCGTTTAAATCATACGTTGCGGGTTCGAGTCCAGGCTACCGCACCGGTTCTGGCAATTATCAAACTTTTTATATAAGGACAGAAATGAATTTATCTAGTTTGTATATAAGTATAATAAAAACCAGATTATTTACTAAGTTAGACACACAGTCCAGCGGTGGACTGTGTGTCAAACTAAACCACAGGTCCCCGGTTCGAGACCTGTGGCGAGCACCGAGTCATGCAATTAAATCGTTTTTAAATAAATGATTTTCGGATTAATCTAATTAGTATATAAATATAATTAAAAACAGAAATATTTCGGGTTAGACACGTAGCTCAGTTGGTAGAGCTGTGTGCACGCGTACGGGAGGTCACCGGTTCGAGTCTCACCCAGCGCATGTCATATACACGACCGAACCGGTCAACAAGTCAACAAGTCAACGGTCAAACAAGTCAATGGTCAACAGTCAAAAATCAACATTTTTTTATTACTTTTATTTATTTATTTAAATTAAAAAGACTTAAAAATAACATTTTTAAAGTTAGAAAATAGCCTTAAACTCACAAAAATATATCCAATAATCCTTTTAAAATTGATTAATAAAATCCGCTTATTTACCGAACCATTATGTTATTATCTAGGTTAGTTTCACTCGTGGTTAAATCAAACTTCGTGCGCATTCAACATCATCAACCGAATGCACCCAATGTGAGTGAATCTTACAACTCCCCTTTTTAATTACACGTTTTGGGGTGTGTCATGTGTCACTAAAATTAACTCGTTTGTTTAAACTTGTGCCATACCATATTGTGATCTAAACTTAGCATGTATATATTGTTTGTAGTTATGTATTTCATATTGTCAAGTTGTATGCAAATCATTCATTAGGCCCATCAGTTCGTAGAACAACGCGTGCCTCAAAGCTCATTCATTAGGCCCATCAGTTCCTCGTGGGAGACGAGTTGAGCCACGCGTGCCTCAAAACAATCTATTATTGTATGTGTGTGCATTATTTAATATTAAGTGATTTGTGAATAAGTTTACATCTATATTTACTCATATGTGGTTGTGCACTTTATTTTATAATCAATTCCATAAACTTGTTCAAATGTTTTTCATAGGATTCACTCACCAACTTTTTGTTGATCCAAAAACCATTTTTACACATGATACAGGTGAACAGGATGAAGTAAGGAAAACATAGGAAATGCCTTAGAAGAAAATAATGAAGTCTAGAATGATGTGTAGGACATGATGTAATTATGATTGTATGTTTCCCTTTAAATTGTAATAATAAATATGAAACGTTATAATAAATATCGTGAGCTTTGATTCTAACCCAATCATGCCCCGGTCACCTTTCCTCTGCGGGTCGGGGTGTGACACTAGGCCACCAATAAAACGCGCAATGCTTTTAGGTTTAGGGGTGATCAAGTATGGCACTAGCCTTGACAAAGAATTGTAGTCGGTGACATTTTTCCGACAATCTAAATTCATCATAGTATGAGTCAAGAAATCTGACTCAATCTTTTCCACCTTGTTAGGTGGGCAGTAGGTATCTTTAACCAGGTTCACAAACTTGGACCAACTCAGATTGTACAAATGTACTTTGCCAGCTGATTGTACCATGGCCTTCCACCAGATTAGGGCATCACCCTTGAATGATTGTGAAACAAACTTCACAACATCTTTATTAGCACAACCGCCGATTTCAACGATAGTTTCCATCTCATCTATCCATCTGAGGGCTTCTTTTGCCCCTTTCTCCCCATTGAAATCACGGGCTTGTAGGGCACAAAATACTTGTAGGAGAAACCGTCCTTAGAAGAATGTGTCTTATTATGATGTTCTTGCCTCTCACTCCTCACATTCGAGGAGTGTACAGAGCTTTCCTTACGAAATGAAGGAGGAGGCTTGGAGAAAGGTTTGGAGATGGGTTTGGATCGAGAATCACTCGACTCTCTTTACTTTTCAAACAAAAGCATTTATAGCTTTGCCAACTTCCGTGGCGATTATAGCTTGCAAATCATTTCTAGTAATGTTGATATTAGCATTCGCATTATCATCATTGCGTCTGCTATTGGCTTCATCAGAATTAGCCATTTTTTCTGCTTGGTACTAAAACCAATTTATAATAATTAGTCACTCGCATTTGATCACTCATTGCGTAATTGTCATGGTAATATTAAACCATATAAGCTTTAGCATGGATATGTAAATCCTTTGCCTTTTAAGGCTAGTGGGCACAACGCCACAATTGTCAGGCTTAAATATTTTATATGAATGCTATATGTAATTGGCCTAGGTCTTCAAATGACCATCAAGGGAAACTGAATTTGGACACAGTCCTTCAGTTGTTTGGACAGTGGATTATAAAGTCACAACTGTCATTGTCATTAAGACATTATATACATGAAGCCCAAGGGCTCGTCACGAAGGACGTTGAAATAGTATGGTACAAGGCCTATCCCGGGGGATATCAAAATGTGGCACAAAGGCCTGTCACCAAGGACTTGTAGATATGGCACAAAAGGCCTTGTCACTAAAGGACATTTAGATTTAGCACAAATGGCTTCTCGCAAAAGGACATTATACATCTAAGCTGTGATCTCAGTTGATCAATAGGCTTTTAAGGCTTGAACATAGTTCATTACCTTTGGACAGGGAGTCGTAGACTACAACTATTGTTGTCTCAAATGGACAATACAATATGGCCCGTAGGCAATACATCACTAATGGATGTTTTAATAATCATAGCCTGTAGGCTATACATCACTAATGGATGTTTTAATAATAATAGTTCGTAGGCTATACATCACTAATGGATGTTTTGATCATCGCATTGATGATACTGGTCATGATCTAATCTTGATCATATAGACTTATAAGGCTTGGACGTAGTCCAAATACCTTGGCGGCTAGTGTGATTCCTCAAGTCACACTGCCAGGGGTGTTAACATTACTTGAATGTTAACATGGAATAATTATCTTAATGGTTAAACGATATAGCCATGGTCGCATTGACCATAGAGGGTTGGAGGCTTGAATATAGTCCACCACATCTGGATAGAAGGGATAATCTTCCTTAACTATCATGGTAGAAGGTTATTCATCTTAACTACCATTTATGTTTGCCAAAATAATGTGAACTTGTCACTTGGCTGGTGTAAACCATTAAGAAGATCTTTTAGTATTTTTTTAGCGGATTGATAAAGATTCAATTAATATCGAACGATCGCTTTGAACAAAGGATGGAGCGAAGACTTAAATAAAAACTCCAAAATTTTCCATTATATTGATAGGAAATTACAATAATGCTAACATGACTTTTAAAACTAAATAAACTGGTTGTCCACGCAGGGACTAAAAGAAATAAATAAATAAAATAAAAGGACTTTAATCATCCTTCTTCCCTCTGACCATCCTGGAGAATTTCTTGAAGAATTTGTTGGCTTTCTTCTCTGTTTTCTCAGTCTGACGTTGTATTTCCTTCATCCGCTCTATGGCCTCATTCATGACCTCGAGTTGTGGCGGTGGTTGAGGTTACGGTGGTGGCGCAAACGGATACTGGTACCCATAATTGGGATATCCAGTAGTTGGATAGGGCGTAGCTGAATAAGGAGGTAAAGGGGAAGGGTAAAGTGCATTAAACATAGATGCTTGCACATAAGGGTCATATGATGGCGCGGGAAAATTAAAATCAACAGGCATGGCTGTTGGGTTTAAAGGGTTATATCCAGACGTATCTGGATAAGCAGGAATTGGGTTATCATAACCCGATGGTGGCGGTTAAACCACAGGTGGTGGTGTCGGATCAATCGCAGGTGTAGGGTTTGAGGGTCCACCCATTTGGGGATCCTCATGACTAGTAGGGTAAGTTTAGGGCAAAGGTGGCAGTGATCCCGACTTTTGTCCCGCACGCACTAACATGCGTGCACCATGCTTCCATTGTGGTTGTGGTTTAGGTGGTGCTTGTGGTTGTTCCACCGGTTCCATATGAGTATCCTCAGAAGGAGGTGGCGGAGGAGTGTGGTAGAAAGGGGTATTATCAAACTCGTATTTGTCCCACCATTGTTTAAATTCGTCGGGACCTTGGTATGGTAATCCAATGTAAGAGTTAGAACCACTAGCTAATTCAATGGGATGGCCGAGCGATCCCGTTGGCGGCATCTCCGGGTCATGGCGATAGAGAATCCCCCGAGTCCAAATATGGATTAGAACTATGCAAATGAGACGGTATTTTCCTTGATGGTCCTCCCCTCATAGGACCTTTGCCTTTTTCTCCACGTCCTCGAATTCTGGGCGGCATGTTTCGTGCTTAAAAAACAAGTTAAAACAAAACCAAACAATAATAATCACTTAATAATGAAATGAGTAATCCTAGGTTAAAGCCTAGACTCAGAAATCTAAGGAATCTGTCACTGTGTCATTTGAGATCAAACACAAAAGACTAGTGTTGAATTCCCTCAAACGTTGGCTCTGATACCAACATGTCACGCCCCAATTTCCACGTAGATCCCGGTGGGGAATATCGTGATGTAAGATTGATATCATCATAGTCAATGTACATAGAATAACACAGCGGAAGTCTTGGAATATAACTCCTATTACAAACGGAGTGTTCAAAGTTCAAAAATAAATATACATACGGTTCATAATAAAGATCCACAGGCGGATCATAAAATACACAAAAGGTGTTCAACAAACTTTACGCACAACTAAGGACTTGCAAGATCCCCTATGTCGATACCGAGCAGCTTCCAGCCTATTTACCTGTAGCTTAGTCTTTTGAAAATACGTCAGTTTACACTGGTAAATACAAATAACCGGCACATTTTGAAAATCTTTTCAAAATTGTTTTATGTGCACATGGAACATTTTTATAAATAACTTGAGACAATTCAAAATGATCTTGTGTACAGTTTTACAGGTCTGTCAATACATATGGGGTCCGGTGCAAAAACCGAATAACATGATTAATTGACACGCCACTTAAAAACTCAAAAGGAGTATATAAAATAATTTAGCATTAGCATCTGGCAGGTGTATGCCTACACCTCGTGCTTAGGTCGTGGCCATTAGTAACTTAAATGAGCCGAGGATATCAAGGACACGGTCGAGTTAAACCCCCAATGTTTAAGTTATCAGACAATACAAAATAAAACGGGTTATGAGATTTAGTTAAATCACAATCTGACAACATGATCCCATACCCGAACAAGCAGTAATAATTTACCGTATCCTAAGCCCGTATACGGAAAATAGGTTAAAAGTATTTACCTGAGCTAGTTCTTCAAAGATTTATTAACTCAGCCGTTAATCAATAGATAAGTAAAGGTAGCAATCTACTGGAAGACTCTAGTCTGGACTGATGGTATTATTAACCAATTAATGCTAACGGGTCCTATTTAAGTCATAGACTCAGACCGGCTAGCTTTAACTATTATATACGGTACGATACGCTAGATTAAGCGATGAGCGGAATAGAATGTAGTTTAAACCCGACAAGTACTAAGACTTGTATAAGATGGGTAAACATATAACAATATAAATTTTTAAATAAAAATGATAAGGTTAAACCCGTTTCGGTTTAATTACATAAGCATAACCATACGCATATAAGTGATACCGGGTAACCGGATGAGTCATAGACAAGTTCTATATGCCATTATACATGGTTAAATATGGTTTTAAACCATACTATTCGCCGAAATAGCGATAAAGTCGCTAAATGACGATTTAAATGATGATTAAAGAAAGCTGATGCTATGATCAGGTTTGTATGATGAAAATATGTTATTTAATATAACATATCAGTAGGTAAAAAGGTTTTATTCAAAATCCACGATTAAAACTCATCTAGATGCCGTAAAGGCATTATCGTTATTAAGGACTTAATACAAGGACTTGTATGTAAACTCAGTTTGTAATCTGACTAGATATCCCAAATGATCCTACCTATGATATTACATTAGTAGGTAATGAGTTTTGGTGAAGAAATTATGTTTAAACCATTTAGATGCCGAAAAGGGCAATTTGGTCATTTAAAAGCGTAGTTTACGACATTTTACCAAAACTCAGTTCATGATCAGAATATTTTCATCAAAATATTTTAAAAAAGTTAACATATCAGTATATAATTCATTTGCATGCTCTTTTATATTTAAAACCTCATTTTTAAACATAAGGGCATAATAGTCAAAGTATAGCATATTAACTGAAACTTGCATAAAACTCATATTACTATTATGATCATGTTATATAACCTCAGAGGGTTATGCTACATAATAATATGATCATAATGGAACCTTAGATCAGTAGCTGTCACACCCCGACCCGCAGCGGAATAAGAGTCGGGGCATAATTGGGTTATCACCAAAGCTCATGACATTTACTAATATGTTTTATATTTATTAAAGTCAAAGTTACATTCCAAATAATCCAAACATGTCCATACAATACAAAGAAATAACCAAACAAAATAGTTCCAAGCTCTAAATCATTTATTCTTCTAGTCCAATCCTATGTGTTTCTGGCTGCTGCTGGTTCACCTGTATCATGTGTAAAAATGGGGGTTTTTGGGTCAACATAAGTTGGCGAGTGAACCTTGTTAGATAAACATTTATTATTGATTTACTTGTTAGTTTATCAATGAAAAATTGTGCATAATCATAGATGAGCAAATGTAAATAATCAAGCAGTGGCAAATAGCAATCACAACTTATAACATACAATAACATATGATAGCATACATTAACATACCAACAACATACGATAAATAACATAAATGAAACTGTGCGATCAAGGCTCAATCAAGCGGAGCCGATCGTATTGCATGTATTGAAAATGAAAATGTCTGTGCGATCAAGGCTCAATCAAACGGAGCCGATCGTATGTGGCCACGCCAGGTTCACGCTCATAATGAAATGGGGAACATGCTCAACGCTCATAATGTAATGGGGAGCGGCGGCCTATGAAATTGCATGTACTGAAAATAATAAATTGCATCCAACAATAACCACACAACAACAAACTGAATACACATGTTCATGATATGATGTATGCACAATGGTTTAAATATAATATATATAACAAGACACATGATACACCCCAAAACGTGATTAAACGGGGAATTTGTAACGATTCACTCACATTGGGTGCGTTTGAATGGAGATGATGAGATACGCACGAGTTGGATGAGCGGAACAACGAGTAATACTAACCTAAATAATAACGGAAAAATATATTAAATGAGTGGATTTTATTAAGGATTTTAATGAAATTTTTAGATATATTTTTGTGAGTTTAAGCCTACTTTCGATCTTTAAAAATGTTATTTTTAAGTATTTTTAATTGATTTTTAAATTAAATTAAATAAATAAAAATATAAAAAAAATTGTTTATTTTGCGTTGACCGTTGACCGTTGACTTGTTGACCGGTTCGGTCAGTGGAATTGTTTGCGCCAGGTGAGGCTCGAACCCGAGACCTCCCGTACGCGTGCACGCAGCTCTACCAACTGAGCTACGTGTCTAACCCGAAATAATCTTGTTTTTAATTATATTTATATACTAATTCGGTTTAATCAAAATTCTTTTAATTTCAAAAACATTTTAATCCAACAAACCGGTGCCAGTAACGGGTTTCGAACTCGTGACGTGCGACATAGCGTTGCACACAGTCCACCGCTGGACTGTGTGTCTAACCTGCTTATTATCTCGGTTTTTATTATACTTAACAACTAACAGAGTTAACCCGGTTTAGTTTTAAACAAAAAGGCATCTTATTACATAAGGAGTGCGTGTATCAGGGATCGAACTCGGGACATGCGTGTGTATTTTGCACACAGTCCGCCGCTGGACTGTGTGTCTAACCCGTTCATTTTACTGGTTTTAAATAATCTTATAACTTAACTAACTTCGTCTTCTTCATTCAAATTACAGTCAACTGATTCACTAATCCGTTTCTTGTTTTTACGATTAACAAACATTCTTAAGGCTAAAATGAAATGGCAGAGACGGTAATTAGAGATGAACATACCGATGAACGGTTTATTTCAGAATTCCGGCAATGTGTCGGTCCCTGTTTTTATGTTCTTCAACTGAACAAGACAATTAACCGTTTTTATTAGCTAATCGTGAAATTGAAGTGATCAGCAAATGTTAACAGAGGGTTTGAATGCCCTTACCGATTCTCAGATGAATATAGAAATTTTCTGGATTTTTCCGGCGAACTGAAATTAGCTGAATACAGTGCCTGAATTCGATTTCAATTGAAAGGTTTAAGTTAGAAATAGCCTAACAATTGTTGAACTACAATGTTATTGAAAGATTTACCGTTTGAGGATGAATACGGTTTTCCGGCGAGTCTTGCAGAAAATTCCGGCGAGTTGATTTAAGCGTTCTGACGAACTGGAAGTGTGACGAAAGTGAAATGGAATGTTGGTATGATGTTTCTGAGTCGCGAGAGAGGTCTAGGATTGAAGTAATCTGGACTTGATTCTTTTCGGTTATAAAAACCGATAATAATGAACATTTGATGTTCAATCACTTCCGAATTGATTATAATCATCGGTTCATCGGTTATAAACGTGAATGTGCGAGTAATCAAACGATTTGACGATTGAATTGCCGATTTGCGTTTCTCAGTTGGCGCAACCGGTTTAACCGAGTTTGTGTATAAATCTTATTTGTTTCCTAGAGATAACAGAAAACAACAAGTGGCGGAGTGGTGATGTGAGTGTGTGCTAAGACTTTGGATTCAATTCTGGCTGACCCGGGTTCGAGTCCCGGCAGCAACATTTCCTTTTTATTTATTTTGTTTTAACTTTTTATCAAATATAATTTTTATAGTTTAGTTTATTTATTAATTATGTATCATTTTAAATCAAAATAATCATAAATATACAACGTGACATTTATAACTTGATATTCGATTACAAAACGGAGCGGGTTTGGAAACCCGTTTTTTGACAAATGTTACAGTATCCCCTACTTTTAGGAATTTCGTCCCGAAATTTAAGTAGTTGAAGTAGTAGGAAAAAGATGCGAGTATTTTTCACGCATTGAGTCTTCACGTTCCCAAGTAAACTCAGGTCCCCGTTTCGACTCCCAGCGTACCCTAACAATTGGAATGCGACTTCGTCGTAGAGGTTTCTCTCTGAAGTCCATGATCTCTACTGGTCTTTCAATAAAATGCATAGATTCATCAATCTGAATATCTTCCAGAGGAATGTGGAGGTTTTCATCAGCGAGGCACTTCTTCAAGTTCGACACGTGGAATGTGGGATGAATCCTGTTGAGTTCTTCTGGTAGATCAAGCTTGTATGCTACAGGACCTACTCTTTCGAGTATCTTGAAAGGTCCTACGTAACGTGGTGCTAGCTTCCCCTTTTGACCAAAACGAACTACTCCCTTCCACGGTGATACTTTTAGAAGTACATGATCACCAATGTTAAACTCTAAAGGCTTCCGTCGTTTATCTACACAACTCTTTTGACGACTTTGAGCCGCTAGAAGATTGTTTCGAATTTGATGGATCTTGTCTGTGGTTTCTTGGATCAATTCTGGACCAGTAATTTGAGCTTCCCCAATTTCGTGCCAACATACTGGAGATCGGCACTTACGACCATATAAGGCTTCAAAAGGTGCCATGCCGATGCTTGAATGATAGCTGTTGTTGTACGAAAATTCAACTAATGGTAGGTGGACGTCCCAATTTCCCTTGAAGTCTACGACACATGCTCGAAGCATATCTTCAAGAGTTTGAATGGTGCGCTCAGATTGTCCATCAGTTTGGGGATGATAGGCGGTACTGAGATCTAATCGCGTACCCATAGCGGATTGTACAGCTCGCCATGTTCGTGAAGTGAAACGACCATCACGATCAGAAATAATGCTTAACGGTACCCCATGTCGGCTTACGATTTCGTTGATATAAATACGGGCAAGCTTTTCGTTCTTGAAATCTTCGCGGATAGGAATAAAGTGAGCTGATTTTGTAAGTCGGTCAATTATTACCCATATAGTGTCATACCCACCAGAAGTGCGAGGTAACCCGGTAATGAAGTCCATAGTTATATTTTCCCACTTCCATACAGGTATTTCAGGTTGGACCAGAAGTCCTGAGGGTCTTTGGTGTTCAGCTTTCACCTTGGAACATGTAAGGCACTTAGAAACAAAAACAGCAATATCCTTCTTCATTCCAGGCCACCAATAGGTATATCGTAGGTCTTGATACATCATATCGGCTCCTGGGTGTATAGAATATCGCGTTTTGTGAGCTTCATTCATAACAATTTCACGAAGATTGTTGTGGTTAGGAATCCAGATACGATCTAGGTAGTACAGAATACCGTCAGATTTAGTTTCAATTTTTAGCTCAGCTCCACAAGACATCTCCTTTCGTACATCATCTTCCGTTATTGAAACGTGTTGGGCTTCTCGAATTTGATCTTTAATGTCGGTTATAATTTGCGAACATAGAAGACGAATGGAGTTCGCATAACCCTTTCGACTAAGCGCATCAGCCACCACATTTGCTTTACCAGGGTGGTACCGAATTTCGTAGTCGTAATCATTTAGAAGTTCGACCCATCTTCGTTGCCTCATGTTTAACTCTTTTTTATTGAAGATATGTTGAAGACTCTTGTGGTCTGTGTATATTTCACACTTAGTACCATAGAGATAATGTCTCCATATCTTAAGAGCGAACACAACGGCTCCAAGTTCTAGGTCATGAGTGGTGTAGTTCTTCTCATGCGTCTTGAGTTGTCTCGAAGCATAAGCTATAACTTTTCCTCTTTGCATTAGAACGCAGCATAATCCTTGCCCTGACGCGTCGCAATAGACCACGAAATCATCACAACCTTCAGGAAGAGTAAGGATTGGTGCATCACAAAGTTTTTGTTTAAGAGTTTGGAAGGCTTCTTCCTGCTTGGGTCCCCATATGAAAGGTTTTCCCTTGTGAGTTAAAGCCGTGAGTGGTACAGCGATGCGAGAGAAATTTGAAATGAATCGACGATAATAACCAGCCAAACCAAGAAAAGATCTTACTTCAGTTGGTGTACGTGGAGCTTGCCATTCTTGTACTGCTTTGATCTTTGAGGGGTCGACATGTATTCCCTTATCATTGACTACATGTCCGAGGAATTGCACCTCTTTTAACCAGAATTCACATTTGGAGAATTTGGCGTAAAGCTTTTCCTTCTCTAGAAGTGCAAGGATGAGTCGAAGATGACGCTCATGATCCGATTTAGATTTTGAATAAATAAGAATATCGTCGATGAAGACTATAACAAATCGATCAAGATAAGGTTTGCAGACTCTGTTCATTAGGTCCATGAAGACAGCTGGTGCATTGGTTAAACCAAATGGCATAACCATGAATTCATAATGGCCATAACAAGTTCGGAAAGCAGTCTTTGGGACGTCTTCTTCATGCTCTCTAAGTTGATGATAGCCAGACCGAAGGTCGATTTTTGAAAGGCAGTTGGCACCTTGAAGTTGGTCAAGAAGATCATCAATGCGAGGTAAAGGGTAGCGATTCTTGATTGTTAATTTGTTGAACTCTCTGTAGTCGATGCACATACGAAACGATCCATCTTTCTTCTTTACAAAAAGGACAGGTGCACCCCAAGGGGATGAGCTAGGACGTATGAATCCCTTGTCAGTCAACTCTCGTAATTGACTGGCTAGCTCTTGCATTTCAGAGGGGGCTAACCTATAAGGAGACTTTGCAACTGGTGTAGCACCAGGTATAAGATCAATACGGAATTCGACGTCTCTAACTGGAGGAAGTCCTGAAATGTCATCAGGAAAAACTTGTGGGAAATCTCTTACTACTGGAATGTCTTCGAGTTTCTTCTCCATGGTCCCCTTTTTGATGATATGAGCTAAAAACGCGACATAACTTTTGCGAAGGTATTTTTGAGCTTGAAGACAAGACATTAAGCTGAGCCCTTTTGACGAGGTTTCTCTAAAGATTCGAAGAGTCTGACCGTTTGAAAGAGGAATACGTATAAATTTTTCGCGACATACGACTTCTGCCTAATGTTGACTGAGCCAGTCCATACCAACTATGATATCAAAACTTCCCAGCTTCATAGGAATAAGGTCGACTGAGAAATCGTGGTCGTTTAGGGTGAGTGTACAGTTGCGTATAATAGTGCTTAATGAAACTGGTTTCCCGTCAGCAACTTCTACCGTTATGGATTCCATGAGCTTATCCCGATTTTGGTTTAAGATAGGTTCAAATTCTAAAGACACAAAACTTCTATCCGTACCAGTATCAAATAACATAGATGCATATCTACCATTTATAAGGAACGTACCGTTAACCACATTGCCGTCAGCTCTGGCCTGGTTAGCGTTGATATTGAAAGCTCTCCCTCTTGCAGGTGGAGGAGCTTGGTTTGCTTGATTCACCGGGTTGGCTTGGGCCTGAGCATGAATAATGTTTACCAACCTTGGACAAGTGTTTCTGAAATGGCTCGGGTCACCGCAATTGTAGCAAGCCCGCATTGGTTGACCCATAGGATAATTGGGCTGGTAATATGTTTGGGCTAAATGTTGGGTGGGTGGTAATAGTAGGGGTTGTTGGGCTTGGCCCATTATTTGTTGGTGGATTTGGGTTGAAGGTTGGCGGCGGTTCGTTCGCTGAGGCATGCGGCAGGTTTGAACAGTATGACCTGCGCGACCGCAGCCGGTGCAATATTGGCAAGGATGATCAGGAGAATGGTGATATTGGCAACGGTTACATTTTGGTAACGGGCCAGTGTAAAGTCTTCTGTATGGTGCGGGTGAAGGGGCAACCTGGGTAATGGGTGCAGCAGGGATAGGGGAGTTGGCTTGAGTAACAGCGAAATTCCTGGTGTTGCGCTTCCTCTTGTTAGCAAACTTAGAGGAAGAGATAGGATGGTTTGAAGTTTGACCCTCAACAGGGGCTTTCTTTTTCTCTTCTTTGAACTTCCCGTTGCGAATTCGGTTCTCGGTCAGTTCAGTTTCTAGCTCCATAGCAGCTTCAAGTGTTACCGGTGAAGTGCTGAGGAATGAATCTTGAATTTTCGAGGGAAGTCCTCGAATATAATGCTCAATTAGACGATAAGTTGGGGTGAACAAATTTGGAACCATTTGTTTCAACTCCAAGAACCTCTTGTTATAAGTGGTATGGTCTCCCTCCTTCTGCTTTAGAGCATGAAATTCATCCTCCAACTTTTTAATTTCACTCCTAGGACAGAAACCCCTAGTCATGATTTCCCTTAACTCCTCCCAAGTTAAGGCCATTGCATCTTCAGTTCCCCTCTTCCCTTTCTCAGTATTCCACCAAGTGAGAGCTACCCCAAATAGTCTCCCGGTGGCGTATCGAACCTTGAGATCCTCAGGACAATCGCAATTGAGGAAGGTGTTTTCCATTTCCTTGAACCAGTGGAGGAGAGCAGTGACACCTTCGGTCCCCTCAAATTTAGGAGGATCACAAGATTTGAAATGTTTGTAAGAGCACTTGCTGGTAGGAGGGTTGTCGATGTTCTGGTCATGTTGTTGAGGAGGGTTAGTAGGATTTGTAGCGAGGGCTTGTTGTACTTGGACCACAATGTCAGGTAGTATCGTGGCCATTTGTTTCGCGATTTGTGTGGCCAAGCGTTCCTGAGACCTTCCTGATCTTTTACCCCTTCGTTGTTGTCTGGACGACATTTACAGGAACATACATGAGAAGATTGTGAGTTTATGGTGTCTTTTTAGGTGTCATGTGTCTTTAAGAAAATGAAAATAACATAAATATCAATAATGCAACTACATCCATAGGATGTCTTGGGTTTGCTCATGTTGGGCCTCAAATGTCCCCCATACCTTCACCTATATAGTCATGTGGGCCCCCAATGGCTATTGGCTTGGTAGGATTCACATTAGTATTGGCAATTTAACACTCGCATCACCCGAATGCAAACCACAAAATATGTTCATGAGATGTTTGGTCGGAACGTGTCCAGGTGTAGACACAATGACAACTCAAAGTGGGGTTAGCTCACACGACGTTTGGTATAGCATGCTTTGGCCTAATAGGTACTTCGTACTCTCATCGTTAGTCCCCAGGTAGGCAAACTGGTCCTTTATTTTGGATTTATACGAATGCCAGCCTAGACAGGACGTTCTGACTACCGGTACTGGTACCCTTCCAGTTACTACATGCCCGTCATGAGAACTCACTTTGATGAGATTTGAAAACACAAAGATCATTGTAAAAGCAATCATGGATGTGATATGTTATGAGTATATGATTCATGATAGGCATTATATGATAATACATACATATGAACATGCTTGCATAATATTGAATGTAACATTTAACATAAAACATATAAACATCATGAAATTTGGCATGTAACACACAAAAATCTTATAAGTTTCTAATCAACTATAGTATAGGCTCTAAGGGTCTAATAACCTATCCTATATCCCTATAGTCATGGCTCTGATACCAATCTGTCACACCCCGACCCGTAGCGGAATAACAGTCGGGACATAATTGGGTTATCACCAAAGCTCATGACATTTACTAATATGTTTTATATTTATTAAAGTCAAAGTTACATTCCAAATAATCCAAACATGTCCATACAATACAAAGAAATAACCAAACAAAATAGTTCCAAGCTCTAAATCATTTTATTCTTCTAGTCCAATCCTATGTGTTTCTGGCTGCTGCTGGTTCACATGTATCATGTGTAAAAATGGGGGTTTTTGGGTCAACATAAGTTGGCGAGTGAACCTTGTTAGATAAACATTTATTATTGATTTACTTGTTAGTTTATCAATGAAAAATTGTGCATAATCATAGATGAGCAAATGTAAATAATCAAGCAGTGGCAAATAGCAATCACAACTATTACATACAATAACATATGGCAGCATACATTAACATACCAACAACATACGATAAATAACATAAATGAAACTGTGCGATCAAGGCTCAATCAAGCAGAGCCGATCGTATTGCATGTATTGAAAATGAAAATGTCTGTGCGATCAAGGCTCAATCAAACGGAGCCGATCGTATGTGGGCACGCCAGGTTCAACCTCATAATAAAATGGGGAACATGCTCACCGCTCATAATGTAATGGGGAGCGGTGGCCTATGAAATTGCATGTACTGAAAATAATAAATTGCATCCAACAATAACTGCACAACAGTTGAAACAAACTGAATACACATGTTCATGATATGAAGTATGCACAATGGTTTAATTATAATATATATAACAAGACACATGATACACCCCAAAACGTGATTAAAACGGGGAATTTGTAAAGATTCACTCACATTGGGTGCGATTGAATGGAGATGATGAGATGCGCACGAATCGGAAGAATTGAACAACGAGATTTTCTAACCTAAATAATAACGGAAAAATATAGTAAATGAGTGGATTTTATTAAGGATTTTAATGAAATTTTTAGATATATTTTTGTGAGTTTAAGGCTATTTTCTATCTTTAAAAATGTTATTTTTAAGTATTTTTAATTGATTTTTAAATTAAATTAAATAATATTTTGCGTTGACCGTTGACCGTTGACTTGTTGACGGTTCGGTCAGCGAAATTGTTTGCGCCGGGTGAGGCTCGAACCCGAGACCTCCCGTACGCGTGCACGCAGCTCTACCAACTGAGCTACGTGTCTAACCCGAAATAATCTTGTTTTTAATTATATTTATATACTAATTCGGTTTAACCAAAAAATCTTTTAATTTCAAAAACATTTTAATTCAACGAACCGGTGCCAGTGACGGGTTTCGAACGCGCGACATGTGACTTAGTGTTGCACACAGTCCACCGCTGGACTGTGTGTCTAACCTGGTTAATATCTCGGTTTTTATTATACTTAACAACTAACGGAGTTAACCCGGTTTAGTTTTTAAACAAAAAGGCATTTTATTACATAAGGAGTGCGTGTATCAGGGATCGAACTCGTGACATGCATGTATATTTTGCACACAGTCCACCGCTGGACTGTGTGTCTAACCATTCATTTTACTGGTTTTAAATAAATTTATAACTTAACTAACTTCGTCTTCTTCATTCAAATTTCCGTCGACTTTTTCTTGTTTTTATTATTATCAAACATTCTTAAGGTTAAAATGAAATGACAGAAACGGTGTTGGAAGTAACATACCGTAGGAATGATATATCACAGAATTTCCGGCAAATGCGTCGGCTTTGTTTTTGTGCACCTCAACTGAACCAAAACAATTAACCATTTTGATTAGTCAATCGTGGAATTGAAGTGATAAACAAACGTTAACCGCGGGATTGAAGGTCCTTACCGTTTCACAGACGGAAATGAAGACTTTCAGGAAATTTCCGGCGAACTGGAATTATCTGATAACGGTGCCTGAATTCAATTTCAAATGGATGGTTTGAGTTAGAAACAGCCTAGCATCTGTTAGATTACGATGGTATTGAAGAACTTACCGACTTGAGGACAAATACGGTTTTCCGGCGAACCTTACATAAATTTCCGGCGAGCTGATTTAAGCGTTCTGATGGTCTGAAAATGTGACGAAAGTGAAATGGAATGTTGGTATGATGTTTCTGAGTCGCGAGAGGGGTCAGGAGTTGAAGTAATCTGGACTTGATTATTATTCGGTTATAAAAACCGATAATGATGAGGATTGATGTTCAATCAATTCCGACTTGATTAAAAATCGTCGGTGCATCGGTTATAAACTGAATGTGCGAGTAATCAAGCGATTTGACGATTGATTTGTCGATTTCCGTTTCTCAGTTGGCGCAACCGGTTTAACCGAGTTTGTGTATAAATGTTATTTGTTTCCTAGAGATAACAGAAAACAACAAGTGGCGGAGTGGTGATGTGAGTGTGTGTTAAGTCGTTGGAGTTGTAAACCGGCTGACCCGGGTTCAAGTCCCGGCAGCAGCATTTCTTTTTTATTTATTTTGTTTTAACTTTTTATCAAATATAATTTTTATAGTTTAGTTTATTTATTAATTATGTATCATTTTAAATCAAAATACTCATAAATATTCAACGTGACTTTTATAACTTGATATTCGATTACAAAACGGAGCGGGTTTTGGAAACCCGTTTTTGACAAATGTTACAGTATCCCCTACTTTTAGGAATTTCGTCCCGAAATTTAAGTAGTTGAAGTAGTAGGAAAAAGATGCGGGTATTTTTCACGCATTGAGTCTTCACGTTCCCAAGTAAACTCAGGTCCCCGTTTCGACTCCCAGCGTACCCTAGCAATTGGAATGTGACTTCGTCACAGACGTTTTTCCTCGAAGTCCATGATCTCTACAGGTCTTTCAATAAATGCATAGATTCATCAATCTGAATATCTTCCAGAGGAATGTGGAGGTTTTCATCAGCGAGGCACTTCTTCAAGTTCGACACGTGGAATGTGGGATGAATCCTGCTGAGTTCTTCTGGTAGATCAAGCTTGTATGCTACAGGACCTACTCTTTCGAGTATCTTGAAAGGTCCTACGTAACGTGGTGCTAGCTTGCCCTTTTGACCAAAACAAACTACTCCCTTCCACGGTGATACTTTTAAAAGTACATGATCACCAATGTTAAACTCTAAGGGCTTCTGTCGTTTATCTGCATAACTCTTTTGACGACTTTGAGCCGCTAGAAGATTGTTTCGAATTTGATGGATCTTGTCTATGGTTTCTTGGATCAATTCTGGACCAGTAATTTGAGCTTCCCCAATTTCGTGCCAACATACTGGAGATCGGCACTTACGACCATATAAGGCTTCAAAAGGTGCCATGCCGATGCTTGAATGATAGCTGTTGTTGTACGAAAATTCAACTAATGGTAGGTGGGCGTCCCAATTTCCCTTGAAGTCTATGACACATGCTCGAAGCATATCTTCAAGAGTTTGAATGGTGCGCTAAGACTGTCCATCAGTTTGGGGATGATAGGCGGTACTGAGATCTAATCACGTGCCCATAGCGGATTGTACTGCTTGCCATGTTCGTGAAGTGAAACAACCATCACGATCAGAAATAATGCTTAACGGTACCCCATGTCGGCTTACGATTTCGTTGATAGAAATACGGGCAAGCTTTTCGTTCTTGAAATCTTCACGGATAGGAATAAAGTGAGCTGATTTTGTAAGTCGGTCTATAATTACCCATATAGTGTCATACCCACCAGAAGTGCGAGGTAACCCGGTAATGAAATCCATGGTTATATTTTCCCACTTCCATACAGGTATTTCCGGTTGGACCAGAAGTCCTGAGGGTCTTTGGTGTTCAGCCTTCACCTTGGAACATGTAAGGCACTTGGAAACAAAAACGGCAATATCCTTCTTCATTCCAGGCCACCGATAGGTGTATCGTAGGTCTTGAGACATCTTATCGGCTCCTGGGTGTATAGAATATCGCGTATTGTGAGCTTCATTCATAAGAATTTCACGAAGATTGTTGTGGTTAGGAATCCAGATACGATCTAGGTAGTAAAGAATACCGTCAGATTTAGTTTCAATTTTTAGCTCAGCTCCACAGGACATCTCCTTTCGTACATCTTCTTCCGTTATTGAAACGTGTTGGGCTTCTCGAATTTGATCTTTAATGTCAGTTATAATTTGCGAACATAGAAGACGAATGGAGTTCGCATAACCCTTTCGACTAAGTGCATCAGCCACCACATTTGCTTTACCAGGGTGGTATCTAATTTCACAGTCGTAGTCATTTAGAAGTTCGACCCATCTTCGTTGCCTCATGTTTAACTCCTTTTGATTGAAGATATGTTGAAGACTCTTGTGGTCAGTGTATATTTCACACTTAGTACCATAGAGATAATGTCTCCATATCTTAAGAGCGAACACAACGGCTCCAAGTTCTAGGTCATGAGTGGTGTAGTTCTTTTCATGTGTCTTGAGTTGTCTCGAAGCATAAGCTATGACTTTTCCTCTTTGCATTAGAACGCAGCCTAATCCTTGCCCTGACGCGTCGCAATAGACTAGAAAATCATCACAACCTTCAGGAAGAGTGAGTATTGGTGCATCACAAAGTTTTTGTTTAAGAGTTTGAAAGGCTTCTTCTTGCTTGGGTCCCCATATGAAAGGTTTTCCCTTATGAGTTAAAGCCGTGAGTGGTACAGCAATGCGAGAGAAGTTTGAAATGAACCGACGATAATAGCCAGCTAGACCAAGGAAAGATCTTACTTCAGTTGGTGTACGTGGAGCTTGCCATTCTTGAACCGCTTTGATCTTTGAAGGGTCGACATGTATTCCCTTGTCATTGACTACATGCCCGAGGAATTGCACCTCTTTTAACCAGAATTCACATTTGGAGAATTTGGCATAAAGCTTTTCCTTTTCTAGAAATGCAAGGATGAGTCGAAGATGACGCTCATGATCAAATTTAGATTTTGAATAAATAAGACTATCGTCGATGAAGACTATAACAAATCGATCAAGATAAGGTTTGCAGACTCTGTTCATTAGGTCCATGAAGACAGCTGGTGCGTTGGTTAAACCAAATGGCATAACCATGAATTCATAGTGGCCATAACGAGTTCGAAGAGCAGTCTTAGGGACGTCTTCTTCATGCACTCTAAGTTGATGATAGCCAGATCGAAGGTCGATTTTTGAAAAGCAGCTGGCACCTTGTAGTTGGTCAAGAAGATCATCAATGCGAGGTAAAGGATTGCGATTCTTGATTGTTAACTTGTTGAGCTCTCTGTAGTCGATGCACATACGAAACGATCCATCTTTCTTCTTTACAAAAAGGACAGGTGCACCCCAAGGCGACGAGCTAGGACGTATGAATCCCTTGTCAGTCAACTCTTGTAATTGACTGGCTAGCTCTTGCATTTCAGAGGGGGCTAACCTATAAGGAGACTTTGCAACTGGTGTAGCACCAGGTATAAGATCAATACGGAATTTGACGTCTCTAACTGGAGGAAGTCCTGAAATGTCGTCAGGAAAAACTTGCGGGAAGTCTTTTACTACAGGAATGTCTTCAAGTTTCTTCTCCATGGTTCCCTTTTTGATGATATGAGCTAAAAACGCGACATAATTCTTGCGAAGATATTTTTGAGCTTGAAGACAAGACATTAAGCTAAGCCCTTTCGACGAGGTTTCTCCAATGATTCGAAGAGTCTGACCGTTTGAAAGAGGAATACGAATAAATTTTTCACGACATACAACTTCTGCCTGATGTTGACTGAGCCAATCCATACCGATTATGATATCAAAACTTCCCAGCTTCATAGGAATAAGGTCGACTGAGAAATCGTGGTCGTTTAAGGTTAGTGTACAGTTGCGTATAATAGAGTTTAATGAAACTGGTTTCCTGTCCGCAACTTCTACCGTTATGGATTCCGTGAGCTTATCCCGATTTTTGCTTAAGATAGGTTAAAATTCTAAAGACACAAAACTTCTATCCGCACCATATCAAATAACATAGATGCATATCTACCATTTATAAGGAACGTACCGTTAACCACATTTCCGTCAGCTCTAGCCTAATTCGCGTTAATATTGAAAGCTCTTCCTCTTGCAGGTGGAGGAGCTTGGTTCGCTTGATTCACCGGGTTGGCTTGGGCCTGAGCATGAATAATGTTCCAACCTTGGACAAGTGTTTCTGAAATGGCTTGGGTCTCCGCAATTGTAGCAAGCCCGCATAGGTTGGCCCATAGGATAATTGGGTTGGTAGTATGTTTGGGCTAAATGTTGGGTGGGTGGTAACGGTAGGGGTTGTTGGGCTTGACCCATTAATTGTTGGTGGGTTTGGGTTAAAGGTTGGTGGCGGTTCGTTCGTTGAGGCATGCGGCAGGTTTGAACAGTATGACCTGCGCGACCGCAGCCGGTGCAATATTGGCAAGGATGATCAGGGGAATGGTGATATTGGCAACGGTTGCATTTTGGTAACGGGCCAGTGTAAGGTCTTCTGTATGGTGCGGGTGAAGGAGTGACTTGAGTAATGGGTGCAGCAGGAATTGGGAGGTTGGTTTGAGTAACAGCGAAATTTCTGGTGTTGCGCTTCCTCTTGTTGGCAAACTTAGAGGAAGAAATGGGATGGTTTGAAGTTTGACCCTCAACAGGGGCTTTCTTTTCTCTTCTTTGAACTTCCCGTTGCGAATTCGGTTCTCGGTCAGTTCAGTTGCTAGCTCCATAGCAGCTTCAAGTGTTACTGGTGAAACACTGAGAACTGAATCTTGGATTTTCGAGGGAAGTCCTCGAATATAATGCTCGATCAGACGATAGGTTGGGGTGAACAAATTTGGAACCATTTGGTTCAACTCCAAGAACCTCTTGTTATAGGTGGTGTGATCACCCTCCTTTTGCTTTAGAGAATGAAATTCGTCCTCCAGCTTTTTAATTTCGCTCCTAGAACAGAAACGCCTAGTCATGATTTCCCTTAACTCCTCCCAAGTTAAGGCCATTGCATCTTCAGTTCCCCTCTTCCCTTTCTCAGTATTCCACCAAGTGAGAGCTACCCCAAATAGTCTCCCGGTAGCGTATCGAACCTTGCGATCCTCAGGACAATCGCAGTTTAGAAAGGTGTTTTCCATCTCCTCGAACCAATGTAGGAGAGCAGTGACACCCTCGGTCCCTTCAAATTTAGGAGGATCACAAGACTTGAAATGTTTGTATGAACACTTGCTGGTAGGAGGGTTGTCGATGTTCTGGTCATGTTGTTGGGGAGGATTAGTAGGATTTGTAGCGAGGGCTTGTTGTACTTGGACCACAAAGTCAGGCAGTATCGTGGCCATTTGTTTCGCGATCTGTGTGGCCAAGCGTTCCTGAGACCTTCCTGATCTTTTACCCCTTCGTTGCTGTCTAGACGACATCTACAGGATCATACAATGAGAAGATTGTGAGTTTATGGTGTCTTTTTAGGTGTCATGTGTCTTTAAGAAAATGAAAATAACATAAATATCAATAATGCAACTACATCCATAGGATGTCTTGGGTTTGCTCATGTTGGGCCTCAAATGTTTCCCATACCTTCACCTATATAGTCATGTGGGCCCCCATGGCTATTGGCTTGGTAGGATTCACATTAGTATTGGCAATTTAACACTCGCATCACCGTAATGCAAACCACAAAATATGTTCATGAGATGTTTGGTCGGAACGTGTCAGGTGTAGACACAATGACAACTCAAAGTGGGGTTAGCTCACACGACGTTTGGTATAGCATGCTTTGGCCTAATAGGTACTTCGTACTCTCATCGTTAGTCCCCAGGTAGGCAAACTGGTCCTTTATTTTGGATTTATACGAATGCCAGCCTAGACAGGACGTTCCGACTACCGGTACTGGTAACCTTCCAGTTACTACATGCCCGTCATGAGAACTCACTTTGATGAGATTTGAAAACACAAAAATCATTGTAAAAGCAATCATGATGTGGTGTGTGCTTTCATGGATGTGATATGTTATGAGTATATGATTCATGATAGGCATTATATGATAATACATACTTATGAACATGTTTGCATAATATTGAATGTAACATTTAACATAAAACATATAAACATCATCAAATTTGGCATGTAACACACAAAAATCTTATAAGTTTCTAATCAACTATAGTATAGGCTCTAAGGGTCTAATAACCTATCCTATATCCCTATAGTCATGGCTCTGATACCAATCTGTCACACCCCGACCCGCAGCGGAATAAGAGTCGGGGCATAATTGGGTTATCACCAAAGCTCATGACATTTACTAATATGTTTCATATTTAATAAAGTCAAAGTTACATTTCCAAATATCCAAACATGTTCATACAATACAAAGAAAATAAACCAAACATAACAATCCCAACTCTAAATCATTTTATTCTTCTAGTCCAATCCTATGTGTTCCTAGCTGCTGTTGGTTCACCTGTATCATGTGTAAAAATGGGGGTTTTTGGGTCAACATAAGTTGGCGAGTGAACCTTATTAGATAAACATTTATTAATGAATTACTTGTTAGTTTATCAATGAAAAATTGTGCATAATCATAAATGAGCAAATGTAAATAATCAAGCAGTGGCAAATAGCAATCACAACTATAACATACAATAACATATGGCAGCATACATGAACATACCAACATCATACGATAAATAACATAAATGAAAATGTGCGATCAAGGCTCAATCAAACATAGCCGATCGTATTGCATGTACTGAAAATGAAAAATGTCTGTGCGATCAAGGCTCAATCAAACGGAGCCGATCGTATGTGGGCACGCCAGGTTCAACCTCATAATAAAATGGGGAACATGCTCAACGCTCATAATGTAATGGGGAGCGATGGCCTATGAAATTGCATGTACTGAAAATAATAAATTGCATCCAACAATAACTGCACAACAGTTGAAACAAACTGAATACACATGTTCATGATATGATGTATGCACAATGGTTTAATTATAATATATATAACAAGACACATGATACACCCCAAAACGTGATTAAAACGGGGAATTTGTAAAGATTCACTCACATTGGGTGCGATTGAATGGAGATGATGAGATGCGCACGAATCGGAAGAATTGAACAACGAGATTTTCTAACCTAAATAATAACGGAAAAATATAGTAAATGAGTGGATTTTATTAAGGATTTTAATGAAATTTTTAGATATATTTTTGTGAGCTTAAGGCTATTTTCTATCTTTAAAAATGTTATTTTTAAGTATTTTTAATTGATTTTTAAATTAAATTAAATAAATAAAAATATAAAAAAAATTGTTTATTTTGCGTTGACCGTTGACCGTTGACCGTTGACTTGTTGACTTGTTGACCGGTTCGGTCAGCGAAATTGTTTGCGCCGGGTGAGGCTCGAACCCGAGACCTCCCGTACGCGTGCACGCAACTCTACCAACTGAGCTACGTGTCTAACCCGAAATAATCTTGTTTTTAATTATATTTATATACTAATTCGGTTTAACCAAAATTCTTTTAATTTCAAAAACATTTTAATTCAACGAACCGGTGCCAGTGACGGGTTTCGAATGCGCGACATGTGACTTAGTGTTGCACACAGTCCACTGCTGGACTGTGTGTCTAACCTGGTTAATATCTCGGTTTTTATTATACTTAACAACTAACGGAGTTAACCCGGTTTAGTTTTTAAACAAAAAGGCATTTTATTACATAAGGAGTGCGTGTATCAGGGATCGAACTCGGGACATGCGTGTATATTTTGCACACAGTACACCGCTGGACTGTGTATCTAACCCGTTCATTTTACTGGTTTTAAATAAACTTATAACTTAACTAACTTCGTCTTCTTCATTCAAATTTCCGTCGACTGAATCAATGATCCGTTTCTTGTTTTTACGATTATCAAACATTCTTAAGGTTAAAATGAAACTTCAGAAACGGTGTTGGAAGTAACATACCGTAGGAATGATATATCACAGAATTTCCGGCAAATGCGTCGGCTCTGTTTTTGTGCACCTCAACTGAACCAAACCAATTAACCATTTCGATTAGTCAATCGTGGAATTGAAGTGATAAACAAACGTTAACAGCGGGATTGAAGGTCCTTACCATTTCACAGACGGAAATAAAGACTTTCAGGAAATTTCCGGCGAACTGGAATTATCTGATAACGGTGCCTGAATTCAATTTCAAATGGATGGTTTGAGTTAGAAACAGCCTAACAACTGTTAGATTACGATGGTATTGAAGAACTTACCGACTTGAGGACAAATACGGTTTTCCGGCGAACCTTACAGAAATTTCCGGCGAGCTGATTTAAGCGTTCTGATGGTCTGAAAATGTGACGAAAGTGAAATGGAATGTTGGTATGATGTTTCTGAGTCGCGAGAGGGGTCAGGAGTTGAAGTAATCTGGACTTGATTATTTTTCGGTTATAAAAACCGATAATGATGAGGATTGATGTTCAATCAATTCCGACTTGATTAAAAATCGTCGGTGCATCGGTTATAAACTGAATGTGCGAGTAATCAAGCGATTTGACGATTGATTTGCCGATTTCCGTTTCTCAGTTGGCGCAACCGGTTTAACCGAGTTTGTGTATAAATGTTATTTGTTTCCTAGAGATAACAGAAAACAACAAGTGGCGGAGTGGTGATGTGAGTGTGTGTTAAGTCGTTGGAGTTGTAAACCGGCTGACCCGGGTTCGAGTCCCGGCAGCAGCATTTCTTTTTTATTTATTTTGTTTTAACTTTTTATCAAATATAATTTTTATAGTTTAGTTTATTTATTAATTATGTATCATTTTAAATCAAAATACTCATAAATATTCAACGTGACTTTTATAACTTGATTCGATTACAAAATGGAGCGGGTTTTGGAAACCCGTTTTTGACAAATGTTACAGAAGTAATCTGGACTTGATTCTTTTCGGTTATAAAAACCGGTAATAATGAAAATTTGATGTTCAATCACTTCCGAATTGATTATAATCATCGGTTCATCGGTTATAAACGTGAATGTGCGAGTAATCAAACGATTTGACGATTGAATTGCCGATTTCCGTTTCTCAGTTGGCGCAACCGGTTTAACCGAGTTTGTGTATAAATCTTATTTGTTTCCTAGGGGATAACAGAAAACAACAAGTGGCGGAGTGGTGATGTGAGTGTGTGCTAAGTCTTTGGATTCAATTCTGGCTGACCCGGGTTCGAGTCCCGGCAGCAACATTTCCTTTTTATTTATTTTGTTTTAACTTTTTATCAAATATAATTTTTATAGTTTAGTTTATTTATTAATTATGTATCATTTTAAATCAAAATAATCATAAATATACAACGTGACATTTATAACTTGATATTCGATTACAAAACGGAGCGGGTTTGGAAACCCGTTTTTTGACAAATGTTACAGTAGCTAACTAATCTAATTCGGCATGGAATCGAAAGTCAAAGCAGGAGTCAAACTTCGTGACTTTCGGTTGCCAACCGACCTTAAACCTGGAATTGACCAGCCGAACATGTTTACACATGTTCTAACACATATTACCAAGTTATTAAAGTGATAAAAACATATTTTATAATAGCTACATTATCAGATATGAATTATTTTTAAAAACTGACCCGTTTGACTTTTTAATTTAATAACTTTGACACGTCAATTGACCAAACAAACGTGATTCTCAGGAGGTGCCCTCTTGAGGGATTATCACCTACCTTGTTACGATCACGTAGCCATGTTCGTATCGAACAATGGCTGTACCATAATGGTCATAGCCGGAAGTCAAAGCGTTATTACGATAACGTTTGACTTTTGGCTTAAAAGCCTATAAAATGAAAATGCATAAGGTAGGAACACTTACAAGTGATCCTGGGAATATGTAGAACTTAGTAGGATGCTCATATAGCTTAGGAACTTCCAAGAGAGTGAATAGAGGATAAGAAAATGAAAGGTGCAAGGAAAGTGATGGAGGAACACCTCTATTTATACTTGAAGAGGGCATCCAAAGATGAAGCCAAGTGTTAGAGAACTTTCAAGATCATCCCAGATGTCATGGCAGATTTTAAAAACCATCAATGAGCTCAAGGTTTCGAGTTATGAGAGTGCATGGTGGCTTGAGTGGTGAACAAGGCTGAGAATGACAGCTGTTAAGAATATTCTGCCCAGAGGGGCTTCTCGCGCCCCGTGACAGAAACAAGGGGGGCCAGTCGTGGCCTGCAACCCCCTTAAATTCAGTAACCAAGTTATAAACTTGGCAAGTTCAGTCCCTGTACCATTAAACTCATTTTAATTTTTATTTTTTGCACTTTTGGCCCGTCAAGTTAGGTTTTAGGTATTCTTGGAAGTATATCCGAACATTGTATAGCTCCGGGTTCGTTAAAAGGTCACTCAGAGGTTTAGTTAAACATGTTGACGCTTTTGACCCCTCAATTATACAATTATCGTTCAGAGGTTAAAAAATAACATAACAACGAATTTAGTCTGTCTCGTCCAACATGTGGCAAACAAGGATCAGCGGGACACGTGTCAGGATTTTATTGGACACGAAAATTCAAGGTGTTACATTTTTCCAAATATGTAAAAATATTATATGTGTTATGATGTGTCACAATCATACATATAATTCACATCATTCATAGCCCCTTTTTTATTGTTGTATCATCAAATCTTGGTAGATTAGTTCTAAATATGTTTACGTATGATTTTCATGAACCATCGCGCAACAAAAAGACAAAACAAGTGTTTCCACAAAGAAAATAAGAAAATGTCAGTAAACAGCCCAAAGCATGAGCCATTCCTACAGGGCATGCCTCGTGTCTCTCCCTCATATGAAGACAAAGCTTCGATGAACGCTAAGTAGTTGACCATGGTTGTTTCATGGAGATACAAGCCATGCCTGCTCACCTATGACGCCATAACAACTCAACAAATTCGAACGAAATATTTGAGCAATTAAACGAGCCATGCCTCTTAGACACGAGCTGTGCCCCATCACAAGATAAGCTAAATGAAGCTCTTCTCGAACCAATTCTCCATCCCTTCTTCCACATTCTCCTTCAATTTCGTAGCGAAATTCTTGTTTATTTTCTACATTTTGGGTTTGTCTCACCCCAACTGATGGCAAAATCATCGGGATGTGGCACTAAGCGAATTAGATTGTTCAAGAGGATCCATAACAATCACTATATGACAATATTTAACAAGGTTCAATTCCCATAAAACTAAACAAATATTCATACAATAATTGAAATAATTCAATGTTTCTCAAACAATTAAACAGAACTAAACAACTAGATTAAGCGGGTTTCTAAAGAGCCCTAATCTTGATTCGAGATATCCTGCATTTAATCTGCAACATACGTTAAAATAATGTCAATACAAAAATGTATTGGTGAGCATACAAGTTTTGATATAATAGCGTAGTAGATAAAACGTCACGAAATACCATATACATAAACATGATACAACACAACATATTAACTAACTTAGACAATTACACATGCTAAGGCCCATGTAGCAGTGAAGGAGATGTGTGAAGCCCTTGACTAGACCCTGTCGGGTGCGAGCCAAACTATAGTACCATAGTAGCTAATGTGGAAGTTAACAAGTAAAAGTCCTAGCATATATGTATCAAGCATCACATGTAAATATGTATAACTGATATTCGCGTGTGATAATTCAGTTTAGTATGTGGTAGTGTGTTTTGTTATGAACGTATGTTACACCCAAAAAACTGCGTTAAAGCGAAAAAGGGGTCAAGTATACTCACAGTGTGTGCTTAGCATGTAAACATGGTCTGAAATGGATCGAAGGGAGCGTCAGATCAGCCTGCAGGAGAGAACAGAGGTGCATCAGTTTCCGAAGTGCTAAAACGGTCGAAACAAAGTTCGGTGGAAAACGAGTCATTTCGTACGAATTTGTGTTTCGTACAAAATGGCAATTTGTTTAACCTAGTGCCGGAGAGGTCTTTTGAGCGAGTGAATCTCTTGTATGAACTCGGACTGGGCCGTGTGAACCAAGTATGGTTCACGCGAGCCAGTCCAGATCGCACAAGTGACCGATCTTGCGTCTTGGTGCGTTCGGAACTGAGATCTTGTCTGAAATGGATGTAGTTTCGAGTCTGTTTCGTGACAGTTTTGACAGTGCCTCATTCCACTATTTAGTGAATGAAACTTAGTCGATTTTTGGTCCGTTTTTGTGTAAAAATCGAGTCTTGAAAACAGTTTTCTTAGAATTAGCACTTGGTGATCTTGAACAAAAGATTCTTAATCTAAGAAGCCAAGGCTTACTCAAATACACTCGTTTAAGTGTGATTCCATTATAAAATCAAAAGGTTTTTATGAAAAAGATGAAGATTTTCGTAAACAAAGAAGTTTAGATGAAATCGGAGATAAATCTCGTGTAAAATCGTTGTGGTTTGCGTGAAAAGTGTTGCTTTCTTACTTGGAAACAAAGAAAAACGGGTAGGAGAGATTCCGCGCGAAATGGCAGCAAGCTGAGAATGAGTGGGTGAGGGCGGTATTTATAGGAGAAGGAGAAAGAAGATTCACTGATAGCAATTCGTACGAAAAATGGTCAATCCGTACGAAAAATGCTCAATCCGTATGAAAAATGCTCAATTCGTACGAAAAATAGTCAATCCATACGAAAATTGCTCAATACGTACGAAAAATGATCAATCCGTACGAAAAATGCTCATCCGTACGAAAAATGTTCAATTCGTACGAAAAATGGTCAATCCGTATGAAGAATGTTCAATTCATATGAAAAATGGTCAATCCGTATGAAAAATGGTCAATTCGTACAAGTTGATCAGTTTGGTGCTTTCGTTCATATTAGTTAGTTATATTAAGCGTTTTAGCGAGGCATATATATATATATGTATGTATAACTATAAATAACAAAAAAAATCACGCGGTCTCCTAGTATAAGCAAGGGTGTTGTAAGTGAATGCGTCGTGAAGTGCGATGTGTCGTGTTGAAATAAGCGATGTAGTGCGAAAGTATGCGATGTAGCGTAGTAAGCGATATCGTTCAATTATGATCCGAATCTCTGGTGCTAGGCGTAACGAGCGTGAAAATGCGGGTTGTTACAGTCTCCCCTACTTTAGGAAATTTCATCTTGAAATTTATTTGAGATGGGAACTTTGAGAGTTCATGCGATTAGATAGAGATGGAGGCGTTAGGGTAAGTTGAGGATGAACGAGCGATCGAGCGAGGATTGACAAGTGAGAGCGTCTTGGTGACATGGGTAATCGATGAGCAAAGGCGTCTTGCTTGAATAGAGGATAGTAATTTGATCAAAATGTTTTAAGTTTCCAAAGGTTTTGTTAAGTTATTACAAAGAAAAAAAGTTTTAAGTTTTCAAAATTTTGAGTATTATAAAGGGTTTCAAGGGAAAAACTTGTTTCATGAAAATTTTTCTTACGACGCAGCGTTAGGCCGAGTCGGTTTATACTCACGTTGTAAAGAAGGGTTTTATTGGTCAAAAAGTTTTAATAAAAATCAAAATTTTTTGAGAACTTTCTGTTTAATTCTAATTCTGAAACATACGGTAATATAATAAGTTTTATCGGTATCAAAAGTTTAATTAGCTTCTAGCCCCACATGGCATATTTTCACGAAAGTTTGTTAGTATGGCTAAAACACTTATATATAGGAAGTACCAGCGGCGTATCCACCATGTTTTAGCCATACCGCCTATGTCCCGTGGAATGATGTCATGTGTGCCGACATAACATGGATGGATTTTGATCCAAGCGGCGAATGGTTGGACCAAGTTTGATGTCACACCCCGACACGCAGCGGAAAAAGGTGATCGGGGCATAATTGGGTTATCATCAAAGCTCATGACATTTATTATGACGTTTCATATTCATTAATACAATTTAATGGGAAATATACAATCATCATTACATCATGTCCTAAACATCATTCTAGACTTCATTGTTTTCTTCTAAGGCATTTCCTATGTTTTCGTTGCTTCATCCTGTTCACCTGTATCATGTGTAAAAATGGTTTTTGGATCAACAAAAAGTTGGCGAGTGAATCCTATGAAAAACATTTGAACAAGTTTATTGAATTGATTATAAAATAAAGTGCACAACCACACATGAGTAAAAATAGATGTAAACTTATTCACCAATCATTTAATATTAAATAATGCACACACGAATAATAATGGATTTGTTTTGAGGCACGCGTTGCTCAACTCGTCTCCCACGAGGAACTGATGAACCTAATGAATGAATTGCATATAACTTGACAATATGAAATACATAACTACAAACAATATATACAATCTAAGTTTAGATCACAATATGGTATGGCACAAGTTTAAATAAACGAGTTAATTTTAGTGACACATGACACACCCCAAAACGTGTAATTAAAAAGGGGAGTTGTAAGATTCACTCACATTAGGTGCGATCGGTTGACGATGTTGAATGCGCACGAAGTTGGTTTTAACCACGAGTGAAACTAACCTAGATAATGGCATAATGGTTCGGTAAGTAAGCGGATTTTATTAATCAATTTTAGTAGGATTGTTGGATATATTTTTGTGAGTTTAAGGCTATTTTCTAACCTTAAAATGTTATTTTTAAGTATTTTTAATGTAAATAAATAAATAAAAGTAATAAAAAAATGTTGATTTTTGACTGTTGACTTTGTTGACCGTTGACCTGTTGACCCAATTTTATTGTGCAAATGTGTGCGCCGGGTGAGGCTCGAACCCGAGACCTCCCGTTCGCGTGCACGCAGCTCTACCAACTGAGCTACGTGTCTAACCCGAAATATTTCTGTTTTTAATTATATTTATATACTAACTGAATGAATCCAGAAATCATTTATTTCCAAATACGATTTTTAATGACTCGCTCGGTGTTCTCCACAGGTCTCGAACCCGGGACCTGTGGGTTAGGTTAACACACAGTCCACCGCTGGACTGTGTGTCTAACTTGGTAAATACTCTGATTTTTATTATACTTATATACAAACTACATTATTTCATTTCTGCCTTATATAAAAAGTTTGATAATTGTCCGGACCGGTGCGGTAGTCTGGACTCGAACTCGTGACATGTGATTTAAACTTTCACACAGTCCACCACTGGACTGTGTGTCTATCTTGGTTATTATTCCGGTTTTTATTAAACTTAACATCTATTGCAGTGAATCCGGTTCGGTTAAAAAAAAGAACATTTTTATTAAGGCGAGTGTGCGTGGGACAAGAATCGAACTCGGGACGTAAGCGTGTTTTATTTGCACACAGTCCACCGCTGGACTGTGTGTCTAACCCGAGATATATCTTGATTTTAATTAAACATATACAATACTGAAACTTCGTCTTCTTCGTTGGACTTAACCAGAACTAATGTCCGACTGGTTCGATGATTTAATCATGTTCTTTTAGTGTGTTGCGCTTAATTACAGGTGAGATTAATAAAAGAATGAGAGATTAAGTGTAAGATATACCGAACAGTGGCTCCTCTGTTTCGCCGGCGAAGCTCCGATGTCAGCAGGTTATTCCGGCGACGTGTGTCTTGCGGCAGAGGGTCTTCAGGGAGTTTGAGATGAGTGTGGGTGGCTTCGGTATGAGCTCCGGGTGTTCAGTAAGGCTCAGAGGTGAAAGGCTCGGTTTTCCGGCGAGTTGCAGAAATTCTCCGGCGAGTGAATTTACGTCGGGAAAGAGTGTGATTGTGAGCGAAAAAGCTAACAGAGGTTAGAGGGGGTATTTATAGGGCAGGACATCAACGAATTTAGTCCGTTTTCCGTCTTGATTCGTCGGTCAATAAGTTTTCCGGCGGTTATGACTTGCGTCGCGGGTTCAGACGTCGGTTATAACCAATGTAATAGTTAAGGCTTCGGTTAAAACAGAAGAAACCGTCCAATCTCGGCGAAATCGTCGGGATTTCCGACGACTGCGATTGGGCGCGTCGGTTTTGAATTCGAGATTTATTTTATGAATTAATTGTTTCCAATAATGAACAAGAAACACAAGTGGCGGAGTGGTTGAGCGTGTGTGTGTTAAGTCATTGTTGACCAGATTGACCCGGCTGACCCGGGTTCGAAACCCGGCAGCCTTGTTTTATTTTTAAACCACTATTTTTAATACATTTTCAAATATAAATTATATATTCCAATATACTTATTAATTATGTATCGTTTAAAATTAATTTGGGCATTAAATACGCAACGAAATTTTTAACTGTTTGTTCGGTTAATAAAAGGAGCGGGTTTGGTAAATCCGGTTTTTTACGGATGTTACAGTATCCCCTGCTTTTTAGAAATTTCGTCCCGAAATTTAAGTAGTGACATATTTGTCTAAAAAGGATGGTGTTTAGTTTGACAGTTACATGCTTAGAAAAAGAGTAAGAGTTTAAGTTTTTGTTTGAGGCGGTAACGTCCCTTGTAAGGGTTAAGTACCCTGTTACAGGAATCGCTTTTTGTTGCCTACGGTATTGATTCACTAAATATGATATCATGCGTAAGAGTTTTGATATGTTTGGGAAGATATGGTTATATCCTAAAGCAAAACTTCTAATACTACAACCTACATGGAACTTCTCATAACCGTCTAACAATGCCTCTGATCCTTTGACAAGAATACTTATATATAGGAAGTACCAGCGGCGTATCCACCATATTCTTGTCAAATTTTCATTGGTTTTATCAGTAAGTTATGATTGGTTCTATGATGTAACTCTAGAACATAAATAAACGCCACAACCAATGTACCAAGAAATTACTAAATCCTACATAGAACTTCTCATAACCGCCTGACAATGCCTCTGATCCTTTGACAAGAATACTTATATATAGGAAGTACCAGCGGCGTATCCACCATATTCTTGTCAAATTTTCATTGGTTTTATCAGTAAGTTATGATTGGTTCTATGATGTAACTCTAGAACATAAATAAACACAACAACCAATATCTGAGTCCAAATTCTGATAGCATACATGTTTGAATGGTGACAGTTCCTCTCTCGTTTGTTATTGATGGAGAGGTTAGTTTATGTAGAAATAGAACACAATCCAATTTCTTTAAATGGCGAGATGATATGAATGTAACACAAATTTCAACCAAGACAATACTAAATCCTACATGGAACTTCTCATAACCGCCTGATAATGCCTCTGATCCTTTGGCGAGAATACTTATATATAGGAAGTACCAGCGGCGTATCCACCATATTCTCGTCAAATTTTCATTGGTTTTATCAGTAAATTATGATTAGTCCTATGTGACTCTAAAACATAAACAACACAACAACCACAGCTTGAGTCTAAATTCTGATAGTATACATGTTTGAATGATGACAGTACCTCTCTCGTTTGTTATGATGGAGAGGTTAGTCTATGTAGAAAATGGAACACAATCCAATTTCTTTAAATAATGAGATGATATGAATGCTAAATCAGGGAGTATAACACAACTTCAACCAAAACAATACTAAATCCTACATGGAACTTCTCATAACCGCCTGATAATGCCTCTGATCCTTTGGAAAGAATACTTATATATAGGAAGTACCAGCGGCTTATCCACCATATTCTTGTCAAATTTTCATTGGTTTTATCCGCAAGTTATGATTAGTTCTATGTGACTCTACAACAAACACAACAACCAAAACTTGAGTCTTAATTCTGATAGTATCCATGTTTGAATGATGACAATACCTCTCTCGTTTGTTGTGATGGAGAGGTTAGTCATTGTGGAAGTGAGACATAGCTCAACTTCTTTAAATGATGAAATTGAAATACACTGAAATGTATGATGAACAAACTTTGACCAAAACATACTAAATCCTACATGGAACCTCTCATAACCGCCTGATAATGCCTCTGATCCTTTGACAAGAATACTTATATTTAGGAAGTACCAGCGGCGTATCCACTATATTCTTGTCAAATTTTCATTGACTTTATCCGCAAGTTATTATTAGTTCTATGTGACTCTAAAACAAACACAACAACCAAAACTTGAGTCTTAATTCTGATAGTATCCATGTTTGAATGATGACAATACCTCTCTCGTTTGTTGTGATGGAGAGGTTAGTCTATGTAGAAATGGAATACAATCCAATTTCCTTAAATGATAAGATGCCATAAATGCTAAATCAGTAAGTACAAAACAAACTTCAATCAAGACAATGCTAAATTCCACATGGAACTTCTCATAACCGCCAGATAATGCCTCTGATCCTTTGGCAAGAATACTTATATATAGGAAGTACCAGCGGCGTATCCACCATATTCTTGTCAAATTTTCATTGGCTTTATCCGCAAGTTATGATTAGTTCTATGTGACTCTACAACAAACACAACAACCAAAACTTGAGTCTTAATTCTGATAGTATCCATGTTTGAATGATGACAATACCTCTCTCGTTTGTTGTGATGGAGAGGTTAGTCATTGTGGAAGTGAGACATAGCTCAACTTCTTTGAATGATGAAATTGAAATACGCTGAAATGTATGATGAACAAACTTTGACCAAAACATACTAAATCCTACATGGAACCTCTCATAACCGCCTGATAATGCCTCTGATCCTTTGACAAGAATACTTATATATAGGAAGTACCAGCGGCGTATCCACCATATTCTTGTCAAATTTTCATTGGCTTTATCCTTAAGTTATGATTGGTTCTATGTGATTCTAAAACATAAACAAACACAATCAACCAAAGCTTGAGATAACATAAAGAAAAACATAAAACTAAACGATTGGAGTTGAATCTTGATTTTCGGTGAAGGGGACTAGTTGGGTGGTTTCGTTTGGGCCGTCATTATCTTCGACAGGATTGGCGTTGATGTTGAAAACTCTTCCTCTTGCTGGTGGCCTAGTGATTGGGTTTCCTTGATTTGCTTGGTTAACTAGGTTTGCTTGAGCTTGGGCGTTTACGATGTTAACCAATCGAGGGCACGTGTTTCTATAGTGGGTAGGGTCGCCACAATTGAAACAAGCTCGAACATAAGGTAACATGGGGTATTGAGGTTGTTGGTATGTTTGGATCATATTTTGAGTAGGGGGTGTGGTTTGGTTTTGAGGGGTGCGGCAAACCTTGCTCAAATGACCATAGCGTCCACAATTTGCACATAGTCGACAAGTTAAGGTAAGGGGATGGTGATAAAAACAGGTGTTACATCGAGGGTGAGGTCCAAGGTATGGTTTCTTATTTGGGTAAGTTGAGTTGGGTGCTACTTGAGTGATTGGGATAGCTTGGATGGGTATGGCTTGTGAAATTGGTTGATTACGTTGGGTAGTACCGAAAAGTTGCCCGTCTCTTTTTCTCTTAGAAATGGGTTGAGAAGGGGATTCGGTTTGGGTGGAGTTTGAAGTTTCAGTTGATGCTTTATCCTTCTTCTCCTCCTCCTTGAAGTCTTTATTCCGGATACGGTTCTCGGTGAGCTCTGTAGCTAACTCCATTGCTGCTTCCAAAGTTGCAGGCGTGGTACTTATTACAGAGTCCTGAATCTTTGACGGAAGACCTCGAATGTAGTGCTCGATCAAACGGTAGAGGGGAGTGAACAAGTTGGGAACCATTTGATTTAACTCGAGGAATCTTTTGTTGTATGTGGTGTGGTCTCCTTCCTTTTGCTTCAACGAATAAAACTCATCTTCTAATTTCTTGATTTCGCTCCTTGGGCAAAACCGTCTTATCATGATTTCCTTCAACTCTTCCCAAGTCAAAGTCATAACGTCTTCAACACCTCGTTTGGCCTTCTCTGTATTCCAGCAAGTAAGTGCTATTCCATATAAACGACCGGTAGCATATCGCACTTTGCGATCATCGGGGCAATCGCAATTTAGAAAAGTGTTCTCCATTTCTTCAAACCAATGGAGGAGAGCGGTGACACCTTCAGTCCCTTCGTGTCTTGGAGGGTCGCAGGATTTGAAATGCTTGTAGGTGCATTTAGTGGTATTTAGGGGATGGTTGATAACGTTTTGATCTTCTTGGTTGACAGGATTAGCGGTAAGTGCTTGTTGGACTTGAATTACAATGTTGGGTATTACGGCAGCCATTTGTTGAGCGATTAGGGCAGCCATGCGCTCGCGGGCTTTTCCTGCTCTCATCTTCCTACAGGCGAGGCTAGAAGACATCTACAAGGAATACGTATCATGAGTATGAGTTGGATGTTTTTGGGATCATCGGTCGTATTTAGGAATGAACAAATAAATATAGAAAAATAAATCTACTACATCCATAGGATGTCTTGGGCTTTGCTCGTAATTGGGCCTTGCATGCCGCCATACTTCACCTTCGTAATCATGTGAGCCCCCATGAATACCGGGTTTTTCATATGGTTCGCATGTGTTAGCCTGGTTACGTACACTAAAACCTGGAGAAAATCGAGAAATATGTATATAACGTATGATATTCGGAATGTGTCCAGGTGTGGACACGGTGACACCTCAAAGTGGGGTTAGTTCGAACGACGTTTGGTGTGGCATGCTTTGGCCTAATAGGTCCTTCGTACTCTCATCGTTAGTCCCCATGTAGGCAAACTGGTCCGTTATATTGGATTTATACGAATGCCAACCTAGACAGAACGTTCCGACTACCGGTACTTGTACCCTTCCAGTTACTACATGCCCGTCGCAGAACTTACTTTGATGAGATTTGAAAATTGCGACAAAATCTTTGAATAACAAAAGTATGAAGATGATTTGAATATATGAACATTGAAATATGTATGATGAATGTGTATGTAAGTATGTATGTTTGACTGTAAGTATAAACAAATATGAAACAAATAAACATCATAAGTTTGTATGTAACCACCTAAACAATTAAAATTTAGGCAACTATAGTATAGGCTCTAAGGGTCTAATAACCTATCCTATATCCCTATAGTCATGGCTCTGATACCAATCTGTCACACCCCGACCCGCAGCGGAAAAAGGTGATCGGGGCATAATTGGGTTATCATCAAAGCTCATGACATTTATTATGACGTTTCATATTCATTAATACAATTTAATGGGAAATATACAATCATCATTACATCATGTCCTAAACATCATTCTAGACTTCATTGTTTTCTTCTAAGGCATTTCCTATGTTTTCCTTGCTTCATCCTGTTCACCTGTATCATGTGTAAAAATGGTTTTTGGATCAACAAAAAGTTGGCGAGTGAAACCTATGAAAAACATTTGAACAAGTTTATTGAATTGATTATAAAATAAAGTGCACAACCACACATGAGTAAAAATAGATGTAAACTTATTCACCAATCATTTAATATTAAATAATGCACACACGAACAATAATGGATTTGTTTTGAGGCACGCGTTGCTCAACTCGTCTCCACGAGAAACTGATGGGCCTAATGAATGAATTGCATATAACTTGACAATATGAAATACATAACTACAAACAATATATACAATCTAAGTTTAGATCACAATATGGTATGGCACAAGTTTAAATAAACGAGTTAATTTTAGTGACAAATGACACACCCCAAAACGTGTAATTAAAAAGGGGAGCTGTAAGATTCACTCACATTGGGTGCGTTCGGTTGACGATGTTGAATGCGCACGAAGTTGGTTTTAACCACGAGTGAAACTAACCTAGATAATGGCATAATGGTTCGGTAAGTAAGCGGATTTTATTAATCAATTTTAGTAGGATTGTTGGATATATTTTTGTGAGTTTAAGGCTATTTTCTAACATTAAAATGTTATTTTTAAGTATTTTTAATGTAAATAAATAAATAAATAAAAGTAATAAAAAAAATGTTGATTTTTGACTGTTGACTTTGTTGACCGTTGACCTGTTGACCCAATTTTATTGTGCAAATGTGTGCGCCGGGTGAGGCTCGAACCCGAGACCTCTCGTTCGCGTGCACGCAGCTCTACCAACTGAGCTACGTGTCTAACCCGAAATATTTCTGTTTTTAATTATATTTATATACTAACTGAATTAATCCAGAAATCATTTATTTCCAAAAACGATTTTTAATGACTCGCTCGGTGTTCTCCACAGGTCTCGAACCCGGGACCTGTGGGTTAGGTTAACACACAGTCCACCGCTGGACTGTGTGTCTAACTTGGTAAATACTCTGATTTTTATTATACTTATATACAAACTACATTATTTCATTTCTGCCTTATATAAAAAGTTTGATAATTTTCCGGACCGGTGCGGTAGTCTGGACTCGAACTCGTGACATGTGATTTAAACGTTCACACTGTCCACCACTGGACTGTGTGTCTATCTTGGTTATTATTCCGGTTTTTATTAAACTTAACATCTATTGCAGTGAATCCGGTTCGGTTAAAAAAAAGAACATTTTTATTAAGGCGAGTGTGCGTGGGACAAGAATCGAACTCGGGACGTAAGCGTGTTTTATTTGCACACAGTCCACCGCTGGACTGTGTGTCTAACCCGAGATATATCTTGATTTTTAATTAAACATATACAATACTAAAACTTCGTCTTCTTCGTTGGACTTAACCAGAACTAATGTCCGACTGGTTCGACGATTTAATCATGTTCTTTTAGTGTGTTGCGCTTAATTACAGGTGAGATTAATAAAAGAATGAGAGATTAAGTGTAAGATATACCGAACAGTGGCTCCTCTGTTTCGCCGGCGAAGCTCCGATGTCAGCAGGTTATTCTGGCGACGTGTGTCTTGCGGCAGAGGGTCTTCAGGGAGTTTGAGATGAGTGTGGGTGGCTTCGGTATGAGCTCTGGGTGTTCAGTAAGGCTCAGAGGTGAAAGGCTCGGTTTTCCGGCGAGTTGCAGAAATTCTCCGGCGAGTGAATTTACGTCGGGAAAGAGTGTGTTTGTGAGCGAAAAAGCTAACAGAGGTTAGAGGGGGTATTTATAGGGCAGGACATCGACGAATTTAGTCCGTTTTCCGTCTTGATTCGTCGGTTAATAAGTTTTCCGGCGGTTATGACTTGCGTCGCGGGTTCAGACGTCGGTTATAACCGATGTAATAGTTAAGGCTTCGGTTAAAACTGAAGAAACCATCCAATCTCGGCGAAATCGTCGGGATTTCCGACGACTGCGATTGGGCGCGTCGGTTTTGAATTCGAGATTTATTTTATGAATTAATTGTTTCCAATAATGAACAAGAAACACAAGTGGCGAAGTGGTTGAGCGTGTGTGTGTTAAGTCATTGTTGACCAGATTGACCCGGCTGACCCGGGTTCGAAACCCGGCAGCCTTGTTTTATTTTTAAACCACTATTTTTAATACTTTTTCAAATATAAATTATATATTCCAATATACTTATTAATTATGTATCGTTTAAAATTAATTTGGGCATTAAATACGCAACGAAATTTTTAACTGATTGTTCGGTTAATAAACGGAGCGGGTTTGGTAAATCCGGTTTTTGACGGATGTTACATTTGAATAGCAAGCCAAGTAGCTTGCGCGGAGAAGCTGATTGTATACTTGGTTAGCGATAAGATGTGCGCAGGATTGGTTCGGCGATTGGAATAGCGAAGCGGTAAGAATGAGAGATCCGATAAACGTTAAAGCGTCGAGAGGGGGGAAGCGATAAGCGAAGCGACAGCGTTAAGCGTCGAGAGGGGAAAGCGATAAGCGAAACGATAGCGTTAAAGCATCAAGAGGGGAAAGTGATAAGTGAAGTGAAGTAGATTCCAACGAAAGTGAGATTGCATTGCTGTAGATTTGTGACAAATCTAGCGTTTGTGCGATCGAGAAGTGATGAGATGTTACGCCTTGCGAAGGAGTTTTGCGTGTTGAAAATAGTCACAACAATACCAAAGGTCTAATAACGTTCAACTCCGCATGGCACGCATCCCATTGACATATCTAGTGGTTCTTCCTTCACAGGATCACCCTATCATGGACCCGATGAATTTGCTGAATGGTGGGGACAGTGGAAATTCGTGAACACTCCTTCCTCCCATAACACCCCACCACAACCTCCATTGGAGGAACCGCATTTTCAAGCAATGACACCATCACCACCACCACTCCCTGAACAGGAACAACCTCCGCCGCCACCAGAACCACCAAGGAGAAGAAGAAATGCATGCATGTCTGTGCGAGGGGAACACGTTTTACAACCACTCAAGGTTCTAGTAACTATCCTCCCATCCCTGAAGATCCACAAATGGGTGGACCTTCAAATCCTGCGCTGGAAATTGGTATCACACTGGCCACCTTTGCACCTCAACCACCTCCAATGGGTTATGATAACCCAATTCCTACCTACCTGCCTACGACAGAGTATAATCCTTTTGAGCCTCAAGCTCCTGCTGAGTTTAACTACCAACCCCCTGCTATCGACCCATACGTCGAAGCAGCCAACCATAATGCTCTCTATCATTCATCTTTTCCTCCAGCATACCCAACTGGGTATCTTGTCTATACGTACCAACACCCTATACCTCAACCTTCACCTCAACAACAACAAACACCCCAGAAACAACAATTAGAAATTTTGCAAAGGGTGCAAGAGGTGGAACGTAGAGTGGAAAGACATGAGAAAAAGAACAATAAGTTTCTTAAGAATCTTGCAAAATTTATCAAGGGAAAAGGAGTGGCGATTGAAGATTTTCTTTGCTTTTATCTTGTATTTGTTATTTAAATTAAGACCCTTCATGGACATTTCTCTTTAAGTACTAGTCCCTGCGTGGACATTATCCTTATGTTTTAGTCCCTGCGAGGACTTATTTTCTTCTAGTCCCTGTGTGGACAATCTATGTTATTTAAAGACCCGTTTAGGGCAGTTTTGTAACCGCTAGTAATATTAATGAAAAATATTCTTTTGGAAATTATATATATATATATATATATTAATATATATTGCATCATTGTACAAGCAATCATTTCGATTTTATTTGATATGCCAAGAAATTCCAAAAGATCTTCTTAATGGTATAACCTAGCCTATGTGTCAATACGAACGTGGTTATGATGGTAGAAGCCTCTTAAGACTATAATTCCTGTTAGCATCCAGAACATGTTAACACTCCTGGCAGTGTGGCTTGAGAAACCACACCAGCCGTCAAAGTATTTGGATTCTTCCAAGTTTTCTTATAGCCTAAATGATCATTGTGAATCATGGCTGATATCATCCAATAGAATGTTGTTAATAAGACATTCATAGATGATAATTCCTTGTCCTTCCTATGGGACAAACTACATTATTTTATGACAGTTGTAGTTTATAACTCTCTGTCAAAAGGCAATGAGCTATGTTCAAATCCTTAAAAATCTACGATCCAATAAGGTCGTAAGTTATATTTCAAATTGCCCAAGTGACATGGCCTTTTGTGCCAACTAAATACTCACCGAGATAAGCTTCGTTGCTGTAAAAGTATTTATGCAGAAATGACAGTTTGACATATGCTCCCTATCAAATATATGTAAAGGATTATATCATGTTTAAATGCCTATGATGGTTCAATTATAGCCTAGGCTAACTATAGATCTTTAAATTCTTGTTCCTCAAAAATGCTATATCTTTTAGCCCATATGGTTTGTTCATACCATGGCTAGTTAATCACTAAACGTGAAGATCTGCTACATCACCACTAAATAGATTATCGTTATTTAGTATATAGCATTCAAAACCTCATCATGGTTGGTTCCAACGAAGCTCATAGTCACCCAGTTGAAGGGAATGATAATACAAGAATAAATATCATTGGGGATGAACTGCAAGCCATGGTTGACGCAACAGTTTCAAAAGCTGTGGATAGAGTACTAAAGGAGTCGAGTAGTACTCACTCCAAAACACACTCTAAGACCCATTCAAAACCACAACCATAAAAGAAGGATGAATCTAAATATTCATCTAATCGGAAAAGTGAATCACACAAACAGACTATGGATGACCAGACACCATGTTTCGGCAAAGGTTGTACATACAAATACTTCGTCTCTTGCAAACCAAGAGACTTCACTGGAGAAAAAGGGGCCATTGATTGTATGAAATGGCTCGATGAGATGGAAACAATGGTGGATATAAGTGGTTGTGCTAAGGAAGATGTGGTTAAGTTTGTTTCGCAGTCATTCAAGGGCGATGCCCTGACGTGGTGGAAAGCGTTGATTCAATCCACCGGAAAAGTTTCTCTGTACAACCTCTCTTGGGTCAAGTTTTTTGAGTTGGTTAAAGAAACATATTGCCTACAACACGAAGTGGAGAAAGTTGAAGCTGACTTTTTGACCTTAACTATGAAGGACCTGGACTGCAGATCATATGTAACAAATTTCAATGCAATGTCAAGGCTTGTTCCTTACTTGGTCTCCCCGAACCAAAGCGCATCGCGCGCTTCATAGGTGGTCTAGCCCCTGAAATCAAAGGAAATGTCAAGGCCTCAAAGCCTACCACCTACAGGTCAGCTGTAGACTTGTCTTTATCCCTCACACTGGATGTGATTAGGAGTAGGTCTAGAAAGACCTTAGATGAGGGAAAGAGAAAGAGAGAAGATGATCAGACACATCACTCCGACAAGAAGAAAAAGGGAAATTTTGGTTTAAGAAAAACCCGAATCAGTCAAATGACAAGCCTATGTGTAAGAACTGTAACAGGAGGCACTTTGGGAAGTGCACCTTAGATCCACAGGCCAAGCCTTGTGGGATTTGTAAGAAAAAGGGGCATAAGACACTAGAGTGTAGGGATTTGAAGGATGTAACCTGTTATGGTTGCAATGAGAAAGGGCATATCAAGACTAACTGCCAAAAGAATGCTAAGAAGCCTAATGAGCCTAGGAAGACAAATGCAAGGGTGTTTCAGATGAATGCCAGGGAGGCAGTAAAGGATGACAAGGTTATAACAGGTACCTTCCTCATAAATGATATCTATGCTAGAGTTTTGTTTGATTCAGGTGCATATAAGTCTTTTGTAGATCTTAAGTTTAGCGAATTATTGAATCTGCCTGTTAAAACTCTAGACATTAAGTATGACGTAGAACTCGCCGATGGTACCATAGAAACTGCCTTGACGCTTCTTGATGGATGTAATATGACCATTAAGAATCATTCTATTCCATTATCACTTCTGCCAATGAAATTGGCAGGGTTTGATGTAATTTTGGGTATGGATTGGTTATCACGTAACCAGGCCCAAATTACTTGTGATAAGAAACTTGTCAACATCAAAACCCCTTCTGGAGAGTCGATCATTATACAAGGAGATACACACCATGGACTGCCAGATAATGTGATGATACTTAAACCATCCAAGTGTTTAAAGAACGGATGTGTCATCTATATGGCACAAGTGACATTGGATGAACCAAAACCAAGGATAGAAGACATCCCAGTCATCTCTGAGTATCCAGATGTATTCCCGGATGAACTACCTGGATTACCTCCTGAGAGGCAAGTAGAATTCAAAATCGACATTGTACCTGGAGCAGCACCGGTTGCACGAGCTCCATACCGCTTAGCACCAACCGAAATGAAGGAACTAAGAACCCAATTAGATGAACTTCTGGAAAAAGGTTTCATTCAACACAACTTGTCACCTTGGGGAGCCCCCATACTGTTTGTTAAAAAGAAGGACGGTTCAATGCGCTTGTGCATTGATTACCGCGAGCTAAATAAGGTAACAATCAAGAACCGCTATCCATTGCCCAGGAACGACGATCTGTTTGATCAACTTCAAGGGGCAAGTTTCCTTTCAAAGATTGACCTGAGGTCGGGGTACCATCAACTCAGAGTTAAGGCTGAAGATGTGCCTAAAACCGCGTTTCGAACAAGGTACGACCACTATGAGTTATTAGTGATGCCTTTCGGACTCACTAACGCACCCGCAACATTCATGGATCTCATGAATAGAGTCTGCAAGCCATACCTGGATAAGTTTGTCATAGTATTTATAGATGACATACTTATTTACTCTCGTAATCAGGAAGATCATGAGAAACACCTTCGATGCATCTTAGGACTTCTACAACAAGAGAAGCTTTATGCTAAATTTTCCAAATGTGAGTTTTGGCTTCGCGAAGTCCAATTCCTTGGACATGTTGTGAGTGAGCGCGGTATTCAAGTGGATCCCGCTAAAATTGAAGCAATCATGAATTGGGAAGCACCTAAGATGCCTACAGAAATTCGCAGCTTTTTGCGATTAGCAGGATATTACAGAAGATTTATCGAAAACTTCTCAAGAATAGCTGCACCTTTAACTACTCTGACCCGCAAGAATATAAAATTTAATTGGGGTCCTAAGCAGCAGGAGTCCTTTGAGATCCTCAAGCAGAAATTGAGCAATGCTCCAATTCTAACCTTGCCAGAAGGTGTAGATGAGTTTGTTGTTTACTGTGATGCTTCGCACCCTGGCATGGGATGTATGCTCATGCAAAGGGGTAAAGTAATCGCCTACGCATCACGACAATTAAAAGTGCATGAAAAGAATTACACCACCCACGATCTAGAATTGGGTGCCGTTGTATTCGCACTTAAGTAATGGAGACATTATTTATATGGAACTAAATATGTGATATACTCAGATCACAAAAGTCTCCAACACTTGTTTAACCAAAAAGAACTCAATATGAGGCAACGACGTTGGATGGAAACTTTAAACGACTACGATTGCGAGATTCGCTACCATCCTGGCAAAGCGAATGTAGTCGCCGATGCACTCAGCCAAAAGGAAAGAGTCAAACCTATACGGATTAATGCCAAGAGTATCGAACTTAAGAACAGTTTAAGCGAGAAGCTATTGGCTGCGCAGAAAGAAGCAATATTGGAAGTTAACCTTCCCAAAGAAAAATTAGGAACATCTTTTGATCAGTTGTCTCCTGGAAATGATGGAATCCTCAGACTAAATGGTCGAATTTGGGTTCCTACTCATGGAGGACTTAGAGATATAATCCTTCAGGAAGCTCATAATTCCAGGTACTCGGTTCACCCTGGGCTGACAAAATGTATCAGGATTTAAAGGCAAACTATTGGTGGATGGGTTTGAAGAAATCCATAGCCACCCATGTAGCTAAGTGTATGACGTGCTCTCAAGTTAAAGCGGAACACCAAAAGCCGTCAGGACTACTACAACAATTAGAACTTCCCACATGGAAATGGGAAATGGTAACCATGGATTTTATCACCAAGTTACCCAAAACAAACACGGAAATGATACAATTTGGGTCATAGTTGACAGATTAACTAAGTCAGCTCATTTCTTACCCATCAAAGAGACTCATAGCTCTGACAAACTAGCCCAAATGTATGTAGATAAGATTGTGTCTCTCCATGGAGTGCCAGTATCTATAGTATCCGATAGAGATACTAGATATACTTCTCATTTTTGGAAAAGTTTTCAGCTATCCCTAGGCACTCGATTAAATTTTAGTACCGCTTACCATCCTCAGACGGATGGGCAGAGCGAGCGTACAATTCAAACATTAGAAGACATTCTCGAGCATGTGTCGTTGATCTAGGAGGTAGTTGGGATGATCATCTCCCCTTGATTGAGTTTTCCTACAATAATAGTTACCAAACCAGCATTCAGGCTGCACCTTTTGAGGCATATATGGGCGAAGATGCCAAACGCCTGTCTGTTGGGAAGAAGTAGGGGAGGCTCAAATAACAGGACCTGAGATAGTCCTAGAAACGACAGAAATATCATTCAGATCCGTCATCGTCTAAAGGATGCCAGAGATAGGCAGAAGAGTTACGCAGATAAAAGACGTAAACCTCTAAAGTTCGAGGTAGGAGACAAAGTTTTACTAAAAGTATCACCGTGGAAAGGAGTAATGCGTTTTGGTAAGAAGGGCAAGCTAAGCCCAAGATACATTGGACCATTCGAAATCATAGAATATGTTGGTAGTGTGGCTTATAAGCTGGACCTACCCGAGGAACTTAGTGGAATTCATAATGTGTCCACATATGCAATTTAAAGAAATGTCTAGTCGATGAAACGCTAGCAATGTCCCATAAAGACGTGTAGATTGATGAAAGCATGAGGTTTGTTGAAAGACCAATATCAATTGAAGATCGGAAGATTAAGAAGCTTCGAAGAAAGCATGTACCCATTGTAAAAGTAAAATGGGACGCCCGTAGAGGCCCTGAATATACGTGGGAAGTGGAGTCCACTATGCGACAAAAATACCCACACTTGTTTCAGTAAATCTCGGGGTCGAGATTTCTTTTAAGGGGGTGAGGATGTAACACCTCGTAAAATCGGGACCATTGATGTGAAGACACGTGTCCTAGACCCTAAGCGTTGAAAGTCTTCTTTAAAGAGGTTGAAAGTGTCAACGAGCGAAACTAGTACCTTCGTATCGTCTACCGATTAACCGGGAGTTCAAAAATAATTATTTATAATCCCAAATATGCCAAATATCATTTTATGATGGCATAATATCAGATACAAGTCCCAAGATGCATATATATAAGGTTGAGGGGCCAAACTTGTCAAAACTGAAGTCTGGTTCGCTGACAGACTCCTTACGGACCGTAAGAGTCCTATGCTTACGGTCCGTAAGGCCTGTCTCTGGGCGAAATTTTGCTTGGTCTCCACACATAAGCTTCCAAACCACCTCTTTTGAAACCATGGGCTGCATGCATGCTCAATACTCGACCAAGGACACCTGGAGACATCCTACAACACTTGGTAACACCTGGATTGATCTTGTGGTGGACCCTTGCACTATAAAAAGGTGCCTTGTGTTGCCTCTTTCACTTGCACCTTTCAAAAACACTTCTTTCTCTCTTGCTTGGCATTCTCTAGCATTCCTGATAAAAAAGGAAGCCCCTCTAAGTTTCTTTTTCGTGCTAGGACCAGTGGTAAGTGTTCTTAGCCACTCTAGTTCGGCTTTTTTGCATTAAAGGCCGAAAGTCAAAGTTGCCGCAAAACGGCTTTGACTTTCGGCTTAGGCCTACACGGTCCAACCATTGTTCGAGGCGAATGTGGCTACGTGATCGTAATTAGGTGGGTGTTAATCTCTCAAAAAGGCATCTCCTAATTACCACGTTTACTTAGTTATTTGTCGGGTCAAAGAAATTAATAATAAAAGTCAAACTTGTCAGATTTTAAATAAAATCAAATCTGAATATGTAGAGGTTATAAAACACGTTTTATCACTTTAATAACTTGTTTGCATTAAAGGCCGAAAGTCAAAGTTGCCGCAAAACGGCTTTGACTTTCGGCTTAGGCCTAAACGGTCCAGCCATTGTTCGAGGTGAATGTGGCTACGTGATCGTAATTAGGTGGGTGTTAATCCCTCAAAAGGGCACCTCCTAATTACCACGTTTACTTAGTTATTTGTCGGGTCAAAGAAATTAATAATAAAAGTCAAACTAGTCAGATTTTAAATAAAATCAAATCTGAATATGTAGAGGTTATAAAACACGTTTTATCACTTTAATAACTTGGTAAATATTTTAGAACACGTCTAAACATGTTTAACCCGACAATTCTGAGTTTAGATTCGGTTCGCAACCGAAAGTTGCAAAAGCTTGACTTTTGCTTTGACTTTCAGTTCTGACCCGAATTAGCTTATTTCCTTAATGCAGTAGGGTTCCTTTAGGACCATATTATGTTGTAACATAACCCTCTGAGGTTATATTACATGGTCCTTTAGTAATCTAAGATTTTATGCTTGTTTCCGTTATTATGCTTTATGTTGACTAGTATGCCCTTTTGTCAAAAAAGAGACTTTTGAGGTAAATGGTCATGCAAAAAAATTAGGTACTGATTAGTGAACATATTTAGAGTATTTTGGTGCTCCAAACCTGGTCATAAACTGAGATTATGTAGAAAAGCGAAATTCATACTTTTATGAGGACTAGAATACCCTTTAGCATGAAAATCAAATGTAAAACATAATTTTGACCCAAAACCCTTTACCTACTGTTATGATATCATATTTAGGAAATTTTGGGATGACAGGTCAGATTTGTTACTGACGTTAGCCTTGAGTTCTTACCTAACGTTTATAAATGACGACAATACCCTTTTGCAAATAAAAATGAATTCTACATATAGTTAACATGTAAAACTTTTCCAACTGATATGTAATGATAAATAAATTATTTGACACTTCAAAGCTGGTCATAATATCAGAATCACTTAAACTCCGAAATTATCGTTATTTATCGACTTTTACGCTAAATAAGCACATAGTTTGACTTTAAAACTATCTTTAACACTCAAGACTTGTTGCCTACCAAATTTATAAATGAATTCAAATGTTTTTACAGTAGAGATAAGTCAAGAACTCAGAATCCCAATTAAGTCCCTAAAACCATGTGTGAATGACCAAAATGCCCTTCCGGGCGCATAGTTTGGTCATAAGCCTTAAACCACGCACATGTATGATGTCCTACCATTGTACTATCACAAATTAAATGTTTTCACATAATGTTTATGACCAGAACCTCAGTTTACATGAAAACCCCTTTTATAAACTTTTAAAATGACCAAAACGCCCTTATAGGGCTTAGTTCGACTTTAAAACCTTTACGGGCATACTTGTTGACATCTTGCTGATATTATAACATATCGTAAGCATAAAAACTTAGGGAAATTGTATATGTCTTGTATGTGACTAGTTTTCACAAACGGACCGAGACGGGTTTAACCTTGTTGTCTAAACTTCAAAATCCAGAATGTATTTAGTTTACCCATATTATACAAGTTCTCATACTTGTTGGGTCTAAATTACATTCTTTTCCGGTCACCGCTTAATCTAGCATTTTGTACCGTAAATCATCTTTTAAACTAACCGGTCGAAGTCTTTGACTTAAATAAAGACCCGTTAGTATCCTAATAGGTTATATAAAACCTTCCTTCCAGATTAGGAAGCCCAGTAGAAGATACCTTCATAAAGTCTTAGTGAGATATGGCTAAGTAGAATCTTGCATTTAAAACTCAGGTAAATACATTTAACTTATTTTCCCTTGTACGGGCTTAGGATACGGTAAATTATTGCCGCTTGGTTGGGTATGGGATCATTTAGTCGATTGTGATTAATAAATCCGCATAACCCGTTTTAATCTGTTTTGTTTGATAACATAAACTATGGGGGTTAACAACCATGTCCTGGATATCATCGGCTCATCTAAGTTATTGATGGCCATGACCTAAGCACGGGGTGTAGGTATACACCTGACAGATGTGAATGCTAAAATATAACTACCCACAAGTTGGGGATAACTCCTTTGTGGGTTTTATATGTGGTGAGTTAGTTAATCATGTTCGGTTTTCAACCGACCCTAATAGCACGACAAACATGTAAATTTGTATACAAGGTTTTAAATAAAATTATCCCAAGTTATAAAAGAATTTTCGTGTAATAAACATGTAACCGACTTCCGTAAACATTTAAAAATGAGTCCGTTAAATTGTATTTACCAGTGAAAACTGACGTATTTTCCAAAGACTAAGTGACAGGTACCTCACGAAATAGGCTGGAGCTACTTGGCATAATAAGAGGACTTTGCAAATACCTAGATGCCTTAAGTCTGTGGAACTCAGATTTATGTATTCATTTATAGATCCGCCTGTGGATCCTTTTCACAACCGTCTGTATATTATTTTATTCGTACTTTAAACTTTCGGGTTGTAATAGTAATTTCCTTCCAAGCCTTCCGTTGTGCTATAACTGTGTATAATTGTCTATGATGATATCAACTACGTCACGATACTCCCCACCGGGCCCACCGACTATGTGGATATATCGGGGGTGTGACAGGCGGAGATGCGTTCACGGTGGTTTTCGTGGAAGAAAGGTAGTCGGCATTCACATATTTCACGGTGGTGGCAGTCGGCACAGTGTTTACGGTGGTATATGGCGTCTTCTGGTTCATCATCTGTCGATTCTCATACATCTAATGATCCTCCTCATACATTGTTCCTCAGGTAACCCTAATCGTGCCATTCTCCTACCATTGTTCCTTCAAGCCTAATTGTGCCACACTCCTTAATGATTCTGATCGTGTTGCCCTAATTACGAATGGAATACTCGATTACGAATGGATGAAGAATATATGATCTATGATTATGTTCTTACTGCAACAATATCGATTATAATACGAATTTTGGAGCGCTAAGCTCAATATACGACGAGTTTTGAAATGTCTGATGGTAAATTGATGTTCGTATGATGAACAGTTTATGGTGTATCACTAAAACTATGATGAAGAACGAAGACATTATGACGAAGACAAATTACTGATGTAATCGAGACGAAGAGACGAATACAAACTACCGAGAACTGCTAATGCTTGAGAACGAGAACTACTGATGCTTAAGAACTGAGAATTGCTGATGCAATTCGAGTGTCTGACGTGATTTTTACATTAATACAGGATCCTGCACATGTGCATCACTTTACCAATACCCTTTAACTACACCATCTTGTACATGTGCAATACTTTACCATTACCATATAACAATCACCAATAATCTACATCTTGCACATGTGCAGAACGTTACCATTACCCTATAATCATCAACAATAATCTGTTTATCATTTATACAACATTCTTACACATAACATTCACCTTATTAAATATCACTTTTTACCATTTCTTTATTCACTTTTTAACATTCTTTCTATACACAATGAAGCTGCATCCACGCGCACTTGGCAAATTTGTAAATATATCAGGTTTCTTATAACACACGCACATTTCTTTTTCATATCATTGATCATACTGATCTGACGACTAGCATATTAGGGTTTGACTACCGTTCACCACCATTCATGGCGGCATCCACAACGACGGTGTCTATGGCTACCTAATTGACGTTAACACATCACCCCTACCACCAAATGTAGTTGACAACTACTCCGACTGTAACTCCATCAATGACGTACTCCAGTTGACTAACCACCGTTCACGGCTAGTTCATGTGAGTATGTTTTATTATTGAATCTGATTAGTTATATTATTGCTTAATTAGTTTATGTTTTTAATCACATGTATCTTTACTGTTTAATTTGTTTTTAAAGTTTTATTTACATGATTATTTTACATCATGCTAGTGTTGTTGGAGGCTATCGAAAGTGGTGACCCGAGGTGTGAGATAGTGGTGACGTGGCATGATGTATTTTGAAATGGGCCAGTAAACAAGTAAACAAAACGATGCCACTGATGTGTTCGACACAGTGCCCATTTGAACAGGAAAGTGTGATTTTATTTTGACATGTAGGCGCTTGTGTAGGTATGTGATGGATGAAATCGGGTTCAGCACTCAGAGATGAACCAGATTTCGGAGTATCACCATTCATGTACATGGCTGAAGGGACATTGGATTCTGCTGTGAGGTGCTCTATTGTTAACATTCTGTTTCTTTTTTCTAATCCTTTTAAGTACAAAAGTATACATATAAAGTATAAACTATATTATATCATACTAAACAGGTCAGATACATAACCATAATAAAACAATAGATAGTGTTTGGATGTGTTTGCATTTCCTCTCTTAATGTTTGAGATTGGTAAGAAGTCCCGAGGTTTCAACAGCCGAGCTCTCTACACTTTCCTCGTACATTGCATATTAGGTATGCATATTAGGTAAGGTCAATTTTAGTTCACTATGATCTTTTGAGTTTTTCTTTTTTTTTAAGAGGGAATACGAATGTGTGAATGGTTCACTTTTATAACTGAACCATAATTAGAAGTTTGGTTATACGGAAAACTATTAATTCATTTATTTTTTTAAGAAAGAACCTTTTACAGTTAATGAGAACCTTAATAGTGCAGGTACTAAATATTATAAGAGTAGTGCGAGTATATGCTTTTCATGCTAATTTTGTACTCTTTTGGCTTTCTTTTTTTATGGTTTTTTAGATGAGCTTTTTGATACAAGACTGGAGGTGCAACAATCAGAGATGTTTTAGAAGGAACGTTTTAGAGGAACACTTTTGACATCTGAGATTGGAACATAATGTGTTTAGGATGCTTCAATTGAAGCAGGCTCTCTCTAAATGTTTTATGCCTCGAGTATTATTGTATATCCAAAGAAACATCTCTGCATCAGTATGTGTTTATAGTATTCAAACAATGTCTATGATAATGATACACTTCATCATACCCGCAGCAAAGCGCTAGATTATTTTAACATTAGTTTAAAGATTAAAGCAAGAAATTGAGTTAGCTTGGTATTGTATTTGAACAAGTTTTGGAAAACTATATATGTCAATTAAACAGAATTGTTATATTTGGTTTGTTTATTTTGGCGTAAATTGTAGCTGGCTAATTTTGTGCATTTTAATAAAAATAATTATTTATTTATTTGCGCATTTTGGGCGGATTAAATATGGTATTAACTTTGCGTGGGTGGGTCCTGTTATTTGTTTTGGACTTTCATTTTGTGCGGTTTATTTGTTCATATTAGGTGGCTCACATCGAGTTTACTTTGGTGTTTTTTTGGGAGGTGGGATGATTCATTTTGGGCGTTTAATTACCCACCTAGAATACATTTCAATTTTTTTCCAGCGAAAATGCACATGTGCGTACATGTTTAGTGTTTCACTACACATTGTTATTGTTTCGAACAATGCACATGTGCATACATGAATATTTTAACTGCATATAATTTGTTTTCCTTTACATATACATTAACATATGTAATGTGGTACCCCATACGTAATAGGGTACCACATACACTCCACATGGCTATTGTTTCGAACAATGCACATGTGCATACATGTTTAATGTTTCACTACACATTGTTATTGTTTCGACCAATGCACATGTGCATACATGATATTTTAACTACATATAATCCGTTTTCCTTTACGTATATATCAACATATGTAATGTGGTACCCCTACATCATAGGGTACCACATACACTCTATATAATCCGTTTTCCTTTACGTATATATCACACAAGTTTTGTGTAACAACCAGTATATATAACACCCTTATCATAAGGAATCACATAATCCGAACAACAATCATTATTGCACATATGCATCATCGGCATATACTATACTAAACAACATATTACATCCCAAATTAACAAATATAACATTGTAATACATTATATAATACTACAATACGAATTATGCTATATCACTCTTTGCACATGTGCAGTACCAACACTTTCTCTACCAAACAACATAATACATCATATATTAACAAACATGATCATCTATATTCCATGTCCACAAACTACTACACATAAAATTTGCATTAGTTCACAACCTCACACCTTCTGTTCTTCTTTCCATTTACCTAAGCATCTTCCCAACACTCCTCCTGTTTCAACGCCTTAGTCTATCATTTTCCGATATTTTTCATCTATCAACCTAATAATCAAATATGTCCTTGTTGTCAATCCATGAGCTGTTTCGAATATCTTTTTCCTGCATACATTACATATAGTACATCAATTATTTCATGTATGCACATGTGCAGTAACATATTACATACAATATGTACAATGTTTATGTTTTAAAGTAATAATGACGTGTGCATATGCCGTAATACATTCATATTAACTTAATCTGACAAAATATTCATATGTGCATAAATATGCACTTGTGCATTAACATGAACTGGCCTTATCAACAGGTTTGCTTCAATAAAAAAATTAACCCTTACCAAATCAAATTTCGTATTACTATGACCAATCATATTTAACATTAATTAGTCACAAATCTATTATGTCAAAATATGCACATGTACATCATCATAAATGACATTGTTAACATGTTCTGGCAAACTACGCCATGTGCATAAATATGCACATGTACATCAACATGAATGACCTTATTAACCTATTATAGCAAATTATTCACATGTGCATAATTATACGCATATACATCAATATGATTGACCTTATTAAACTAAACTGGCTAGATATGCATATGTGTATTGCTATGCACATGTGCATTAACATGGTTGACCTTATCAACAAGTTTGCTTCAATAAAAAAACTCTAACCCTCAACAAATCAAACAACATCGTGCTTTTTACTTGTCCTATTCCTTGTATTTCTTTCTCCTGCAATAACTTTACATGACATCAAACAACATCGTTCAAAATGAAAGTAACAATTGGATGCACATATACATGTACTACCAACTACATCATTGACTAATAACCAACCTTTTTGGCTTTTTGTTTAACACTTTTGTGTTCACATTCCTTATCATCTAGTAGTTTTGTTACCCTTCGTCATTCTATCTCAACACAAATCTTATTTTCTTCGCTTTTCCCCGTTTTTTACCTACAATAATAATTGAAACATAATATAACCAAACATGAATTTCAATTAGTTTGTGCATTAAACAACTTTTTTCATCACCGTAAACGATATGCATTTGTGCATCATACTTTATGCACTTTTGTGCATCAAACACATGTCCACATTCATTGTCATTATGCATTTGTGAATCAATATGCACATGTGCATAACATATTCTTATAATGATATTTAAAACAATCCATATGTAAAGTTCAATGTTATGTGCTCAAATTCAATATGCACATATGCATCACTTTAAACAACAACATCAACATAATCTAATTACACAAAATCATAAACACGTATATTAAACAAAACTGCTCATGTTCGTTACATGTGCATCACATGAAACAATAACACCATCATATTCTAATTACACAAAATCACAATAAAACCATCGTATCCTAATTACACAAAATCACGTATCTTACACAAAACTGCTCAAGTTCACTATTCAAGTGTGCATTACCTAAAACAACACACCTAGCATATTCTAATTACACAAAATCATCTACACACATCCTAAACAAATCTGCTCAAATTCACTATGCATATGAATGATATTATTAACTTTATTTGCTTAAATTCACTATGACACACTCATTGAATCATCTATTCTTATAATCACGATGCCCTAATTACGAACGGATTAAAAATCCACAATGCTTATAATCATGTTACCCTAATTACGAATGGATGAAGAATGTACGGTCGATGATTGTGTTCCTAATATATATTATACACTAATTTTGGATGAACTTTGGGAACTAACCTCGATTATATGACTATCTGCTGGTAAAATCTCAAATCTGAGATAGAATCTCAATCCAGATGCTTAGATATGGTGAACGGATGATGGTGAAGTGATGATGTATTCGAGACCATGATGTAATAGACGAACTTTGAGTATTGTTGAAGATTCAGGGACAAACTGTTGAATATTGTTAAGAGATTCAGGTTGAAGGTTGAGAAATGTTGAGAGATCTGGATCTAATCAGAGGTTGAAGAGATTGGACGTGAAAGTTTTAATTAGATGTAATTTAATTTGTGCTTGAAGTCCGATATTTAAAAGTTGTTTGGTATTTACAAAATTGCCCCATGTTCACATTGGTTCTCGCGGTTCTCGCATAAGGGTGGTTCTCACATGAACACTACCAAAATATATATATAAATATATATATATATATATATTATATATATCATTATGCATTACCTTGAACGAATCATAACATCAACCAAACCCATGGTTAAATGTTATGCATTATGGTAATTTCATTTTGGCTTAATTCCTCAATTATGGTTTCTAATGGTAATCGGTACCCATGAAAACATGGCCAACATAGTGTCCGGATGAGTGCTTTTGGCCAAGATGAACTTTCTTGCAATATACATACTTTCAGGTATGGGATCAAATACAAACAATTATGTTTATAAGAACTGTAGGAACCAACACATAATTGACAAGTGTCCTTTGATAAAAAAAACAATTAATGTTTGATATCTAATCGAGCCAAGAAATAGGTTGTAAAGGCTCTGATACCAATTGAAAGTCCCGAAAATCTGGATCTGACAACGATATCAAACGATCACCAAGGATGGCGGAATCTAAACTTGAGGATATTCAAGTAAAACCAGAAAATAAGAACGAGATGATCGAGAGAACGATAATGCACGATTCACTTTCAAACTTGCATACGATTCTATTACTTTCTCAAGCAAAACCGTCTGATACAAGTTGTTTCTCTCTCTAGATCTCTCTCTCTAGTCTCTAATGGAGGCTATCTCTAATGGCTTGGGAAGGCTTACCCTAGAATTGATGTAATATTCTATTTATACCTAGGGTTTCCCATGCCCCTCATGGGCTTCCCTTGGGCTTGCCTGGCCCACATGGCCTATGGCATGCCCAAGTGACCTATAAAGGTCTAGAACCTAATACAAACTACCAGTTCGCAACCATAGTCCGTTGCATTAATTTGATGTGTCAGTCTCACACTTTTAGGACCTAACACTTAGGTTAGATTATCTTAGTTTCTAGAATCCTCGTTTGTGATTCTAATGGGAAACGTAGGACCCATAAAAACACATGAAAACATAGTGTCCAAACGAGTATCTAGACAAGATATATTTTCGTTGCACATATACTTTTCATATTTGTTCCGAATTCAAACTCCCTACAAACTCCATATACTCATATGCCTTCGTTTCCCCAATGTAGGGTAACTTTGGTGCTCCACCCTTAACAACTCGTCAACTCACGTTGACTTTGGAAGCTTTGCAAACCGTGAGTATACATGACCCCTTTTTTATTTTCTAACACTTTTGGGTGCAATACTTACGACTTATTAAACTCACACAATCACATACAAACATGCATTGACACAAACAAACAATCCATTATACATTCTTAATACGTGATGCTTAGAAATTCATACATGCTAGAATCTTTACTTGCACTATACTTTGTCATTAACTTCGTACAAGCCTCCCTTAACATGTATAGCGCTATAGGAGTAGCACATTGCCCGTATTCTTGAGGTCATGTTAAGTCATACAAAAACGGTCTTGTCGTTGTGACGACAAGATTACGCTAGTGGGAAACTTTGGGTTGACAATTATGAGATGCATGCTAGTGTTGTAATGTTATGTCTTAGTTTACGAGTATGCCATGTGGATTCGTTTAAACCGTTTTATACTTATGCTAGTAATTCAAACTTGTATGCTCGCTAGTACTTTATGTGTTGACATGTACTTTAATATGTATTGCAGGAACTTGATGATGTTACATTGAAAGAAATCTAGTAGAAAGGCTAGAAACGCAGTCTAAATTTGTTTATTTGTCGTACTTTGTTTCCTTGTTGCAAGATGTTGTACTTTGCTTTCAAACATTGTATTTTCCAAGTTAGAAATAAAATGAAATTTTGATTATTAAATACTTATCACAAATAGTCATTATGAAGTCTCTTACAATAATGTTTTCGTCTCACTCCGTTGTTTCCGCCATCGGTTGGGGTGTGACAATAACGTTAGAGGTTAATTATACTCATAATTATTAGGAATTATGGGAAAGCAATATGGTTGTGTATCCACTTTAATTTTCATATATCAATTTATTCTTCAAAAATCAACTAAATCACATCATACGCGAGTTGACTCTCATGTATGACATTTCTATCGTGCAATATTAACTAAAAGTCGTTATGTTGAAAAAATTCAATGAATACAAGAACAATACTCGCCTCTTCCATGTACTTTTTTGTGTATCTAATGGGAAATGGAGGTCATATGTTTGTTAGTTGCTCGTTTTTAGTCCTCTTGCCCTTTTTAATGAATTTAGAATTAAAGGTCTGATGTTTGAATGTCCCTTATCGCCTTTAAGACATTTTGCAAATATAGCAAATAAATTGGGGAATGGTAGTCAAATGTTGTCTTAAATTGCCTTAGAACTTGTTACAATTAGCGTTCAACATGGTTTATACATTTTCAGTAGTTTTTATTGCTAATGGTGTTCATACGTTCTCAGTTTGCTAGGTTGATATTGTCTAGCCTTCCAATACTTTTGAGTTGGTGAAGTTGCCTAAGGGAAAAAGAGCTTTGAAGAACAAGTAGGTCCACAAAGTGAAGGCTGGAGAACATACCTCACGACCGAGGTACAAAGCTAGATTGGTGGTCAAAGGGTTCAGTTAAAGAAAGGATATTGATTTTGATGAGATATTGTCTCTAGTCGTGAAGATGAGTTCTATTCGGGTGATTCTTGGTTTGGTAGCTAGTCTTAATCTTGAGGTTGAGCAAGTGGATGTCAAGAAAGCGTTCCTTCATGGTGACTTGGATAAGGAAATCTATATGGAGCAACCTGAAGGTATTCATGTTAAAGGTAAATAAGAGTATGTCTGTAAACTTTAGAAAAATCTTTATGGGTTAAAGCAAGCACTAAGACAGTGGCACAAGAAATTTGAGTCGGTTATAGGGAAGCAAGGCTACCAAAATACTATTTCAGATCATTGTGTTTTCTTTCATAGGCTTGGTGATGATGATTTTATCATTTTGTTACTTTATGTTGATGACATGTTGATTGTTGGCAAGAATGCAGAGAGAATTGTTCAAGTAGAAGAAAGAATTGAGCAAGTCGTTTTCTATGAAAGACTTGGGGCCAGTAAAACAGATTCTTGGTATTCGAATTACTAGATTGCACAATGAGAAGGTGCTTTACAAATTCAACATGGCTAAGGCCAAAGCGGTTAATTAACCTTTTACTCCCAACTTTAAACTAACTGATAAAGATTGTCCTTCTTCTAAGAAGGAGATTGAATATATAGATAGATTTCCATACGCATCACCAATTGGAAGCTTGATATATGCAATGGTGTGTGCAAGGCCTGATATTGCCCATGCAGGAGGCGTTGTTAGTCGGTTTCTGTCAAATCCTGATAAGAAGCATTGAGAAGCAGTTAAATGGATCCTTAGATATCTACGTGGTACTTCCCAATTGAGTATACCATTTAGGAATGGAGAGCCGATGCTTGTTGGTTATACGCATACTAATATGGCGGGAAATAAGAACAACATGAAATCTACTTCTTGATTTTTTGATGACTTTTGTAGGGGAGGTGTGTCATGGCAGTCAAGACTTCAAAAAACTTGTTGATTTGTCTATTACAGAGGCTGATTATATGGCAGCAACAGAAGCATGCAAAGTACTATTGTGGTTGAAAATATTTCCGAAAGAGCTTGCCTTTATGCAACAACGCTACGTGGTCCTTTGTGATAATAAAGTATTGCAAAGAATTCTATATTTCATAAAAGAACAAGACATATTGATTTGAGGTATAAATGGACTAGTTGAAGACAAGTTGTTTGAACTTGATAAAGTTTATACCGATGATAATGGTTCCGATATGTTAACTAAAGCTTTACCAAGAGAAAAGTTGAAGATATGTTGCTTGATCGCCAGAATGATGAACTTTTTTTCATAGACAAAAAGGGGAATATTTGTTGGGTTTTTTTTTTTGAGAAAAAACCTAAGGTGCCTCTATTTTACATTGATTTTATTATATATGTTTTTAGAGTTAATTATAAAACAAAGAAGGAAGTTATATTTCTGTTGAAATCAAGTTGGAAAAAGGAATAATCAAAATTGGTGATATTGTTTTGGTGAACTTTTGGGACTGATTTAGTGCATTCCACAAAAATATTAAAGTGTGGTGAATCATTTTGTGGGCTTTAGAATTAAATAAAGGGTAAATTATATTTTTCGTCCTTTATGTTTGTATCAAATTGCAATGGATAGCTTTTAACTTCAATAATTACAATCACAATCTTTTATTTAAAAAACTCATTACACGTTAGGTCCTTTAACACTAACCAAGTTAAAATTTTCAGTTAGGTCTAAGAGTAGTTTATACATTTACTAACTTAATATAATTTTATTATAAAAAACAAGTCCAAAATCTCTAAAGTCAAAACCCTCTTTCTCCCTAACCTAACCTAAACTTCACCTACAACTCCCGCCACCACTGGCATCACCACCGCAACGCTTCCGGCCACCACCTAAACTCTCTCCACCTATCTGTCTTCCTCCCAAAGACCACCACCTGTCTTCATTAGTCCTGCAAGTTCCTCCACTGGTACTGTCGCCACCACCGACGAGGTTTTTGTTGTCGGATAAAGCATTGTCTGATCCTCTCTTGAAGCAAGTTCCTCCGCCGGTACCGCCGCCACCACCGATAAGGTCATATAGGAGCAGATGAATAATCGGGTCGGATCCGGGTACCCCTAATCTCTTAAACTCCGATTCACCCCTAATATCCTATGTTTGAACAAGATCTGATGACTGGGGTTCCGGTGACCCTCAATGCAACCCCCTTATGCCATCACCTCAAAACTCCGGTCAACCGCCACCACCTACTTAGATATAACAAAAACGCGATTTGGTGTCTGTATATGGTTTCAGTCAACCACCACCACCTACTCAGATATAACAAAAACACGATTTGGTGTCTGTATATGTTTCAGATTTGACTATGGCACACACACAAAGGAAAATTTCAAAATAAAAAAAAGCATTTAATTCTTCTATTCTTTTCATTTGGATCGAGATTTACTGGTTGAATGGATCATGAATAAAAAAAACCCTTTAATTCTTCCATTCTTTTCTATATTGAGTAATGGATCGTGATTCACTAATGGGTTCTGTGTGTGCCAGTGAATCACCATTTAACAACTTGATTATTATTCTTAATGGTTAACAACTTGATTGGTGCGTCTTCTTCAATGTTCAATCAATTTGTTCAGAAACTTAAAATTGCCTTCGTATTTCTAGCAAGGAATCGGCTTCCGCTAGACCTAGTTTGGGATCGATGTAATTTACCGATTGTTGTAGAACCTTCTTGGTTGTTAGTGGTGATAAGTGGTGGTCTTTGGGAGGAAGACAGATGGGTTGTGAGGGTTTAGGTGGTGGCCGGAGTGATGGTGGCAGTGGTGGCTTGAGTGGCAGGTGAAGTTTAGGTTAGGTCAGAAAGAGGTGTTGACTTTAGAGAAGCAAATATTGTTTGTTGACTTGTTTTTTTTATATTAAAATATCAATTAAGTTAGTAAAATGACTAAACTACCCTTAACTGACCAGCCCTACCTGAAAATTTTAACTTGTTTAGTGTTAAAGGACCTAACGTGTAATGAGTTTTCCAAATAAAGGATTGCGGCTGTAATTATTGAAGTTAAAAGCTATCCAATCCGATAAAAACATAAAGGACGAAAAGTGTAATTTACCCTTAAATAAAAGTCAACATAGGGCTTTTAGGCTTGGGATGGTTTTTTGCCGACTTATTTACATTCAGGGTCGGCTCAATCATTTTAGAGGCCTCAAACAAAGTAAAAATGTAAGGTCTATTATCCGTACTTTCAATTAAAAACAATGAATTTACATAATCATTCAAGTCTCACTAAATAAAAAGTAAGTAGTTTTGGACTCAAATTAATCAACAAAAATCATAAAAATTAGTCTACAAGTTGTTGGAACATAAACATTTCTGTAGTTTAAATCAACATACCCTTAAATTGTAGATTTGCACCTTTGAGAAACTTTAACCCATCAATCTGCAGATATCACTAAAGAATAACACTAGAAATATCTTCAGGAAAATAAAGCCTCAAAGTTGATAGAAAGACCAAAACGAAAAAGGAGAAACAAAGAAAGAAATTTACCAATAAACCCGTTGCTATTGATATCTCTTATTTGAATCAAAACACCTTGATCATCAAAACCATTATACAATTCCATCGTCAAATATCATGAACAAATTCGATAGTAAATTAGTAATAATAAAATCAAACTCTTGAAAAACTATATATTTTGAATTGTGATTGTCGATCTTTAAAATTAAAACCCTTGGTCCGAATGTTTTCTACCGAATCAAAGGGTCGATCAAGAGTTTTTCCATAACCATCCTCCTGCTTTTATTGGCTGTGGGAGTAGGTTACTCTACCCTCAATGATCGCCCCTTTGTTTCCCTTACTTGAACAGATCTAGATCTGGACCTTTTGCTATGAGGCTTTGATTGGAGGCTCTTGAAGGGTGGAGACCCAAAGTCCTTGCTTGGATTCACTTACCCTTGGGCCGGCCCTGCTAAGTGTAACAAGTTTTTCTTGGTTTTTTGCTTTTGGCCATCGCAAGTGACAAGAAGAAATATAGAGCTCCACTATTTGGATTTTTTGAAGTTAATAGATGTTCTAGAATAGTTTCTCGTTGGTGATCGTTTTGTGTTATTACATATATTTAAAGTGATTTGTTCCAGTTATATATTGATTTTGTATGCCTCTAGAGAAGACTTTGTATTGCACTATGTTGGTAATAGTGGATTTGAAGCGGGTCTAGTAGTCCAATGGTTTTTACCTTTTATCTGAGAGATTTCACACTCAAATTTGGTGTCTCTTTATTGTTTGATCAAACGAAGTTTGCATCTGCGTTTTTATATACCGTTTGTTTGTGACTGGGTTTCACATTTTCCCCATCAAATACAAGTTGACACATAAATATTTGAAGTGATTTGTTCTAGGTATACATTGTGACTTTAATAAACCATTAATACAAACATAGATATGTTGCTAGTTACGTGAGATAATTTATATATGGTTTTAAATCTCAAACGAAACACAGTTTTTATTACTTTTCAAACAAGTTACATTTGCTTAAAATAAAGTTTCTTCAACATATATTTGCTCATGCACACGGTCACACAAATTTTCTTATTATTCAAAGCAGGATCGTATGATCACTAGTTAGCTGAAATATCAATGGTCTTCACCTCCGGCTTCTTCACCTCCTTCTTAGGCACGGTCACAGTCAACACACCATTCTCCATCTGAGCTTTCACCTCATCAACCTTGGCATTTTCCGGCAGCCTGAACCGCCTGAGAAACTTGCCCGAGCTCCTTTCGACACGGTGCCACTTGTCATTCTTCTCCTCTTTCTCCCTGCTCCTCTCTCCGCTGATCTGCAGAATCCTATCCTCTTGCAGCTCCACATTCACCTCTTCTTTCTTCAACCCTGGAAGATCAGCTTTGAATACGTGAGCTTCTGGGGTCTCCTTCCAGTCAATCTGGGCATTCGTGAAAGCCGAGGTTTCATGGGCCCCAGCTGGAATGATACTGGAAAAGGAGGTGTTGAAGAAGGGGCAGTCCCATATGTCCAAAGAGAAAGGATCAAAGACATTGGATCGACGACCACCGAAGAAGCTTGGAATGATCGACATGATTAACTATGAAAAGAAGCTTGATTGGTTATAAGGGTAAATGTAGCTTGAAATAAATTAGCTGAATGAATCTGTTGATTGAATGATGGGAAGAAGTGTGGGATGATAATGTTATATATAGGGTAATGGAGATGGTTCTCGGCTTGTGGAGACACTTCATAAGAGGTTTCTGGAGTGGGCCTTTGTGTTGCAAGATATGCTTATTTATTTCACCTTCTAGACTTTTATACTTTACAAAGAATTATACGCCTCCCAGCTTTCGAAATATTTATGTTTTGTAGTTTGTAATCTATATTTAATTAACACCACTAAACAAAAGTCATCCACGCCATGTTCGGGGTGATGTGGTCGGCGTGGACTGGCTTCCACGGCAGTTTTCTACACCCACTCCGCATAGTCTTAGTGATTTATGCGTCATACGCTAACTAAAATCTCGGTAAAGGTTAGGAAATCATTAAAATGAGGAAAAATTTAGTGTCAAAATCAGAGCCTTTTGTTGAAATTTGGGTCCAACAATTTGGCCAAACCGCCAATGGGTGTTTGCTACATGATCAACTCATTGAGCCTTTCGGTCCACCACTTATGGATTGCATAACCCTACTAGTAGTCCAAGTTATCCTATTTCTATGTTTGAGGCTCTTCCGACATATTTCCTTCTATCTATAGCTGGTTCAAGTAAACACCCATAGCTTGTCGATAACCAGTGTTTAATAAGACCTTTGTTCTGACGCTAGGGAAGTTATCGATAATGTGGAGGTGATACCCTTTATCGGTGATCTCTTGGTAAATTTCGTCAGTAACATGTTAATAAGTTATTTGCCCATGCCATGTATTTTGACGGAGATTCAACAACAAGTTATCGACGACTCTCCCTTTCATTGATGGAATCCGACAAATGTTTATTGTTGCTAATTAACAGCCCTATGTTTAGTAAGAGGATATGGAACCACCCACTTAGCGGTTGTATGCGTGCTTACAATCGTGATTTGTTATATACTTATATCATACCGATTTAGGATTGTGTTTCAAGTTTTTATTATATGAATTGAAGTGATTTTTTTCTTGAATCTTCAGTTTTTATTTGTGGCATGGTATGTACATTGTGTGTCATAACAAATGAGTGGGTAAGTTTTTTGATCTTTATAGATGCATCTTTGTTAAGATTGCCATTATGCAATAACGAGCACACACAAAAACACTCTAAAGTGTAAGAAATGAGAAATTAAAACACTATAGTAGTGTGGGAGCTATGATTTTTTATGGGTCTTTTTTTTTTTTGGTTTTTCATACGTTTATCAAATTCATTTTTTTTTGCTAGGTTAACTCGGTTGGCATGATTCGTTTTTGTATGTATATGTTTTTAAGATAATTTTAATTTTCTTTTCATGATTTGATTCCGAAAGCAATTTCAGTTTTAATCTTTTGGTATGTTCTAAATTAACAACCATCAAGGCAATATTTAGTCAACGAAGCGGTGGACTAACTTTTTTTTTTGAATGGTTAATGGTACACAATTTCTACTAACGACAAAATTACACCATCACCTTTGTTTGGAATTGAATCCAAGACCTCCCAATAGCTAAGAGATAAAAACCTTTACCAAATGAGCTAGCCCCATATTAACCAATCCACAATCTAACTTATGAAATATGACAAATAATTATTAATCAAGAAAATAGAAATGAGATTTATCTAATTTGGTTCTCGAATAATGCCTTTACTATGTGTAAGGTCTTATGGCTTATGAAGAATCACTTATCTTACATATAAATCAAATCAAGTATCTAAGTTCAAATAACTTTAACATTCTAAGAGCATTCAAAATGGATCTTTATATTTATACAAGATAGGAAACTTATATTATAAGCAATAATTTTGAGTGGTTTTTAGTGGTTGTGAGTTAAGGATAAAGAAAATATATGAAAATGTTATTGTTCATATGTAAATATATGGGAAACATTGTTCACCTTTTATAAATTTTTTAATATTTTTAAAGATGGTTGTGAGTGGAGGAAAGATAAAAAGTAATAATAATAATAATAAAATATAAAAAATATTATTTAATTAAAAAATAAATAAAAAGTTGTGATTTTCACTTTAATTCTATGGATATGGATAAAGAATCTAATGTGGATGCTCTAACAACCAATTCTTTATATATATTAATCTCAAAAATCTTGAGGAATTCTTTATATATATTAATCTCAAACATCTTGAGGAATAGTAACATTTATATTGACTTTTTAAGTTTTTTCAAAAAAAAATTATTTATATAGAGTAAACTTTCGGTTTTTTTAATTATTTTTGTTTTACAAGTTTAGTTTTTTTTATTTATAATTTTTGTCATAAAAAGTTAAATGATTTGTTTTTTATTAGTTTTTGTTTTACGCGTATCTTGGAGTTGGTTGGAATTTGGTTGCTACTTAGCACAATATTTGGTGGTCACATTTAGTACCTTAGTTATTTTTAGTTGTATGGTTGCTATTTAGGATGGTGTTTGGTAGTCACATTTGGTCAATTGGGTTTTATTACCCCCCTCGACTTTCTAATATGTGTCGGTATACATTCGATGTCGTCTGTTTTTACGTCGCGTGGTGTTAAATATTCGGGTTTTTTGTTTTTTCGCTTTTTCCCAGATTTGGTCGTGGTTCGGTTGCTACTTAGCACGTTTTATGCCCCCGGCCCTGCAACGCTGGTGACACGGTTTTACGTCCCTCGCCCCGGAACGCAAGGGATTTAAGCTAGTTATAAAAATTTCAACAACTTATCTAACTAGTATCAATTCAAGTTTCAACTTTTAAGTGTCTAATTGTAAGTTGTAACATCAAAGTTAAATATATTTTCAAGTCTGATTTTAGTATCAAAGAGTAATTTGAGTTGAGTATTGACATAAAAGATCCGAGTTTGCTAAGGCTAAAGGGTGTGGAGGAGGGTAGTCCCTTGAGGATGATCTGCTATGTAGGCGTCCACGTCAGTGGGTGTGGGGGATGAGCCCCTTTATATATATACATACATACATATGTATGTATGTATGTATGTATGTATTTATTTATGTATGTATGTATGTATGTACGTATGTATGTGATAAAAGGAGGGAGCCCCATCGAGAACGGCTAGGATGAGACGATGACGACGCGACGCAGCTGGAGGGGGCGGTGTAGCCGGCCCTCGACGCGGCTCGTCGTCCCGGGACGAGCCCCACACCCAATAGCCTAACCAAAAAGGGTTTTGCATAGTTTAAACTCAAGTTCTTTATGTCACACCCCAACCAATGACGGAAACATCGAGGCGGGACGAAAGAGATTGCTCATTACTCACAACATTAATAGCGACAATATTTAATCAACCCAAATTTCATTTTCATAATTAAACTTGTCAAGTACAATCATGGAAGTTTCAAATACAACAATAATCATGGCAAAATTTGATACCACATTAATAAACCTAACGTCTATGTGTGTATCTAGTCATCAACGCTACTCCAATTTCATATCATCATCTTCATCAACCTGTAACATGTTTTAAAATAGAGTTCAATGCAAAAGCAAAGGCGAGTACACAAGTTTGGTGATACATAGCATAAGTATAAAATGTATAACTCGAATCCACATGGTAATTGTAAGAAAAGTATACACTAATCATGCAATACTAGATCAAACCCCGAGTTTCCACAAAAGTTTTACGAGATCGAGCTTCCCTCGTCGTAAAAACAACGAGACTAAAATGAGTATGATAATCTTAACATAACCCCGACGGGTGGTGTGGTACTCCTATAGCGCTATATATGACAAGTTGGGCTAGCTAAGTTAATGATCGAGCATGTATAATTCTGGCATGTATCTAAGCATAACAAGCATCATGTGTTAAGGATTGAGTATGTAAAAGCATGAATTTGTGATAAGTGTATTTTGGTAAGTAAACATGTTACAACCCAAAAGTGAGAAAGCGGTAAATGGTCGAGTGTACTCACGGTTTTACAAAGTGTTCCACTTATTGAAATTCGCGAGCTTGTTTGTAGATTAGGGTTTGGCGCCTTGTCCTTCTACAAGAAGAACATAGGTATGAGTATGAGTTTTATCGGAAGAATTGGATTATCGAGCATGATTACGGAAATAGGAATAAAGTATTATGATATGAAAATAATCACTAAGGTATAGCACTTGTTCTTGACACTATGATAACCCAAATGGGTTTGATGTGATTTCATAGGTTCGAGACCTATTAGAATCGTGACAATGAACTACACACTTTAGTGATAAAACTTATTAACTTGATAGGTGATTATTTAGTCATTATCAAGGGTTTGGTTTTGATATATTATATACCATAGATTTATACACAGTTATATAGTCATGTAGGAGGTGGGAGGATGAACCATCCACTTTGAAACCTCTTGGTGTCATATAAGTCAAGTAGGAGGTGGGCTGATTAACCATCCACTTTGGAACCTCGATTAGATTCACCACTAAACAAGTGTCATAGACACAAGAGGGTCAAGAACAATAGTATTTGACAAGAAGGTAAATATGCTCACTATACCAAGTAGCCAAGTGAGCTTCAACCCGGGGAGACGACGTCGACACAAGTCGAAGGCTAGACGGGGTTGTGTCACTTTACAACTAGCAAACTAGCTTGGGATAATGATGAGGAAAACATCAAGTGATGTGTGGTCTTATGTTTAGGATAGCCCAAGCTAACCAAGGTAGTCACACATGAACAAGTTCAAGACTTGCATCATTTGTGAGCTTAAAGCTCTATGAAAACAGGAAGTTTGGGGTGTTTAAACACTCCTAGTTACATGTATAACAAGCCTAGGTTAGTCTCCTTAATCACCAAGTTGATTAGAAGCTCAAGAACACTAGGATGGATGAAGAAAACATGAGTTAAACAAGATTTTGAAAAGGTTTTTGTCACTTCAGAAACTTTCAGCCTACTTTGGAGCCTTTTTGGTGAATACCCAGGTCTGGAAATGCCATGGCAAGTCCATGGGTTCGAACGTACGACTGATCCAAGGAAGTAGGAAGAAGAATCGAAGGATTTCGTTAAGTATTGAGCAAGTTATGCTCACTTTTGTGAAGGAGGTACAATCTGCTCGGATTTAATGTTGCAACTGAATTGAGAAGTGATTTGAGGGTGCTTGAGAGACATTAGATGAGTTTAGAAAGTCTGAAATGTATGGAATAGGGTGGGTATTTATAAGGAAGAGTTAGGAGATTGTTAGGGGTGTTTAATGTGGGTTTAGAGGTGATTGGAGGGTATTGGAATGGTGGGATCCGTGCATTTTCGCGAGCCAAAACATTTCTACCCGCCCAGCACCCCCATGCGGACCGTATGGACTTCCCCATGCGGTCCGCAAGGGACCTGGTCCGGGTGAAATTTCGTTTTTTGTTGTTTGGTTGTTAGGTGATGGGTTTTAGGTGTATTTTTATGATATTTTATGGATAAATAAGGCATTATTGTAACATTTGTAAAAATCGGGTCTCCAAAACCCGCTCCGTTTTGTAATCTTGTACCAAGTTATAAAAGTTTCGTTAATTATTTATGATTATTTTGAGTTTAAACGTTACATAATTAATAAATAAACTAAACTATAAAAATTATATTCGATAAAAAGTTAAAATAAAATAAATAAAAAACATTTGAAGCTGCCGGGACTCGAACCCGGGTCAGCTGAGTCTCTAAACGACTTAACATCTATTCCCTAAACCACTCCGCCACAACGTATTTTCTGTTAACACTAGGAAAGCAAAAGGAACTTATACACAAACTCGATTTAACCGATGATGCCATCTGAAAACCGATAATCGGCAAACCAATCATTAAATCGATTGTTTACCTCACAATTTCAGTTATAACCGATGTGCGACGGTTTTCAATTAAGTCAGAATTGATTTAACTTAAAGCTTCATCATTTCGGCTTTTGAAACCGAAAATTTATCAAGTTCTGATTTAATTCAAGTTTCCGATCATTTGCACGATTCAAAACTATCACAACAACATTCAATTTCATTTTCGTCGCATTCCTGAACCATAATATCTTCTGAATCAGATCGCCGGAATTTTTCTGCAAATCACCGGAAAACCGGGACTCACATTCTCACGGTAATTCCTTCGACTCTTTTTGTTTAAAACATGTGATTAGTCAATCTCTAACACAACTCCATCATCAGAATCAATCTTAGCCAACGTTTATCGGAAATCTTATTTTCGCCGGAAAGTTTCTGAGATTGCCGGAATCCAACTGTGAACTGGTATGATATCCAAAACTTCTTTTAAACCTTGTTTAAGTGACACAACTTTATGAGTAATCGATCAACGCTGTTAATTGGTTCAACAGTCGGAGTTCATTTCCAATACCGACGAACCTTCGCCGGATTTCTGTGAATATCTTCAATCGGTAAATTCTGTTCCTTAAACTCTCTCCATTCCTTACCCTTGAATTACTGTTAATGACTAAGAACTTTGTAAATCACAAATCAATCTTAACCAGTCGAATTATGCTGACCGTGTAATCCGACGAAGAAGATGAAGTTATATCAGAATATAAGAGTAATTAAAATCCGGATTATAAACGGGTTAGACACACAGTCCAGCGGTGGACTGTGTGCAAATTTCATATACACGTCCCGAGTTCGATCCTTGCTACGCGCACGCCTTACGTAATAACATTCCTTTTTAAATCATGAACTAACCCGGGTTAAAACCGGTAGTTGTTAAGTATAATAAAAACCAAGAATATAACCGGGTTAGACACACAGTCCAGCGGTGGACTGTGTGCAAAATGAACTTCACGTCGCGCGTTCGAATCTTGTCACGGGCACCGGTCCAGTTGAATTAAAACGTTTTTGTAAATAAAGGAATTTTCGGTTAATTCAAATAAGTATATAAATATAATTAAAACTGAGTTTATAACGGGTTAGTCACGTAGCTCAGTTGGTAGAGCTACGTGCACGTGAACGGAAGGTCGCCGGTTCGAATCCCGCCCGGCGCAGAAATATTCGATGACCGAACCGGTCAACGGTCAAGAGTAAAAAAAATAATATTTTTTTTATATATTTATTTATTTAATTTAATTTAAAAATCAATTAAAAATACTTAAAATAACATTTTTAAAGATAGAAAATAGCCATAAACTCATAAAAATATATCTAAAAATTTCATTAAAATCCTTAATAACATTCATCCACTTAATATATTTTTCCATTATTATTTAGGTTAGTATTCCTCGTCGACTCGCTCATCTAAATCGTGCGTATCTCACCATCTCAAATTCAACGCACCCAATGTGAGTGAACCCTTCAAATTCCCCGTTTTAATCACGTTTTTGGGGTGTATCATGTGTCTTTGTTTATTTACATATTATAACGAAACTATTGTGCATACATCATATCATGACATGTGTATTAGTTTGTTGCTGTTAAGTAGTTATTATTGGATGCAAATTATTATTTCAGTACATGCATTTGCCGAGGCCGCAGCTCCCCATCCATGAGGTTGAGCTTGATCCCCATTTTATTATGCGGTTGATCTGTGGCGTGCCCGCACGATCGGCTCCGTTTGATTGAGCCTTGATCGGTCATTTCATTTTACATTTCAATACATGCAATACTCTCGGCTCCGTTTGATTGAGCCTTGAGCGCACAATTCAATTTACATTTCCAGTTCATGCAATACGATCGGCTCCGTTTGATTGAGCCTTGATCGCACAGTTCAATTTACATTTCCAGTTCATGCAATACAATCGGCTCCGTTTGATTGAGCCTTGATCGCACAGTTCATTTATGTAGTTATCATATGATATTGGTATATTCATGTATGCTATCAAGTGTTATTGTATGTTATAATTGTAACTGCTATTTGCCAATGCTTGATTACTTACATTTGCTCTTTTATGATTATGCACAATATTTTATTGATAAACTAACCATAAAATCATTATCAAATGTTTATCTAATAAGGTTCACTCGCCAACTTATGTTGACCCAAAACCTCCCATTTTACACATGATACAGGTGAACCAGCAGCAGCTAGGAACACATAGGACCTGGATTAGAAGAATAAAACGATTTAGTATTTGGATTGTTATGTTTGGTTATTTTCTCTTGTATTGAATGAACATGTTTGGATGTTTGAAAATGTAACGTTGACTTCATTAATTATGAAACATAATAGTAAATGTCATGTGCTTTGGTGATAACCCAATTATGCCCCGACTCTTATTTCCGCTGCGGGTCGGGTGTGAGAGATTGGTATCAGAGCCATGACTATAGGGATATGGGATAGGTTATTAGACCCTTAGAGCCTATACTATAGTCGATTAGAAACTTATAAGAATTTTGTGTGTTATATGCCAAATTTCATGATGTTTATATGTTTATGTTAAATGTTACATTTGATATTGTACAAGCATGTTCGTAAGTATGTATTATCAAATAATGCCTATCATGAAATCCTATGATCATAACATATCACATCCATGCAAGCACACATCACATCATGATTGATTTTACAATGATTTTCGTGTTTTCAAATCTCATCAAAGTGAGTTCTCATGACAGGCATGTAGTAACTGGAAGGGTACTAGTACCGGTAGTCGGAACGTCCTGTCTAGGCTGGCATTCGTATAAATCCAAAATAAAGGACCAGTTTGCCTACCTGGGGACTAACGATGAGAGTACGAAGTACCTATTAGGCCAAAGCATGCTATACCAAACGTCGTGTGAGCTAATCCCATTTTGAGTTGTCATTGTGTCTACACCCGGACACGTTCCGACCAAACATCTCATGAACGTATTTTGTGGTTTGCATTCGGGGATGCGAGTGTTAAATTGCCAATACTAATGTGAATCCTACCAAGCCATAAGCCATGGGGGCCCACATGACTATGTAGGTGAAGGTATGGGGGACATTTGAGGCCCAACATGAGCGAACCCAAGACATCCTTTGGATGTAGTTACATTATTGATATTTATGTTATTTTCATTTCTTAAAGACACATGACACCTAAAAAGACACCATAAACTCACAATCTTCTCATTTTATGATCCTGTAGATGTCGTCTAGACAACATCGAAGGGGTAAGAAATCGGAAAAGTCTCGGGAACGTTTGGCCACTCATATCGCGAATCAAATGGCCACGATATTGCCCGACATCGTGGTACAAGTACAACAAGCCCTTGCTGCAAATCCTACTAACCCTCCTCAACAACAGGACCAGAACATCGACAACCCTCCTACCATCAAATGCTCTTACAAACATTTTAAGTCCTGTGATCCTCCAAAATTCGAAGGGACTGAGGGAGTCACTGCTCTCCTACATTGGTTCGAGGAGATGGAAAACGTTTTCTTAAACTGCGATTGTCCTGAGGATCGCAAAGTTCGTTACGCCACTGGGAGACTACTTGGTGTAGCTCTCACTTGGTGGAATACTGAGAAAGGAAAGAGGGGAACTGAGGATGCGATTGCCTTAACTTGGGAGGAGTTAAGGGAAATCATGACTAGGCGATTCTGTCCTAGAAGTGAAATTAAGAAATTGGAGGATGAATTTCATGCCTTAAAGCAAAAAGAGGGTGATCACTCTACATACAACAAGAGGTTCTTGGAGTTGAACCAAATGGTTCCAAACTTATTCACTCCAACCTATCGTCTGATCGAGCATTATATTCGAGGACTTCCCTCGAAAATCCAAGATTCGGTCCTCAGCGTTTCACCGGTAACACTCGAAGTTGCCATGGAGTTGGCAACGGAACTGACCGAAAACCGAATTCGCAATGGGAAGTTCAAAGAAGAAAAGAAGAAAGCCCCTGCTAAGGGACAAACCTCAAACTACCACACTCCTTCCTCTAAGTTTGCTAACAAGAGGAAGCGTAACACCAGGAATTTCGCAGTCACCCAAACCAACACCCCTATTCCTGCTGCACCCATCACTCAAGTCACTCCTTCACCCACACCATACGAAAGACCCTACACAGGCCCATTACCAAAATGTAATCGTTGTCAGTATCACCACTCCCCTGATTATCCTTGCCAATACTGCACTGGCTGCGGTCGCGCAGGACATATTGTTCAAAACTGCCGCACGCTTCAACGAACAAACCGCCACCAACCTATAACCCAAACCCACCAACAGTTAATGGGTCAAGCACAACAACAACTACCATTTCCACCCACTCAACATTTAGCCCAAACATACTATCAACCCAACTACCCTATGGGCCAACCAGTGCGGGCCTGTTTCAATTGCGGCGACCCAAGTCATTTCAGAAACACATGTCCAAGGCTGGTCAATATTATTCATGCTCAGGCCCAAGCCAACCCTGTGAATCAAGCGAACCAAGCTCCTCCACCTGCTAGAGGAAGAGCTTTCAATATTAACGCGAACCAGGCCAGAGCTGACGGCAATGTGGTCAACGGTACGTTTCTTATAAATGGTAGATATGCCTCTATGTTATTTGATACTGGTGCGGATAGAAGTTTCGTGTCATTAGAATTTGAACCTATCTTAAGCAAAAATCGGGATAAGCTCGCGGAATCCATAACGGTGGAAGTTGCGGACGGAAAACCATTTTCATTAGACTCTATTTTACGCAACTGTACACTCACCTTAAACGACCACGATTTCTCAGTCGATCTTATTCCTATGAAGCTGGGAAGTTTCGACATCATAATCGGTATGGATTGGCTCAGCCAACATCATGCGGAAGTTGTATGTCGTGAAAAATTTATTCGTATTCCTCTTTCAAACGGCCAGACTCTTCGAATCATTGGAGAAACCTCGTCGAAAGGGCTCAACTTAATGTCTTGTCTTCAAGCTCAAAAATACCTTCGCAAGAATTATGTCGCGTTTTTAGCCCATATCATCAAGAAGGGGACCACAGAGAAGAAACTTGAAGATATTCCTGTTGTAAAAGATTTTCCACAAGTTTTTCCTGACGACATTTCAGGACTTCCTCCAATCAGAGATGTCGAATTCCGTATCGATCTTATACCTGGTGCTACACCAGTTGCAAAATCTCCATATAGGTTAGCCCCCTCTGAAATGCAAGAGCTAGCCAGTCAATTGCAAGAGTTGACTGACAAGGGATTCATACGCCTTAGCTCATCGCCTTGGGTGCACCTGTCCTTTTTGTAAAGAAGAAAGATGGATCTTTTCGTATGTGCATCGACTACAGAGAGCTCAACAAGTTAACCATCAAAAATCGATATCCTTTACCTCGCATAGATGATCTTCTTGACCAACTACAAGGTGCCAGTTGCTTTTCGAAAATCGACCTTCGATCTGGCTATCATCAGCTTAGAGTGCATGAAGAAGACGTCCCTAAAACTGCTTTTCGAACTCGTTATGGTCACTATGAATTCATGGTTATGCCGTTTGGATTAACCAACGCACCAGCTGTCTTCATGGACCTAATGAATAGAGTCTGCAAACCTTACCTCGATCGATTTGTTATTGTATTCATCGACGATATTCTTATCTATTCAAAATCTAAAACTGATCATGAGCGTCATCTACGACTTGTTCTTGCACTTCTAGAAAAGGAAAAGCTTTATGCCAAGTTCTCTAAATGTGAATTCTGGTTAAAAGAGGTGCAATTTCTCGGGCATGTAGTCAATGACAAAGGAATACATGTTGACCCATCAAAGATCAAAGCAGTTCAAGAGTGGCAAGCTCCACGTACACCAACTGAAGTAAGGTCTTTTCTTGGACTAGCTGGCTATTATCGTCGGTTCATTTCAAACTTCTCTCGCATTGCGGTGCCACTCACGGCTTTAACCCATAAGGGAAAACCATTCGTATGGGAACCCAAGCAAGAAGAAGCTTTTCAAACTCTTAAGCAAAAACTTTGTGATGCCCCAATCCCCACTCTTCCTGAAGGTTGTGATGATTTTGTATTCTATTGCGACGCGTCAGGACAAGGATTAGGTTGCGTTCTCATGCAAAGAGGAAAAGTCATAGCTTATGCCTCGAGGCAACTCAAGACACATGAAAAGAACTACACCACTCATGACCTCGAACTTGGAGCCGTTGTATTCGCTCTTAAGATATGGAGACATTATCTCTATGGTACTAAGTGTGAAATATACACTGACCACAAGAGTCTTCAACATATCTTCAATCAAAAAGAGTTAAATATGAGGCAACGAAGATGGGTCGAACTCCTAAATGATTACGACTGTGAAATTAGATACCACCCTGGTAAAGCAAATGTGGTGGCTGATGCACTTAGTCGAAAGGGTTATGCGAACTCCATTCATCTTCTATGTTCGCAAATTATAACCAATATTGAAGATCAAATTCGTGAAGCCCAACACGTTTCAATAACAGAGGAAGATATACGAAAAGAGATGTCCTGTGGAGCCGAGCTAAAACTTGAAACTGTGATGGTATTTTGTATTACCTAGATCGTATCTGGATTCCTAACCACATCAATCTTCGTGAAACACTCATGCATGAAGCTCATAAAACGCGATATTCTATACACCCAGGAGCCGATAAGATGTATCAAGACCTACGGTACACCTATTGGTGGCCTGGAATGAAGAAAGATATTGCCGTTTTTGTTTCCAAGTGTCTCACATGTTCTAAGGTGAAGGCTGAACACCAAAGACCCTCAGGACTTCTAGTCCAACCGGAAATACCTGTATGGAAGTGGGAAAATATAACCATGGATTTCATTACCGGTTACCTCGCACTTCTAGTGGGTATGACACTATATGGGTGATTATAGACCGACTTACAAAATCAGCTCATTTTATCCCTATTCGAGAAGATTTCAAGAACGAAAAGCTTGCTCGTATTTATATCAACGAAATCGTAAGCCGGCATGGAGTACCATTAGAGTATTATTTCTGATCGTGATGGTCGTTTCACCTCACGAACATGGCAAGCAGTACAATCCGCTATGGGCACTCGACTAGATCTCAGTACCGCCTATCATCCTCAAACTGATGGACAGTCTGAGCGCACCATTCAAACTCTTGAGGACATGCTTAGAGCATGTGTCATAGACTTCAAGGGAAATTGGGACGCCCACCTACCGTTAGTTGAATTTTCGTACAACAACAGTTATCATTCGAGCATCGGCATGGCACCTTTTGAAGCTTTATATGGTCGAAAGTGCCGATCTCCTGTTTGTTGGCACGAAATTGGGGAAGCACAAATTACTGGTCCAGAATTGATCCAAGAAACCACAGATAAGATTCATCAAATCCGAAACAATCTTCTAGCGGCTCAAAGTCGTCAAAAGAGTTACGCAGATAAACGACGGAAGCCCTTGGAGTTTAGCATTGGTGATCATGTGCTTTTAAAAGTATCACCGTGGAAGGGAGTAGTTCGTTTTGGTCAAAAGGGAAAGCTAGCACCATGTTACGTAGGACCTTTCAAGATACTCGAAAGAGTAGGTCCTGTAGCATACAAGCTTGACCTACCGGAAGAACTCGACAGGATTCATCCCACATTCCACGTGTCGAACTTGAAGAAGTGTCTCGCTGATGAGAATCTCCATATTCCACTGGAAGATATTCAGATTGATGAATCCATGCATTTTATTGAAAGACCAGTGGAGATCATGGACTACGGAGAAAAGCGTCTTCGACGAAGTCGCATTCCAATTGTTAGGGTACGCTGGGAGTCAAAACGGGGACCTGAGTTTACTTGGGAACGTGAAGACTCAATGCGTGAAAAATACCCGCATCTTTTTCCTACTACTTCAACTGTTTAAATTTCGGGACGAAATTCCTAAAAGTAGGGGATACTGTAACATTTGTAAAAATCGGGTCTCCAAAACCCGCTCCGTTTTGTAATCTTGTACCAAGTTATAAAAGTTTCGTTAATTATTTATGATTATTTTGAGTTTAAACGTTACATAATTAATAAATAAACTAAACTATAAAAATTATATTCGATAAAAAGTTAAAATAAAATAAATAAAAAATATTTGAAGCTGCCGGGACTCGAACCCGGGTCAGCTGAGTCTCTAAACAACTTAACATCTATTCCCTAAACCACTCCGCCACAACGTATTTTCTGTTAACACTAGGAAAGCAAAAGGAACTTATACACAAACTCGATTTAACCGATGATGCCATCTGAAAACCGATAATCGGCAAACCAATCGTTAAATCGATTGTTTACCTCACAATTTCAGTTATAACCGATGTGCGACGGTTTTCAATTAAGTCAGAATTGATTTAACTTAAAGCTTCATCATTTCGGCTTTTGAAACCGAAAATTTATCAAGTTCTGATTTAATTCAAGTTTCCGATCATTTGCACGATTCAAAACTATCACAACAACATTTAATTTCATTTTCGTCGCATTCCTGAACCATAATATCTTCTGAATCAGATCGCCGGAATTTTTCTGCAAATCACCGGAAAACCGGGACTCACATTCTCACGGTAATTCCTTCGACTCTTTTTGTTTAAAACATGTGATTAGTCAATCTCTAACACAACTCCATCATCAGAATCAATCTTAGCCAACGTTTATCGGAAATCTTATTTTCGCCGGAAAGTTTCTGAGATTGCCGGAATCCAACTGTGAACTGGTATGATATCCAAAACTTCTTTTAAACCTTGTTTAAGTGACACAACTTTATGAGTAATCGCTCAATGCTGTTAATTGGTTCAACAGTCGGAGTTCATTTCCAATACCGACGAACCTTCGCCGGATTTCTGTGAATATCTTCAATTGGTAAATTCTGTTCCTTAAACTCTCTCCATTCCTTACCCTTGAATTACGGTTAATGACTAAGAACTTTGTAAATCACAAATCAATCTTAACCAGTCGAATTATGCTGACCGTGTAATCCGACGAAGAAGATGAAGTTATATCAGAATATAAGAGTAATTAAAATCCGGATTATAAACGGGTTAGACACACGGTCCAGCGGTGGACTGTGTGCAAATTTCATATACACGTCCCGAGTTCGATCCTTGCTACGCGCACGCCTTACGTAATAACATTCCTTTTTAAATCATGAACTAACCCGGGTTAAAACCGGTAGTTGTTAAGTATAATAAAAACCAAGAATATAACCGGGTTAGACACACAGTCCAGCGGTGGACTGTGTGCAAAATGAACTTCACGTCGCGCGTTCGAATCTTGTCACGGGCACCGGTCCAGTTGAATTAAAACGTTTTTGTAAATAAAGGAATTTTCGGTTAATTCAAATAAGTATATAAATATAATTAAAACTGAGTTTATAACGGGTTAGTCACGTAGCTCAGTTGGTAGAGCTACGTGCACGTGAACGGAAGGTCGCCGGTTCGAATCCCGCCCGGCGCAGAAATATTCGCTGACCGAACCGGTCAACGGTCAACAGTAAAAAAAATAATATTTTTTTATATATTTATTTATTTAATTTAATTTAAAAATCAATTAAAAATACTTAAAAATAACATTTTTAAAGATAGAAAATAGCCATAAACTCATAAAAATATATCTGAAAATTTCATTAAAATCCTTAATAACATTCATCCACTTAATATATTTTTCCATTATTTTTTAGGTTAGTATTCCCCGTCGACTCGCTCATCTAAATCGTGCGCATCTCACCATCTCAAATTCAACGCACCCAATGTGAGTGAACCCTTCAAATTCCCCGTTTTAATCACGTTTTTGGGGTGTATCATGTGTCTTTGTTTATTTACATATTATAACGAAACTATTGTGCATACATCATATCATGACATGTGTATTAGTTTGTTGCTGTTAAGTAGTTATTATTGGATGCAAATTATTATTTCAGTACATGCATTTGCCGAGGCCGCAGCTCCCCATCCATGAGGTTGAGCTTGATCCCCATTTTATTATGCGGTTGATCTGTGGCGTGCCCGCACGATCGGCTCCGTTTGATTGAGCCTTGATCGGTCATTTCATTTTACGTTTCAATACATGCAATACGCTCGGCTCCGTTTGATTGAGCCTTGAGCGCACAGTTCAATTTACATTTCCAGTTCATGCAATACGATCGGCTCCGTTTGATTGAGCCTTGATTGCACAGTTCAATTTACATTTCCAGTTCATGCAATACGATCGGCTCCGTTTGATTGAGCCTTGATCGCACAGTTCATTTATGTAGTTATCGTATGATATTGGTATATTCATGTATGCTATCAAGTGTTATTGTATGTTATAATTGTAACTGCTATTTGCCAATGCTTGATTACTTACATTTGCTCTTTTATGATTATGCACAATATTTTATTGATAAACTAACCATAAAATCATTATCAAATGTTTATCTAATAAGGTTCACTCGCCAACTTATGTTGACCCAAAACCTCCCATTTTACACATGATACAGGTGAACCAGCATCAGCTAGGAACACATAGGACCTGGATTAGAAGAATAAAACGATTTAGTATTTGGATTGTTATGTTTGGTTATTTTCTCTTGTATTGAATGAACATGTTTGGATGTTTGAAAATGTAACGTTGACTTCATTAATTATGAAACATAATAGTAAATGTCATGTGCTTTGGTGATAACCCAATTATGCCCCGACTCTTATTTCCGCTGCGGGTCGGGGTGTGACAATTATAAGTATAAGTATCATGTCACATTACATATGTATGTATAAAAAGATCGAGATCGAGTATAAACATCACGTATAATGTATGTATTAAGCATAAAAGTCACGTATTTGCACGTTTGTCACGTTTTCGAGCATGAGTATCATGTGTAAGTATGTATGATTCTGTATAACAAGTATAGTGGTAAAAATGTACAATCCATTATGATTCAAGTCTCGATTACAAAGATTACAACGAAAATACGAATACGAGATACAAAGGTTTCCAAAAATAGAAGTACGAGACTAGCTTTCTAAATATGGAAAGTATGAAAAAGCGAGGCGTTACACTTTAATTCAACTTTCAAGGTAGATTTGAGAAACCACTCTAAACGTCATATTTGGTTATATATGTGACGGTTTTATAAAAACAATCAATATGGCTCGTATTATACGAAACTGTTAGTGGTGTTAGGTATGTCCGTTGACATGGCTGTACAACTCGTATAGCCCCATACGCCCCGTAGTGAGACAATATGAGTGGCATAGTCCAATACAAGCCGTATGTTTCAAATATTATTTTTTAGGAAAATCTCATTTTTTTATAAAAGTATCACTTTATAATAAAACTAAACAAATTACGATATTTTTGTATGTTAAGTTTTATTAATGGAACTAAATAACCCTATGATTTTTAATATTAATAAAAAAAGAAATAGCCAACCAAACAGTGTGCGAATAAGTAAACAATCAAACAATGCGTATGTAAACAACATAACTGTACATAATACATTAAAATACATGAGTTTTTGCACATATTTTTTTTTTCAAAAAGTGCAACTCCAAATGAAACTCAAAAGATACAAAAGTGAGTTATGCTAGTCCTCCTTATCAGGACCTAGATGTAGCTCCTGAGGGGTACATTTGGACAGTCATAGCGATGACGATAAGGGATGCTCGACACCTGCAAGCCTCATATGTTAGATCTCCATTTAAATTTGCCATCGATGCAGATCCTCCATCTGATCCACATGAAGGCCCATAGCCCATTGCCTTTGAACAATATGATGTAACGTGTCCTCAACTCGTGTATAGAGTCTCTTAACTCTATAAGCATATCAATGTGGTGGAGGTTGTTGAAGCGGTTGTTGCTGCTAAAGGTGTGACTGAGCCTAGTTAAGGTGCCGCTTGGGCCGCAGAGAGAATCAAAGACCGCGACCTGTAAACTTCGCAACCATATTCTCGCCAAAATGTATGGCAACGTGACCTATGTGGCTGAATAGGCATGCTCATACGGTTCCTCATGATAGGTGTGAGAATTTCAAAACCACGCACGCTATGTGTCGCCTCCAAGGCTCCAACCATCACACTCCTTTTTGTATTTTCCTATGAACTAATATGGACAGTTTTTTTTTAACTAAAACGCCTAGTTTGTGTTACTTCCTTGCATTTTCCACTACTATCACATTTGAGAAAAACTTTGATCACATTAGTGCTCGTGTTTTTTATTTATTGACCATCAGGTGAGTACGACGTAATCAATGTCACACCCTGTTAGATAATTGATTTTGTCATGATTTCGTATGTTTTTACTAGGAATCGTGTTTAGACTTTGCAATGGTTACTTTGTGTGTATTTTGGTTGTGTAGCTTTACAGCCATATATCATGAGTTGTGGGAGCTTTAAATATTCACGATGATAGAAACAAGACAAGTATGAGCATGAGCGTAGTCATACTTCCATGGGCATAGTCCTAATCCTGCTACATATTGATTTTTAGGTGTACTTTGGGCGTATTACTCCAAAAAAACATTAATTTTGGTGCAACCCAATCTATCAGTACTCCGTGAATACGCCCAACTTGCAGTTACTAATGGTTCTGGGTGGTTCCTTGAGTTTTTATGCCCAAATCGTGAAAAACTCATCAGTCAACATCTAGGGAAGCAAAGGAATGAAGTTAGGAACTTCAGTGACAAAGTATCCTTCCATCCAATTCATGCCTTTATTTCCATAATTCACATTCCATCATCAGTTTCCATCATCATGAGTAGCTAGATCTTCCATGGTTACATCCATGTGTAGGGTTTGATTCCATTTGAAATTCAACCTGATTTGTAAGTGCATTTGACACGAATTTGCTTGAATGATTTACTAGTTTGAAAACACCAATGCATTGATTCTGCTATTTGGCCTTTATCATTAGAGAAGAAGGTGTTTTGATTGATAGCTTCGGATAGTTAATTGATGATTGATAAGTAACCCATTATACAACATAATTTATTCAACCTAGAATCGTTAAAATAGTTGTTGCTTGATTGAAGCGTCCATTGGTTATCCAATGTGTGAATTTGGTAAAGTAAAACATATCTATGTAGTCATGAGTGTGTGATTGATTCAGATTTTTTATTGAATGTCCAACAAGCCTTGGTGTGGCCTTATTTTAATTATTTGAACTTTAGTTAGTTAAGTTGTCTTTGATTTATGCAATTCACTTTGTTAACAATCGTATTAGCAATTAAACTAAACGTGTAATAATAAGCACATGCTTCTCATAGATCTAATATCATACTTACTCTAGCTATAAAGGTTAATCAAGTTTTTGAATGACCTGACAATAGTCATCATCTGCGTCCAATCCATCAACTCCTCAAGAGACCTGGAAAACAGAAACAAATTATGTTCTTGTTAACAACATATATAACAAACATACTGCAACTGTTAAACTTGCGCAGTGGACTAGGGCATATCTTGTTGGAAGATTCACCACCAAATGTTAAATAGTTTCCATCAAAACTAAACATCTTTGTCAAAATTTGACATATCACGAACTAGTTCTTTTTTAATTAAAACTGGTAATATGTGCAAGGGGAATAAAAAGATGTTAAGAGAACTGTTTGAATAAATGAAAGAAATATATAGTCGTATTATAGTAGTTTTTGAAAGAATTTTGAGTCTTAATTTTGTGTCTTATCAAATAATTCACGGGTTTCCATTTCAGAAAGACATGAATTGGGTGTGTGTATATATATATATATAGGACCAAGATCAAGAGAAAACCTTTACGAGTTGTGGGAACTTAGAGAACTCAGTCTTTCCGTGCGAGTTTTGCCCTCATTAAAAAAACCGAATTGGTGTTTTTCGGCCCTTTACGGATGCTGTAAAAGCTGATGACATAAGTATGATATCAGCATTTACGACTGCCGTAAATGAAAAAAAAAAGTTTTTTTTTTGGAAAAGTTGAGTTTTTTTTAGGATTTTTGGTAAAAGAGAAATTTAATTTTTTTCTCGTAAGACTGAGTTCTCTAAGTTTTCACAACTCGTATAAGTTTTCAATTTACGCTAACCCTATACACACACATGTCATATGGGTGTCACGAGTTGTCTATCATGAAAGAAGCAGATTCACAGGTTGTCCTTGTTATTGGGAGATATATGACTTATATAGGTTTATACGAGTATAAAAGATATGCATACAACTTGTATGTCACTATAGGAGTTGTATAGAAATATAACATGGCAGAAGCTTTATAGGAAATTGTGAGCCTATACGACTCGTATATGCGCCTTACACAAATCGGATAGTGGTACAAGGATAAGAAGTGACAGAGCTGAAGCTTTATAGGGATTTGTGGGCTATATACGAGCCGTATATCCTTGTAAACTAGCATAGATAACACAAACATGGTGTCACAGCCCATTTTTAAAGAGGCCCCATTTTCAACAAGAGCTAAAACTTTATAGGGATTTGTAGGCTAGATACAAATCATATCTTAGCTAATCTAATACTAATAAAGAATTCTCTTTAATGCCACATGGCATTTTTTTCATTTACTTGACACTAAAGAAAATTCTTTACTAGTATTAGATTTAATATATAATAAATATCACTAGGCATTATCTTAATCTCTAAAATAATAAATGTGTTAGAAAATATCATCAAATCTCTTATTCTAATATTAATATTAAATATAAGTATATTCATCATAATATATATTATGAACATATATATTATATTTCTGTTTTTTATTTGGATACTCAAATTATATTTTAGATTTTCGCAATGAACGAATAACAAAATATTCTAATTCTAAATCAGTATTAGCAAAAAAAAAAAGTTAATATAAATTATATTATTGCAATTGCAGATGTAATATATTTAAACATTATAAATATTAATTATATAGTTTTTTTCTTTCTTTAAATTATAAATAAGTAACTTTTGTATGCATTGAAGGTTGTATTATATTTTTGGGTAGTTCTCAAAAAAATTTGAAATTTTACATTTAACCCAAATGTTTGAATTTCTTACAATTTTAGTTTTACAAAGTTGATTTTTGTACTTTAAAGCCAAAACTTTTCTTCTTTTGCAATTTAACGTCACAATTTTTTTTATATTCAACTTTGGTTCACTATACTTTTCGTCTTTCGCAAATTTTCGTTATACGTTTCGTACTAAATTTTGGAGTTAACATGGAGCAACGTGCGTGTGTGATTCAACGTTTTTACGGTTCGTTCATAATTTAGCGAGTTAACACGGCACGACGTCATTGTGTTGTTCAAAGTTTTTACGTCTATTTTTTCTCAATTGACAGGTGCGTCGCAACGCATGAATCCTAGATCGACTTAGTTATTTTTTTAAGTGTTCTACATTTCGGTCTATTTCTACTTTTTAACACGCCACAACTTTAGCGTTGATGACCGCTAACGGTTATGTAGCATTGGTGCTAATTGACATGCTTTTACGCCCGCCGCAACGCGGGGGTGTTTATTTCTAGTATTTATGCAAATAACATTCTCTCCTTTAATTTGATAATAAATTAGTTAAATATATTTAATATAATAATTAGTTCTACAATAATTCTAATGGGTATCTAATATTATAATTAATAGTTGTCGTGATTTTTTTAAGATGTGTTATGAATTATATTAATTTATTATTGATATTATTAATACATGATTTATTATATTAATATGTAATATTATTATCATTAATATATTATATTGTATTGTATTATAAACAAATTCAATATTTAAAGGATGTAAAGATATTAGGTTCTCATATCCGTAATTTTGGCCATTTACTGGTTCGATCAATCCAATTGGAGAACATCTCCACCTTTGCATTTATAAATCTAATTTCTAGATCTATTACCAAAATGATAACAGGATTTCAAAATTTAAAAAATAGTTAATCTCAAATTATCCATGTTCATCTAAATGACAATCTATAAACATCACTGCTACTAAAAATTTAACTTTACAAAAGCATATCGATTTACCTTTTATATTAACATACCATAAAAAAACCATACCACCGCTATTGTTCTTCGATATTTTAAAAAATCAAAATATTTTCGTAATAGAGCCAAAACCATACCACTGCTATTATTCTTTGATATTTTAAAAAATCAAAATATTTTCGTAATAGAGCCATACTTGCTATGAACAAAGTTGTATAAAAAGTAAATGATCGCCTACTTTCATTGCTTCCTGACAAAGAAAAAGAATACTAAGTTATGTAACTTGGTGTACGTATCAAAATAATTTACTTGTGTAAATTTGTGCTGATATTATAGAATTACATGAATTCTATCTTTAGATTGTAATGCATGCATGGGTTTATAATCTAGTAGCCTTATAAACTAGTATAGATGACACAAACATGGTGTCCAAGCCGTTTTTAAAAGACGCCCCATATCCAACAATATTGTCTTTATAGGACTACTTAAAACACATTTACGGTTCTGTTCTATTACTACCATAGAATGTAAAGCATATATGAACACACAATTTTTATTACTTGACAAACAAGTTACATATGCTCAAAATACAGTTTCTTCAACACACTCACATAGAGTTGCTCACACACATTTTGTTATTATTCAAAGAAGGAAAAGATGACTACTTAGCTGAGATATCAATGGCCTTCACCTCTGGCTTCTTCACCTCCTTCTTAGGCACTGTCACAGTCAGCACACCATTCTCCATCTGAGCTTTCACCTCATCAATCTTGGCATTTTTGTACAAAACTATAGATCTACTGATATAAAATGCAATACATGAACAAACACACAAAATAGCGACAAAATGGTGACCAAAAATATTATTAACCCAAACCAGAAAAGATTCCCCCCCAGAAACCCTAGATCTTACAAAATAGGAAGATCTGTAAACGAGACAAAATAAATATCAACTGATGATACAATTAGTTGATCAAGAACACAAATCCTGTTGATATCGGCACACACTCCAGCAGATCCACCAGATACAACAACAAACATACAGAGATTAAGTAATCTCTTTACACCAGAAGACAATATGAACAGAGAGAAAACACACAGAAAAAATAAAGGGATAATGATCAAAATATCTCGAAGTCCAGCTTTTATATGCGCATCTTGTAAAGTTCCACTTAGACCCCTGAAATGTTGCACTCTAATCCTTTCTGCCAAACCGCCATACTAAGCAGCCTTTCAAATATAAAACCTGCACACTTTAACCCCTTATTTCATAACAACTTTGTAACCGATTGATATAACATGTTGCAGTATGAATTACCAATAAATACCAACTGGGCATTATTTAACAAGTAATTCTAAGCAATATTTTCTCTGAATCAAACATAACCCATGATCAGAGTATTAAACCTCAATACCCAGAAAATATTTAAGAACACCCAAGTCTTTAATCTGGAAATTATCAGTTAAGGCTTTCTTAACATTCACTATATCAACCTCCGAATTACCAATAACAACTATATCATCAACATATACTAGCAAAACAACAAACACAGACTTTTTAGACAAAATATACATTGAATGATCACACATACTTTGAACAAAACCTATACTAATCAAGACACTTGTCAACTTCTCATTCCACTTCCTGACAGCTTGTTTAAGCCCATATAAATATTTTACTAATTTACAAACTTTAGTCTCCTTTTGAGAGAAATACCCAGAGGGTAATGACATATAGACATCTTTAGTTATTGACCCATACAAAAACGCATTATTAACATCTAACTGAAATAAAGGCCAACCATTTGTTACATCTAAACTAATAACACACCTAGTAACCATTTTTACCACCAGAGAAAAAGTTTCTCCAAAGTCAACACCTTCACATTGACTATACCCCTTTGCAACTAAACGAGCTTTAAATCTATCAATCTCACCATTTGATTTATATTTGATTTTGTATATCACTTACACCCTATAGGTTTGCTATATTTAGGTAAGTCACTCAAAATCCAAGTATTATTATGATTTAAAGCTTCCATTTCAGCATTCATAGCATCTATCCACCTAGGGTCTTTAATAGCATCTAAATAGCAAGTAGGTTCAACAGTCTTATTCAAATTAGACACAAAACAAAAATTATCAACAGACAAATTTGAGTAATTAACGGATCGTTCTATACCATACTTTACTTTATCATTAATCACAAAATCATGAAACTTTCTAGGTAAAATACTTGTCCTAGAAGATCTCCTAATTTCAACTCTGTTTCCCTCAGATAGGTTAGTCTCATCATGTAGGAGTTCAGTGTCCTCTGCCAAACCAGTGCTCTCACCTCTACTACTCTCAACACTAGTAGTCAAAGAATCATTACCTAAAGGCTGATCTCTATCAACATTACTAGATGGGGCAGCGTGGTAGAGGCACATGGCTGCTGATCATCACTAGAACTCCCATGAGTACTATGTACCCTCTCATCATTATCGGGAGTTCGCAAATTACTATTTTCAGAAACAGTGGATGTAGACATTTCATACAGGTCAAAAAAATTTAAGCGTGTTAAATTTTTATCTTTAAAAAACTCTTGATTATTCCAGACAGGAGACTTAAAAGGATACACATTTTCATAAAAAGTTACATCTCTGAAATACAATCCCTTTTTACTATCTAAACTCCAAAGCTTATATCCTTTTTTTACATTTGAATACTCAATTAACACACATTTTTCAGCTTTAGTAATAAATTTATCAGACTCACCTAGAACAGTACTAAAACAGAACAGTACTAAAACATAAACATCCAAAGTTTCTTAAATGGTTTAGAGAGGGTTTAAAACCATATACTAACTCATAGGGACTTTTACCTAACAACACAGAAGAGGGTATCCTGTTGATTAAATACACAACAGTTAGAACACAATCTGCCCAAAACCTTAACGGTACACCCCCTTGATATAACAAAGCCCTAGCCATGTTTAAGAGATGTCTATGTTTCCTTTCCACCAAACCATTTTGTTGTGGTGTATAAGGACAAGTAGTCTGATGCAAAATACCCTTTGTATTACAAAAATTTGTCATTTGATGATTAACAAATTCTGTGCCATTATAACTTCTGAAAATCTTAATTTTTTTTCTCAAACTGAATAAGAATTAATTCATAAAAACTCACAAGATTTTCAAAAACCTCATACTTTCCTTTTAAAAAATAGCACCAAATTGTTCTAGAATAATCATCCACAAGTTAGAAAATATTTATATCCTTCCTTACTAGTAACTTTATAAGGACCACATACATCTAAATGAATTATTTCACCTAAATCTTTTGCTTTATGTTCACTAAGAGGAAAGGGAACTCTAACTTGTTTTGACCTATGACAAATTTCACAAGGATGTTTTTCACCAGTTCCAATGTTTAGACTTCCCTTTAACAAAGCAAGAACCTGATCAGAGGGATGACCAAGCCTACTATTCCAAACATCAAATTTTAACACACTATTAAAGCATACATTATTACCATGATTACCGACAAAATACAGGCCATTATCCTGACTACCAGTCACCAGGACTCTCTTTGATTTCAAATCCTGAACAGAACAAGAGGCCTCATCAAACACAACAGGAAGTTTGTTATCCCTAGCCAATTTATGAACAGAAACAAGATTGACACTGTAAGTAGGAACAAAAAAAACCCTAAGTAGAACAACTCAGATGCTAAGTTAATATCACCTATTTTTGTTACTTTAGCATTTGTACCATTAGGGTGACCAACAGTTAGATCAAATTTAGAAACATCTACACAGTTGTACATATCCTTATCATTCATAACCATATGTTGATTAGCGCTAGAGTCAATGATCCAATTATAACCAGTCCGCAACTAGCTACACTAGAACAGCTTACATAACTACCACAAATACCAGACATATTTACATTACTATCTAAACCAAGAGACTGACCTCCCATATTAGAAGGTTGCTGAACAGAAGGAGACTTATCACTCACAAGACTTAGCAATTTTGACACTTGTTCAGCAGTAAAAGGAGCAGCAGAAGATGTACTAGCAACATTTGATTTATTCACAAAGGACCCACTATTACCCTTTCCTGTTTGAACCCTAGACTTCTTATTAAAACCCTGTGGATACCCAACCAGTTCAAAACATCTATCCACAGTATGACCAAACATGTTACAATGGGTACATTTTAGATTAGGATTAGGTCCTCTGAAAGCTCTTCTTCTTTGATCAAAAGATTGATTTGTTTTAGTAAAAAAAGATACATAAGAGCTTCCTTTCTGCACATTACTAGTATTCCTATTGACTCCTCCGTAGAAATGATTGAAAAAGCTACTTTGACACTAGGTAGAGGTTCTCTGGTTAACAAGGTTGTTCTTACAGGTTGGTAAATATCATCCAACCCCATAAGAAATTGCATCAACTTTATTAAGGTATTGAAGTCATTATAATCTTTAGCAGCTTGACAAGAACAAGTAGGAAGTTGTAAAATCGAATCAAATTGTTTCCACATTGTATTTAGTTTATGACAATACTCAGAGACTATGCTGCCACTTTGAGTTATACCATTAATTTTTTTATAAAGGTCATACACCACAGAACCATCTACGTTGTCATAAGTATCTTTCAAATCATTCCATACATCCGATGCAAGTTTTGAAAAAACTTGGCCAAGGTATATGTAACGATACCAATACCGACTACCGATTAACATGGACCATTGTGACACCCTAGGCAAATCCCACATCGGTCGTGGCCAGGGGAGATCCCGCCTCTTAAATCACCAACGCGTTTTGGGCTTAATGCTAGTGGATGAGAGGAGAACTCCACAGTTAAGCGTGCTGAGGTGGGAGTAGTACTAGGATGGGTGACCTCCTGGGAAGTCTCCACCAGGGCGACAAAAAACAAAGCCGTGAGTTCCTAGATGGGCAACCCATCGGGGGAAGCGGACAATATTGGTGGTACGAGGGGCCAGGATCTTACAAATGGTATCAGAGCCACTCCTGAGCCGTTCGGGATGGTGGGGCAAACCTCATCGAGGACGATGAGTCCCTAAGGGGGGTGATTGTAACGATACCGATACCGACTACCGATTAACATGGACCATTGTGACACCCTAGGCAAATCCCACATCGGCCGTGGCCAAGAGAGATCCTGCCTCTTAAATCACCAACGCGTTTTGGACTTAATGCTAGTGGATGAGAGGAGAACTCCACAGTTACGCGTGCTCAGGTGGGAGTAGTACTAGGATGGGTGACCTCCTGGGAAGTCTCCACCGGGGAGACCAAAAACAAAGCCGTGAGTTCCTGGATGGGCAACCCATCGGGGGCAAAGAGAACAATATTGGTGGTACGAGGGGCCGGGATGTTACAGTATAGCTCCTCAGACACAGAGTTACGTAACCAAGTTAAGACAAATGAGTTACACCTTTGCCACTAACTTATTAAAACTTCATCATCTGTAGGTTTTTCATAACTACCATCTACGAAACCAAACTTATTCTTAGCCTCTAGTGCCAACTTCATAGCACTAGACCAGATTTTATAATTTTCTGTCCCTTTAAGTTTTATGCTAACAATAGTTAACGAACTAGAATCACTAGGATGCAAGTACAATGGATTACCTATATCCAATTTACTGATAAGAGTTTGAGACGTACTACCATCAGTCATCTTGACAGACAATCAAGTAAACAACACACACAAATCACATATTAACAATATTCACACAAACAAAAGACAATAACCCTACGAGCAGATCAAACCGTGTTAGGGGCCAGACTCTAGGTTCATCACTCAAGGGTGCCTGGACAAGTCTTAACACGGATGCTCAACTAAACTTAATGAACCAAGACAAAACAAACAGATCACAATGAACAGATAATAAACTGGTCCTTTCTACCCCGGCATCAGCCTAAACCAAGATCAATCTCAAGGAATAACAAAAAAAATTAACAAGAGATGGATAGGAATGATCTCACATATTGCGCTCTGAAGCTAAACTGAGTTGTAACTTTCAAGAGTTACAAACTCAGATTTATGAACAATAATACCAAAATCTGGTTAGTTTGCCCTGTAATCGATGAACTATTACAGAGACCAACGCAGATTTATCTTCAACCTTCAAATCTAAGAAACCCTAACTTAGGGTTTCAAGATATAGACCAGCACACTTCCCAAGATCACACCAAACAGAGTCCTCAAGAGTTTCTGAGTTGAGAAACCTTCAACCACAACACAAAACACAAAATCAGAGAATAATAGCGGAAAAATAGCACAGATCGAGAGCCTTAGGCAGCCTTAGGCTCTGATACCAGGCACAAAACTATAGATCTACTGATACAAAATGCAATACATGAACAAACACACAAAATAGCGACAAAATGGTGAACAAAAATATTATTAACCCAAACCAGAAAAGATTTTCCCCCCAGAAACCCTAGATCTTACAAAATAGTAAGATCTGTAAACTTTACAAAATAAAGATCAACTGATGATACAATCAGTTGATCAAGAACACAAATACTGATGATCTCGGCACACACTCCAGCAGATCCACCAGATACAACAACGAACATACAGAGATTAAGTAATCTCTTTACACCAGAAGATAATATGAACAGAGAGAAAACACATAGAAAAAATACAGTGATAATGATCAAAATATCTTGAAGTCCAGCTTTTATATGCGCATCTTGTAAGTTCCACTTAGCCCCCTGAAATGTTGCACTTTAATCCTTTCTGCCAAACCGCCATACTAAGCAGCCCTTCAAATATGAAACCTGCACACTTTAACCCCTTATTTCATAACAACTTATAACAACTTTGTAACCGATTGATATAACATGTTGCAGTATGAGTTACCAATAAATACCAACTGGGCATTATTTAACAATTCTCCGGCAGCTTGAACCACCTGAGAAACTTGCCTGAGCTCCTCTCGACACGGTACCACTTGTGGTTCTTATCCTCTTTCTCCTTGCTCCTTTCTCAACTAATTTACAGAGTCCTATCCTCTTCCAGCTCCACCTTCACCTCATCTTTCTTCAACCTTGGAAGATCAACTTTGAATACATGAGCTGCTAGGGTCTCCTTCCAGTTGATCTAGGCATTCGCGAAAGCCGAGGTTTCTCTGGCCCCAGCTGGAATGATACACGAAATGGAGGTGTTGAAGAAGGGGTCCCATGTGTCCAAAGAGAAAGGATCAAAGACATTGGTTCGACGACCACCGAAGAAGCTTGGAATGATCGACATGATCTGTTGTCTATAAAAATAATTTACTGATTTAGACTTTAATGTAGATTATAAGGAATCAGAAGTCGTTGATTGGATAATGAGAAGTGTAAGATGATAATGTTATTTATAGGGGAAGGAAGATGGTTCTGGGTTTGTGGTAGTGGCGAAGCTTGCCGTCAAAAACCGGGAAGGCGAAAACGTATATACCCAAAAAATTTTATAGAACCGGGGGGCGAAAACGTATATACCCAAAAATTTCTATACGAAAACTATGTATATTACACTACTGAGAGAAAAATTCGGAGGGGGGGGGGCGCCCTCCGCGCCCCTACAATCATGCGCCCCTGGTTTTTGGAGAGGATTCATAAGAGGTTTCTAGCACTTTGTGGGCCTTTATGTTGAAAAGATGCTTGTTTGCTCTTTAACTTTGTTAATTAATGTTGGATCTTCCAGACTTTGATACTTTACAATTTATCATATCCCTTACGCCTCCCAGCCTTCAAAATCTTTTTTTTCTGTTATATTTCTAAAATGCTTTCTTACGACGAGGGTCCCTGCTTGGGCTTCTCGTCTGGGCTCATTCCCTTAGATTACGACTGGGCCCGAGCCCATTTGGACTTTCCAACATGTTTAGAAGGTTCGAGTGGGCTTAATTCTAAGAAGCCCATTCTTAGGCCAGCCCATTAGGGTTATGGCCCAAGATTGCTATTATAAAAGGAGAGTTTAGCTTCCTAAGTAAGCAGGTTATCACTTCCCCTCTTCTCCCTTGCATCCTCTGTTGTTTCTCTAAACTACACATTGCACTTGCACTTATAATTATCCATTCCATACATAATACTGGCGTGAGCGTCGGAGTGCCCTCGGGGTAAACCCCCTCGGGCCCTCTAACTAGCTTTTCATGTGGATGCAGCCCAAGACCCGACACCCCGCAAGAGGAACCATCACCACAACGACAAGGAGTGGAATCTGAACCGGACCCGCCGAGTTCAAGGTTAGTACGCCCAGCCGTAACATCCATGGATTCGACATTGGCGCCATCCATGGGACGTAGTACGAGCATGTATCGGCTCCTTCATACAAACGGACGGATCTTTTCCCTCCATGTAACCTTCACGCGGTTCAGTTCTGCATTCGTAACTCCGGTTACCAGGTTTTAATCATCTCGTATATATGCCTCATAATCCAGTAGAGTATATATATATCTATACAGATCCTTTCATTTCTATATTTCTATGATGAAAGATTATGGATCTTTATGAAGAATGATTCTTTAAAATTTGTGCCAACTACGGCATATCCGTTTTCTCATAAAGGAAATCAAGTAATAGTAGTTAAAAAGAAAGAACAAAAAAGATCGCTTACATGGAGCAAAGCTGTTGAAAACCATTTTTGATAAAAATGATAAATATGAGCAGTACATATTACTGTTACTTTTCGTGAACAAGGACTTAAAACAAAAAGCATATGAGAATTTTGGTAGTCATTTGAAAGTGTAATATCCTCTTGAGGATGAAGTTACGTCTATTGATACAGAGGATGCAAATGTATGATGCACATCCCATCACATTGGGGAATTGAAAATGAAAAAAAAGTAATAGGGTGCATGAACTAGTGGATAAGTGGGTATGTACTAATCAACTTGGTCATTTTCTTTGTCAGAAAAGAAAGAAGGTAAAGGTTTAACTTTTAGAGAAAGTCAAAAGCTTGTCTAACAAGCTTGCCTTGTCTGTCACAAAGCATGTGACTTTCTTGGAAATTCAAAATGAATTATAGCCACGTAAGATAAACATAGGTCGGGAAATCATGACTGTGTTATTGCTTCAAAGCCCCTCACACAGTTTAATTAAAAGTGTGATGCTTCTTCACACATATATTAAAAGGGAGAGGAAGGGAAAAATTAATCCCTTGTGTTATTAAGGTGATGTGGTTACACTTTTGAAAAAAGAGCCACATTTTACTCTTATCAATACTAAGGTGATAAAGCTTGGTATGAGCTGGTGAATGTGATTTTACTTTTTGAAAAAAGTGATGTGACTTTACTTCTTAAGAAAGGCCATTTCACAAGTCCCTTCCCCAAGTCTCTCCACATGTCCTTACCAAGGTCTTTTACACTGGTCCTTCCACAGGTCCCTTCCCAGGTCCTTTACACAGGTCCTTCCTTGGTCCTTTACACAGGTCCTTCCATAGGTCCCTTCCCCAGGTCTTTCCACAGGTCCCTTCCCAGGTCCTTTACCCTGGTCCTTCCATAGGTCCCTTCCCAGGTCCTTTACACAGGTCCTTCCACAGGTTCCTTCCCTAGTCCTTTACACAAGTCCCTCCATAGGTCCCTTCCCCAAGTCTTTCAACAGGTCCTTTACACTGGTCCTTCCACATGTCCTTTACACAGGTCCTTCCACTGGTCCCTTCCCTGGTCCTTTACACAAGTCTTTCCACAGGTCCCTTCCCTAGGTCTTTCTACAGGTCCCTTCCACAAGGTCCTTTCCACAAGCCTTTTTCACGATCCCTGCTTGGAGCCCTTACATGATGTGCACCCAAGAAACAAGGCATGATCTTTGACAAGGTGCTGAAGAACAATGACCACCTTAAACATTCTTAAACAATGATAAAGCTTCAGCTAGGAGTAAAGTGAAACAACATTAATGAAAGCAAGAAAGCCTTTATGCAACATTGAACTGAGGCCGAAAGCTGGACTCTATATTTCTCGCGGGCATTGCTCACTCGAATTTTTTGGTGACCTGGGGTTATTCGCGTTCAACCAGAATTATAATCGAACGTCTAGACTATCGGGCTAAGGACAACTTATTCTGTAACTTCAGTATTACCAATAACGACTGACAATACTAAACTAGGAAGCTAACATGGTATAACACCATCGCGTTCCATACTGAAGACTTCTATAAAAGAACGGATCTTCACGTTTATATTACCTCCTAAAGAACAGGTTAAACCTTTTCCATGAGTTCTCATGTCCGAAGACCTCTACAAAAAAAAAGAGAAAGAAAGAGCACGGGCTGCATGTTTAGCTTCTTCCTTGAAGGCGAAAGAATTCTTGGACTGCATTATGAGTCCCTAAGGAAAAACCTGGACACTTCTTCCCTGAAGGACGAAAAATCCTTGGCCTGCGTTACTAGTTCCTACCTTGAAGAAAAGAAAAGTCGGGGCTGAATGTTTGGCTCCTTACTTGAAGAAGGAAGAATCCCTTGACTACATTATTAATCCTTCCCTTGAAGAAGGGAAGAACCTAGACTACGTATTAAGCTTTTTCCTTAAAGGTAGAAAATCGGGCTAAGGACAACTTATTCTGTAAGTTCAGGATTACCAATAACGACTGACAATACTAAACTAGGAAGCTAGCATGGTATAACACCATCGCGTTCCATACTGAAGACTTCTATAAAAGAACGGATCTTCACGTTTATATTACCTCCTAAAGAACAAGTTAAACCTTTTCCATGAGTTCTCATGTCCGAAGACCTCTACAAAAAAAGAAGAAAGAGAAAGAAAGAGCACGGGCTGCATGTTTAGCTTCTTCCTTGAAGGCGAAAGAATTCTTGGACTGCATTATGAGTCCCTAAGGAAAAACCTGGACACTTCTTCCCTAAAGGACGAAAAATCCTTGGCCTGCGTTACTAGTTCCTACCTTGAAGAAAACAAAAGTCGGGGCTGAATGTTTGGCTCCTTACTTGAAGAAGGAAGAATCCCTTGACTACATTATTAATCCTTCCCTTGAAGAAGGGAAGAACCTAGACTACGTATTAAGCTTTTTCCTTAAAGGTAGAAAAGTCCTTGGACTACATTATTAGTCCCTAAGGAGAAGCCTGGTCACTTCTTCCTTAAAGGCGAAAAAATTCGTGGACTACATTATTAGTACTTAAGGAAAAACTTGGAAGTTCTTTCCCTGGAGACGGAAAAATCCTTGGGCAACATTATTAGTTATTCTTTCGAAAGAGAGAAAAATTTGGGCTGCATATTTGGCTAATTCCTTGAAGAACGATCAATCACTGGACCGCCTTACTAGTTCCTTCCTTGAAGAAAGAAAAAGCCTGGGCTGCGTATCTAGACTCCTTCCTCGAAGGTGGAAGAGTCCCTGAACTGCATTGTTAGTTTTTTTTTCTCGCGAAGAAATAGAAAAGCCTAGGCTGCATATTTGGATATTTCCTTGAAGAATGATAAATCCCTAGACTATCTTGCTAGTTCCTCCCTTGAGGAATGGAAAAGCCTGAACTGAATATTTAGCCTCTTCCTTGAAGACGGGAGAATTCTTGGACAACGTTGTCGGTCCGTAAGATAACTCCTGGACGCTCCTTCCTTGATGGAAGAATAATCCTTGGACTGCATCATTAATCCTTCCCTTGAAGAAGGAAAGAACCTGGGCAAGACATTCAGTTCCTTCCCTGAGGAAGGAAGAACCCCCTTTCTATGAACCGCTAACTTAATTTCCTCCCTGGAGAAAGGATAATCGTCAAGGTAAGTTCATCATACTTGTATTTTATATTTTAGATGGAAGTAAGCCCCTTTCATCGGCTCCCATGTCAAAGATTCTGCATGGAAAAAGAAAGAGAATGAAGCCTTCATAGTTATATCTTCGGTTCAAAGAGAGGGTGGAGTCCTTCTATGGTCCCTCGGGTTGGGAAACCCTCATCCACTTAAACGAAACGATACCTTCTCCTAAAGACTAAAGCATTTCGGAAGCTCCCTCCATAAGCAAGAAAATCCCCCTTTTGCGGGAGAAGTACTTCAGAAGTCCTTTCCAAGAACAGGTTCGCACCCTTTCCCTGGGTTTAAGTCTTGAAGAACCTCCTTCCAAGATCGCACCCCTTCTTGGGATAAAGTCTTGAAGAAACTCCTTCCAAGAATAATAAGGATCGCACCCTTTCCCTGGGATTAAGTCTTGAAGAACCTCCTTCCAAGAATAGTAAGGATCGCGCCCCTTCCTTGGGATACGTCTTGAAGAAATTCCTTCCAAGAATAAGAAGGCATTCCCTCCTATGAAGTTAAATATTTCAAAAGTCCCATCCGAGGACAGAAAAACATCCCCTTCTATGGAATCAAGTATTGGAGAAGTCCCCTCCAAGGACAGAAAAACATCCCTTCCATGGGATTAAGTATTGGAGAAGTCCCCTCCAAGGACATAAAGACATCCCCTTTTATGGGATTAGGTATTGATGACGTCCCCTTCAAGAATAGAAGAACATCCCTTTCCATGGTATTCGGTATGTCAGAAATTTCTTCTAGGAACAAGACTATATCCCTCCTTTGAGATTACACACCTAAACAACTTATTCTCGAATAAAAAAAGGAGGAAGAGTCCCCTTTTCAAGGGACTTCGAGTTTGAAGAATCATTTCCGTGAAAAGAAAAGAAGATCTCCGCGACGGGTCTATGTTTTAGAAAGTATCCCCTCAAGGGAGAGGGGCCCTATCTTGGGGTCATATATGTTTGAAGAAGTTTCTCTAAAAGGAGAGGATGTATTTTCTACGGGCACCCATTCTTAAAGAATTACATCTCTCCATGAGAGGAGTGAGCCTTTAATAAGGACTCACGTAAGAAGGTTCCTTCTACGAAACAAGTGTTTCTAAAGGGCTCACAAAACCTCCCACAAAGGAGAAGATGTCACCCCTTCTCAAAGAACAAAAACCCAAAGGGTAGGAGGACCCTACTAACGGGTCAAACATGATCACTTAGGTAGACATGCCAATGATCCTACAATAAAACAAACATGTACATAGGCATACAGACATGCCGCCTTAATCTAAACAAGGCAAAGCCCGGCTGTGGGGCTAGGACTAAGTCGACTACGTCCAAAAACGCCGAAGCAGGCATATATGAAAACCCAAGTTGCCTAGACGACATTGGAAAAAAGGCTCACCAAAAGGCTTTAACAACTCGAACGAGTTACAAAGCAGGTCTCTGCAAAGCTTTAACAACGTAAACGAGTTACAAAGCGAACTATTGAAAGCTTTAACAACTTGAGCAAGTTGTGAAGCAAACTTATACGAAGCTTCAACAACTCAAGCAAGTTACGTAGTAAACATATACAAGCTTCAACAACTTAAACAAGTTACAGAGCAAACTTATACAAAGCTTTAACGACTCAAGAAAGTTACGAAGCAAACTTATAGGAAGCTTTAACAGCTTAACAATTTACAAAGCGACCATGGTAAGTTTTAATAACTTAAACGAATCACAAAACTTGCTTACGCAAAGCTTTAACAACTTAAAAAAGTTACAAAGCGACCTATAGAAAGCTTTACCGGCTTAAACAAGTTACTAAGCAAATTCATGAAAAAGCTTTAACAACTTAAGCAAGATAAAAACCTTCATTAGAGGGACGCCGAACTAGAAAATATAACACGGTGAACAAGACATCCCAGTTGATGCTTTTAGAAAGACTACTCTTGAACGAGTACCTCGATCAAAATGCCCTCAGGGAGGACATGGAAAATAATCTAAACGACATGGACGCTCTCAAAAAAGTACTCTTAAACGAGTACATAGGTAAAAGTGCCTTAAAGGAAGCATAGACTAAAGACGAAATACTAGATAAACCTAGAAAGACATAATAATGTCGCAAAGGTAAGACAAGGATGACAGTTAAAGGGCGGAGAACAACCCGCCTAGATTTCAAAGGCCAGAATAAGTCCTACGCCCATCCATAATTAAGTGAATGGGCTTGGACTAGGGATGACTTGACGACGAGGGTCCCCGCTTGGGCTCCTCGTCTGGGCTCATTCCCTTAGATTGCTAACTGGGCCCGAGCCCATTTGGATTTTCCAACATGTTTAGAAGGTTCGAGTTGGCTTAATTTTAAGAAGCCCATTCTTAGGCCAGCCTATTAGGGTTATGGCCCAAGAGTGCTATTATAAAAGGAGAGTTTAGCTTCCTAAGTAAGCAGGTTATCACTTCCCCTCTTCTCCCTTGCAACCTCTGCTCTCTCTCTAAACTACACATCGCACTTGCACTTATAAATATCCATTCCATACATAATACTTAATTGAGCGTCGGAGTACCCTCGGGGTAAACCCCCTCGGGCCCTCTAACTAGCTTTTCATGTGGATGCAGCCCAAGACCCGACACCCCGCAAGAGACCATCACCACAACGACAAGGAGTGGAATCTGAACCGGACCCGCCGAGTTCAAGGTTAGTACGCCCAGCCGTAACAACCATGGATTCGACACTTTCGATGATAATGTTATTCATAATCTTTCTTTAAAACATATTAAATTAATTTAGTTATGTAAGCATAACAATGCAGACTTTGTTTTATGTTTGGATCATATTTATCAAGGTATCAGTTATGCATAACGAAAGCATAAACGGTTAAAAAAATCCTAATAGAAATTATAAGGAATCCGCAGCCAATCCAAACTTTGACACGTGTTGTTATAAAGTTGTTACCAGCTTATAAACCCGTGTATTACACGGGTTGACTATAAAAGAATTACAAATTATAAACTTCTGTACAATCTTATTCATGAGCCTAGATATACATGGTACCCGACAAATAACTGATTGGTATTGGACACGATTTTACAACGAAACATGAGATTGAGATTACCGATGCCCAACCTTAACTCGGGCCCTTTTGGTTTGATGTATATGTATCTGTATAAAGACCTAATCAATACAACTATATAATACATCTCCTCTGGCCATAACAGTAATTTCCTGTGCAATTTTAAGACGGGAGACCAACCATCATGAGTTCTTGCCCTAATCTTCATCTCTTTCTCCCAATTTTGCCCCGAATTGATTGTCAGTCGCCCAAGAATCCCAGCAGTTATATGCATAATCAATTACCCTTTATGATAGGTTTTATGATTCAATCTCTACACTTGCACAACAAATTGGATGAATACCTGCAACTAGTTAACACCCAACCTATCATGTAGTTGGGTACTCATTCGCACATTCATCTCGCTACAGTCAGGTTTGAATCCCTACTTTTGTTGTACAAAACATTTCTACTCACTTCTAATTTCTTCAATTATGAACCAGGTCCTCCCCTCATCGGCCTGCAACTGCAATCCCCTGATCTCATCTCAGGTGCAAATTTTTCCGTCCAACTTCAAATTTATGTGATAGTTTTTGTGTATACTCAACTTCAACTACCTACATTGTCTTACGCCAATTAGGTTGCTTTTGAATCTATTTGAAATTTAATATGCCGACTTAAGTTTACCAGCTATTACACATCCAGTGACTATTTTTAAAATCGTACACCGTCTAATATGTTTAAGGTTAGTTATACCATGTATTCATATTTTCGTTTTACGATAATATAATTTTTTACTAAGTTAGGGATGAATATGTGAAATAATTGTGGATTATGTTTTGATGTCGTTAGTTTGACGATGCTTATTATATTTATATATTAAAGTAATTGTTATATTTATATATTAAACTAGCAAGATTTAAGGTATTTATTCTTTAAACCATCGCCAACCACTGGTGGCATTCCAATAATAAGTTACGCAGACTTTGTAAACCATAAGGTTATATGTTACTCATTGATTTATGTGGTAGCTTACATATAATCAACTAGTTGACTTGATAGGGATGAATATGTTAAATACTCTCCATCTTAAGTTTACCAGCTATTACGCATCCACTCACTGTTTTTAAAACGCTCCGTGTTAATTCGGTTCCCAGTCAAGTTTTAATGCAACAGGCCCTTTTGAACCGTAAACATCAAGGTCAAACAGGCTGTCAGGATCTAAGTTTGAATTGATTGCTGTTTTTGTTTCAAATAATGGAAAACAGAAACTAAGTGCAGTGGATTAATGGAAAACTTTTACAATAATCAATTAGTCGTTTGTTTTCATCACCATGTTGCTTTAAAATAATTAAACTATTGCCCGTAATTCACAAACTCCTCCTTAGCCCAATAACGATCGTTTGATAGTAAGAAATGAAGAAGATACGCAAAATTGATCTTTTTAAGAAGACGAGAAAAACTGTTACAATGATCGCCTATTTATACTAACTATCTAACCACTGATCATCTTACAATGACGTCATGGTTGATAGTGACAGCTAACAAACGTAACTAACTATAAGCACTGCTAGACTAAAGCTATCAGTGCGTAACACTGTTACATTGATTTAGCTAAGACTAGACTAAACACTGCTTGCTATCCTCTGTCCTTGTAATGCTCTATCAGCGGTTGGGAACTTCTTCTGTCAGAGGATAGGTATCAATGAGTTTATTGAATGCAGTAAAAGCCTATCAGTGGATAGAAACCTCTGATAGCTGGACCAAAGCTCGGATGGTGTATTTTGACTTTGTATCATATGTTCCTTTCCAAAGGTTCAATCACAACAATCTCCCCCTGGAACAGATGATGCCAGAAACACCTTATTCTTGATCTTTATTCCTCATAAAGAACTCTCTTATTTGACCTTTGAATTGTAGCTCAAAGTTAAGGGATTCTAAGTCATCAGCATCCTTCTCAAGTTCTAAACTTAGTAGTTCGTAGAAGTCTTCTACTGTAAGCCCATAAGCAGCTTCCATGGATAGTTTAGTGACTTTACCATCAGACTTGATTAGAGTCAATTCGTGGGTGTCTTTGTTGACCTTCCACTTTAGAATTTTCGGGTCTGAAGGCTTTCTTGAAGTAGCTTTTATTGTTGAGGATAGAAAGGGAGCTACTCTTGTCAAATCTTCGGACAACTTGGCAATCCTATCATCTGTTGGATAGTCCATCATATTCTTGATTCCTTCTTTGATAAACACTTCCTCAAACTCTTTGTCAACCTTCTCAGACAACTCCTCTTGCCTTTTTCGTTTTACCAAAGCAAGTGTGGATTGGACAGTTGTTGAGCTGCTTTTTAGAGAGTCGGGCTTTGAGAGCAGCATCTTCCTTGGAATAATCAGGTTTAGGAGGCATTAATGGATCCTTTTTCCTTCTAGCTTCAAGTATTTTGTATGTATCCAACACTCTTATCTCCCCCCATCTCATCACCTGATTCTTTGACCCATAGTGATTCTGAATTAGCTCTTCCTTCATTCTTCTGAGCTTTAGGGTCTTTTCAGGTACATTATTCTTTATTTATTCCAGTCTGGACATGTAGGTTTGTTGTGAGGATCTTTTGATTGTGCTTCTATTCTTGCATTTTCTTCTTGAAGCTCACTCACAGACCAATCCTTGAACTGTGCTCTTGTAGCAGCATATTTCTTTGTTTCCATGATGTGTGAGATGTAATTTTCTTTCAAGAGTTTATCTTCTGCTTCAGAAATTTTATTTGATAAATTCTTTGAGAATCTTTCAAGGGATTGGACTTTGCTTAATTGAAACTGGAGTTGATTCTGCACTTCTCTATCACTTTTGCCTTTAGACAACTTCTTAGCAATATCCTCTGCCTGTTTTTCTTTGAGTGCCAGATACTGATCAATATTTGCAGGTTTTGGATAACCTTGAAGTGAAGGGAAGTGTCTTTTGTCTGGATCTTCTTTTTCATAGAAGGATATGATTTCTTTCTTGACTGCAGGCAAATCAAGAGAAAAATTTATAGCTGCAGGAATCACTTCTTTTGATGGAGCAGATGTTTCAGTTGAAGGAGCAGAGGTTAGATTTAGCATTGGTGCAGATGCAAGAGGCAAAAGAGCATGGATCTTTTCTTCATTTATGACCTTTGTAACTTTTCTCCTCTTAAAACTAATTGAAGGTGATGATGGATGACTTGGAATTCTTGGTGGTGTTGGTAGTTATTGTGTGGAAGTAGGAAAAGTGATAATGGCAGTGGTTGTGGTAACATTTGCTACAACCTCTGCTGTGTCAACAGATGTTGGCACAACAGTTGCTGTAACATCTGTTGAGGTAGATATGGGTTTTGTGTGAGAAGATCTGGTTGATTTTGTATTGGCAGAGGTTTTTGTGGTTGGATTTGTAGCATCTTTACTTTTGAGAGGTGTGGAGTCTGGTTGTCTTGCTTTTGAAGAAGATCTCCTCTTTGTTGAGGTACCAGTCTATCCCTTTTCTAACTGCTGATCAATCTTTTGCTCAACCAGCACCTTGCCTTCATCAAACACAGACTTCTTATGGGACTTCTTTGCCCTTGCCAAGATATCTTCAGTTAAATCTGGTTTCTTTGAACCATGTGGCTTAGGGATATTCACTGTAGGCCTTGCCTTTCAATCATCCATCTTCAACTTTTTGTTACCCAAAGGTTTCTCCCCCTTTTTGGCTTCATATGGAGTTACAAAAATGACGATAGGTGGAGAAGTACCAGTGGTGGTGAGCAAGTGGGCTTTGATTGCCTTGATATCTGCAGCAGTGTCATTATATCTTGCATCAACCATATTCCTAAGTTCCATCATCTGATGTTTATGTTTTTGTTCCAGGAAGTGTTTCTCTTGTTGAAAGATTGGAGATATTACAGATTTTAGCTCAACAGTGGTTGGAACAGGGGTTTGGCTCTGTATAGTAATCAACTGTTTCAAAAGATCTTTTATTTCATCAACAATGCTTTCAACCTTGGTAACCATGTCCGTCAATTCCTGATATTTTAGCTCATCACCTAACTTAATAGGATCATCTGAACTCCTACCAGATGTGGTACTTGTATCCAAGATATCATGAACAAGTGGTTTACCACTTATTTCAATCTTAGATGCCCCTTTGTCTTGGTTCTGGGGACTTCCCACTGGAGCAGAGGTTACCTTAGTAGCCTCAGCAGTGGTTGCCTTCAACAAGGTCTTAGCTATGTAACCACTGTCCAATTGAGAACTTGGGAGTTCAGCAATTGTAGTGGCACCAAGGGTTACATGTAACCCAAGGGATGTAGCCTCTTCATTTGCTGATGGGCTAGCATGTAGAAATAAGTCAGACCCAACCTCTGGTTGAAGTATATTCTCATTGATGAGTTGGTGAGAAGTGCTGGATAATGTCTGCTCAATTTCTATTGCATTCAGCAAGGGTAACATGGTGGGTGGTAAAGATGGAATTGGTGAGAGTGGCTGTGTAGAAAGCGACATTGCCCTGGGAGAGGGGCTGTGGAAGATAGAACCAAGGGATCCTAGAGCTTCATAATTAGGTGTCCCTGTGCCTACAACCTGGTCCTTCTGTGGGGATGCAGGAGGAGTTTCAAAGCCGGTTTGAGATCTTTCTACCATCTGCTGTGAAGAAGTAGCAGCAGTGGTTGGTGACTTTGGTGGTGTCGCTGGGTTTACCTCTGGGATCTCATCTGCCAGAGGACCCTTTTTGGGTTTGGTGGGTTTTCGGGATGTTCTGGATGGTTTCTTTTTGGAGATTTTAGGTGTGGGTTTCAGAGCAGCGGTTGTGTTGCCCTGATCACCTAGAGCAGTGGGCTTAGCAGCCGGAGGTGGAGCTTGAACATTCTGTTCTTGTAAAATAGGCTCAACCTCCTCTGCTTCTGTTTTGGAAACTTTATCTTGATTTGTAATTCGTGTGAACGTTTCATGGTTTAGGCTGCCAGCGTTTGTAACTGCACCTTGTTTACTTGCATTTGATTTGATCTGGTCTTGCAAGTAAACACTCATGAATCTTGGATGTATCGAGAAAGCTTTTTGTTTTGAAATATTTTTAAAATTTGTTACAAGATCATTGAACAGCACCTGGGAGAAGTTAAAATCAGAACCAATTAAAATTGCAAATCCCAGATACTGCATGTTCAATGGAATCTCGTTGAAAGCAGTTGTTTTTGTAGAGACACAAGTAAGTAGGGTGTGGAAAAAGAATTTCATCTTTGCTGGAAAATTAGGTTTGAAGATGGTCATACCTTTCAACTGTTTAGTGTAACCTCTTTCAACGAACTCATGCTGCATCTCCCTCAAAGGAAATGATACTGGATGTTGCATATCATTTAATATGAAGACTTGGGAGATAGATTGCTGGGTTATTTGCAGTTGTGTGCCACCAACTTTGGAAGTGATAGAATAAGGGTCACCATCAGCGGTTAAATTTACTTTAGCCTTTGCCTAAAATTCTCTTAAGGAATCAATGTAAACTGGAGCTTTGACTTCCAACATGTGTTTGAATTTTGATTCTTTTAGAATCCGGATTATTGGATGATAGCGAGTGTTTGCTTCGGTTTCTTCGAGAATGGCAGTATAATTGTGTGGTGTTTTGATTATAAGAACAAATGGGGGTTTTTCTTGTGTCGATTTCTTCGATTTGGTTTTAGGAGCCATGATTGTTGGATGATTTGTGAAAGAAAGGCTTTGAAAATTTTGGAATCGCTCAAAGAAAGTGAAACCTCTGTTTGGGGATAGAGCAGGGTTTGATAGGGTTTTTCAAAAAGTGCACGTGACGTGGCGTCTGATGCAACATCTGTCGAATAACATTTGTCCACGTGTATCCTCTGTTTGACAATGGAAAACAGTTGTTTTGGCTAACCACTGTCAGAGTAAACACTACTAGTGGTTTTGACCAATTTTAAACACTATCAAAGGTTTGCATCAGTGGATAGATTTTTCTAAACAACAGTGTTTTTGTGCTATCAGAGCTTTGAACAGACTTTAAGGATTTTATTGGAAAATTCAATTTTAACTATTTTAAGGATAAATTTATGATTTTCTAAAAACATTTTATTGCTATTTACACATGGATCACAAGAAAAAATTGTTTTTAATCCATGTTTAGCATTCCAAGCCTAGATATCAAGCTGTCAAATGTGGAAGCATCAAGTGCTTTTGTTAACACATCTGCTAGTTGATCCTTGGTATGGACATGTTGTAAAGAAATGAGGCATTTTTCATAGCAATCCCTCACAAAATGATGTCTCGTGGTGGAATGTGAGACTGGATTTTTGATGATGTTTCCGGCTGTTTGACTATCAATTTTGAGAGGAGTCCTCAAGGCAGTCACACCAAAATCCAAGAGTTGGTTTTGAAGCCACAAAATTTGAGCAATGCAACTTGCAGCAGCTATATACTCTGCTTCAGTAGTGGATGTGGATACTACAACTTGCTTTTTACTTTTCCAAGACACTAAGCAATCCCCTAGGAATTGGGCTCCTCCAGATGTGGACTTCCTTGTTGTTTTATATCCAGCAAAATCACTATCAGAATATCCTGCAAGCTCAATGTTACCATTAGCTGAATACCAGATACCAAGTGTCGGAGCACCTTTTATGTATCTGAATATCCTTTTTACAGTAATACGATCTAATTTTCTTGGCATTGACTGTGATCTGGCACAGACACATGTGGAAAACATAATATTTGGCCGTGATGCCGTTAGGTACAATAAAGACCCAAACATGCTTCTATACAAAGTTTGATTAACAAGGTTGTCTTTGCCATCTATAGTGACTAGCTTGGATGTTGCCATGGGTGTGCTGCAAGGTTTACAATCATTCATATCAAATTTTTAAGTAGTTCTTTCACATACTTATTTTGATGAATGAAGGTGCCTTTTTGCATTTGTTTGACTTGTAAACCAAGAAAACATTGCAACTCACCCATTGCACTCATCTCAAACTCTGGTGCCATGAGTTTTCTAAACTCTTCACACATGGCAGTGCATGTGGATCCAAAAATGATGTCATCCACATAAATCTGGACAAGCATCAAATCTTTTCCTTTCCATTTTAAAAATAGGGTTTTGTCAATCCTACCTCTGGTAAAACCAATGGATAAGAGAAAAGTGGATAGGGTTTCATATCAGGCTCTTGGTGCTTGTTTTAGACCATACAGTGCTTTGTTTAACCTGTACACATGATCAGGATGGAAGTGATCCTCAAAGCCAGGAGGTTGACAAACATATACTTCTTCCTTGATCTTTCCATACATGAATGCACTTTTGATGTCCATTTGATACACCTTGATGTTGTGGTTAGCAGCAAAAGCTAAGAACAGGCGAATGGCTTCCAACCTTGCTACTGGAGCAAAAGTTTCATCATAGTCAATCTGTTCTTCCTGTCTGTAGCCTTGAACCACGAGCCTTGCTTTGTTTTTGACAACAATACCCCTTTCATCAGTTTTGTTCTTAAAGACCCACTTTGTGCCGATGGGACCCACATCTTTTGGCAGTGGTACAAGTTCCCAAACTTGTTGTCTCTTGAATTGTAGGAGCTCTTCTTGCATGGCTTCTACCCAGCTGTTGTCTTTCAGTGCCTCTTGGTACTTTACTGGCTATGTGAGTGATAAAAATCCAGCAATAAGACAAATGTTTTGGGCTTGGCTTCTTGTGACCACACCCTCATTGATGTTGCCAATAACTTGATCCAGTGGATGGCTTTTGAGGAATATCAATTCACCTTGATATGGGACAATGGCATTTTGAGGTGAAGATTGCAAATGTGTATCATCTGAGCTATCCTTTGCTGGTGAATTTGATAGTCCAGCCTCTGATTGGAAAGGTGGTGGAGGGATTGGTGGTATGGGAGTGAAAGTGGGTTGATTTTCGCCCATTTTTAGTGGACATTTTTAGTGGACTTTCATTAACAGATGTTTGGATTTGAGAGCTGGCAGAGGTTTGAGTATTAACCACTGTTGACCTAGTAGAGCTTTCACCATTGTTACTAACATCTGCTCCTCTGCCTGTAGGATTGATTTTGAAACTTGGAAGAATACAGTCATATCCTTGCTCTTCAACTGATGATTGTGGAGTACCTGCAGGGTTAGTCTTGACAGACACATCTTCAAATGTAAATTTAGATAGATCAAACAATTCAGCAGGTCCATTTGCTGGGATTTTCAAAGATGAGAGTTCATTGAACTTCACATTTAGAGTTTCCTCAACACACTTGGTCCTGGAGTTAAAAACTCTGTAGGCTTTGGCAGTGGTTGAGTATCCCAGAAAATAGCGACAATCAACTTTGGTTGCAAACTTGGATATTGAATCCTTGATGTTTAAGATGAAGCATGGACAGCCAAAGACTTTGAAATAAGAGATTAGAGGTTTGATTTTGTAAAGCAATTCATAGGCAGTCTTTTGATGCCTAGGGTTTATCAAAACTCTGTTCTGGACATAGCAAGCAGTGTTTATAGCCTCTGCCCAAAAAGACAAGGGTAAACCTGAGTCTGCAAGCATAGTCCTTGCTGATTCAATTAAAGTTATGTTTTTCATTTCAACAACCCCATTTTGTTCTGGAGTTCTAGGAATGCTATATTGCCTAACAATTCCTTTTGACTCACAGAAGGCATCCAACTCCTTGTTCCTAAACTCTGTCTCATTATCACTCCTAAAGATTTTTACAGGAAGATCAAATTGCTTTTCAACTTGTTTCACAAAGTTTTGCAAAATGTTAGCTGTTTCATCCTTGGAGTGTAAAAAGAAAGTCCATGTGAACCTGGAAAAATCATCAACTACCACCAGACAATATCTTTTGTGTTTTAAGCTCATGATTTTTATAGGTCCAAACAAGTCCATATGAAGTAATTGTAAGCACTGACTTGTTTTGGACTCTTCAATTGACTTGTAGGAGTTTTTATGTTTACCTTTTAAACATGGAACACAATGCTCTTCACAAGTAAATTGTTTTTGGGGTAATCCTCTAACCAGATTTTGTTTTGAGAGAGTGGAGATAGTTTTTAGATTTGTGTGTCCTAGTCTTTTATGCCATAGCTCTGTCTCTTTGCTTGAGGCAACTGAGAACAGGCATGCATTTGACATAGGATTATCTTTTAACATATCAACCACATACACATTTCCTACTCTATGAGCAGTCAGCTATGCTTTGCTCTCTACAATGTTTTGATCACCCCCTACATGAGCTTTAAAATCTCTGAGCAGGGCTATACATCCTGTCATGTGCCTGGAGCCTCCACTATCTACATACCAAAGACTGTCAAGGCAAGTAGAAGCTCCCTGCACATGTTTTGAAATAATTAGTTCAGGTGAGTCTCTAAAGCCAAAATGGCTTTGGATGGGGTATCAGGTGATCTAGAGTCAAGTTAAGACTGATGAGCAGTGGTTGGATCAGACTTTTGTAACCACTACTGTGAGCTACCTCCTATCAACTGTTGGTAACCATGAGGATCCCTATTTACCCTTGTCTTAGAAGACTTTTTGTAAGTCTCATAAGTCATAGGCACCTTTTGGTAATTAGGTTGGCTTTTACCTCTTGGAAACTGGTTTGATGGAGGTGCATCTGTTACTTGAATTTCCCTGCGGACAGAGGTTTGATTTAAAGCTTTGGTGACAGATGTTTCACATGATTTAAATTTTTGTTTTGCAATATTTGAATTTTCTCTTTCTAGAGCCTTTTCTCTAATCTCTTTTACCTTTTGATGATAGGTTTTGAGATAGACACACTCTTGAGTTAGATGATTTGTTTTGTTGCAAATGGTGCATCTAGGAGATTTAGGTATGACACAAGTTTTGTTTATATCATTAGCTTTCAAAAGAAAACAATCTGCTGTACCATGATTTCTCTTTTCACAAAACTTACAAAACAAGTGTTTAACCTTTTCCTTCCTTCTCCTATCAGACTTTTTGAGAGCAGATGATGTAACCCCTGCTGGTAAGTCTTTGATAGGGATCACCAATGCTTTTGGTGCTTTTATACCATCAAGAGTTGAAAAGTCCATTGGCTTGAAGTTTTCCAAAATATCACACTCATCTGACCAGTTTGGTTTAAACTGATATTTTTCAATTTCCTTTTCTTTTGGTGAAACCTTTGGTTTTTCAAGAACAATTTTGTTTCCTTCCTTATCAGTGATTTTAATTTCTTCACCAGCCAAATTTGTTGGGACTATTTCAACAAGCTCAGAGTCAATTTTTGCAACATCTTCACAAGTATGGTCATATTCTCTAAAGCCTATACCAAACTTTATGTTGCTCTTGACTTGAGCATCAAGCATAAGCTCATAACCTTTGCAAGACTCCACCCATTTTTCATAAGTGATCTAGGTAGATTCAAGCTCCTGTTTGCAAACCTGATATTTTTCTACCATGGTTTGGAGCTGGTCTTTGGTTATGCTTGATTCATGCCTTAGGCTACTCATTTCAGAATCTTTTTCACTTAATTTTTTTTAACTCTTTCATAAGTTTTTCAAATTTAAGTTCATCTTCCAAAATTTTGTTTCTCAGGTTTTCATTCACCTGTTTTATGTTTGCAAAAGCAGTAATGCATTTCTCAGTACATAGATCTTTTTGGATCTGAGGTGATACCTTCGAAGCAGCCATAAGAGCACAATCACATTCTTCTTCACACACCTCAGTGTCCCCTGGGTCAGATAGATTATCTTTTCCGATCTCAGCAGCATTCATTTCATTCACAGGTGTAACTTCTGGTGTAACCACTGCTTCACAACATTCAACCACATCAGATTTTGACTCCTGTTCCACAGACTCATCTCCTTCAACTAAGGTCTCAAAAGCCATAAACATAAGTTTTCTTTTTCAAAATCATTTTTGGCTATAAGAGCAAAGTTTTCATCAGTTAAATCCTCAGGCAAACTACTCCAATCAACAAAACCTTGGGTAAAGAAGCTTTGTTGTGTAACCTCTGCTGGTGCAGCAATGGTTTGAGTAGTTTGAGTGACGTGTGGAGTTTGTTGCACATGCACTTGAGGAGGTGCTTGAACATATTAAATCTGTGGAGCAAGGGTTTGGACATAATGAATAGGGACAGTTGTTACAGGACTTGCAAAATGAGCAGTGTTTTGCATTTGATGTGCAGGGGTAAACTGGGAATAATGGACAATGCTTTGAGGATTGGTGCCAGGATGAGTTACAATTGGTCCTGCAGTTTGAGTTCTGCATTCCCTGGCAAAATGTCCCATCCTATTGCACTTGCAACATTTTATCTTTGATTTATCTAACCCAACTTTTAACCCCCCATGCAATCCTGGAAACCTCCTACCAGTTCTTTTGTAAAACTTAGTAGCCTTGACATTCAAGAGTGCCAACTGGTGTAGGATGTCCATTTCTTCCAAATCCGTGGGTTCAAAGTGTTGTAGGTCATTCAACTCAAAACTCAAATTGTCAGAGGTTGGGCTTTCACAATTTGCAGCAAAGGCAAAATTGGGTGTACAGGGATCAGAGTTGAAATTGTTTCCAGAAGTTATGTCAATGTAATGATCAAAACTCTGATCCTTTCCACTACCAGACCCCTCTTCATGACTATAGAGAGCAGTGTTTCCCACTGTATAGTCATCAGTCACTTTCCCAGACTCTTGAAGCTTCTTTTTCTGGTTCAACTCTCTCTCATAAGTGAGAAGTCGACCATGAAGCTGTGTGAGGGTCATTTCTTTATAACCAACAGATGTCCGAGTGACATAAGCTATTGTCTCCCATTTTTCTGGTAGTGATCTTAAGAAACGACTATTGATAGTCGAATTAGGAAAGCTCACATCTACCAGTTTCAATTCGCTTATGAGACAGCTAAATCGCTCGAACTGTTGGGTTAGTGACTCACCTTTTACATGACAAAATGTTTCATACTGCTGCTTCAAGACTTCTCTATTATTCTCGATCACCTCTTCAGTACCACCGAATTGCTCTTTAAGAGCATCCCATAACTCTTTAGCACTATTACAATGAAGTAATCCCGCATAAATCCATTGGGCAAAGCTGAAGCAACTATGCTGAAAGCCTTAGCATCCAATTCGATTTTAAGGAAATCTTGTTCAGAGTAATTTTCAAGTTTTTTAGGGACTTGAGTGTGGGGATCCTCTGTGCTTGGAACCATGGGAACATGAGGTCCAAACACAACGGATCTCCAACATCCGGTGTTCTGTTGAGCGAGAATATGACCCATTCTACGTTGCCAGATAAAATACTCATTTCGTTTCAACATAGGTGGTTTAAACATGGATCCAATATTGGAATCCTGTGTGTCATTTCTCTTATTTACAACAGATTTGTGTTTTAAAAACTTTTGTAGTAATAAAACTCTGTATTCAAGCAAAACTTATCAAACGAAATTAGCAACAAAGAGCTAATCTGTTCAAATCAATTTGACGTTTAAATCAAAATCGATTGACCAAGCTCTGATACCAATTGTCAGGATCTAAGTTTGAATTGATTGCTGTTTTTGTTTCAAATAATGGAAAATGATTGGAAAACAAAAACTAAGTGCAGCGGATTAATGGAAAACTTTTACAACAATCAATTGGTCGTTTGTTTTCATCACCATCTTGCTTTTAAGTAATTAAACTATTGCAAGTGATTCACAAACTCCCTTAGCCCAATAACGATCGTTTGATAGTAAGAAATGAAGAAGATATGCGAAATTGATCTTTTTAAGAAGACGAGAAACACTGTTACAATGTCGCCTATTTATACTAACTATCTAACCACTGATCGTCTTACAATGACGTCATTGTTGATAGTAACAGCTAACAAACGTAACTAACTATAAGCACTGCTAGACTAAAGCTATCAGTGCATAGCACTATTACATTGATCTAGCTAAGACTAGACTAAACACTGCTTGCTATCCTCTGTCCTTGTAATGCTCTATTAGCGGTTGGGAACTTCTTCTGTCAGAGGATAGGTATTAGTGAGTTTATTGAATGCAGTAAAAGCGTATCAGTGGATAGAAACCTTTGATAGCTGGACCAAAACTCGGATGGTGTATTTTGACTTTGTATCATCTGTTCCTTTCCAAAGGTTCAATCCCAACACAGGCGATGACTATGTTTTAAATTGTTTAGCGTGTAATATATTGAAGGTTACGCAGGTCATTTGACTGCTATTGTCCTGTGAGGTTTACCCAACCTCTTGTGTTTTACACCCTTTTGGCCAACTTGCGTGTCATGTATTCGTCTCCACAAATTGGTTTAACCCTACAGATTGATTGCGTTTGCAAGGGCACTTACATGCAGCCTACCCACCACGCCTGACTTACCTGTCGAAGTGATCATTTTGACATACTAACAAGGGTCCCGGCGAAGACTGCCGTCCGTTCTAAAAGTGTCTGCAAGGCATGGGGTGCGCTAATATCAACAGTTGACTTTTAAAGAGCCCACTGCTCACGCTCATCAATCCCGAGTAATCAAAGAACCCTGTTGCTTCGTGACCTCAATTGCCATGTTCGCCCAATGGAATTTGACATTGTTGATTACGGCCCGCAGACCATACTTCCGCTCCCATTTGAAGCTGAAATAAATGGTGTCATGGTACTGTCACATCTATACGGGCTGCTATGTGTCTGCTTGCAGCATACACATGAACTGCTCCTGTGGAATCCCACCACTGGCGCACGCAGGCATCTGTCCACCCCGTCTGGCCATGGCCCGTATGAGGACATACTTAATACCGTTGGCTTATACAATGGCCCATCCAACGACTACAGGCTACTACGTTTATCACGAAGATCCGATTTGCTATCAGCCCATATCTACTCCAGACAACAAGGAAGCTGGCGGAAAATACCCTTCGAAACTAACCCTGAATACCAAAAGTGTAGATTCTATTGGTCACCTGGTACAGTATGTGGTGACATTTTGTACTTTACCGTCTGCAAGTGCTGGGTAGTGGGCATAAATGTTGTTGTTGGGTTTGATACCAACACTGAGCAGCTTACGGAGATCAGTTTCCCCCCAATTCCATCCTCGGGGATTTTCCAAGGCATTTTACTCGATGTGCGGAAGTCTCTTCACATGGTTCTGTGGACTGGCCGGGAAGATATGTCACTGACACTATGGGCCCTACAAGGAGAGCGCTGGGTCAAACACTTCTCAGCTCCTACATTGCCCCCCGTTCCATTAGCATTGTGGCTAACAATCACACACTACATGAGCAACGGAGCTTTTCTGGTGATGAGTAACTCACACAAGCTTTATGAAATACGAGTTGACATCAACCCCTTACGCGTCCAGCTGGTTTCGAGGGTACATAGGCACATTTTTCCTACAGACCTTTGTCTCGCCAAACGCCTGATTTATCTTAAACATCATCTTTAGTACCCTAAATTACGGCACCTGAGGTACTTTTGGTTTCCAGTATGTATGTCACCTATGTTTTCTTTGTTTCAATATTTAAGCATGAGTTATTTAAATGGTTGTTTTTTATAATAACAAGATATATATGCGTTCATACTTCCTTTCCCTCATAAAATACCATAAATTAAGAAAACAAAGCTGCTTTCACCAACGAAACAAAACCAACAATATATTTTAACCAGTGACGAAGCTTGCCATCGAAAACCGGGGGGAGAAAACGTATATACCCAAAGATTTCTATAGAACCGGGGGGCGAAAACGTATATCCCTAAAAATTTCTATACGAAAAACACATACGTAACACTACTGACCGAAAAGTTCGGGGGGCGGGCGCCCCTCCCCGCCCCTCACATGTTGCGCCCCTGATTTTTACAACCTATCAACGTTTTCCAATCCATCCCCCTTGCATACAGATAACAAAGGCGCCGATAACTTCACTTACAAGCGGACAGTGGTTCACCTACAAACATGCGACATCCTGTGGCTGTTGACATCACTTGTACAAGGTTTACCAGACATCACACCAGCCTACCCCTTGCGTACATGAATTTGAAACCTTTTCCTTAACTCACCCAAAACATACCCGCGGCAACACGCAGGCACGCCCACTATATATTAATATGAAACTAATATATTATTATTAGATAGACTAATTAAATTTTAATTTATTAATTTAAAGCTACTAAATTGATTAAATTACATACGTTTAAATTAATAAACTTCTTAGTGATGTTTAATAAATCACCTATAAACATAAATTTGCTATGCTCAATAATATATTATGTTTTCATTTTAAATAATACTTATATAATACAACATTAAAAAAATATATTAAATACAATACATAAATAATTCGTATAATAATTCATATAATTATATTATTTGTATATTAACCCTGAAAGAATTAATTGTTATCTGAACAATAAGGATTTTATGAGTGTAGATAAGTTTTACATATCTATTTTTTACAAAGGGTATTCTACGTGTATTATCTATCTATATCAATAATATACTGATTAATAATATAATAAGTACATTAAAAAGAAAATGACACGTGACATTAATTGAAATCTTTTAGTAGTAATTTAGATACGATATTTGACATATAAATAAATTTTAAATTAAGGTAAAATGTGATATACACATTATATACTAGAAAAGGAAAGATTTGAAATTCACTTAAATTGGGTTTAATCTCAAGTGACGAAATTGGAGCCCTAATTGTTGAAATTTGGGTTCGTTAACTAATTTATACTACATGTGTTTGTTTGCCACATGATCCGACTCATTTAGGCTTTCCATCTGCTACTTATGGGTTACGTAATTCCACTAGTGAACCAACTAATTCTATTTTGTGTATAAGGTTTTTATGACATGCATATCTCCCTCTATCTAGCTGGTATAAGTAAAAGTTTGTTAACTCTTAGATCAATTCAGTATCACACACAACAACGAGACCGATGACCTAACACAACAACAATAAGCTAGGTGGGATGTTAAACCTTATGGACTTGATTTAAATGTGATCCAAATCGTAATTTATCATATTTTTAAAAGCATGTTTACAACCAAAATAATAACCATCACCATAATTAAGATAAAAGTTTCATTTGAATCATATAAGTATGCTGGCTAAGAGTGGGAAATAGAACATAGATATAGACTTCCACAATGTTGGTTGGGGGGGGGGGGGGGGGGGGGGGATGGTGTTCAACTGATTATGCATTCAAGAAGGGTGGAAAGCCAGTATATACCTTATTAAACAAATTATATGAACCATCAAAGCATTAAATACCACACTTGTAGAGTTGTAGTTGTAATGGTTGCATTGTGGGTTGTAGTCTATCTCTGAAGAACCATTTGCAACGGGAAATATAAGGTAGCACAATAATATGTCAATTAATTTGTCAATTATGATAATTAATGTGAAGAACCATTCTTCAAATCAACGAAATAGTAAAGTAGTTAGCATCTTCATCCGAGATTAAAGATATATTACAAATGAACGAAAACATTACATGATGGTCCGTTTTATAAGGAATTCAGTCTAAATCACAAAATGTCTAATAGATATTATATTTAAACACGTAAATTGGACAATTAGTAAATTATGCATTATACACTAAAAAGGGAAAGATTTGGAAATTACTAAAATTTGGGAAAATCTTCTTTAACGAAATCATTGTGCTAACTAATGGAAAACGGGCCCGACTACTGACCCAAATGTAACACTCTAAACGAAATTATTAAAACAAGCAGCAAGAATGTGAACTAGAAATTTTCTTTCGTTAAAACCACTTAATACACTTAGAAACCATTTTACAAATATATTCCGGGTCTTATACCTTCCATGCTTTCTTATTACCTACATTACAACAATGTCAAAAAGGACTATGTGATCACATTTCAATACTGATGCGGGCCCAAGTGTGGAGGAGCGAGTCATGTTATATATGGAGGCCCAAGATCGCGTGACAAATAGGGTTTCACTAAAATGACTCTAACTTGGCCAAAAGGGCTTATTTCTATGAGTTTTATCATTTTTATGTTTTTTTGGGCTTTTTACAAACTTTTGTTTTGTTCTAGTTTTTGGCCCAAGTGTATTTTGGGGTCCGTTTCGAATTTACGACTCTACTTAAATGTTGCTGATGAGATGACAATAATCAGATTTCAGTTTTGAGAATTTAGACTTTTCACTTCAAATTCTGTGCCCTATGGGTTGAATTTTGGGGTTGGGACAAGTTCATCACGGGTATTCGCAGAATCAACGTGATCGATCTTACTTATCTGTTACTACTCTACATCAAATACTATCTATGTGATCACACTCCATTCAAAGAGCCGAATATGTGATCACACTCCCATTCAAAGAGCCGAATAACCTGCACATTCCACATAACCATATCATTCATTAAGTGACTTCATGCAATACCTTAACAATGTGCAAGTAACATCTAATGAAAACTCAATAATCGCGTCAAAATGTTTCTGCAAGTTCAGATCCTGTCCGGTTACAATCTCATATCCGATCTCCAGATTCTAACTTTAGACTCCCATGCATTCATCCTTAACAATCCTGCACTTTCATACGTGGTCATTCTCATAATAATACGGTTAACAACTGTTAAATACATACGTAAATACAAATCCCATATATGTAATATCTTGACCTGACATCCTATCTTGCTTCATGTAATCGCTAGGACCAACATGACGTTTAGGATCCTATAACTATTCTACACATAACGGCCAACCTTTACATACATACCAAGTTAATACATGCATGATTATATGTATTCATATATGTTATATTCCATAATCATCCAACTTATGACAACTCTACTTACCAAATAGCTTAACATGTATAAAACCTTGCGTAACTATACATTTCAATCTAATCCACGCCTAAACAAGGAGTTAGGCCACAATTTTAATCTATATGAATCCTGCATATAATCATCCATCACTCAAGACCGTTCCGAAGTAAAACCCTAGGTATAGGCGTAGCTCCCCCCTCCCCCCGAGGCACAAATCAGAAGGAAACGCTAGTAAGTGGCATAACCTGTCCCCTATAGCTCATCTTCTCCAATTTCGCGTTTTCAGCCCAGTTTCAATTCCAAACCCCATTTTTAATCCCCACGACTCCCAGTAGATAGAATTAGGGTTTACAAGGATCATTTAAAGACCCTTATTCATTCACAATCCATAATCCCTCATTCCAACATTCACGATAATCATTTTACTAAGTCATGTTATCTCGCATGACTCATTTACCCCATCCGTGTGAAAATCAAGCTTAGTTAATCTGCTTATGAACCTTTTACAAGATTCCTTACCTTGACACACATACTATAACCATCGTTTCATAAATTCCCTTTTTTTGCATACGCATATGAATCCAAATTGCATAAACGAGAGTTTAGTCCATGGATCACTTACCTTGAGTTCTCTGTGTTCATGCTTGTTTCTTTGCGATTTCTTGACCGATTAGCCTTTTGTGCTTGAGTCCATCTAGACATGCTTCATATCCTTTCATGTCGTCAAGTTCACATCATTTTTAGCATACCTGATCAATCATATTATCAATCATATCTAACTCATATGTCACATTGAGTTTCACTTGTCATTTTCTAACACACACATGACATAGATTCACAACCACATTGTTCATAGTTCAAGCATTTCAACTTATCAACATGTATGGAATATAAAAAATATAACACGTATCACACGGTCTCCCAAATCTCATAGTCGTGCTAGAAAATCTAATTTTGTTATTCCTCATCTATTATCTTTGTAGAAAGTCAACCTATCAAGTACATAATCTTCCTATTTAGAAACACGTGTCTGTATTGATATACTAGAACATGTCAATTACACTATTTGCATTACATTCGCATGTTGTAGGACAGATATAATCATATGATCACTTAGGTACATGCATATACACACATAATCAATTTAACACATATTAGTGCTTCTATGATTCTATAATTGGCAACACAATCCAAAAGTTAGCCATTACAACATAGTTTTAAAACTATTACTTGTTAGTAAGTGTATATGCTCAACAATTAGCACAAATTACTTCTTGATCTCAACTAAGCAATTAATCTAACACATGGGATGCACCACACCATTTAACCATACGATAACGCATTTTTCACCAAATTATACAATCAAATTTACTTTCAATATAAATTCCAACTATTACACATTCCTCATGATAGTTTACTATCAATTAAACTCGTTATCACATTCCATACATACTTGTCAAGTTCCTGTTTACAAATTCACACACTATCATCATCTAGACATTTCATTAAACACTTGGTGTGCGTACAAACACCACACTTTGTTGTTATAGAGCCTTCATTTTGTAGTAGTCTATCTTTAAAAAAAAGTAAATGCTATGGGATATATGAGCTAGCACATCGTAACAAATTTCCAATTATAATAATTTCTGAGAAGAATAATTAATAAGGATATTGAACTTGTTTATCTTGTCACATCTGAGGTCACTAAAGTTGTTACCGATGAAACTAAGGTTTCTAGTGATGATGAAGAAGAACTTGATCACATAGAGGATGATATGAAATGCGGAGATCAATAGATTTTTCCTAATCATCCGCCTTTCAACCAGTGTATTTGTGGGACTAAAATATTGACCGGGTACATCGTACTTTTTACATATGTACTTTTAAATGTACGTTGTAATTCGGTTTTGTTTTGCTGAATGTTAATTTATGACGGGTGTGGAGCAGTAAGTTTTTCTAAGTCAATTAAAGTAGGAGTAACTCACACACACGCTAATGCAAACAGCGGAAGCAATTCAAATGGATCAAGAACACAATGATTAAACTAAAACTTGTAAATCAAAAGAGTCAGTCAAGCTTAAAGCTTTTCAATGTACATCAAAATCAACCAAAAACTAACAAGAATAATAATTCAATACTTATACTAACCCTAATTGGATAACCTAGTAAACAAAATATTAATTAAAATTAATTACGTTGAAATATAAACATAGAATTATAATCTTTGGCTTGATCTTGAGTCTTGAGAAACCCATTCCTTAACCAGTTGCGAAGCTGTCCCATATTATGTTAATTGGCAAGCCCATGCCACCTTTGGGAGCCTAAATCCTTACTAAGGGTATGCCTGAATTAAACTGCCCATTGAACTTCCGACCCAATTATTGACCCATGAGCTTACTAGTGGAAGCTCTTGCATCACACACACACATGCACGTGCACGCGCATACACGCACATATATATTGTTGAAGTGCTTAGATTAATTGTAATATTAAGGTGAGTTACCACATAATCTTGTACATACATACGTTAGGATAATTACATAGATTAGTGGACACTGAATATGACATTGTGTTTTTTAAGTTATAATTGTTTAAAACACGCAACTAAAATTTATCCGAGTTACACTTGTTATACCAACACAAATTTTATAAACGAGTTAATAAAGTTCTCTTTTGGTAAATCATAGGATTAGATTAGCTAATTACTTCACGATACATGTTGATCGACTTGTGCAAATAGTAATGTTAATCTTATCAGGATACACAAAGTAGTTTTACATGTAAAAGACCTAAAATTGCTAACTACACACAAGAAAATGCAAGCATACCTACTAAGGTAAGTTACCAAATATGAATCATGGAGACGATAGCTTGTAATATTAAACCCTAAGATAATATTTAATCGATGTATAGTAATGTTATAGCATAAAAGTTTGAGATTGAGGAAGTGGTTGTAATAAGAGATGTAAAGCTAACTAGTTATACATGATGGGATCATTTCAGCTATTGAAATGTTTGTTAAATGAATTATTTATAGAAAGCTCAATTTATCGTGAAGTGATAGTAAGATCATAGCCCTACCAGGTTGATCACAAAATCTCAAATATCTAAGTTATAGACACACCTCAATGATCAGATTTTAAGTAGCTAGTTGCTTTACCAGTCCCTTGTGATTTAATGCCTCTTGATGGGGTTCTTACAGATTATCGAACAATGCGATTTATAACCCGTGGAGATCAATTGAAGGAAAACCTTAACTAATTTTCTGATCGGTTTATTTAGACCCTTCCTATAAGTAGCTCGTATGTTTAACCAACCCTCAAACATGTTTATCAATTACTGACTAGATTTCATGCCCTAAGTTCATGATAGATATATAACTCATAGATAGAAAAACTCAGATCTAGCATCCATAAGCTCATAGAAAGATCTAAATTATCCACACAAACATCTCATTCAAAGACCAATCTTTAACATACACATCACAAGTTCAACGATAACAACTAAAGAAATCACACTTTCATAAAACAGTATCATCTTAAATAAATAAATACTAAAATTCACCTTGCCTAACCGACTATAAAGCGAGTAGCTAGCCATAACACAGTCTAACAAACATAAATTTATTGAAAACATGATTCTGGTTCAAAAAAACAGAAACTAAGGATCTCAAACCAGATAGGAATCGTGAATACGATAAACTCATAAACCAGATGTTAGATCTTTAATTTCCAAGATTCTTTGCCCTTAGATCTTTTTAGAACAACTCAAAAAAGCTTCTTTTCGCCTGCATGGTCACCCAAAAACATTCTCTCAGGTTTCCCGACCATTATCTTCTATTTATAGGTTGTTTGAGGGTTTTGATCGGCATACGGGTCGTAGTATCCTCATTAAGATACAAGTCGTACCCTTTTCTAACTCATCCTACCTAGGTTTTTGACATTTTCATATGACGTGGAATTTGTCTTCTAATGGTACGATTTGTACCCTCTCTTGTGCATACGGGCTGTACTCTATCTTTTCTCCTCTTTACATGAATTTCTTCTTATAGTCTCGTTTCTACCTTCATAATCCTTAAATTCAACTTCAAGATTTCCAAAACACCAAAACTCAAACAATTAACTAATTCAGAGTGTATTTGCAATAAAACAACTACAAATATAAGGATTTAAGCATAAAAATACATGTGTTCCTTTAAGAACATCATATATATTGAAATCAAGCGCAACCTAAGTACTAATACGGACTATGGTCAACCCCATCCAGCTAGATAGTTCGTTATTGTTATATATATTTATTTTATAGAAAACATTATAGATTTTGTAGGAGTTTAGAATCATTTTAATCACTACGTGAAAAATGGCCTATGGCCACACTTTTTCCAAAACCAGCCTGCCACACATCTGAAAAGACATGTGGCTAAAAGTCATTAATTATATTTTAAAACACCTTTAGCCACACATTTTTATATTAATGGGACTATTGTATAACACTTCTGATGAAACACTAGTTAACACAAGGTTAGCACAACTGAGTTGTCTCGCGATAATAGGTTCAATCTCTCTTCCTACTCGCCAACGGTTGATATCCTACAAAACAGAACACCGGTGACTTGCCACAAGGAGGAGATTAGGGGGGTTCTCCTTGTGACCACCCTCTGGCGTGAGAATAAGTACTGTTCTGAGGAGAAATAGTGTGTGTTAATAGTGAAAGGGTGAGAGTGGAGATCCTTAAGCCTGGAGGAGGAGTCCTCTATTTATAGCCAAAGAGTGAAGGAGGAAAGAGAAGATCTGCCAGGCATCTCGCGAGCGCCAGCTGTCCGACCAAGGGGAATATCCTTTGGGTCCCCTCTGTTGCCATCAGAGTAGTGGGTGACATGGCATGCCCTTACTCGCCCAGCTAGACGCCGTCTGGTACGAGATGTCGACATGTCCTCCTGATCCTTTGCTGGTCTACTTGGCGCCCTCCATTGTTGACATGTGTCGTCCTTTATGTCTGGAGGAGCATCTTCATTGTCCCCTGCGATTCTTTCCAGAACCTTCTAGGAGCTTCTGGAAGACCTTTGCTGACGTGGGACGCCAAGTTGGAGGAAAGATGGTATGGTTCATGCCACATCTGCACTGATTTGTGGCCATACCTCTTCAAGTCCCCCAGTCCAGTGTCTCTTCTGGGTGAGTTTATCATCCTGGAGAGCTTCTGGACTAATAATAAAAAAAGATGGTTGTTGTCGTTCTTTTTAGATTATTTGCTTGTTTTAGATGTAATTCTATGGCGCATGGCACATGAATATGGGGTGCGAAACTGAGCCAAAATGGCGCATGGGTATGGCGTACAAAATTGAGCCTATCATGGCGCATGGGTATTGCGTGCAAATTTGAGCCAAAATGGCACACGGCGCCTAGGTATGGCGTGCAAAATTGTGCCAAAATGGCGCATGGGTACTTCCGTTTTGAAATATATATTTGTAAAATGCTTAAGCGGAGTTGGTGTTGATAAGACCCTCTGATGTGTGTTCTGACACCGACCTTGATGTGACAGAAGTCAGGTGCCTTTTGCAGATGATGGGTGCTCTTTTTCTTTGTGTATCAGGTGCGTAGCCGCCACGCGCCCCTGTTTCTCGGTATTGTTCTTTCTCTCTCCTGACGTGTCGACTTCTCACTGGATGTCTTTCTGTGTTCCTCCTCGTCGCAATAAATGCGATGAGTATATATATTCGGCGTTCTTTCCGTGATTTCTCACCAACTCTTCAAAACCCTAACTTCTTTCACCTCCCCCTTTCTCCTACTTCTCCTTCTCCTGCCACCATGTCTACTTCTTCTAAACCAGTTAACACCAAGAAGAGGCAATCTAGACCTCGTAAACCTCCGGGTCTTGATCAAGCTATGATAAACTGGCAAAAGGAAGAGCTTAACAACATTATACAGGACATGAGGTTCTCATCGGAATGGGGCGTTCAGTACCCGACGGCCAATTGCACCGTTTTAGATGCTCCCCCTGGTTACATGACATTATACCCCGCCTTTTTTAGGGAAGGTAACTTCCAGTTACCTATGTCTAAATTCGTCGAGGAGGTTTTTACCAACTATGGTCTTCACATCTCTCAAGTGAATGCTTTGTGTTTGCCGCGGGTGACCCATTTCGAGTTTATTTGCCGAGCCCAACGAATAAGTCGACTTTTGAGAAGTTTAATGTGTTCTATTACATGACTTATACTGGTGGTTTTTACTCCTTCAATGCCCGCACGGCCGGTGTTCTTCCTGCAGCCGGGATCCCCCGAAGAGCTTGCGTGACTGGAAACAAAAGTTTTTCTTCATTCGCCGCGGTGTTATACCCATAGACATGCACTACAGTTCTGAAGATGAAGGAGTGCCGAAGGTGAACGTGTCTATCTCTTATGCCGATCAAGAGTGGTATCCAACTTTAACACGGAACCCTACCCCTATTGTTCAACTGGAAGAGAGGGCTCTTGTAGCAGCAGGGATGAGCATGTTGTGGACGCCCCGAGATCCAAGAGCTTTCCCAGTTTATGTTCATAAGGGAAAAAGTATGCTTCTTCCTCTTGCTTTGTATGTTTTTCTCCTCATGCACCTCTCATGTGTTTTCCTACCTTTTTTTCCAGCAGGTTATAGCATGATGAATGCCTTCGATCCTAAAGTTGCTCGCGAGATGGGAGCTGCGGCGTTGCCTGTTGGGTCTCCATCATGGGTTGAGAGGATTAGAGAGAATTTTCTACACCCTAGTCCGGAGAGCATGGGTGCCTTTGCTACTGCTTCCTTAGGTGGTTGTCTGGATACAAGTGATTTTGACACTGCTCTCACTCATAGGGAACCTATTCTCCTTTCGAGTGAAGAATCCTCGGGTTCGTCGAATGGTCTGATTCACCGTTCCTCTTGTGCAGGTCCTCAGCAACGACCTAGCCAAAAGCCGCTTACTAGCGATGTACCGGCTCCTACTGCTACAGATCTGGGTACTGGTGCTGTGGGACCTGAAACGCAAGGTGCTGAAGCCACGAGATCAGAGAAGAGAGAAGAAAGACGAAGAAGGGTGCTGACAAGCCTCCAAGCGTGTCGTCTCGTAAGTGTTTCACTACTTCCCAGCACTTTGACTACGTTGTTGTCTCTAATTCATTGTCCGGTTTAGACGCAGGAACGAAACTCCCTGTTCCTGACCATGAAGACTTGGCTACCCTCATCGAGATAATGGCTAAGAAACAGAAGACTCTTGCTGAGAAAAGGCAAGAATTAAATGAACAAGTTGCGCTTCTTCTGTCAGAGAGAAAGATGAAAGTTATGGGAGTTCCTGTTGCACGGTCTGAATCAGACGTAGATCTAAATGTTTTTGCTCCCAGTTAAGGGAATTTGCTCGAGAACATTTAAGAAGCTTCTTCAAACCCTCGTTGTACGATTTTTGAACGAGCTCCTCTTAACTCTTACCTGTGCATTAGGTAGTGCGTTTTTTAACATGCATCTCATATACTTTGTGCAGGTTCAGGTGAAACCGCTAAATCCTCGTCACACAGTGTCAAGATTACGTCCAAGAATATTGCTGATATCCCTCCACCTGCTTCTCCCCCTCCTGTTCCATTCGGCCAATCGCCCGATGCTGGGGCTCACGAGAAAAAGGTGGTTCCTGGCTTGGTGATTCAGGATGATGAGGGCCGTGCGGAGGGTGAAGAGACTGATTGGGAGTCCAGTGAAGCTACTCATCAACGGGGTACACAGTACACACGTCGTATTCCTTCTCCAAGTGGCCATAGCTTGTCTGGTAACCAACCTAATCCAAAGATTACTAAGGTTGGGCCAAGTGGTTCTTGGATGTCTCACAATCCCGCTTGTGATTCTCTCCCGCACGCTCCTCGATGGAACTTGACATAGGGTTCTCGCATGGATAATCTTGAAAATTGCCGTGCCTTTTGTTCTCTGGCTCTCCCCCCTGTCGAGCAATTATACCAGAAGAATCGCAACCGGTTTAGTCTTTTAGAAGATCATATTCAGTCCGGTGTTAACTACTTCCCCACTGGTCAGGAGATTGTGCGCGAGTGGTAGTCGATGGGGGAGGATATCCTGGATTTTGAGGAAGCGAGGAAGAACTTCGAGGCAGAAGAGATGCTTTTAACACTGAGAAGAAGGGTTTATTATGGAGGGTGGCGGACGCGGAGGAGAAGCTTGCTCAAGAAAAACAACTTAATGTTGACCGGCAGAAAGAGTGGGAATCTGCCTGTGAGCGCACCAATCGTGAACTCAAATCTGCTCGTGACGAGGTGATAAGAGTAAACAGCGAGCAAGCTAAGGAGGGTAAAGATTACGAGCTCTTGTCTGTGCTTATAAGAAAAAAGAAACTGAAGTTGTTTCCTCCAAGAAAGAGAAGGATGAAGCCTGTGCGCGCATTGCTGACTTAGAGAAAGCTCTTTCCGAACAACAAGCCCAGTACAAGGCTTTGGATGTGTTGTCGCAGGACGTGGGAGATGATTGCAAGTAGTTATTAACGCGTGCTGTACCGTTGGTATGTCTTTACTGCTCCATCCTTTTATTTTACCTTAGTATATCCTTGGAGTTTCTAAGGTTGTCTTTGTGTAGATTGCTGACCGTCTTGTGAGGTCTGAAGAGCTTGCGAAGTATATGTTTGAGCTTGGTGGTGCCGCGTACAATAGTGGTCGCAAGGATGGTTATGCTCAGGGTAAAGTCGCTGCCCTTGCTAAGACCAAGGACGATAAGTTTGAACTTTACAAGATTGATTGTACGGAGAACTATGCTCAGAAGCGTCACGAGTTTGAATTCATCGAGTTTGGGATTGTGAAGGCTATTGAGCAGTTGGCACGCCGTGGGACTGCTGTGGAAACCCTAAAGAAGGCACTTGGTGACCTTCCCTCTGTGGCTAGTGAGACTGGTGGCGCTGGCCCCAGTCATCCTGTTTGATTTCTCACTTTACCGGCTTGTATGTCGTGGTTTGGTCCGAGGGACCTTGTAATCTGAACAACTTTATTTCTCCTGTTGTGTTTTGAACATGTCATGGTATTCTGTGATATTCGCTAACTTGTGGTATTATGGGGTGTTTTTACCACCCTTCTTTTGGTTTGAATATTTGTTATCTTCATGTTTTATTTATGTGTGAATCTTCTTTTGTGTTACAATATGTGCATATGTCAATTGCTTTGAACAAGTGTGATGAATGAATGATGATGTAACAGTAAATTGTGTTTTCTTGACCTTAGCCAGGCACTGGCTTGTGCCGAGCTTAACGGGTCTACAATGTTTTCAATTGTTTTTGTGCCATGTTTTATTTCACATGTCTGCGATGATATGAATTGCTCATATACAGGTTTTTTCGTTACTTCGACGTGGATGTGCACTTAGTTGTGACGAGCCTTATAAGTCTATTTTTAATGTAACGCCCTGAGACAACGTTTCGTGTGTTTTGTTGGTTTATGAAGTATCTTGCTGGTTGACATGTATTTGTACGCGGTTAACTCGGCTGTGCACTTTCTTGTGACGAGCCTTGGGAGTCAACCATTACGGGTGTCGTTATGTCAGCGATGTTTTCATGTACACCCAAAGTAATATATGCATTTGTAACTAAAATTCACAAAATAACTGAAGGATAAGCAACACTTCTTGTAGATAGGATGTATGTGTTGGGCTTCTAGCCTTACATACAAGAGTAAACATTTGCTCGTTACATGTAACACTTTCTTAATTGCTGAGTGTTCCAAGTCCTATGGACTTCTTTATCATCCAGAGTGCGCAACTGATACACCCCTTTCCCTAGGACCTTATAGATAACATAAGGTCCTTCCCACTTTGGGGCTAACTTCCCAGGCTTTTCTACATTTGATGCCTCGTTATCTCTAAAGACGTAATCGCCTGGGTTAAAACGTTCAGATTTTGACCTTGTTGTTGTAATACTTCTCTAGCTTTGACTTGTGTTTCGCTTCATTGATTAGTGCCATTTCTCTTCTTTCCTCGAGGAGATCCAGATCCAATCTACGCTCTTCCTCATTGTTCCCGGCACTCATTGCGAGCATTCTCGGAGATGGCAAACCAATTTCTGCTGGTATGACTGCCTCTAACCCATACACCAAACTGAATGGGGTTTCTCCATTGCTTGTCTTAGGCATCGTCCTATGGGCCCACAGGATGCTCGGTAATTCGTTAACCCAACCCCTTCGTTGAAATCCTAACCTTGCTTTTATCCTTTCTATGATGCTTTTGTTTACGGCTTCCACCTGCCTATTCCCCTATCGATGTGCAACCGAGGAGAATGATGTTCTATGCCCAGTTCTTTGAACCACTTTTGAAGATCGTCCGCAGCGAAAATTGTACTGTTGTCTGTGATGATACGCAGAGGTAACCCGAATCGGCATATTATTTGTTCCCAGATAAATTTCCTTACAACCATTGCTGTTGTGGATGCAAGTGCTTTTGCCTCTACCCATTTGGTAAAATAATCGACAACTACTATAATGAACTTAACTGCGCCCAGGGCTTCAGGGAATGGACCAACCATATCTATCCCCCACTATTGAAATGGCCATGCGGTTGTGACTGGAACAAGTTCGTTTTTAGGGCGCAGGGTCTTTGGTGCTTGCCTTTGACATCCGTTACACTTTCTCAATACCTTCACAGCATCTAGGTGCATTCCTGGCCAATAGTATCCTACATTCATCACTTTGGCTACTACCATTTTGGGGTCTGCGTGGATGCCACAAATTCCTTCATGCACCTCACGAATCAAGTAATCGACATCTTCAGGGACTACGCAACGGAGTAGAGGACCAAGATAAGACCACCAATATAAAATACCATCAGACATCTGGTAGTGCAAGGCCTTATGTTGCACCTTCCTTGCTTCAGCTTTATTTTCTGGCAAAATCCCTTATTGGAGGTACATTATAATTGGGGACATCCAAGATGATGAACCCATCTGGATGACACTTACTTGGCGTAGTGGAACGACCGGTTTCTTAGCACATCGATTCGCACATCTTTTGCTAGGTGTTGGAAACTTGTAGACCCAAGCTTGCTTAATGTGTACGCGGGTTTCTTCTCGCTTCGATTAATATGTGTGATTTGAAAGAGTTGAAACTTTGTAACAGAGTTTTAGCTTGCTCGAAATACAATGCCATTATCTTGCCTTTGGCATCATATTGCCCATTGATTTGACCCGCCACTAGTAACGAGTCTACATGTGCTTCCAAGTTTTTCACCCCCATCTTGATTGTTAATCGCAGCCCTATGAGAAAAGCCTCGTATTCTGCTTCGTTATTTGTGCTTTTGAACTCTAAGCGAATGGCGTAGGTGAACTCATGCTTTTCTGGGCTTACCAAGCGTAATCCTGCCCCCACCCATCCTCGTTGGATGCACCGTCCGTGTACAACAACCATGGCTCATCTGCCGGCTGCGTTTCAGCTTTGTCCATTACTTTGCCCTCTTGCTCCTTTTCTTTTGGAAACTTGGTTAGGAAGTCTGCTAATATTTGTCCTTTGATCGCTGGCCAAGGTTTGAAAATAACGTTATGTCCACCCAGCTCGATGGCCCACTTTGCTAACCTCCCTGAGATTTCTAGCCAAGCCAAGATATTACCAATTCGTCAGGACTTGAATGAGGTACCCCCCCCGAAGTACCTGCGCAACCTTCTTGAAGCGTGAATTAGTGCTAAGTCTCCATCATTGAATACCTTGTTTCTGGATCATTCAAGGTTCAGCTGATGTAATAGACCGGTGTTTGCACACCTTGCCGGTCAACCAATAGGACTGCTCCTACTACCTTCTCTGGCGCGGACAAATACATCACCAAGGGCTCATCTTTAATTGGGGTTGTTAATGTAGGGAGGCGCATCAAGCAATCCTTCATCTTTTTTAATGCGGCTTCTGCTTCCGGGGTCCATGAAAACTTGCTTTTCTTCACACAGTTCCTGAGAGTTGTGATAAATGGATGAGATTTCGTAGCATGATTAGCGAGGAGACGGTTCAGCGCAGCTAAACGTCCTGCTAGGACTTGCATCTCTTTTACTGTTGTTGGAGAAGACATCCTTTTTATTGCTTCGACTTTCTCAGGATTGACTTTGAACCCATCTTTGGTCACTATGAACCCCAGGAATTTGCCTTCCTCCATCCCAAAGGAGCATTTTGCTGGGTTTAGCTTGATGTTCACACCTCGAAGCGTGTCGAAAGTCTTCTGAATATTCTAGAGCATCGTACTCTCTTCTTTGCTCATGATGACTAGGTCATCCATATATAATTCAACGTGTTTGCCGATGTCTTCTCCGAACGTTTCATTCATCAATCTCTGATATGTGGCTCTAGCGTTTCGCAACCCGAAGGGCATTTTTGTATAACAGTACAATCCCATCGGCGTACGGAATGCTGTCTTATCTTCATCTTGTATAGCCATTTGAACTTGGTGATATCCTTTGTAGCAGTCTAGAAAACACTTCCATCGAAAGGATGCCAAGGAATCGATCTTTTTGTCTATTTCGGGCAAAGAGTAACAATCCCTTGGGCAGGCTTTGTTTAAGTCTTTGAAGTCTACGCACCTTCTCCATCCGTGGTTTCCCTTGCGTACCATCACTGGGTTAGATACCCACGTTTGAAAGCGCACTTCTCTAATGATTCCTGCATTTAGCAACTCCGTCACTTGTTGCTTCATGGCTTCATGCTTCTTTGGCCCCAGGTTTCGTTTAGTCTGGACGACTGGTTTGGCATTCTCCGAAACATTCAATTTGTGTTCTGCGATGTGTCGTGGAACCCCCACCATGTCGGTCGGTGTCCAGGCAAAGACATCCATGTTCTCGAATAATAGTTTCTTGAGGTTCGTGCGCGTGGACTCGGATAAAGCTGGGCCTAATGTTATCGTTTGCTCTGGATACTTTCTGTTCAAAACCCATTTTTCTGCGTCCGTGCGAGGCGTTGGCTTGCTTGCCTTTGACGGTCTTGCCTCATCTGTCATAAGTACTTCTTTGCTTACAAAAATGATTGCCACCCCTGTCTCTGTCGGGAAACCTACTGCGGTATGGGGAAGTAAGCAGATCATGCTGGAGCCTCCTTGAGATTCTCTTCCCAACTGGATGTCATGTCTTTAATTTGCTGGCAGAACCATAAACATCACCTCTTCTGTTCTGGAGTTTCTTACGTCTGAGAGCAGCACTGAGAAGGATATATGACCAAGAGGAAAAACTACCTCGTTACAGAAACCAGTGAGTGGATAATCGACTGGCTCTAGGCGCGCTTTATCCTCTTTGTCCAGTTGATTAAAACGTTGTTCGTAAATGATGTCCGCGGTGCTCCCTGGATCGATGAATATATAATCGGTTTGGTAATGACCAAATACCCCCGAGATTATGATAGGCCTTTTTTCTCTCGGCCCTCCACTAACAACAGGAAAAATGACTTGTTTTTCATGCCATGTATCGTCTTTCGTGCGTTTGTTATAATTCTTCATTGGTTTTCTCAGGCCTCCCTGTATCATGTGCGTCTCGAGTTTTCGGAGTTTTTTTTATCAGAACCTTCTTCCCTCCTTTGTATTTGGCGTGTATCTCTTTTCCCACCTTTTACCAAGTGTGTGAGCTTGTCATTTTTCAAGGCTCGCTCTATCTCTTGTCGCAAGCTAAAACAATCATCCGTTAAATGACCTATATCTTTGTGATACTCGCAAAAAAGGTTCGGGTCTTGCCATCTCTTGTTGCGCATCTGTAATGGAGCTTTGAACTGGTAATTTTCAGTTGACGAAACTTCAGAAGGAGTTTTGTTGAGAGGTGTCCATTGCTTCTCTCTATTTTACTTCTTGATCTCCTTTCGGTACCCAATCTGGTTAATGGTTGCGCGTGCATCTTCGATTGGTGGACTTTTATCCCTATAGGCAGGTGCCTTCCAGGGTTGGTTCCTTCCTTTCTTGTTGCGCTTGTCATTAGGATGCTGGTCATACTTGTTGTGTCGCCCCTCGTCACTCGTCAATTGTTTATCTGTCTGCGTGATGATTTTTGCTGCTTCGATGAAGGTTTCCCAGTCTTTGGGGCCTCCATCTCTGCCTTTCAACCTTCGAATTAAATCATCACATTTGACGGAGCGCATGAAATGTGCGCGTCTGATCTCTTCCCTCATGTTACCTATCTCTAAGCACTCCTTGTTGTACCTTGTGATAAAGTCTTCAATGCTTTCGTGATCCTTGCGCCAGATGTTAAGTACATCTGCTGGATCTCTAGTGTACCTTCTTTGCTGACTGAAGTGAGATAGGAACTTTTCCTGGAAATCCATCCAGGACCTGATTTTTCCGGCTGACAAAGTATCAAAGCAAGTGTGCGCTGCGCCTACGAAGGTTTGTACGAACATGTGACACCAAACAGGTAAGGACCATCCTCCTAGGACCCCAGCGCTTGTGAACACTTGTAAATGATCATCCGGATCTGTGAGACCATTGTATTTTCCCACATTGTGTGGCAACTTCGTTTTCTCCAAAGGAGCCATGGCAATCTCCTTTGTGAATTTGGATTTCTCCGCTACGCCCTCGGGACGGTAACTTAAGGTGAAATCATGTTCGGCTGCTTTATTGTATCCCGCGTGCGCACGGGGCCTATACGACTCGTGACTTGGCGGGAGTATGCTAAAGACAGGCGTTTCTTCTTGCTTGTTGTAGGTCTGTTGTACAGATCGTTCGGGCACTAATCTGGCTAACCTAAGGTAAACGTGCGGAATCCGTTTGCTTAGGCGACATTGGATACACTCATTTGTTTCTATTTAATCACTTTTTCATTAATATTCAACGTTACAGATCCTGGAAACACTTTGACAGAGCTTCGCCTCTGTCGTGACAAAATCTATGAAGTTACAAATGAAACATCAAAGCTCCTATTTATACTAACACAAGTTCGTTGGTGGGAGTGCAAGTTCGGGCGAACTTGCTTAGTCAAGTTCGGCCGAACTTGACTACAACACTACCATTTCAAGCGAACTTGTCCCTAAATATACATAAACTTCGACATTTCGCTCCTAAATACTGACTCGATATTATACGATGATGTAGGCAACAGACATATGCATCAACAGACTCCCCCTTGGATGTTGCCGTAGTCATCATTCTTCAATTAAGTTCCTGAGTCTTTAATGTTCCCTTGATCTTTATATCTTGAATAACTTTAACATCCATGCTCCCCCTTGCTTTGAGCTTTCTGGTATCTTTAATCAACATGTTTATCTAGCTCCCCCTTAAATGATGTTCTGAATCTCTAAGTTTTGACGATTAAGAACAATCACACGTATCCATACACAAACAGTTTCTTAACAGTCTCGTTGGTCCGGCTCACATTCAACATTATTAGGTTACCATGGAAGATTTTGAAAGAAAATCTTTTTGGATTTTTAATATTGAATGCAGAAATGTAAACAAACTAAAATGTAATATTTACAGTTTATTTTTTTGTGAGAAAACGTGCTAGAGGATCATATCAGTTTTTGAGACATACCACCAGTACCGTTGACCTTTTAATGACTTTAAGTTTTAAATTTGTTTACCTAGATTGTCGATATGTTTATCCACCTAAACTTTAACACATTTCTCAATTGTTCCAAGATATGTTAGGGTAAGAATTATGAAACTTGACTTATCTGTGGTTCCCACTTCTTGAATATACTCCCGTATCAAAATTCCCTAGGTTTCATCTTACAGGTGAATATAGCGTAATTGATATCCGTATCAGGGTAATGCGGTGCCTTGAGAGCTCAGGTTAGTACTACCGTACAAACAAAGAGATGAAGGCTCGACTTTAAGGTGTGTTCCATTTAAGGAATCTTTTCAGCACTGCAAATGATTAGAGCTTTCGATACTTTTCAAGATTGCATGCAGTTTAGGGGTTTATTGCAAAAGTATTATAGAAGTTCTAGGCTATTGCTTCCCAAAATCAGAAGAACTTGTATCATACCCAGAAATCAACTATCTATAAAGACCTCGTATCTCAGAATCAGGCAATCTCTCAAACGAAATTTCAGAGTACTAAGTCCATATATCAAGATATGTTAATCCACAAGTTTAAGCAGTTGTAAAATTTAGTTTATATCTCTGAAACAATTTACTAAACGTGTAAAGCCTATCGACACATCCACAGTAAGACTTGTTTATAACTTTTTAAACTTTACAAATATTTAGCGTACTGTGATAGTCTACTGATGTACTATCATTTCCTTTTTGCGCACAAGTAATCTCATTTTTCATTTTTCAATGTTTTTTATATTTTAAGATTTTCTATTAATCTCATTTTTCATTTTTCAATGTTTTTTATATTTTAAGATTTTCTATTATTTTTGGCTTTTTCAATCATTTTATCTATCTAAAATAATTTCGAAACGATATTTTTCAATTTTACAATAATTTTTTACAATTTTTAAAAATTTTTCTCCCATTGAACTTGAAAACATCTTATTAAAATCGAAAATAAGAATCTTCCATTTTAACCATTTAACGACTTTTACGAATGTGAACCCGAGATTACCATTTTGTTTGTGTGGAATATCACTCCTGTCTCTTGCCTCTCTGTATGAACAACCACTGGTTCTGAAATGACCTTTGGCTTGAAGCTTGGTTATCCTGCACATTCAAACAAACTTTAATCAGTTTTGAATTGGAACCGAATCCATTCTGGATTTAGGTTTACCAAAATCATTAACATCTGAAATAAACAAACATTCACACTCTTTTTTATATTCAAACAGTTTGATAGAAACTTTATTTGAAAATTTTACTTTCTTTGATTTTTTAACTGTTTGAATTATCAAATTTTTCTTCACTGCTCTCTCTTTTGTCCTCAGATTTGTATCTTATGAATTTGTTTTACTTGACTGTGAGTAAAATGATTCATTAGAACTTTTATTTGATTTTTTAGACGTATCCGAGGACAAAATCTTTTCCAAATACTCGCTAACTTTTTTTCTCTTTTTTCTCAATCTGTCTTTTTGCTCTTGTGATAACTTGACTTTTTGTTCTTTGGGCTTCTCTACAGTTTTCTCATTTTCTTCTCTGTTTTCTTCTCCTCTGGTCTTTTCTCCCCCTGAGATTTAACCGATCTTCTTTTCAGATTAGTCGGACAATCCCTGGAAATATGACCTTTGATTTTACATTTATAGCATCTTCTCGTATCAAACCTCTTTTTCAGGCAGTTAACAACAATTTGTCCACCAAATCCATAGTTGTAACACACTCTGTTATCGTACCAATCTCTCCATTTAGACCAAACACCCAAATCAACACATTGATTTGACAAGTAGTAGTCATCTTTCCTGCTTCTTCTATAAAATTGATTTGACTTTGAAGCACTATGATCCGACTTGCACCACTTATTCTCAAATTTTTGTGAGTTTTGATAATGATTGGATGATCGTACCGATGAGCTTTTATTTTTCTTTTGAAATTTTTCAGAATTCTTAAAACTTTGTTTTTCTTTTTGTTTTCGTTCTTCATTCTGCTTAGAAGGTTTTTGCGTTGAGCATTCACCTTTCTCAGAAGATTGTAGAACAATATCTTGGAATTTCTCTTTTAGTTTTAAAAATATTTCATGTTTATCATTTTTAGCTCTTTCATTATCGGTATCATCATCACAATCTTCAATTATGACATCGTCATAATTTGTGATATTATCACTTATTGGAATTTCCTTTTTATTCTTATTGAACGGTTTAGGACATATCTGATCTAACATTACAGATGAAGTCACAAAACCTTTCAATTGTTTTTCTAAATCATCAATTTTATTTTTTGTAATCTCAATCTTGTTCAAGTTTTCTAATTTTTTCAAGATGCGAGTTTATTATATTTTGTTTTTCAATAACATTTTTATTCAAAACAGATTTATCATTTTCAAAATGTTTATATTATTTTGAAAGTATTTCACATTTTGTAATTTTTTATTTTCTAAAATTTTTATTTGTTTTTCAAAATTCTTTTCATTTTATTTTAAACTTTTATTTTCTAATGACAAACATTCCAAATCTTTCAATAGTTTGGCATTAATAGATTTGAATTTTTGACAATTTAAGAACACAGATTCAGTACACTTTGTGCAAGGTTTTTCGACCTCCACAATTTGTACCTTTACCACTTCTTTATCAATAATTTTTACCTCTGACTTTACCTTCTTGCTTTTAATCATCTCAGCACGCTCCAGATATTTAGCACGTAGAGCATTCCATAGCTTTTGTGCCGTATCACATTCTAGTAGCAGATTCAAGATATTTCCTTTCACTGACTACTGTATCAGATTAATCATTTTCTTTTCAGCAAAAGAATCATCTTGTTGTTGAGTAGAATATTTGCACTTCTCCAGAATTTGCTGATTTTCATCTCTAGGAATGACACAACCTGTCTCAATCACAACCCAACTACGAAAATGCGTAGCTTTGACCCAGCTCTCAAATTTTCCTTTCCAAACATCATATTCATCTATATTCATCAACATAGGAGGCTTCATGGACTCCATTTCGTTTTCCAAACTAATCTGTCGTTCAAAACACTTGAAAAATGATTAGCAAACAGACAATTTTTTTTAAAAAAATGACTTTTTAACCGACAATATCAACGTATCGGTCTGCTAAAAACGTTTAAAATTTTTCGGAAAACTTTTTTTATCAGATTAGAGCTTTAAAACTCGTCTCGTCAATACGAATCTAACGATATATAATGTCCGAGACTTTTTCGGGATTTTCATGCCTTTTTTTAGAAACCTTAGACAAGTTCGGTGGAACTTGTCACAGCGTGTGAAACTCAACTATTTAACAAGTTCGGGCAAACTTGTATAAGTTTCAAGAGAAATAAGCAAGTTCGGGCGAACTTATATAAATTTCAAGAGAAATAAGCAAGTTCGGGCGAACTTGTAAGAATTTCAATAGGCTTTACAAGTTCGGGCGAACTTGTAATATTTTTCAACAATATTTAATCAAGTTTGGGCGAACTTGATGAAATTTGTTTGAAAAATAAGCAAGTTCGAGGCGTATGTACAAACTGACCCCTAGAGGCACCGCCTCAAAGGCATATTCTGAGTGCCTCGCCTCGGCGAGCCTGGAGGCGCAGGCCTCAAACGCTTTTGTAAACCATGATAATTAGTATCCAATTGTGAAAGTATGTACCAATATGATTCTTTAAAGAAACTTAAAAGTAGACCTAACCTCATATGCCTTGTTTTTGGCTCCATGAAATGGCACACATAAATTCCACAATCTTCCCAACCATCCTACTACCGTTCTTTTAAACCTTGCTAATTATGACACATCTATTTGATATCGCAATGGCACTAAGCTGAAGAGAGATGCCATCTTGCTATTCGAATATTAACATCAAATGATAACCGTTGCTTGCAATATATAAGAAATGAGTTCAGCCTTCAATGAAAGTGAAGTGGTCTCTTTATCCGAAAAAGAAATGAAGTGGTCTCAGGTAAGAAAACGAGAAAGAGGAACTCACGAAATCTTAAGAAAACAACGGGTCATCAGGATCTTAAACAGCTTGGTCACAATGTTGCACTGTAGATTTGAATGGACCTAGACCGAAAAGATCAAGGATGACACCAGTGACTTAAGCTCCTTACTCCACTTGACAAAAACATCATCGGGTGGACGTGTAGACGATTCAAAGTTGGAATCCGCAACAATCTTTTGGCTATCCCAAAGCCCAGTATCAATGACAAAGTAGTCATCGTCATCATTAGCTAAACTTTCACACTTGTTAGGTAAGACAATCTAAGGCTTTGACTTCTTACATTGTGTCATTCTTCATTCAAGAACCATTGCATTGTTTGGATGAATCAGCAAACTTTGCAGCAGGCTTGTTCTTTCTTTTTCGTTTAGCAACAACTGGAACAAAGTCATCAGACCCATTTTCACCCATTTTAGAGAATGTTCACCCAAAACTGACGAGGCAGGTAGGAGCTTCCCTCCCCCGATTATGCAACCAGCAAGTCCTCCGGTTGGAGAACCGGAAAAGGATCTATATGATTTTAATGAAGATTGGGAGTTTAAAGACGCTTGTAGGAAGTTTCGCCGTCAACAACGCCCTGAGTGCGAGGGCTATGTGTTTTCTTCAGATTCATCTGATTACTCCGGTGACTCAGATTAAACGTTTGGTGGTTTAGGCTGTGTGATTTTTATTTTTTTAGGATTTGTAGGTGTGTAACTTTAGTTGACAAAACTGGTTTTCCCCATGTCCACATAATTGTTGCAGTAGTTTTTTATAGTATGCTTCTTGAGTTGTACTTTGTGCAACTTTGTTAGTTGGTAGAAGAAAAGGTGAGGTGATGTGTCGAATATCTTTTTTGGGTTGCTATTTTGTTAAATAAATAGTATATTACAATTTTTATGAATTACTTTGAATTGTTATTATTTTGTTTTTGAAATTTTATGCTTTTACCTCTCAAATTTTAGTTTAAACCATAGTCACATAATTTGTTATATTTTTAAACCTAACGTGGGGATTTGAGAGTTCCCCTTTTTGGTTCTATTTTAAAATCAGTTTATATATATATATATATATATATATATATATATATATATATATATATGGGAAGGTTAATTGAGGAACACTAAAAAATTGGGGAACAGTGAGGAACCGACTCAAACGAACTCCGATTGGACTCATTCCAGCGGCATTGGAACCGGCTCATCGAACCCTAACTAGGATCTCTTAACCCTAAACCCTAAATCATAACCCATAAACCCTAAACCTTAAAGGGGAAAAAAAAGGCTAAAACCTAAGCTAAATCGTAAAATCTAAGCTAAAAACCCTAAAAGCTAAACCCTAAAGGCTAAACCCTAAAGCTAAACCCTACAACCCTAAAGCCTAAAGCTAAACCTAAATACTAATGATTAACACTAAAACTAAACCCTAAAGCTAAACCCTAAGGCTAAACCCTAATATAAGACGCTAAATCCAAACCCTAATATATTTAGGGTTTAGGGGTTAGGATTTAGGGTTTAAGGTTAAGAGATCCTAGTTAAGGTTTGACGAGCCCTTTCCAACGCCGCTGGAATGAGTACAATCGGAGTTCATTTAAGTCGGTTCCCCACTGTTCCCCACTTTTTTAGTGTTCCCCAATGAACCTCACACTATATATATATATATATATATATATATATATATATATATATAGTTTTGCTTAGATTAAACATTTCTTAATGGACCATATTGGACCTTAGTGAATCGCGATGGCCAATAGTAGATCATACATGTCTTAATGGATTATATTGGGCTTTAACGTATCAAAATGAACAAATAGTAGATCGTACATGTCTTAATGGATTATATTGGGCCTTAAGTGATCACATTGAACAATAGTAAATCATACATGTTCTAATGGAATTGGGCCTTAATGGATTATAAGAGCTAAATTGCAGATCATTTATGTCTTTACGGACTATTTTAGTTTAACTACATAATCACAAAATTACACCACTAGTTCCAAGAAATGGACCTAATTTTTAATCTACTACTAATCTACAAAAACCCAACCGATTTTATTTCGCTAATGATATCTTCCTCCCGAACTTGGCTGATAGAAAATTGAACTTCATTTCTAGCGCGCCAAATGCACCAGCAACTTATCATAACAATCCCGTGAAATATCTCTTTCGCCAAACCACGCAACCCGATATGGTCGTGAAGATCCAATAACTCTTTAACTGAATGAACAACAAACGACGCTACTTTGCACCAACAAGAAATATGATGTAGAATCCTGCTTGCCACCATACAAGTGGTGAATAGATGGTTACTAGTTTAATCATTGGATCTGCATAAAGTACACGTTACGTCTTCAATCTTGATATTCCTTTCTCTAAGCACTATTCTTGTGGGAATTCTCTCCATTTCAGCTCTCCATGCGTGGACATTACATTTTAAAGGAATCCATTTGCACCACTTCATCACGAAATTGCCAATGTGGTCCGTCCCTCTTTTTAATGCTTGTCTAACTGCCCAACTGTCCATGCTTACCACCATACAAGCAGTGAATAGATGGTTACTTGTTTCATCATTGGATCTGCATAAAGGACACGTTACGTCTTCAATCTCGATATTCCTTCCTCTTAGCACTATTCTTGTGGGAATTCTTTCCATTTCAGCTCTCCATGCGTGGACATTACATTTTAAAGGAATCCATTTGCACCACTTCATCACGAAATTGCCACTATGATCCGTCTCCTTTTTAATGCTTTTGTAACCGCCCCAACTGAATATTCTTCCAAACCAATCCACATACCATAATAATAATTGATGGATTTAAAATTGTATATATATATTAGAATATTAGAATATAATCTTAAAAAATAATTTCGAATTTCATAGCCAATTTCCCTCCTAAAATGAAATTACTTGAAATTATTTTAGTTTCCCGCCAAGTTTTCCCTATTCAACCCGAATTTCCCCTTATTCTCGAAACCTAACTTGAAGATCCCACTCCAAATCCACCAACATCAAGAACAGAAAATTTGGAGCCCTAGCTCACATTCTTCACCCCCTCTACACTAGTTCACACCAGATTGGAAACCTAGCTCTCCTTCTTCACTACCAGACTATTCGGACCAATCACTTCACACTACCGACATCGTTCGTTTATCCAACGACGGAGGCGATTACATACGGTGGCCCCCAAAGTGGATACGGTTCCGACATCACCCTCAAGATCTACGTCTATGATGAAACTGAAATTGGCGGCGTTAAAGAGCTGTTATATGGACGTGACTAAATCATGACTCAAGGGCCGATTGGGTACTCAGGTAATTTCATTCTTTGAGTTTATAGATTTGAGATGTCTGTGTTTTGATGATGATGCCCACCAACAGTAACAATTTAAGGTTTTGAGTTCAGTTTGCTGCTTGTATATATTTGTGGGTGGATTTGATGGTGTGTGGATTTGATGGAATTTTTTTACTCCCATTTGATTTAATTGCTTAGATACTTTGTAGAGGATTAATACATATCTTATATATCCATGTATTGGTTGAAGTTGTTTAATGTTGGTGCATTTAATCAAGTATTGTTTTATGGGAAGCCTCTTCTTTCTGGTGGAAATCATGACATTATTAGTGTTGGATTGTATGTGTTTTGACTTTGCTAAAGAGTCTCATTGTGACTAATGCTACGCTTGGTAATGGCATCCAAGAGATACCAATATACCATGTTAGTTTACGACACATTCAAATTGTGAAATGTTGTGTGGTCTATATATCTCTTGACAGGTGCCCCCAACTTCAGACTTTGTCCGTAAAGCGAAGTAGCATGGAACATGCTGTACTGAACTGCCCTCTTCTGTATGATCTTGATATAGAATCTTTTCATAAACTTCTAGATGTTGCAATCCATTCTGCAGTAACATCATGCCCTCTTTTGGACTCCTTGGACACGTCCAACTGTTCTTGTGTTAATGACGAAACACTACGTGTAATCTTTGTAAGTTGTACTATTCTTTATATTCTAAATGCATCATATTGTTTGAACATTTCTCTTGACGTAAGTCGGTGTTTGTTTATCAATCAAGCTGAATCATATATAATTTTTCAAATATGTTGGTTATGTGTAAGTAGAGTGTACCCTTTTGTTTGCTTAAAGTCTGTTAGGTTGACAATGCTTATGGTTCTCAAGCTTCATAGCTGTGAAGGTATAACTACTGCTTCAATGGCTGCTATATCACATGGCTGTATGTTGGAGGTTTGTATCCTCTCTGCTGTCTCAATTCTGGCGCTAACCTCTGCAACTTTGACCATATTTTTTTTGTTTTATATTTCCTCCACAGGTTTTGGAGCTTCACAATTGCAGTTTATCGTCATCATTCTTCTAGGATCTTCCTCGCTTGCGGTATATCAGACTTGTCCATTGTTGCAAGTATAAAACTTTAAATCAAACTACAATTCTCTTATGAGAGAACATATTCTTCTAGTATCATTAATTGTCGTTGCTAAAGTGGTTGCAGATTTGTAGACTTGAGTTTTACAAGTGCAGTATTATCATCCATTAAATTTAAGTGTCCTGCATTCTAGCAAGTCAAGATTGTATCAAACTCGATCACTGCAAGTATGGTTTAGTTAGTGTTTCTTCTTTTGGATTCTGAGTTGTGATGTAATTTTGCATGCATGAAGTTTTGTTATTTTATGCAGATACTAGTTTTTCAAAAACACGATAGCTTAACATTATTAGAGCTGCAATGCCAAGGTCTACAAGAAGTTGACCCCACAGATTGTAAAAACAGGAAAGCTTAACTTCGCAAAGGAGTTTTGATTGGCTGAGACAAAAAGGACTAGTTAAGGGCCAAAATGAAAGTGGGGATAGTTTTTCAAGGAATGAGAGATGGTTATGTTGTTGCAAGTGCTGCTACTCATTTGTAGATAGCTTTTGATTAGAAGTTTATGTATATAGTAACTAAATTGAAAACTTTTGTATGGATTTTGGTTTATTATTATTAATATCATTTGGTTGTAGGTTTTTTTTTCAAGTTTACTATCGTTTTAATTTTATAAAACATTGAAAACAAAATTGCTAATTACATGAAAATGGCCACATAGAACCACGACAAATGTGTGGCCAAATATTAGAGAATAGTCACACTTAAAATTACACAATTTCTTGTGGCTTTACATAATCATTAGTCACACCATCGCCATTTTGTTTATTTTGGTGTGGTGAAATATTAGCAAATGCCATTGGTAAAAAATATTATGTGAGACTAAAGTTACACGATAGTCACATTAAAAAAAATTCATATGACTTTACATATCTTTTAGCCACACCATCCTTATTATGTTTTTTTATTTGATGGAATGATAGCATACGTAATGCACAAAATGAATATGTGTGGCCAAAGTTTAGATGATAGTTACACTTAAAATTATAAAGTTTCATGTGGCTTTACATAATCATTGGTCACATTATCAATACTTTGTTTTTTTATGTGACGGAATGATAGCAAACATTATGAAAAAAGTGTGAATTACATGTGATCAAAGGTTAGGTATTAGCCACATTTAAAAGTACAAAACTTCATGTGGCTTTACATAAACATTAGCCACACACTTTATTTTTTTGTGTGACCAAATGATAGCAAACGTCATGTGAAAAAAAATTGTTTGACCAAAGGTGAAACAATAGCCACACTTAAAATTACAAAACTTTACGTATGACTAAAAGTTAGACAATAGTCACATCTAAAAATACAAAGTTGTTTAATAGTTTTTAGCCACACTTATAGTAGATTCATGCGACTAAATAATAAAAGGGCCACACTTAAAGTGAATTCATGTGGCCATTACTACCATTTGGTCACACTTAATGAATGTAATGCTTGATTACAACAACTCTTTTTGCTACATTTTTTAATTGATGTGGCTAAAACAAACTTTTAAGTGGCTATATAATAAAAATGGTCACACTTACAATAAATTAATGTGACTGTTTTAGCCACACTTATTGTACATAATGTAATGTTTGATTCCAGCAAGAAATAGAGAAACCCTTTAGCCGCACTTTTAAGTTGCTACGGCCACTATGTCACACCCCAACCGACGGCGGAAACATTGGGATGAAACGAAAATGAGATTGCAAGAGACTTCATAACACTAATTGTGACAAATATTTAATAATTGCTTTTTATGTTGTTTGAACTAGGATCGCCATAAGTTAAATAAATAATGTCAATAAATATTCAAATAAATAAATTTCAATTTATTAAAATGATTTTTGTACTAGTATTGGAATCGAGATACAACAGGATTGAAAATAATTTACAATACGACGAACATTAAAATTTAAATGCGTTTCTAGGCAATCCTACTAGATTCATCAGTCACAATCCTGCAACATATAATAAAAGCATGGATCAGTACAAAAGCACTGGCGAGCATACAAGTTTAAATATAAGTATATGTATAAAAGGTTGTCTCAAATCCACATGACATTTTATATTCAAGTAGAACGAGCATACATAAACAACTCACGCATAGCAAATAGTATATAATTAAATTTTTTTAACTAGCATCTATAACAACCTTAGCATAACAATATCATAGAAGTACAAGTTGAAACTAACAAGCATAAACAACCTAAGTATAACAATGAACGTGTTCGATGGTTTGTGTGTTTAATTATAATCGATTGCGTAAAGTGGATTTTGTATACATGTTGCACCCAAAAATACGTTAAAGTGTAAAAAGGGGTCGAGTATGCTCACAGTTTTGCAAAGTTTCCTTTGGTGATTCCGTGAAAAGTTGGAGGTTGGAGCTTTAAAGCTTCCTTTAAAACACTTAGTGTTTTCTTTTAGAACTCCTAGAGTTCTCTTCCTTGCTTGGAAGATTTGAGAGAAGTAGAGAGGTTGAGACAAGAATGGTTGGAACACTTAGTGTCCTTTTATAATTCTTAGAATTCTTGATTTAGAGAGAATGAGAGAATTAGAGAGATGGAGAGAAGAATGGTGTGAAGAAAATGGTAGAAGGATGTTGGTATTTATAGGTAGAGAAAGTGGAAAATGGTGAAATATGATTGGTTAAAAAAGGTGGAAGAGGATTGAAAAGATGATTGGTGGAGAAAGGAGGTGGAAAAGAGTGAAATATGATTGGTTAAAAAAGGTGGAAGAGGATTGAAAAGATGATTGGTGGAGAAAGGAGGTAGAATATGGTGAAATATGATTGGTTAAAGAAGGTGGAAGAGGATTGATGAGGTGGAAAGATGATTGGTATATTTCTTGAGTATATATTATGTAATTGAATATATAAAAAGTATAAAAGTATAATTCAAGTATTGAGGATGTGCGTATAAGTATTTATACGTATAATTGTGTCGGTTTACGTATAAATACGTATTTAAATGATCGGTTATGTGAATAAAAAAATATGTATAAAATATGAATTTATTACGATTAACGCTTCGAATTGTGAGATTGAAATTAAAATACGAATGTAAGGTTTCTAAAATTAGAATACGAATACGAACATTTTTAAAATAGAAATACGAAGATAAGAGGCGTTACACGAATAACGATTAATAATATAAATATATATACATATATTTTTATTATGTTTTAATGTCTCGAATTATTATACAAATATTTATTTTCTAAAATAAGGATGCGTAAAAGCGAGGCGTTACACACTAAATGTGAATATGGCTGTATGATACCTACGATGACTCGACCTTTGGACACACTTGAGTTGAAAAAAAAAGTGTGGCAAAAGGCGTATGTTCACACTTTTTTTTGTGTGGACAATTCGTCTACGAATAACCAATCTACTGGTGACGATGATCCGACAAGATGAGTTTAAATTTAATACCAATACATGTTATTTACAGAGTATCACCGATTAGTTATCGACGAAACCTAACTTTATATATCAATAGAATTCACATGGGGATCAAATATTATGAATTTAAACAAATTAAAAACTAAAATCATCTTACAAGTGCATTGCGTACGAGTGTACATAAACCAACACTTCAACAGAGTGTGTATAAAAGATGCTAAGGTTCACTTGTGTTTCGCTAGCTTTTACCTAGCGTATGATTTTTGCAATGATTTGGTTGATTACTGTAAAGTTTGGAAAATGTAAATAAACCAAATGAAGAAAAAGTTATTTATTAAATCTTAATGGTTGTAACGTAAATTATTAAAGTGCATGGTTCTAGTTAGATACTTCTTATTTACTACAAAAAGAGAAGTATATCAACTTGCTTCAGCTACGAAACCGCATCTGGATGTTATCTACAATCTTTTCCACCATAGCACTTTCATTTTTGTGTTACAATATGTTTCCGCATTTACATGTACTGATAGTGCGTTCGAAAAAAACACTAAAAAAAATACCATATTGGATTTGGGCAGCCGCCCTTCTCCGCCAATTATAAGCATTTGCCGCCCTTCTCCACCAGTTATACACATCTACTATTCCCGCAGTTATACACATCTACTATTCCCACTCACGGTTATTGTCTATATAGGTAATATTCAAATAATAAAAATGATGGTTAGTGTGTATATACCAATGTGCGTAAATCAGACGATTTTATAAACATTGTATCAAATTATTTTTATAAACATTGAAAGGGGACTTATTAACATGGACGCATTCAAACCCTATATATTTTTGGTAGATTACCACGACTTGTAAACATGGAGGCATCCACAGCATATATATTTTTGGTACATTGCGGCTTTATCATTTGCTTACACAGTTACACACACACACACACACACATATATATATATATATATATATATATATATATATATATATATATATATCTTAAAAGAGAATGTTTGCCACCGACCCTCCTAAACCCTCAAACTTTATTAAATTGTACTTCTAACCCCCTGTAAACAAACTAAATTGATTATAAAGGCCACCTACATTCTAGACTCCAAACTTTGTTAAATATTACTTTTAACCCTCTATAAACAAACTAAATTAATTATAAAGGCCGCCTACATTCTTGCCCCTAAACTTTATTAAATCTTACTTTTAACCCCTGCAAACAAACTAAATTAACTAAGCAAATTAAAATGAAACTAAGTAAATGTCTAAACAACTTCTTATACTAATCAAAGATAGTGATCGAATGTAGCTAAGTTTAATGAAATAAATTCTTCCGTAAGAGAAAATATATACACAATTGCACCAATCAAACAAAATAAATGAATTAATCAAAATATTTATTAAGTGAAAAATATAAGCAGCTTATCTATATCTATATACCGAAACGGGATAAGGGAAAAACGGTTGGAAGTGTGAAAATGGTGAGAACAGATCCTGTCGAACATGTGGCAGGGGCGCTAAATGATATGAAGGGGGCACGATTGTCATTGTCCACTTTCCCCTCAATAAATGGCGTTATAATTCCGTTTCAAACAAATTCCAAAATCTTCGTATTATTAGTTATCTCTTCTCCAAGTTTCCGACATATATGGCGTTTAAACGTGGATTCCGTTCTACAAAGTAATATTTGATGGTGTTTTCATATGTGTTCCAGGAAATCATGCAACAGATATGGTGTTTTGTTCTTTTTGCTTGTTTCGATGACGTTTAAATTTCAAAGTAATATTTGAAAATGGCGTTTTATGTTTCAATGGTGATCTTCATATATTTGTCGTTTTCATTATTAATGTTAACTGTCGTTTGGAATTTAATATATACTTATTCTTTATGATCAATGGCGTTTTACACCTGGTTACGTATTCTGATTAGTTTTGAATATTGGCGTTAATTTGTAAACATCAGTTCTTAATATTTGTTGATTATTCTACTTATGGTGTTTTCCTTAACATGTTGTAGGAAGACAGTAACATCAGTTCTTCATATTCTTTATATTTAACTAATGGTGTTTTCATTATGGCTTATTCATTATGGCATTGTCATTGATATGTAATATTTGAGGACTGGTTGTGGAGCACAATTATGTGTAATATTTGAGGTGGGTCATGGAAGGTCTATAAGTTTGTTGAGGAGCGCAACCATGGAGCACAGTTCTCATCCCATATGAAAGCCTCTGAGTCGGTTTCCTGAAACTTGTAACCATCGTAGTCTTTAGGATGCTCCTCTTTCCCAACGATCTCATCCCAGATGACATCTTTTGGGTCAGTTTCCTGGATCTTATGATCTTGCGAATCGAACACGATTTTACTATTGCCTAGGTCAGCGATTCGACGAGAAAAGATGTAGTTCACTTCACGTAGAGCCATTTGGATAACCAAAGCTTTGATACCAACTGATGCAGTTTCGCGTGCGATCAAATGGCTCAAGAAAATATTGATAATCAAAGATGATAAATCGAACTAAAGGTTCCAAGAACAAAGTTCTTTTATAATAACAAATCAAAAACTAATTAAACAATAAACCCTAGCTGCTAATTTATAATGTATAAACTATATAAACTAGGAAATTCAAATCCCCAAAAAATAGGCAACTAAATAAAAACATTAAAATTCAAATAAAAAAGATTATGACTTATTTGGGTTTGACTCAAGATGCTCCCGCATCACTCAATGTAATGCTTCGCATTTTGTACTTTCCTTATTTAGAAAGTGTAATCGTATTTCTATTAATGGAAACTTGTATTCATATCGCATTCGTATTTCATTTCCAATCTTGTAATCCAAGGCTTTAATCATAATGGAAATTTATTTTATGCATATACGTGTTACCTTTCATATTTGTGTTATATACGCAATCAATATTCAAATACGTGTTTATACGCAAAAACGAGACTTAGAAAAACACTTCGGATACCCTAAAAACAAGCTAAAATACAAGAAAACATTATAAAATCACATAGTTACAAAGTGAAAGGACTAAAAGTGAGCAAAACCAAAAGTTTTTCCACCTTCTTTCTCATCCAATCACCTTCCACCTTCATTAAATCCCAAACCCTAATATCCACTTATAAATACAAGCCTCCACCGCCTTCTAAACATTTGCTCACACCAAATTTTCTCTCAAACTCCCAAATTCTCTCAAGTCTTTCAAGAAAGGAATAAATGTCTAAGTGTTCTAAGTGAGTTTTCACTCACTTTTCTTCATCTTTTTCTTCATTTCTTCTTTCAAGCTATTTGGGCAACCTCTAGGAAGGTTTCCACAAGTTTGCCATAGCAAACTAAGGTGGAATATCACCATTTTTAGGTCCAAACCTTATGGTTTTGTTAGAGTTATTAACCCAAAAGTGTTGAAACCATCCAACCTTCATTTGAGTAACAAGGCTACGACACGTCCCCAAACGTTGCCATGTTCGGGATGCACGCACCTAACTTGCTTACCTTGGTTGATCCATAGTTTTAGTGAAGTATTTCTTTTCTTATTATTCGTGACCATCCGAATTGTCTTTATGGCAATTTGTGTATTGGTGAATTTTACGAAAGAGGTTAAAGGACGGTTATCCTCCTACCTCCATGCATGACTTCTATGAAATTCCAGGATAAACATGTCGGACTTACTATAAACTATATAATATATATTAAACTATACATAACCGAATCCATGACACTAATCAACATGGTTACTTGTCATGGTAGTAAGTTATATTATCTAAGACTTGAATCTCTCGTTACGATTCTAATGGGTAGTTTAACCCATGAAACCATATTCGCCCTTACGGGTTGTTGTAGTGTCAAAAACGAGTATTTAAGTTTAGATAATTATTTTTGTACATACATACTTTATGCACTTCTAATACCAAATTCCGAATCCTCCGTTATCATCCAATTACTCACACACATGCGTTCCCTCGTGTAGGATAACTCGGTGTTCCATCCTCCAACCATCCAACTTTTCACGGAATTTACAAAGGAAGTTTTGCAAAACCGTGAGTGCACTCGAACCGTTTACTTTTAAATACTTTGGGTTGTAACATGTTAACATACAAAAACCACCAACACACACTTAAACATGCTTTTTATGCTCAATCCGTATACATGCTACTTGTCATACTTAGGTTCATGCTAGATTCATACTTTGCTTCATGTCATTAACTTAGCTAGCCCAACTTAAGATATATCGCGCTATAGGAGTAGCACGCCGCCCGTCGGGGTATTGTTAAGCTTTTTATTCATAAATAGTCTCGTTACATTTGTGGCGAGAGACACTTAATTCTTGTGGACATTTGGGGTTTGACATTTAGTATTGCATGCTAGTTTACCTTGTATACAATTGCCATGTGGGTTCGAGTAAATTCTTTTTTATACTTATGCTATGTAATTTAAAACTTGTGTGCTCGGCAATGCTTTTGCGTTGAACCATATTTTTTAACATGTTACAGGTTGATGATGATATTTATGACGAATCTAGTAGGGACGACATAGAAACGCACAAGAAATACTAGATTTAGATATTTTGTTTTGTTGAACTTATTGTACTTTTCTTTTAAATTGTTGTAATTTGAATTTCCTTGTAATGTACTTGACAATTTATGAAATGCAATGAAATCGGTTCTGAATTAATTATTGTTGCAAGTAGTGTTATGTGTGAAATATATTTCGTCTCACTCCGATGATTCCGCCATCGGTTGGGATGTGACACTCAAAGTACATCATTCTCCTTTTATGTTATCTATTTGCTGCTCATTAGTTAGGTTATTGATACCGGTGGACCAGATGATTGAATGACTGTATTGGATGAAAGAAGAACTCTCATGGGTGATAGCGTCTCTTCATAATTGATCCATATATAATATGATGATAACTGATGATATTTGTAAATGTTTTCAATGTATTTATATATATGTATGCATGCGCATGTAAAGGTCTTATTTGTTACATTTTGTCGGTTAAGTTGTGTAGGCCATCTTTCTCTTGTTAAGTGCGGGGATTTTTTATTCCACTTTTACATGGCTCGGTTTGATTGACCTAATATTACTACTATATATGCTATAATCAACTAGCATTAATGGTGACACCTACCTATATTGATGATGGGGACCTTTTAGATGGTGGTTTTGATATGAGTATTGGTGGAGCTTGTGGGCATGTATTTTTCCCCAAGTCATTATAATATTAACCATTTAAGTAATCCTTTTAACTTGTTTTGTTTAATTATTAATTTTTAATCTTATTTTATGGTCGAGATGATCTTAATTGAATGCAATGCAGGCCATCTAAGCGCTAATATATTTTCCATAATTTGATGCCATTGGTGTATCATTTTTATCTTCTGTTTATATTTCTCTGCAGATACCTACATGATGTTATCTACATTACTTGCTTTGTGCAACTCACATCTATCATATCTGGGAAGTTTTGGTGGATATATGTCGTGCTTGTTATATTTGTCTTTTTACGAATGGATATCTCTAGTGTGGTGTATTAAAAGATTGTATATGGATGACATGTTGTGAAAGGGTTAAACGAGACGCAAACGCGTGACAATTAGGCTAAACTTATAAATAATACCTTTATGTTAGTTTCTCAAATGAATTGTCGAGTTAAAATCAAGTTAATTTACGCCCCATTCGAACATGACCAGCTTGACCTAGAAAATAGATACAGTTTAATGCATAGCAAATTGGTATTATAAATAGTACGTGAAACCCTCCATGCAACATCCGTCAAAAAAACATAAATACCCACGGCAGCGCGTGGGCCTTCTTACTAGTTTATACCGATTAGTTTTAAAAATATCATTTTCACCCCCCTTTACTTTCTATGAACATTGTATAATATCTCTTTGACCCCTTGAGAGTATATATAATCTTAGTTTTCCTTAGGAACTTTCATTTGTTAATTTAAAACAAATTAATTTGTTGCGTGCTAATTTTTATTTACGTATTTGTATAAATTTGAGTTGGTCTACGTTTCGTCGTAATTTTTGTTTGGAAAGGAGTACATTTTCATGCTTACCTTTTATGTATGTTTTGACTATTACGATATGTCTTAAAAACTAAAGTCGGTGGCTTTTTCTATCGGCCAAAATAGTCCCTAAACTTTTTAAATTGACACTTACCCCCTCCCTACACTTTCAAAAAACTTTATAAAATGTCATTTTTACCCTCTTGAGTTTCTAACGTTTCAAGTTTACCTCCGTATTTTCATTTTTTAACTTAGAAAACACTATTTTATCACGTGATTAATTTTATGTATGTGTCACACACCCAACCAACGGCGGAAACATCGAGGCGGGACGAAATAGATTGCTCGTTGCTCATAACGCTATTTGTGACAATAATTAAGTCAAAACCGTTTTCATTTCATAACATAAATCGTCATTACAATACATGGAATTTCAAATAACAATAACAACAAGGACAAAATTGATACAACATAAATAAACCTAAGGCGTCTATATGTGTATCTAGCATTATCACTACTTCAATTTCATAGCATCGTCCTCCTCAACCAGTAACATATTTAAAATAAAGTTCAATGCAAAAGCAAATGCGAGTATATTAGTTTTCATAAGTACATAACATAAAACGAGTTTAAACAATTCAAAAGGTCACTTTTCAAAAAAAAAAAAAACAATTCAACATGGCAAGCTATTGAAACAAGATAAACAATAAAGTTGGCATGTGTTTAACTAATCAAACCAATGATGAAACGCAATAAGCTCTTAACATAACCTCAAGTTTACGGGTGGTGCGTTAATCCTATAGCACTATATATAATTAAATATTGTTAATTAAATTCATTAATATTAATACATTAAATTAATATATATTAGATTATATCTAAATTGTATTATTAATATATAATCTTTTATATCTCTTTACTCTTTATCTTTTATCTTTATTTACTATATGATAACCGAAGGGATCATGAAACCGCTGATGAACCGGACTCAGTTGATTATTATTTTCAAATTCCAATCAAACAAACATATAATCAGTTTAAAAAAAATGCAAAAAAAATTGTTATTGATTAATCTGCTAGTAACCTAAAAAACATGACAATAAAACTATAACATCATACATGAAAATTGGAAATTTTAATATTTCTTTTCTTAACTATTTTTGTTCTTTTTACATTTTTCGTTTATGAATAACTATTTAATTTACTATTTCATTCATCTAACCACGTGTAATACACAAGTGTCTAACATATTAATAAATAAAAAAACAAAGTTAAATGTTATAACTTGTGTAATGCACAAGTTTCTAACCTAATAACAAATAAATAAAAAACAAAAAATGTTATAATACATCAGGGTTCATTTTTTTCAAAAGCATATCTTGCGACGGTATCTGTTAACCGATTTTGTAATACATGGGGTTATAACCTAGTATAATAATAAAATATAACAAAACCCAAACTGGTCATCTCTCTTCTCTCTCTCTCTCTACCCTCTCTGTTCTCTCTGTCTACACCCTCTCTTCTCTCTCAACCCTGCCCGGCCACTATCAACCCCGTCATCATCGCCGGCGACCACAACCCTCACTTCATCACCCTCACTCACTCTCTCTCTCTCTCTCTCTACCTTTTGCCCACCACAATCAAACACCTACACCACCAGATACCTCCACCACTTCCACCACCACAATCAGACACCACCCCTACCCACCAACCCTCGCCACCACTCCCACCCACCAGCCCCGCCACCACCACCGACTTACACTCCCTAAACCCTCTGTTGATGACAACAAAAAAGGTGACTCATGGGGTTTCGTTTCATGGCAACGGCCTGGATTGTTCACTCGATTCTGGCATGGCCGGTGGAAAACAGGTGAAATCGGAGATGTTCATGTGTTGACAGGTTAGTTAAAGGCCCAAATCTAATGTCGGTGTTTGTAATGTAGACGATAAAGTACGACGTGGTGGTGAAGGGCTAGCAACGGAGAGGAGACACAGGGGCGGCGGCGCTGCCATCAACAGAGCTAGGGTTCCGGTAACCCTGTTCAAACTCCGGTTGCCGGCGCTTGGAGATTCGGGACGGCGGTTCGAGTGGCGGATGGAGGTGATGGTTGTCTAGAGAAAGGGGGAGGGATAAAAGTGAATGTGGTGGTCATTTGGAAGGTAGGTGGTGGTGGCAGCCAAAAGTGATAGGTTGGTGGTTGTTGGCGATAGGAGGTGGGAGGGGTAGTGGATCGACAGGTTTCAATATGTGTGTGTGTATATAATATGTGGTTTTGCTAGGGTTTGGTTGTCGGCTAGGATTTGTCGGGTAAAGGCTGAAGGTGATGGTGGTGATGATGGCAAGTGTAGTGCTTGGTGATGGAGAAGAAAGAGAGAATAGAGATGAGAGATAGTCTTTGTATGTGTTACGAAAATACCCTTATATTATATTTGAAATTACCAAAATACCATTCAAGTTAACATACAATATGGATGGAGTTAAGGCAATTGAGCAAATTGGCGACAAAATCGAAACATCAGGGAGTAAAATGATTATTTTTAGAGGATTTGGACAAAATCGTTAAAACGACCAAACCAAAGGGAGTAAACCAGTAGTTTATCTATAATCCTATAACAATTACTTTTTAATTTTTTTAAGAAAAATTAGAGAAAATAATTTAAATTAAAAGAAAATTCGTTTTTTTATAATTTTAGTGTGAATTTAAAATTCAAAATGTCGTTTTTAAATTGTTATTTAACTTCAACAAAAGTTTTTATTTTGGCCGAAGAAACAATAGATAAGCACGTCGGTAAATAGTCAAACTTTGACCGAAGAAATTAAAATGATTTAGAGAAAAAAAACGTTAGCAATCCGTCAGAAAAATGATCCCTCAGTGAACCATTGGTATTCCATTGGAGAAAAGTATCACCTAAGGGCGTAGTTAGATAGAGACGCACGGGTTTGGCCGAACCCATGCCAAAAATAAAAAAGATTAGTGTTAGATATACGTGTATTTCGACATCGAACCCGTAGAATAAAGCCGAAATAAAGTATAGACAATCGATCGTTCGTTCCTTAAAAATTTCCGAACCCGTAGGAAAAATTTCCTGGTTACGCTGGTATCACGGTCTGTCAATATATATTCCGACGGACCTTCATCGACAGATCCTTGTTGATAGACTTTCATCAATGGAGTTCCTTCGGTAAGTCGGTGAGGCCCTTGTTTTCAAGTAGTGTAAGATTTAATTTAGTTTTAGTCGCTAAATTAACAGAGGTTGTGGTTCGATTCCCTCTTCCACTTTTACGGTCACCCACAAAACACTTCATATGTGCGATCCTACTTTCAGAAACCTTATTTCTGCAACAACTCTTAATGCCTTAATGTATCTTAAAACATATAGTTTTACTTAAACGAAACACATTTTTTATTACCTTTAAAACAAGTTACATTTGCTTAAAATAAAGTTTCTTCAACAATCAACATATTTATCTGCTCATGCACACGTTCACGTACACAATCACACACACTGTTGTTACAAAGCAGGATAGGATGACTAGTTAGCTGAGATGTCAATGGCCTTCACCTCTGGCTTCTTCACCTCCTTCTTAGGCACTGTCACAGTCAGCACACCATTCTCCATCTGAGCTTTCACCTCATCAACCTTTGCATTCTCCGGCAGCCTGAACCGCCTGAGAAACTTGCCCGAGCTTCTCTCCACACGGTGCCACTTGTCATTCTTCTCCTCTTTCTCCCTGCTCCTCTCTCCACTGATCTGCAGAATCTTATCCTCCTGCAGCTCCACCTTCACCTCTTCTTTCTTCAACCCTGGAAGATCAGCCTTGAATACGTACATGGGCTTCTGGGGTCTCCTTCCAGTCAATCTGTGCATTCGCGAAAGCCGAGGTTTCACGGGCCCCAGCTGGAATGATACTGGAAAAGGAGGTGTTGAAGAAGGGGTGGTCCCATATGTCCAAAGAGAAAGGATCAAATACATTGGATTGGATCGACGACCACCGATGAAGCTTGGAATGATCGACATGATTAACTATGAAAAGAATTTGGTGATTGAAGCTGTGAATGTTACTTTACCTGAATCAGAATTAGTTGATGTGAATGTAAGATGATAGTGTTATTATTATAGGTGAAGCAAGATGGTTCTGGGATTGTGGAGGATTTTCATTAGACCTTGTGTTTAACTAGAGATATCTTTTAATATTGTTGTATCTTCTAGACTTTTAATTTTATTTCAGAACCAGTTGGGCCTAAACTGATGCGTTTAGGCAATATGCATAATTATTGTGTGGGTTGATATTGGGTTTGACTAACCCATCAAAGCAATGGGTTATCTGTTAAATTTAGTTTAGGATACATGCTACTATACACAAACCCATGTAATATAAACTTAAGCTTTTCTACACGAAAATCTGTTTTGCAAAGTTACAGGGACATTAAAACAAATATTGAATACTCTTTTTAACATTTTTTTGTTATTTGAAATAAGAAACATATACCCATAATAAGAAATTTATCTATATTCACACCGGAATATCTTTTGTGAAGTTGATTCAGGTTTGAAATTAATTTTGAACTTAAAGAGGCAGGACTTAAGCCCTAATTATATACTAATCTTATATCATTTCATCGATATGATTTTAATTCACGGTTAGGTTTTTCTGAGATTATCGTGACCTTATATCGGTTGACACCACCATGAATAGTGACGATCGAAAACATTAGGGGATCTTAAAATTGAAAAGCCAAGTTGAAATCTAAACTGAAAACATGACTAAGAATCTAATAAGACTGATTGTATGCTCATATTATTAAATTTGGTTTTCGGTTTGAAATCATATAAATTTCAACTAATAACTTTTTTATATTAATTATTATGTATTTTTTTTGTTGCTCCATCAAAAAGTATAATAATAATAAGATATGATTAACGAAGGTCAATTAACATGTGACGAACGGATCATGACCATCTATAACTAAGGGGGTGTTTGGTGTTGCGTTTTCAAAATAGATTATGCGTTTTCAAAATAGATTTTGTGATTTCAAAACGCAGTTTTGAAAAAGCATGTAGGTACATGCTTCTCCAAGATAATCACTTTTTCATGCAAACACTTTTTTAGATTATTTATGTTTTACAAACGCAATAATCAAATAGTTACTTTAAAACGTAATTCCAAACACCCTCTATATATTCACCTGTTGAGATTGTATTGACTTCTTGTGATGATCGTAATGAGTTTTCTCAATATTAGGGGAGAATAAGGTTTTTTTTTTGTATTGGATTTAAAACCCATGTTTGGTCCAATTATAAAAGGGTTGAAAGGCTCGTAAGGGGCAAAAAGGTAATTTAGTATAAACCAGAATAGCCTTCATATTCATTTGGGGTTCGATTTCTCATCATCATCCATCGTTTCTGTTTTGCAAGAAGCCATTTTTGTGGTGTTCATCATTAGGTTCGGGTTTTAGTTCAAGGGTTTCGCAAATACAAGGCCAGTTCACGCAAAAGATCCCATGATTATATAGATTAACGTGTGTTGTGATGATATCAGACATTTATGATGTGCTTTTATCCATAAAATATTGATCTTGACGTTAAACTTTGCACCCGATGATGAACAGTAGTCATAGATGAACCTTAGGGTTCTACAACAAGTTTCTCTTTACTATTGAGGAGAAACCTAGGTTTCGCCTCACTATTGAAAAGAAAGCTAGTTTCTTAGTAGTTGGTATTGTTTAAGAGAACTTGAAGTTTCATGTGATTTTACAGTTTCGCATAACTGTTCACGCCAAACTAAAAATTAGCCACCCAATGTTTACATGAGAGCTCACCCGTTTCTCTTATGAGTAATTAACCAGGTAATGTAGGTGTTAATGTAGGTGTTGTAGAGGGTCAAGGAAAGTTCAGCATACGGTAACATAAATCGTTTTATCAGGTAAGTTTTATACACTCCTTTTTAGATGGTTTTGGGGTGGCAAGTATACTCAACTAATGTTTTAAACGTGAAGTATGTTTCAATCAAAACGGACGGTTTTACAAAATAAACGTTTATATACGAAATGAACGGTTTTACAAAGGAATGATCATACGGAATGAACTGTTATGGGCATTTAGCCATAGCATGGCTAGGTATGCTTTCTAGATAAGTTCACGTTATACTAAATTCCAAACCCAGACATGTGTAATGAATGCTGATGAAACTACGGAAGGAAATGAATGATGCCGTAAGGTAATTCATAGTCGAAATTTGTTATATGTTGTTCAAGGGATGAATTAAATAAGGGTAGTGCCTTTGTGGCTTACAAATGAGCGTTTGTACAGCTATGAGACTTAATATCCGGAAGTGATGGCTACCAATGTAACTACTATTTAAAAATTAGACACTTATATGATTAACTTAGCATGAATGTTTATGGTATGTTCTCATAAGGTATCTTATTATGATATAACTTATGCAACACATTGAACAACGGTTGCACAACAATTTACGACACATTGCACAATAACGTTTTACATAATAATTCCCCTCGCAAACTCCAAATCAACCCGGCTATCAAAATGCTTCACCACCCGTTTTTCAAAGTGCCAGTGAAGAAGAAATGGATACATATCATTACATGCACCGACCACGGGTGAAAGAAGATGATATCAAATGAGGACGATGAAGTCACGTCCGAGATGCAAGAGGACGTCTGAAGAAGAGAAAGATGAATTGTCTATGCAAAAAGGAATACTTTATTTTTTTATATGATCCATATTTTGACAATATAGTTAATTTAGTTTTGGTACTATTTATTTTTTGTGACATCATTTATTTTCTTATGAAATAATTTAGGAAGCACAAGTAGAGCTAGAAGTAGGACATGAAACGAACGTGAAGAAACAACTTTCACAAAAGCTTGAACTGACACGTCGTGTGACCTGGTCCACGAGAATCAATAATGACATGATCCATTTTGAAGAAATATCTCGAAATATTTTTCTCAATCAATTCCAGAATTCGATTGAACTGTTCATCAACTTCACTCAAAATGGAAGACGATGAATAAGAATAATAATAGCGTTTCTTGGATATGATAGGTAGGATCTCAATTAAAGAATTGGTCAATCAAACCAAGACATTCTAATTGAATCATTGCAAGAATTCCAAGGAACCGGAACCAAAAAAGGTGCAAAAGAAGCCTTTTACCCACACAAACATGAACAAAAATACCATCAGGTTGAACTCAAGGGTTATGAGTTCGAAGATTCGAAAAAATGTCTAAAACCTCCAAGACAAACACTTACATGAGGTCAAGAAGGCAACTTTGAACCAATAGGGGTTAATACCCACACAAGATAACTTATTGGATGATGACATCACACATGAGGAAGAATTGTCGCGACCAAGGCGAAAGGTAAATAAAGTGAAAACATCTGCATTGAGCGAAACACAAGATCTTGTGAGAATGGTTTCAAATAAGAACAATGTCATATACATTGTTCAGGTCATTCACTAGTTGACCTCAGCTCAGGAACAAAGCGTTGTTCACATAAAGAAATAGGGTTATTGCCGAACATTTCGACCAACAACGATCAACATTATAGCCATGAACCAAGTTTCTTGAACTATCCCAGCCAATATCGTTCTCGCTACTAGATATAACGAGTTAGTATTTATATGAAATAAAGGGTATTTTTAGTCAAGTTAGCAGTATTTTAATGAGTTTTGACATATCACGTACCATCTATGTTAATTTAGGTTTGAGTGGACAATAATGTAATGAGTTTTGACATATCACGTACCATCTATATATATATATATATATATATATATATATATATATATATATATATATATAAAACGGGATCAGAAGAAAACGATTGTAAGTGTGAAAATGGTGAGAACGAATCCTGGTCGAACACGTGGTAGGGGGCGCTAAATGATATGCGGGGTACGATTGTCATTGTTCAAGTCCGCTTTAATAGATGGCGTTATAATACATTTTGAAATAAAAGTCCACCAGATATCGCATGTTGTTCTTTATTCTTGTTTCAATGGCGTTTTATTTTCAACGCAATTTTATGAAAAATGTTGTTATGTCCTTTAACTTAGAATCAATATTCGGCGTTTTCATTATTAGAACTTATCAATAGCGTTTTACACCTTGTTACGCTTATCTGAATTATGGCGTTTTCATTAAAATGTTTTAGGGTTACATTAAATATGTTATTCTTAAAGTTTATAATTCAACCAATGGTTTGTTCATTATGGCGTTTTCACCTTCTTCCCTTTCAGTAGCCACTTCATTTGTAGATATGTCCAGTTGAATTAATCTCTTATATTTTATAAAGGTAAATATTTTGTTGTTCATGACGTTCCTAAATTCATTATATTTCATTAATAACCCTTATTTTTGTATAAGTTTTGCCGTTTTGTATAAATGGCGTTTAGATAAATATGTCGTTTTATCTGGAAGTGAGTGATGTGTATGGAATGGAGAATTAACGCGGGAATTTTGCATGGCGTTTTTCTCATTAGTGTGACGTTTTGTATTAGAGCAGTAAAAAGACTCGTTTACCCTTAATGAAGCACATCCAGGTAATAAAGTTGATGTTATTTACGAAAACGCCACCGCGCCATTCTAATCCATAGATTGTTTTGATCCAACGGATGAGGGGCGTTCTCACCGTTTTCACACTTTTAGACGTTTTCCCTAAATCTTGACCCATATATATATATATATATAGGGTGAGGATCCTGCGCAAATGTGTTTTTCCTAGAAAGTCTAGGAAGTGATCTGGGCCATCCGATGGGTGTGTTTAATGGTTGAGATCCTCTTGGTGGCATTTTGGTAATATGTGTGTCTTAAAAATATGATTATTTAATTGATTGGGGGTAAATGTGTCATTTAAGTTATTTTAATTAAGGAAATAACTATCAATCATAAAACCACCTCCAAAAATGTCACAAATTTTTTTCTCCCTCTCTAATCCCTCACATTTGAAATCACCTAATCACACAAAAAATAACGATAAATCAGATCTAGATGTGTTCATGGTAGTGTGTTTTATCGATAAAACATAATGTGACGAACTAGTGACTGACTGCTAAAACAAACTGTGATTAAACAGTACCTGAAACCAGTAACTGCTAAAACACAGTGTGATGAAACAGTACCTGAAACGAGTAACTGCTAAAACACAGTGTGATGAAACAGTACCTGAAACGAGTAACTGCTAAAACACAGTTTGATGAAACAGTATCTGAAACCAGTAACTGCTAAAACACAGTGTGATGAAACTGTACCTGAAACGAGTAACTGCTAAACCACACAGTGATGAACCCAGTATAAAACACAACGTGAAGAAATCATAATGATTTGAAATTGTCAAAGAGATATACGTTTCCATAAATATCTGGATAGTTAGTTAGGATATATAATATTTCAAAATTAAATTAATAATCAAATTACCATCATGCCCTTTTAAATAAAAAACTAAAAGCCACATGTCACCTCCCTATTGCTTCCTAGACTTTCTAGAAAACATAGACTTTCTAGCCAACTCCCACTATATATATATATATATATATATATAGGGTAGGGTTCTAGATTGAACACTAGAGTACTTGCGAACTGAGTGAACCAATCATGGCCATTGATCTACACACGTGTATGGCTAGCATTTCATCATTAGATCATAAAGTACACTAGTGTATTTCATCATCAAATCCTGGTCATTGATCTACACACGTGTATGGCCGGGATTAGTTCGCATAGTTCGCAAATACACTAGTGTTCGCTCTTGAACATAATCCTATATATATATATGATCCGGTTCAAGGGAGAACCATCCCAGTTGCGAGAACCGTAGGAACTACTCTTAACCAATAATATATTGACACCTCATTCAAACACAAATTAATTCAAAAGGGCAATTTAGTCTTTTACTCTTCATGTCATATCATTTCTCTCTCTTCCTTTTTAAAATAAATAAATCAATCATTTCATTCTTTTCCTTTTTAAACTAAATCATATATTTCTCTCTCTTCCTTTTTTTAAACTAAATTTATAATTTTTGCTAGAAAGTTTAAAATAAAACTGTGACCTGTATGTTTGAACTGTATAGTTTCTATCTTTGAATGAAATGTATATTTATTTACATCTACATGCTATACCTAAGTTCAAGATATGTATGTAGTCGTGTTGATTGTTTATCAAACTAGCTTTTGACATATTCACATGAAGACTAATTAATATGTTTAGAAACATTTTTTTAAAATGCATATTGTATGTTTAGTCGTTTTGTCGTGCGGTAGTCGGTTTTTAGTGGACGAATGTTGAAGGCGGTTTCAAGCCCATGGGTTTTTTTAAACCGTCGCATAGAAAAAGTTTTAATACACCGCGTAAAAAAAGTTTTTATAACTGCGCGTAAAAAAGTTTAAACCCGCGCGTAAAAAAAGTTTTAAACCGGTGCGTAAAAAAGTTTAAAACCGCGAGTAAAAAAACTTTCATACCGGCGTGTAAAAAAGTTCTAAACCGGCGCGTAAAAAAGTTTTAAACCGGCGAGTAAAAAAGTTGAAAACCGGCACGAAAAAAAGTTTAAAACCGCGCGTAAAAAAGTTTAAAACCGGTGGGTAAAAAAAGTTTAATACCGGCGTGTAAAAAAGTTTAATACCGCGCGTAAAAAAGTTTTATAGTGGTGCGTAAAAAAAGTTTAAAACCGCGCCTGAAAATTTTTTTAAACCGGCGCGTAAAAAAAGTTTTAAAACAACGCGTAAAAAAACTTTTATACAAAAAACTTTAAAACCTCGCGTAAAAAAAGTTTTGATTAAAAACGCGCGTAAATTTTTTTACTGTAAATAACATTAATTAAATTGTATTAATTTTTTGACTAATTAAATTTACTAATCAAACTTTTTTTGATAAGTTTACTGTAAAGATTTTTTCTATAAATGAAATTAATTCAATTATTTTAGTTTTTTGATTTATTAATTTTATTTAAAAAGTTAAATCAAAGTTTTTTGAAGATTAATGTAAAAATTTTAATCAACTTATATTAAATTAATCACATTAAATAAATCATATTAATAACAACAATCATTAATATTAATGACATCAATTATTAGATATAGTAAAAGACATAATTGCTTTTTTCTAACTAAAAACAAAATCTTATTAATTAAAACACAATCATTACTTTACTTTATTATATTTTAATCTCATCCATCCAAACAGCTTTGATCAATGGTTAGTATTGGTTCTTATGGTTCTCACAACTCAAGGTGGTTCTCATTTTACCCATCCCCTATATACATATATATATATATATACATATATATATATATATGGAGGTTCATTTGAGAAGAAAATAAAATTGAAAAAAAAGAAGAAAATGTATAATTGTAAAACATTAAATAGTTTTTCTCTTATCTCATTTATTATTATCTTTGACAAATTAATTAGTCATAAAGGTTGTCATTCTCCACACTAAGATTTTTGCCTATACATATCAAAATTTATCTTACATATTTTGAAAATTATCTTACACAAGTTGAAATTTGTCCTACATAGCTCGTAATTCGTCCTCCACATCTCGTAATTTATCCTATATTTTAAAATATTTTTTTTTCTTCTTTAAAAATATTTTTTTAAAAATAAGTTACAAATTTAAAGTAGTTAGTTGTTAAAAGGGAGGACTACTAATTAATAATCTATTTAGGTTTACCAATATACCCTTACACTAATATTAAATACAAAAATTAAATGAAGTTAAATGAAGCATTCTTATTGGTTGAGATTTCTTCTTTTTTATTCTTGCAAAAAAAATTATTCTCGTTTGAACCCTATATATATATATATATATATATATATATATATATATAATCCCGTAAAAAAGGCCCAAAGTGTGAGAAGGGTAAGAAAGAATCTAAACCATTAGATCTTTAATCTAATAGTTGAGATATATATATATATATAATCCCGTAAAAAAGGCCCAAAGTGTGAGAATGGTAAGAAAGAATCTAAACCATTAGATCTTTAATCTAATAGTTGAGATCTTGATGGCAATTTTGTAAATAGTATAACAATTAAAATAATTAATTTTCTAGATTAAGGGTATAAAGGTAAAATTAATATTTTTAATTTTAGAAAGTCACATGCAATCCACATGCAAGTTCCCTTTTTATTTTTTAAACGCAAATAACTTTTTTTTAAAAATTACACCATAATAACGAGTGTTTTTTAATCTTTAATATGAGCACCATATTACTATACTCATATACAGAAAAAAATTACGTTTAATCGAATGTTTCAGTTAATGGTTTTTTGTTTCATTTCATTGTGTTATATAATTATTGAATGGTGTTATATACTTATTGAATGGTGTTATATATGTGTTGAATGGTGTTATATAATTATTTGATTGTGTTATATAATTATTGAATGTTGTTATATACTTATTGAATGATGTTATATAATTATTGAATGGTGTTATATATACGCTGAATGGTTGTTGCAGTGTTATTCGTAGTGTTTTTATAGAGATCTTTAAAATGGTGTTATATACTTATTAAATGGTGTTATATATACTTATCGTCACACCCCGACCCGCAGCGGAATAAGAGTCGGGGCATAATTGGGTTATCAGTAAAGCTCATGATGTTTACTAAAATGTTTCATATTTATTAAATTCAAATTACAACTTAAATAGTCAAATCAAATCCATACAATTACAAGGAAAATGAAACTAAGTAATACAATCCAAAGCTTAAACTGATTTATTCTTCTAAGCCTTCCTATGTGTTTCTTGCCTCAACTGGATCACCTGTATCATGTGTAAAATGGGGGATATTTTGGGTCAACAAAAGTTGGCGAGTGAATCTTGATAAAACATTGTTATTAAGTTCTTGTTGTATTTAATATTGAAAAGTTGTGCAATAATCACATGTGAGCAAACTTATGTATATAACAAAACACAAATCACTTAGAATGAGTATATAATATGAATGATGATGATTGTGAGATCAAGGCTCAATCAAACGGAGCGGATCATATGACATGAATGATGATGTATGTGAGATCAAGGCTCAATCAAACGGAGCCGATTGAATGAGGCACCTGTACTCAACCCGTATCCCACGGGGAGCTGATGGGCCTAATGAAATGCTTGCACTGAAAATGATAAATCCAAACTAAACATAATTCACACAACAATTTGTACACATTTGATACACATTAGATCACAAATATGATGAATGCACAAGTGTTTATATTTATATAATAGTAGAATTGTACGACACATGATACACCCAAAAATGTGATTAAAACGGGGAATTTGGTAGAGATTCACTCACATTGGGTGCGTTCTTTTGATGACGTTGGATGCGCACGAGTTTTGGGATTTGATCGACGAGGAAGACTAACCTAAAATAATAACGAAATGGTTCGGTAAATAAATGGATTTTATTTCGTAATCTTAATAGGGTTTTTAGATTAATTTTTGTGAGTTTAAGGACGTTTTCTAACTTTAAAAATATTATTTTTAAGTATTTTTAATTGATTTTTAAATTAAATAAATAAATAAAAAGAAATAAAAATTTTGACTTTTTTGACCGTTGACCAGACCGTTGACCGTTGACCGGTCGGACTGTGGTTAAGTGTGCGCTGAGTGAGGTTCGAACCCGAGACCTCTCGTACACGTACACGCAGCTATACCAACTGAGCTAAGTGTCTAACCCGAAATATTCTCTGTTTTAATTATATATATACTAATTAATTGTTATTTTTATTGGGTTAATATTAAAATTATTTAAAATGGCCGAACCGCTTGCAGGGACCCGGAGTCGAACTCGGGTCCTTCGGTTCGTATGCGCACAGCCCAACCAGTTGGGCTGTGTGTCTAATCTGTTTAACTTACGGTTTATATTACTCTTATAAACATGCTGTGGCTTGTTCTGATTCAGTTTTAAAAAGGTTGGTTTTAATTCTGAAAGTCGGTACATTGTAAGATTCGAACTCGTGACGTGTGTTTTGTTTGCGCACACAGTCCACCGCTGGACTGTGTGTCTAACCCGTTTGATTATGTGATTTTAATTATACTTATACTTATTCCTGACTTCGTCTTCTTCGTTTACAAACACCCAGATCAGAGAGTTCCGACTGTTTTGTTTAACCCGATTATCAAAACTTATAATTAGTTGAAATGTAATAGTTAACGAGTTTAAAGAACAGAATGTACCAAAACAGTGCGTTTAATTCGGATTTCCGGCAAGGGGCGTCGGCTCTCTGATTGGTGATCTCCGTCTGAGTGAATCAATCAACGGTTTTGATCAATGAATTGTGCAATTATGGTAGTAAACAAAGGATATCAGGGGGTTTAGATGATTGTACCGATTCACAGCGAAAATTCGGAATTTTCAGAGATTTTCCGGCGAGTGTAGGAATTCCCGGCAACGTTGTCTGAGTCGGATTCTGGTTGAACGATTTATGTTATTACTTATCTAATAATGGATTGAAAACGAAAGAGTCGAGAAATTTACCGATTTGGTGTAAGTCTCGGTTTTCCGGCGAAAGTCCGGCGAATGCAGAATATCTCCGGTGAGTGCGAAAGCTTCGAGAAATTGTGCGATTTTGAGCGAAAAGATTACCAGAGGTTTGGGTGGGTATTTATAAGGAAGAATCAGGATGAATTTAGTCTGAATTTGGTCTTGATTCGTGGTCAAGGTTTCTACGGCGGTTACGACTGGTATTGGGGGATTAGACATCGGTTATAACCGATGTCGAAGTTATATCACGCGTTCAGTCAAAGAAAAACGGTCGTGATTTGCGAAATCGTCGGTATTTCCGGCGACTGCGGATTGGGCGCGCTGATCTCAGGATTTGATTTCGAGTTTTATTTTAAGTATTAATTGTTTCAGTATATACACAAAAGATTCATGTGGCGGAGCGGTGTGTTGTTTGTTTGATGAACCGGCTGACCCGGGTTCGAAACCCGGCAGCTTCCTTAATTTTTTCTTCACTCGTTTTTATTGTTTATTAATTATAGTTTTTAAATTCTAAAATTATGTATCGTTTAAAATTAATTTGAGCAATAAATGTGAAATGAAAAATTATGACTGGATATTCGATTAATAAACGAAGCGGGTTTGGAAAACCCGTTTTTCGACGGATGTTACAGTATCCCCTACTTTTAGAAATTTCATCCCGAAATTTAAGTAGTAGTGGTAACAGGAAAAAGGTGCGGGTATTTCTCACGCATTGAGTCTTCACGTTCCCAAGTAAACTCAGGTCCTCTTTTCGACTCCCAGCGTACCCTGACAATTGGAATACGACTTCGTCTTAAACGCTTCTCTCCGAAGTCCATAATTTCTACTGGTCTTTCAATGAAATGCATAGATTCATCGACTTGAATGTCTTCTAGAGGAATATGGAGGTTTTCATCGGTGAGGCACTTCTTCAAGTTTGATACATGGAATGTGGGATGAATTCTGTTGAGCTCTTCTGGTAGGTCAAGCTTGTATGCTACAGGTCCTACTCTTTCAAGTATCTTGAAAGGTCCTACGTAGCGTGGTGCTAGCTTGCCTTTCTGGCCAAAACGAACCACTCCCTTCCACGTGATACTTTTAAAAGTACTTGATCACCAATGTTAAACTCCAAGGGCTTTCGTCGTTTGTCTGCATAACTCTTTTGACGACTTTGTGCCGCTAGAAGATTGTTTCGAATTTGATGGATCTTGTCTGTTGTTTCTTGAATTAATTCTGGACCGATGATTTGTGCTTCTCCAATTTCGTGCCAACATACTGGAGATCGGCACTTACGACCATATAAAGCTTCGAAAGGAGCCATGCCGATTCTTGAGTGATAACTATTGTTGTACGAAAATTCAACTAATGGTAGGTGAGTGTCCCAATTTCCCTTGAAGTCTATGACACATGCTCGAAGCATGTCTTCAAGAGTTTGGATGGTGCGTTCAGATTGTCCATCAGTTTGAGGATGAAAAGCGGTACTGAGGTCTAATCGCGTACCCAAGGCGGCTTGTACGGCTCGCAATGTTCGTGAAGTGAAACGACCATCACGGTCTGAAATGATGCTTATAGGTACACCATGACGGCTTACGATTTCGCTGATGTAGATACAAGCTAACTTCTCATTCTTGAAGTCCTCGCGAATCGGAATGAAGTGAGCTGATTTTGTAAGACGATCAATGATTACCCATATGGTGTCATACCCACTGGAGGTGCGAGGTAACCCGGTAATGAAGTCCATGGTTATGTTTTCCCACTTCCATACAGGTATTTCAGGTTGGGTTAGAAGTCCTGAAGGTCTTTGATGTTCAGCTTTTACTTTGGAACAGGTAAGCACTTGGAAACAAAAACAGCAATATCCTTTTTCATGCCCGACCACCAGTAGGTGTATCGTAGGTCTTGATACATCTTGTCGGCTCCTGGGTGTACAGAGTATCGTGTTTTGTACGCCTCATCCATGAGGAAATCACGAAGGTTATCGCGATCGGGAATCCATATGCGATTTAGATAGTATAGAATACCGTCGGATTTGGTTTCGATTTTAAGTTCTGCTCCACATGACAGGTCATCGCGTACGTCGTTTTCTGTTACTGAAACATGTTGAGCTTCTCGGATTCGATCTTTGATGTCGGTTATGATTTGCGAACATAGAAGATGAATGGAGTTCGCATAACCTTTTCGACTGAGCGCATCAGCCACCACGTTTGCCTTGCCAGGATGATACCGAATTTCACAGTCGTAGTTGTTAAGACGTTCGACCCATCTTGCCTCATATTCAACTCCTTTTGGTTAAAGATATGTTGGAGGCTCTTGTGGTCAGTGTATATTTCACACTTGGTACCGTAGAGGTAATGTCTCCATATCTTGAGAGCGAACACAACGGCTCCAAGTTCCAGGTCGTGGGTGGTGTAATTCTTTTCATGAACTTTGAGTTGCCTAGAAGCATAGACTATCACTTTTCCTCTTTGCATCAGTACACAGCCTAGTCCTTGCCCTGGCGCGTCGCAATAAACCACGAAGTCATCACAACCCTCAGGGAGTGTAAGGATAGGTGCGTCACAGAGTTTTTGCTTTAGAGTTTGGAAGGCTTCTTCTTATTTAGGTCCCCATATGAAGGGTTTTCCTTTATGAGTCAAAGCCGTGAGTGGTACAGCAATACGAGAAAAATTGGCAATGAAGCGGTGATAGTAACCAGCCAAACCAAGAAATGATCTTACTTCGGTAGGGGTACGTGGCGCTTGCCATTCCTGTACTGCCTTGATTTTCGAAGGATCGACATGTATTCCCTTGTCATTAACGACATGTCCAAGGAATTGTACCTCTCTTAACCAGAATTCGCATTTTGAGAACTTAGCGTAGAGCTTTTCAGTCCTTAAGAGTGTAAGGATGAGTCGAAGGTGTCGTTCATGATCGGATTTAGACTTGGAGTAGATGAGGATGTCGTCGATGAAGACTATGACAAAGCGGTCGAGGTAGGGTTTGCATACCCTATTCATTAGATCCATGAAGACAGCAGGGGCGTTGGTTAAACCAAACGGCATGACCATGAATTCGTAATGACCATAACGAGTTCAGAAGGCGGTCTTTGGGACGTCTTCTTCATGTACTCTGAGTTGATGATAACCAGAACGAAGGTCGATTTTTGAAAAACAGGTGGCGCCTTGAAGTTGGTCTAGAAGGTCATCGATGCGAGGTAATGGGTAGCGGTTCTTGACCGTTAACTTGTTGAGTTCTCTGTAGTCGATACACATGCGAAACGTTCCATCTTTCTTCTTCACAAAAAGAACAGGTGCACCCCAAGGCGATGAGCTAGGACGTATGAATCCTTTGTCAGTCAGCTCTTGCAGTTGACTGGCCAGCTCTTGCATTTCGGATGGGGGTAACCTATAAGGAGATTTTGCGACTGGTGTAGCGCCAGGTATAAGATCAATGCAGAATTCGACTTCTCTCACGGGAGGAAGTCCTGAGATGTCGTCGGGAAAGACTTGTGGGAATTCTTTCACTACCGGTATATCTTCGAGTTTCTTCTCCTTGTTTCCCTTCTTGACGACGTGAGTTAGGAATGCGACATAGTTCTTAAGGAGGTATTTTCGGGCTTGAAGGCAAGACATCAATTTGAGTCCTTTCGAAGGGGTTTCTCCGAAGATTCGTAGGGTCTAACCGTCTGCAAGAGGAATGCGAATGAACTTTTCGCGGCATACTACTTCAACGTGATGTTGGCTGAGCCAGTCCATACCGATTATAATGTCGAAACTTCCCAACTTCATAGGAATGAGGTCAACTGGAAAATCGTGATCGTTTAGAGTGAGGGTACAATTTCGTATAATAGAGTTTAATAAGACTGATTTTCCGTCAGCAACTTCCACCGTTAGAGATTCCATGAGATTATCACGAGTTTGGTTGAGGATGGGTTCAAATTCTAAAGACACAAAACTCTTATCCGCGCCAGTATCGAATAACATGGATGCATAACTACCATTTACGAGAAACGTACCGTTAACCACGTTGTTGTCGGCCCTAGCTTGATTGGCGTTGATGTTGAAAGCTCTTCCTCTAGCAGGTGGAGGAGCTTGGTTAGCTTGGTTTACCGGATTTGCTTGAGCTTGGGCATGAATGATGTTCACCAAGCGGGGACATGTGTTCCTGAAGTGGTTTGGGTCTCCACAGTTGTAACAAGCTCGCATAGGTTGCAACATGGGGTAGTTGGGTTGGTAGTAGGATTGGGCTATATGTTGGGCAGGTGGTAGGAGTAAAGGTTGTTGGGCTTGACCCACTATCTGATGGTGGGTTTGGGTTGAGGGTTGATTGCGGTTCATTCGCTGAAGTGTGCGACAGGTTTGGATGGTGTGACCCGCACGGCCACAGCTGGTGCAATGTTGGCAAGGAGTTTCTGGGAGGTGATGGTATTGACAACGGTTGCATTTTGGGTATGGGCCGGAGTATGGCTTTTTATATGGTGCAGCTGAGGGAGCAACTTGGGTGATTGGCGCGGCAGTGATAGGAGAGTTTGTGTGTGTGACGGCAAAATTTCTGCTGTTTCGTTTCCTCTTACCAGCAAACTTTGAAGAGGAGATGGAATGGTTTGAAGTTTGGGCCTCAATGGGGGCTTTCTTTTTCTCATCCTTAAATTTGCTGTTTCGGATGCGATTCTCGGTAAGCTCGGTAGCTAGTTCCATAGCGGTTTCAAGTGTTGCAGGCGAAGTGCTTAGAACCGAGTCTTGAATTTTCGAGGGGAGGCCTCGAATATAGTGTTCAACTAAGCGGTACACTGGGGTGAACAAGTTGGGTATCATTTGGTTCAGCTCAAGAAATCTTTTGTTGTAGGAAGTATGATCTCCTTCCTTTTGTTTTAACGAGTGGAATTCATCTTCTAGCTTTTTGATCTCGCTTCTTGGACAGAAGCGTCTCGTCATGATTTCCTTAACTCTTCCCATGTTAACGCCATGGCATCTTCGACTCCTCTCTTACCCTTTTCTGTGTTCCACCAGGTAAGGGCTACCCCAAACAGTCTCCCAGTTGCGTAACGTACCTTGCGATCCTCGGGACAATCGCAATTGAGGAAGGTGTTCTCCATTTCTTCAAACCAGTGGAGGAGAGCAGTGACACCTTCGGTCCCTTCATATTTTGGGGGATCGCAAGACTTGAAGTGTTTGTAGGAGCACCTTTTTGAGGGAGGGTTGTCGACGTTCTGGTCTTCTTGATTGGGAGAGTTGATGGGATTTGCGGTGAGAGCTTGTTGGACTTGAATTACGATGTCAGGAAGCACTACGGCCATTTGTTTTGCAATTTGGGTGGCCAAGCGTTCGTTTGATCTTCCTGACTTCCTACCTCCACGTAGCTGCCTAGCCGACATCTACAGGAACATACATGGGAAGATTGTGAGTTTAAGAAGTTTTTTAGGTGTCATGTGTCGTTAAAAGAATAAAAATAACATAATCATCAATAATGCAACTACATCCATAGGATGTCTTGGGTTTGCTCATGTTTGGGCCTCCAATGTCCCCCATACCATCGCTTGTATAGTCATGTGGGTCCCCATGACTATTGGCTTAGTAGGATTCACATTGGTGTTGGCGGTTTAACACTCACATCACCCGAATGAAAACCATGAAATATGATTGCGAGATGTATGGTAGGAGGGTGTCCAGGTATAGACACAATGACAACTCAAAATGGGGTTAGCTCACACGACGTTTGGTATAGCATGCTTTGGCCTAATAGGTCCTTCGTACTCTCATCGTTGGTCCCCAGGTAGGCAAACTGGTCCTTTATTTTGGATTTATACGAATGCCAAGCCTAGACAGGACGTTCCAACTACCGGTACTCGTACCCTTCCAGTTACTACATGCCCGTCATGGGAACTCACTTTGATGTGATTTGAAAAATACAAAAATCGTTGCAAAAATCATAGGAATTGTGAGGTGTGTGCTCTCATGGATATGATATGTTATGAGGATATGATTCATGATGAGCATTGTATAATAATATGTACTTATGAACATGCTTGCATAACATTGAATGTAACAATAAACATAAAGCATATAAACATCATGAATTTTGTATGTAACGCACAAAATCTAAAAATTCTAATCAACTATAGTATAGGCTCTAAGGGTCTAATAACCTATCCTATATCCCTATAGTCATGACTCTGATACCAATCTGTCACACCCCGACCCGCAGCGGAATAAGAGTCGGGGCATAATTGGGTTATCACCAAAGCTCATGATGTTTACTAAAATGTTTCATATTTATTAAATTCAAATTACAACTTAAATTGTCAAATCAAATCCATACAATTACAAGGAAAATGAAAGTAAGTAATACAATCCAAAGCTTAAACTGATTTATTCTTCTAAGCCTTCCTATGTGTTTCTTGCCTCAACTGGATCACCTGTATCATGTGTAAAACGGGGGATATTTTGGGTCAACAAAAGTTGGCGAGTGAACCTTGATAAAACATTGTTATTAAGTTCTTGTTGTATTTAATATTGAAAAGTTGTGCAATAATCACATGTGAGCAAACGTATGTATATAACAAAACACAAACCACTTAGAATGAGTATATAATATGAATGATGATGACTGTGAGATCAAGGCTCAATCAAACGGAGCCGATCGTATGACATGAATGATGATGTATGTGAGATCAAGGCTCAATCAAACGGAGCCGATCGAATGAGACACCTGTACTCAACCCGTATCCCACGGGGAGCTGATGGCCTAATGAAATGCTTGCACTGAAAATGATAAATCCAAACTAAACATAATTCACACAACAATTTGTACACATTTGATACACATTAGATCCAAATATGATGAATGCACAAGTGTTTATATTTATATAATAGTAGAATTGTACGACACATGATACACCCCAAAATGTGATTAAAACGGGGAATTTGGTAGAGTTTCACTCACATTGGGTGCGTTCTTTTGATGACGTTGGATGCGCACGAGTTTTGGGATTTGATCGACGAGGAAGACTAACCTAAAATAATAACGAAATGGTTCGGTAAATAAATGGATTTTATTTCGTAATCTTAATAGGGTTTTTAGATTAATTTTTGTGAGTTTAAGGACGTTTTCTAACTTTAAAAATATTATTTTTAAGTATTTTTAATTGATTTTTAAATTAAATAAATAAATAAAAAGAAATAAAAATTTTGACTTTTTTGACCGTTGACCAGACCGTTGACCGTTGACCGGACCGTTGACCGTTGACCGGTCGGACTGTGGTTAAGTGTGCGCTGAGTGAGGTTCGAACCCGAGACCTCTCGTACGCGTGCACGCAGCTCTACCAACTGAGCTACGTGTCTAACCCGAAATATTCTCTGTTTTAATTATATATATACTAATTAATTGTTATTTTTATTGGGTTAATATTAAAATGATTTAACATGGTCAAACCGCTTGCAGGGACCCGGAGTCGAACTCGGGTCCTTCGGTTCGTATGCGCACAGCCCAACCAGTTGGGCTGTGTGTCTAATCTGTTTAACTTACGGTTTATATTACTCTTATAAACATGTTGTGGCTTGTTCTGATTCAGTTTTAAAAATGTTGGTTTTAATTCTGAAAGTCGGTACGTTGTAAGATTCGAACTCATGACGTGTGTTTTGTTTGCGCACACAGTCCACCGCTGGACTGTGTGTCTAACCCGTTTGATTATGTGATTTTAATTATACTTATACTTATTCCTGACTTCGTCTTCTTCGTTTACAAACACCCAGATCAGAGAGTTCCGACTGTTTTGTTTAACCCGATTATCAAAACTTATAATTAGTTGAAATTTAATAGTTAACGAGTTTAAAGAACAGAATGTACCAAAACAGTGCGTTTAATTCGGATTTCCGGCAAGGGGCGTCGGCTCTGATTGGTGATCTCCGTCTGGGTGAATCAATCAACAGTTTTGATCAATGAGTTGTGCAATTAAGGTACTAAACAAAGGATATCAGGGGGTTTAGATGATTGTACCGATTCACAGCGAAACTTCGGAATTTTCAGAGATTTTCCGGCGAGTGTAGGAATTCCCGGCAACGTTGTCTGAGTCGGATTCTGGTTGAACGATTTATGTTATTACTTGTCTAATAATGGATTGAAAACGAAAGAGTCGAGAAATTTACTGATTTGGTGTAAGTCTCGGTTTTCCGGCGAAAGTCCGGCGAATGCAGAATATTTCCGGCGAGTGCTAAAGCTTCGAGAAATTGTGCGATTTTGAGCGAAAAGATTACTAGAGGTTTGGGTGGGTATTTATGAGGAAGAATCAGGATGAATTTAGTCTGAATTTGGTCTTGATTCGTGGTCAAGGTTTCTCCGGCGGTTACGACTGGTATTGGGGGATTAGACATCGGTTATAACCGATGTCGAAGTTATTTCACGCGTTCAGTCAAAGAAAAACGGTGGTGATTTGGAAATCGTCGGTATTTCCGGCGACTGCGGATTAGGCGCGCTGATCTCAGGATTTGATTTCAAGTTTTATTTTAAGTATTAATTGTTTCAGTATATACACAAAAGATTCATGTGGCGGAGCGGTGTGTTGTTTGTTTGATGAACCGGCTGACCCGGGTTCGAAACCCGGCAGCTTCCTTTATTTTTTTCTTCACTCGTTTTTATTGTTTATTAATTATAGTTTTTAAATTCTAAAATATTTATTAATTATGTATCGTTTAAAATTAATTTGAGCAGTAAATGTGAAATGAAAAATTATGACTGGATATTCGATTAATAAACGAAGCGGGTTTGGAAAACCCGTTTTTCGACGGATGTTACACTTATTGAATGGTGTTATATAATTATTGAATGATGTTATATATGTGCTGGATGATGTTTGCAGTGTTATTCGGTATTCCTATAAATTAGGGTGGTGGTTTATGGAAGGTTTTGAATTAATTAAATCAATGATAAAATTACTTGATTACCCTTTTTAATTAATTTAGATCTAATGGCTGAGATTCTTTTTTTATCTTTCTCACACTTTTGGTTTTTTTACAAAATTACCTTACCCTATATATATATATATATATATATATATATATATATATATATAGGATTCGGTTCAAGAGAGAACCAATCCCAGTTGCGAGAACCATGAGAACTCCTATAATCTAATAGTATATTTACACATCACCCATAACCAAATTAAATCAAAAGGGTATTTTAGTCTTTTACTTCACATGTCATATCTTTTCTCTCTCTTCTATTTAAAAGTCAACATGTCACATCTTTTCTTACTCTTGTATTTAAAATTCAACATTAGACATCTGTGGTGTCGTGATTTTTTGGGTGAATTCGTTTGGTAAGATCCTCAAATTTCGTAAACCCAAAATCGGGGTGTCGGGAGCGTAAAAAAAATTTTGTAAAAATGTTTTTGAAGAAAAAATTGTAAAAAAATTTTGTAATTTTTTTATTTTATAAAAATAAAATATTTTTGTTTGGCATAAAATATTTTTGTTTTTGAAATTTTTTTTTGTAAAAAAACACGCGTAAAAAAAGTTTAAAACCCGCGCGTAAAAAAGTTTAAAACCGGCGGTAAAAAAGTTTAAGACCGCGCGTAAAATAAATTTAAAACCGCGCGTAAAAAATTTCTAAAACTGCCGCGTAAAAAAACTTCTAAACCGGCGCGTAAAAAAGTTTTAAACCATCGCGTAAAAAAAGTTTAAAACCGGCGCGTAAAAAAAGTTGAAAACCGGCGTGTAAAAAAAGTTTAAAACCGGCGCGTAAAAAAGTTTAAAACCGATGCGTAAAAAAGTTTAAAACCGCGCGTAAAAAAGTTATAAAACGGCGCATGAAAAAATTTGAACCCGCGCGTAAATAGAGTTTAAAAACGCGCGTAAAAAATTTTGAAACCGCGCGTAAAGAAAGTTTAAAACTGACGCGCAAAGAGAATTTTAAACCGGCACTTAAAAAAGTTAAAAATCGCGCGTAAAAAAGTTCTAAACCGGCTAAAAAAAGTTCTAAACCGGCGCGTAAAAAAAGTTTTAAACCGACGCGTAAAAAAGTTTAAAACCGCACGTAAAAAAAATTAAAACCGGCGCGTAAAAAAAGTTTAAAACTGGGATTAAAAAAAGTTTGAACCCGCGCGTAAAAATAGTTTAAAACCGGACCTAAAGTTTGAACTCGCACGTAAAAAAAGTCTGAACCCGCGCCCAAAAAAAGTTTGAACCCCTAAGTAAAATAATTTTCTTTAAAACCGGGCGAAAAAAGTTTGAACCCGCGCGTAAAAAAGTCTGAACCCGCGCGTAAAAATGTTTAAAACCGGCGCGCAAAAAAAGTTTGAACCCCTAAGTAAAATAATTTTCTTTAAAACCGGGCGAAAAAAAGTTTGAACCCGCGCGTAAAAAAAGTCTGAACCCACGTGTAAAAATGTTTAAAACCGGCGCGCAAAAAAAGTTTGAACCCATACGTAAAATAATTTTTTTACTTCATGATTCAAAAATAGCATTAATTAAATCACAAATATTAATTAAAGCACAATGATTACAACTTTAATTACCAATAATTAAAGAGCTTAGTAAAAATACCAATTTACCTTTATCCCACTAAAAACAAAAACTCATTAATTAAAGCACAATGATTAAAATACTTTTGATCAATGGCTAATATTGGTTCCTACGGTTCTCACAACTCAAGGTGATTCTCATTTTACCCATCCCCGACATATATATGTACATATATATATATATAGGGGAGGGTTAAATGAGAACGCTAAATATCGTGAGAACCGTGAGAATAAATTAAAAAACCACGAAAACTTAGTCGAAAACAATTCAAATTTAAAATTTTTTTTTACACTTATCATTATTATTCGAATAAAGTGTTAGAAATTTAATTTACACGTTTAAATTTACGTGAATTCGTAAATAAATATTTTTTACACATGTGTAAGTTTGTCATTTAAACATGTGTAAATTTGTTATATTTACACATGTGTAAAAAAATCTAATAAGAGTGATTTTGAGGGAAGAAATGAATTATTTGATGTTGTATTTTAATTACAATGAGGTTTGTATTAAAAAATGGTTTTGATTTGTTTTCTCATTCGTTCTCACGGTCCTCGCAATATTTAGCGTTCTCAAGATATATATATATATATATATATTGAAGTTAGAGACTAAACTTGTAATAAGATTATACTATAGGCACTCTATCAACTATTTATTTCATAAATAGTTAAACAAAACTACAAAAGCAAAACAAACATAAATGTTATGATCCTTCAATTAGCAAACAAGTGGTTCTTACGTGTTTTATGTAAAACAAACGTGTAAGAAATCTAGCTTCAAACAATTCATTTTCTGCTCGCTTCGTTGTTAATAATTTGTTTGATTCAATTGATTTGTTGATATAAAGCACAACTTGATTGGATGAACTATACATGATTCATCCTCTACGCATGTATATCATATCATGTGACAAGAATTTAAGTATAATTGGATGCACTTAGTATGATGGATTAAAACTGTAATAAAATAGAAATATTGATATTAAAATTACAAAAAATTTAAATTTTGTAAATAATAGTAATAATGACTAAATCACTGGAATCAAAACCGTAATTTAGTCTTTAATTTACAATTTGGTTGTAACACCAGAAACATGAGAGCAAATCCATTTCCTGTCATTTGACAAAAAAAAAGATGTATAAATATTGGAATATGAATGGGTTTTATTTAAATAAGAAAGATATTAAAATCAGAACATACCCTCCACCCTTAAATATTAAAAAGTGAAACCCTCATTTTTACTACACAAAAAAGACACCACTTTTGCAACATATTTCTATATTACTTAAAAGAAATATAAAGACGAAGTCGGTGGTCCACTACCAGACTTTGACTTTAAAATTCATATTTTCGCATATAGAATTTTTTTTCTTTGTTAACCCTCTACTTTTGTGAGTTGCCCTTTTTACTTATACTTTGATAATTTACGTTTTTGGCAGATATGCTTTATACTGATCCTTCAACTTTTAAACTTTGTTTTTTACATTTTGACGTAAATTTGGTATACGCTTTCGTGCTTTATTTTGTATGTTTCCTACATATGAATGGGGTCACATATAATACGTTTTGACTTGATGGTAGAAACTCGAGTTAGTTGACTCGCATTTAATACGTTATGATTGTCCGGTATAAAGTCGATTTTCTTTACGTTTTATCCAATTGCAACGCATCTATAGGTTACATTAAGTTCAGTCAGATACACACATTTTTATATGATGAACACATTAAAAAACGCCTGGACTAATCCGTTAGACATTTGCGATGTACCCACGCCGTTATTACTAGCTTTGTCTTAAATAGCAAAAGTGAAAGCCCTATATATTTTTACAGCAAAAAAGGCACCACTTTTACAACATATATTGTAAAAAGCTCAATTTATAAAAAAGAATTAAACCAATGTCGTAAGCCTTGAAGATTTACAAACTAGTTAGCATTTGTAAATGGAATATTAGATTTTAATAATCCCAACTATTTTTCGTTGGTCGCCAACAGTCTCAACTTAAAAAATAACCACTAGCAGTCCCAACTATTGACATATTGGCCACTAATGGACCCTGACTAACAGAACCCTAACGTCGTTAGTCTCCGGTCGTCGAAAAAACCGTTTTTTGCCAGAAAAAGGTTTCTAGATCTAAGGTTACAAAGAGGTTTTGGATGAAAATGTTAAGTTTTCAGGCCAAAAAGAAGTTTTCCGGCGAAAAAATGAGTTTTTCGGTGACTTCAATAATTGGGGCTTTTACTAGAAAAAGGTTCCTAAAGGTTCGTAATAATCTTACAAACAGGTTTGGGACGAAAATGAGTTTTCTGGCCAAAAATAAGTTTTCCAACCAAAAACGTTTTTCCGGCGACCGGATACTAACGGCGTTAGGGTTCTGTTAGTTAGGGTCCATTGGAGGCCAATACGTTAATAGTTGTGACTGCCAGTGGTTATTTTTTAAGTTGAAACTGTTGGTGGCCAACAACGAATAGTTAGGATTATTAAAATCCAATATTCCTTTCTAAATATCTGAATTATCACAAGACCAAGATAAATGAAGTCAAAGTTCATTACGTTTAAACACTCCTAAAAGTAACTTATTAGGTACATTTTAATTAAATATTCCAAACTTTATATGATGAATTGTCTTTTTACTAAGATATTTTCTATAAATAATATTTTTGGTTTTGATCCCAATAGTAACCACTCCAATATGCATATCAAACACGTCATCAAGATTTATCAGTCTCTCATCCTACATTACCAACTCCGTTGATGTTTTCTATTTTTTTTATCTGGTGGTATATTTACTATTTTTTATCTGGTGGTATTATTATTAAATAAAAAGTTGGAGAATTACGTGTTAAAACTAAGGAATGTTGAACTCATTTTAAGCTTCGAGCCTTTGATGAATTGGAGCAATGTTTAGTGATTACCAATATTATTATTGGATTTTTGGTTAATTTTGTTGAACTGAGTCTGTAAAATGTTTCCTCAAAGTTGATAGAAATTTGAATATCAAAATTAACATGGTGATACTAGTAAAAAAGAATAATTGAATCCGTTAGTTGAATGTTTGGCTGAATCATGATAAGGTAATCTTTTTCCGTAGAGAATGATGAACTCATATTTTTTTCGCTGGGGTCAGTTTTTTAGTGGATGTCGAACTTTCCAGTATGATTCGGGTAACCGGTGAAAATTTATGTATCATTTTTTATTGTGATTCATGACCTTAAAAAAACTACAATGAGGTTTTAAGTCCATTATGACCATAAAAATAATTATATATCATTTAATAATCATTTACAAATAATTTTCCTACTCAATTTTTTCTTTCCAATTGGTTTTTCAAATGCATCATCTATAAGGTAATCTTATTTAAGCAAGCTTATAAATCTCTGAAATTATTGTTTAAAATCTCAAGCGTCGATCAGAATGCTGTAATATACATTACATCTAATATAAATTAATCAAGTTAATGCCATATGACATTCTCTCTATAAATTTATTTTAATGTCATCTGGCATTTTCTTTATTATAATTATTATTATTATTATTATACAATTTATTAATTTATCTATACATCTATATAAAGCATTTTCTATGGAGATAAATGTAATTTCCCCTCGCTCATCCCAAACCTCATGTCTTGTTTCTCCATTTTCATCACACCCTTCCAAATCTACCCTCCCTTCAATAATTCATCGGTCTCCTTCAATGACGTAGTCTGTTCAGTGTTCTGAATGGAAGGCCACATTGAATATGATTCAGTGTTCCAAATTGAAGGCCGATTGAATATGCTGGTTGCTTCAGATTCTAAGGGAAATTGAATGCGGACGTTTCAGGCTTGGAAAGTTTGGGATTGAATGCTGAAATTGAAATCATATATTCATCACACGTCTTTTCTCTACTCCTATGCAAAACCTTCTGACTCTCATGTTCAAGAAGGTTGAAGATTCAACGTCTGCGGCGGTGGTGGTTGTGCTGGCCGTTCACTGATTCAAGGTACGTAACATTCAATTATCAAAACAGATTTGATGTTTCGAAGTTTCAATTGATTGATTATTACCGCTCTTCAGATAATTCCACCCAAATTCTCCGTTTAGGGTTTAGTTACCTCTCGCTCAGGTGCGTTTTGATGTTAATTAATTAGCATCTGTATAATTCTTCCACTGACTAATTTTGTAGTTGACTTGTAAAATGCAGTTGATTGAGAATCTAGGAGTTTTTTCCATGCTATTTTCACAATCAAGATTTTTGAGAGACAGTTTTGTGATAAAGGATTGATTTTTAAGTGGTAGTGAATCTAGAAATGAGTATGAAAGGATTGATTTATAGCTTTGTTGCAAAAGGGACAATTGTCTTGGCTGAACACACAGCTTACTTTGGAAATGTTAGTACGGTTGTCGCTCAGTGCTTACGGAAATTGCCTTCTGGGAGCACTAAATACACGTAAATATGTGACGGATACACCTTCAACTTCTTGCATGATAGTGGCTTTGGTATTTTCATCTTTATTTATCTATGCTATTTTTATGTCATCCTACTATTTGTGCCCTAATTTTTATAAGACTGTTACTTGATGTGTTGATTGTTTTTCTTGGTTTGGAATGCAGGTAGAGGAAAACTTGTATGTCCTTTTTTATTAGGTATTGGTTTACCAAAAACAAAAGTCTTCTTCTGAGGCCTGATGCCAAAGAGTTGCTGAATAAGATGTATAATGGGCGGTTGTATCCAAACTCATAGGTCATTTTCCAACTTTCTATACTGTGCTACTGCTTATTTGAATGTTATTTTGCATAAACGAGCTTTAACTTGTTCAAACTCGCGCCACAGATACTTAGATCGAGCTTTCAAGCCGAGCTCGACTTTTAATTTTTACTAGCAAGCCGAGCTCGAGCTTCAGAAAGTCCTAACGAGCTGCGCTCGATTAAGGTAAGGCTCTGGCTTGGCTCGTTTGCACCCCTACTTAAAATCTCTTTTACAGCTTTTTAAATAATAATAATATATAAAATCTGTCATGACTCCTATAGGGCTTGTTCATATGTTAAAGGGGTTATGGGATTTGAATGTATTAGTTTAATGTGTGTGTAGAAATAACTGATGTGGGTTGTGGTTGAATTAAGTTCAAAATGCTGAATATTGTGGTAATAATCCAGGTCTGCCATGACAGGTTGTTTTCTTTTAAATGATGTTGTTCTGATGTGAAGATCTGCATCTTGGTGAGACATAGTTGAAAAACACCAAGTTGGGTTGTGAGCCTGTAGTTCTTTTGCAGCCAAGTGCGGTCTGATGAACTCATCTGAGCTGGAAGTGGAGTATGTTGTTAGTTTTCTTTTGATTACGAGGATGTTAAAGGAGCTGACGAATAAGTATGTGATTCGCTGGCAACAAAAATGGGTGGGTGAAACTGGGTAACGGGTCAAAAAGTCTTGCCTAATATCTGTTAAAACTAAGGCAATGAGTAATGGATAGAGCTGGCAAGTTGGGTGGCTCAATCTGGGTAACGACTAACGAGTCAAACTTGTTGGGTTGTTACGAAATACCTTTATTCTAAAAATTGACAACTTCTCTTAGTGAACTTTTGGGAAAATTAATTATTTCATGTGCGGATAGATATAGGTTCTCTGACCTAAGTGGAATAGACTATAAATTACGGGCACTTTTAATTGATGGCCTAAACCAAGAAGGTTGAGGTGACGGTATCGATTGTGTTTATTGTAGTTTTTTTTCTTATCTGTCATCCTCTTTAGTCTTTATGAGTTAATTCTAGATATTAAGTGTGACGGTACTATGATGTGAAACCTCTTACTTTTTTATATAAACGATGCTATTATGGGGTTGTTAGAGCTGCAGACATGCATTAGGAGGTATAATTTTGTTCTAACATTTTTTTTTGCATCCCTGCACTTGTTTTTTTTCATTTACATGTGAAAATGAAGCCATTGATAGAAACGTGGAGTTAAATTAAGATAAGTAAATTTCCTTAAATGCTTAACTTGTTCTTTTCTCCATGTGGACAGCTTGTGCACATAGGTTCTCTCATCAGGTCACAATCCTATATGAATCCTAACAATTTAAGTTAGTGTTGCATAAACACATTTAAAATAAATAAATGGGTCAAACGGGTCACACGAACACTTATAATGTTTAGATAAAAACCCAACCATTTAACTTATTGTTGCATCAACACTTGAAGTTTTGAAATGATAAGGTGACTGAGGCTCTTTTACTGCCCCTGCTTTATTTAATGATTCTCAAAGAACATCTACAAAGGATGCTGGTTGAATTGCTTGTTTTTCTGCTTAATTTAATGTTCTAAATTCTTATGATTATGTTTAATCAACCCACATTTAATATATTCTTTGTTGTATGATGAGTACAGGCAGTAGCATTTGCTGATTTTTCGTCGCTGATGTATTGACCTCATTGTTCAAGGTAATGTAGCTAGAAGTCAATGATGTATTCCAATTTACTCCGGTCTTAATACTCTAAATATAGTTGTATTATTTGTATTAAGCATGTCAAACAGTGTGTGCATATGAATATTTTATATTACTCTCTCTTATGATGTTTAATATTTGTTTTGAAAATAGTCAGTGACAAACTAAATGTCTTTATTGATTGTTTATGTATACAACAAATGTATTTGGATTCAAGATAAAAAAAAACTAATTAAATTGTCACTAGAACGTAGCATATTATTATTTAGATGTCATGTAGCCATTAAAAAACTTACCCCATTGGAATCGCGGGTGCTTTTATATACAACATATGTATGATTTGTTTAATGGTTTTAAGATTTAAGTTATGTTTTCGCCTTGTATTGTTGACTCCGCCGCAACGCCGGATTTCCCACTAGTACACAATAACAAATAAGCACATATTGTTATATCATATTAATATATCCAATTTATTAATCTATACATAACTATAGATAAATACGATACATAAAAATATTATCTTATATTATTATAGTATTTTATTTATTTATTTTTATTTTCACATGTGACATAAAGTTTTTATTTTTTAATTATTGCGGATCAAACCAAATTAGGTTACATACTTGTAGACCTAGGTTGTCTAATCTAACCTAATAATTTGCTTGCGATACTCTATTCTTTATTTAAATATTATCTTTATAATATATTAGATTAATATCCAATTTTTATTATTAATTTGTTCGATAAAAAAATATATATTCTTTATTGTGAATATAATTTTGTATTCAACAAATTTTATACCGCCACATTGATAAACTATTAAAACGAATATGGTATATAGTTTAGAATTTAAATTATATTTTATATAATTTAGATTATATTTTAATTTGATTATTTGTAATTTAATTATCAACAATGATTAATGATTAAGTTAAATCTCATTATTGTAGAAGATATTTACATAGCTCATTAAGTTCACATTTAATCGGTGATATAAATTAACGGGGTGGGTTTTTTTTTTGAACGGCTAACTGCTTTCCACGTGTAAACCCACCATTTCGGAGCTATGTCCAAAGGCCGACTACTCGACCACCGCTAGAAAGCGTATCACACCCCTGATGCCAGAAACCCCGTGGAATAGGTAAAACTGCGCCCCCCTTGGACTCGAACCTGGGTAAAACCCCAGACCAAGCCTTCACCGAGATGGAAACAACCACTGTGCTGCCGTGGAGGACCCAATGGGGTGGGTTTTATTTGGATTTAAAAAACAATAAATTATATGTAAAAAGAAAAAAAATTCCCCTCATTTAACTGACTTTTTCAAATGAAGTTAATGGGCTGGATGAAAATGACAAAAAAAAACCTCAGAGAATTGTTATTTAAGTCGCTAGGTTAGTCTCATGTGTTACACGGCAAGGGCGTAGCTTTGTGGGGGTTCGAGGGGCGGCCGACCCCCCCCCCCCCCGAACTTTTCGCTCAGTAGTGGAGAGTATGTAGTTTTCGTATATAAATTTTTGGGAATATACGTTTTTGACCCCCGGTTTTATAGAAATTTTTGGTATATACATTTTTGACCCCTCGGTCGGAAATCTTAAGCTTCGCCACTGTTACACGAGTTTACGTGAGATATTGTTTTTTTTTTTCAACCCGTGTAATACGCAAGTCTAGAAGCTGGTATAAATTAAAATAAAAACCTTGAGATAAAGTAGGTCCGCCATGCCCATAGACAAGATAAAAGATCAACAAGAGGATTGCTTCATCTTAGCCAAGATAAAGATCAGCATGGGGACAATTTCATTAAATATTATATAAATTAGTGGATTACACTCAAGCTTTTTGTGGGGCGAACCAACTTTTAACACAACTAGGTTTTTTTACCCTGCCGCGTTCGGCGACTTACGCGGTGAATTAAATTCACGTAAACAAACCTTGGCAAGTTAACTATCCAAGACGGTAAATATATTAGCAATTTAGACAAACAAACAATAAGCAAATAAAGATGCAACAAAACACAATAGTTAATTTTACAATTGTGATGATCATTTAACAATGAAAAGGTGCTACCTGTGATCAACCCAAAAGAGAAATCAATACTGCATACACGTTGATCATCATCTAACAATGAGTATCGCTATTACTTCAATATCAATGCATCATCTCTTAAAAGATTCAAAGGGGCAAAGTCATAATAACTAAACTGTAAGCTGAAACGGTGACACCACTAAATGTATTAATTGTAGATATACTGATGTTGTCTTTGATGCTTCAGAACATGATCTCAAGCCTTAGGAGAAACCGATTCTTCTAATATTTCTTATGCTTTCTCACCAAGGCCAACGGTTAGCGCCATTAATCATATACATATTGAACATCGATTAGAGACCTTAATTTACAGATTATTAATTAAAAAAAACAAAGTTGCATACCGATGAACCTATCTCTTTAGCAGACCCCTTCTTTACAAATTCAAATCTTGATGCAGAATTAATGTTGCAAATCTTTGAAACCTTTAATCCACCATAATCAATAAAACTCCATGTTCACATAACTTGGCGTAAACTATGGTTTCACATAACTTATGTGAATTTCCTTACTTAGAATTTAGAAACCCCAGTTTCCACCAAGCTATGTGAATATGGAACCATGGAGCATATTATATTGCCACACGGGTCAAACGACAAAAGTAAGAAACCTTTTATTAAAAGGAAATGGGTCAAACTAATTAAACCGAACTGGTTTTGACCCATTACATGTCTTCCCCACCCACTTTAAAAGAGACTAAATACCTGGAAAGTGGCCGCATAATTCTAGACACGCCTAACTGCAGCTACTATGACTGATTTAACAACCTTTTTAAAACCTCACAAAAAAAAGCAAATTCTATGTATGAGCATATACAAAAGGCAACAATATTAAAAAGCCAAAACTATCTACAAAAAAGGGAAGCAGTTATGTAGGGAAAACTTCACCATCTTCAGCTACTCTCTCTGATCATCATGTTTGATTTTCATCTACTCTCTGATCATCACGTCTATGATCTCTCTTGTGTCTCTTATTTCTGCTCTCATATTCTGCCAAAACACTGATGACTGTTGCTCCAACTACACCATAGCAAATTACACCATCATTTGTTAAACAAACTAAAAACCACATAAACAAAGAACACTACTGTGAAAGTCGTCGAAAGTGTGCTTTTAGCAGGGGTGTTCTGTAACACCCCGCTTTTTCTTTCATAAAAATATTATATTTCAAAAATATTCTATTGCAGCGGAAACTCATAGTCATTTATTTAAATCATAAAACCATAAAAAGTGATTTAATTATCATAAAATTTGGGCGTTACTGGTCATTCATAGCAACAGAATCATAAAAGAACCATTTTCTGCAACTAACGGTAAAAGCGAATCATCTAAAATCTGTTACGTCTTGTCAAAGTTCCTCTACCCGTTCCTCACCAGCTTCATGTCTATCAATTTTAAGTAACCTGAAAAAGGTACACATCGATTTTCGAAAACAAGTGTCAGCTTTTAAAGCTGAGTAAGATAAAGGGTAAAATCATGAAAAACCCAAGATATCATTTAATTCATCAAACCATTTGTTTCATGTAATTGCAAGTTATGATTGAAACACCACAACATGATCAAGTAAGGAATCCTAAGATCGTACCTATCTTCTGGAGCAATCTTATCTATTCTTTATCTTAAATCATCATCTTTATCGTATCATCTATATCACGTGGTTTTATTCGTTATCTTTCATCTTTATCGTCTTATCATCGTAAAAACCACGTGGGGGATAATCCTTAGGTCATCAGATCTTTCATGGTTAAGCTACTATATCGAGTAGACCGTTCGGGGGAAAGCCCACAACAACCGACTAAGTGAAGGAGCACAAAAGCAGTTCACCGCCGTCGTTAGCTATTGTTTGTAAACAATAGCGAGCAAGTACTTCACGCGTGTGGCTCTTGGGCGTGTCTTGAAATCTTAGTTGCCGCGGTACCGCTCCTGGTATGTGCATGAAACACACCCATACCAAATCTTGGGATGGATCCATCAGAGAGTATTACCTCTCAATCATGTTCGTTCTCTTTTCTTTAAGTCTTTTTTTTCTTTTCTAAGTCTATCTTAAATCTTTATTCTTTTAAGGCTCTTAACATGCACGTGTCTTAAAGATTCAAAGTCTAGTGTCACCTACATCGTTTCGTATTATGCAAGGAAATTTCATCGTAAGCAAGTACAATAATCATAAGAGCAACTAATCAAAGTCATCAAACAAACAATAGTACTAATAAATACCACCCATAACCCGACCCAATATAGATCATATGCATATAATACCTATATGAATCAAAATTAACTTGCAATAATAAATAAAATATTATTGATGTGTACCCGTGATTTCAGAAATCAATATCTTACCTTAACAATTCCAAACTGCTAACTACGATTGTGATCGTGTCGCCATACAAAGCCTACAGTATAAAATAACGTCTTCTAAAATTTCATAATAAATCCATTGTTACAAATCCTAAAGCGAAGACACTGATCCAGGTTTATTACCATACCCCATTTTCGTTTTAGTGTAGTTAAAACAGAAAAAATGTTCAAACCTTATAAAATTCTTTATACTATATTCATAAACTTAATCTACTACCATATTTCGTAGTCATGATCCCATTCCTTCCACCCATATGATACTCCAAATTTAATAAAAATCATATAAAACCATCTACGATGGTTGGTCAAAACTTAAATTTTCAGCACATAAAATAACTAAAAGGATTGAGTTCGTTGACCAGGTATAAGAAATCCCAGTACTCAAATAAAACAATAATAGCTTCTTGTTATTTATTTATTTAGTTTTGTTTGTTCTTGGCTGAAACACCAAACCCCCATTAGAGGTTTTGAAGCTGTTTAAATACCTTTTTGTATTCATCATAATCAACTTCTAAAACATTATTGGTACATATAATAACAATCAGATGCATTTATTTATATGAACAAACTTGTTTCTAAAACCTTTAATCAAATCAGCATAACTTAATTTATAAGATCATGTTTTAGTTTAAGATAACCATCAAAACCCCCGAGTCTATGAAATCATTTAAAACTAGTACGTGAATCAGCCAATATCTTTTTTTTAATAAACCAGCGTATGTAGGACTAACCTAGATCGTTCTGAAAGAAAACCTCATGAACTCACGGTTCGTGCGCTATGATTCGGCCTCAAAAGTTAACCCGAAACACTCAATGTTGCTGTCGAAGTTGCGGTCTGTTTTTGGCAGCCCTTAGCGTCGTCTACCATGGTTGTTTAGACACCCTTTTTCAGGCCCAAAACACAGCCACAAACAACCCGGTTCGTTGCTATCCGTACACCATGATTTGCTCCCGAAACCGCCCTAGGACGCGCGACAATGTCATCTCGTTCGCTGCAGTTTTCTTCCAAAATTAAGTTGCGGTTCACCATTGTGAGTCGGCTGCCAATCACCAGTAGTTCATGCGCCACCCCGCCGTAACCAAAACACTGCGGCTGCCGTCTTGTTTGTCACCGCATCGCCGCCTTTCGCAGATTGTCTCTGTGGATCGAGAGTTGCTATGCACCATCTTTGCGTATCCTTCCTTTATTTTCACTTTTCCTTAATTTCTTGTATGCGTAGAATGTGGTGATTGAGAGTAATATATAATCCTTCCATAGTTATGAATTTTCTTATAGTTAAAATCTCATGAATTACGTTTTCTTATATTTAGAAACGATTTGACATTGAAATCTAAATTCCAATTTACTTTATCAACTTTAATATTTCCGTACGTACATACATATCATACTATTATATATATTATTTAGTATTAAGTCATTATGCATATCTGACACAAAATCATCAACCATATGTTATCAGTGTAATTAATTATAAAAAAAAGTCTACATATTTATTAATTACTATGAACTACTAATAATATATACATTAAATATACATCACCTTTAAATAACATATCATCACAATATCTCAAATTATAATTATAACCATTGATACATATTTAACTAAGCCATACAAATATAAAGATATGAAAGCCGCTAAACCGGGTGTTACATGTTCACAGTCCGGTTTTGACCAAAAAGTAGCGGCCAAACTAATAAATAGGATTTTAGAAACAACCAAACCACCAAAGTTGGGTGGGTTGGCGAGTTGTAGTGGTTTGAAAGCTTCTTTACAATTGTTATTTTGTATGAAGATCTTTAAAATAATAAAGATTATTCATGAATATAATACATTTGCGTAAATGCATATATTAAACTTGGAGGGGAAAAAGGCTAAGCGGTTGGTTCCGAGTTTCGAACCGTCCCGAACCAATAAACTGCCAAAACCAAACCACATAAATGTCAAACCGGCTGATTCCCTTTAGTCTAGGCGGTACGGTTGGTTTCCTCAATTTATGAGCATTAGATTGTACTTCATTAAGCGTTTCAATCAGATTATTGGTGTAATAATATAGTTTCGTAATCATATTTAACCGCATTATTCTGCAAAATAAATAGAAGAATTAAACTATTTTGTCTTTTTACGTTAAGCGTTATGTCTGTGAGAATCCCTAGAATGATCCCTTCGCTTTTATCGTTTATACCTTTATTATCCTTGTCCCTTCTTGATGATTATGTCCTCTTATCTCTATCTTAGCATGTACGTTATTCTCACATTAATTCACTTTATCTTCATCAAAACAATAATAATACACAAATTCATTTGTATTATACTTCTTTGGTACCTTATCTTCCCTGTGCCTCCGCTCATCACTTGCTTTCTTTAGTTCTGTTATGTCTTTGTCAAACGTCTCCTTGAAGAAGGTTTCCTGCCCACTAAATTTGCTTAACAACTAATGATAGACACGCTTCACATAAAAAGAAAGCAAATGCAGAGAGGGGCTCACTTGACCAAAAGTTAACTCAGTCTTGAACATGTTAGTATTTTCCTCACGAAACCTCCTCAATAACCATCTCAAATAAACTCTCAGGTAGTAGAAGACAGCCCTTATAAACCTCAACGCGAACCTATATAATGAGGTGATTATCGTAACTGAAAAAAAAAGTAAAAACAAACCTAAAGAGTAAATCCCCCACCAAAAACGTGATCATCTAAAGTAAAAGACACGTCTCAAACAAATCTAAAGTAAAATTGTAGTAAAAAAACGAAAGAAACTGAACCGGATTCATACGGGTCTTAGCGAGTTCCGAGCGGATGTGAATATGCGGCGGACACTGCTTGAAGTGGCCACCATACAAATCGAGGCCGCTACAAAAAATATACAGTGCACAACCTTATTTCAAACAACTGAGGCTCAAACCCGTTTTACAATATAAATTGAGTCAATTAAAATCAAAGTTGAAGTCAAACTGTTACCTCATTGATAACCTCCTCAGCTTCGTAGATATTAAAAATATAGCATGGGGCTACAGCCTAATGTAATTCCACGATTTTTTTTATATTTCTCCAAACTTTAATTGAATAACACTCCTACAGCTCTAGACTTTGTTAAAACGTCATGCAAAACTACCTGGCACTCTGCTCTTTGCATCAACTCTCTCTCCAATTATGCTGGTTCTATCCAAGAAATTGATCAGCACCTGTCATATGGATACAGAGGTAACATAAGGAGAAAAGTAGTATCTGCTACTTGATTATAAATACAAAAAAAAAAAAAAAACTACTGAGACTGTACTGTTGTTGCTAGCATGTTATGAAAACAATGAGAGCACCAAAGAGGTGTTAGATATATACTACACATAAACGCATCTTCATCGCCTATAAGATATATGCAGTCATATTAGAGAAAATAATACATATCTATACATATAATAAAGTAATCATATGTGGGACACATGTCGCTCTATAAATTCATCTCAATTATGTTTTCCCGCCAAAATAAATAAATAGAGATAATATTTGTTAATAAGATTTAAATAAAAATATTATTTTAATCCATAAATTTTATCTTTTTATCCTTTACCCGAAATAAATAAATATAGATAATATTTGTTAATTAATATGATTTAAATAAAAATATATTATTTTAATACATAGTTTTTATCTTTTTATTTTTTTTACCATTTTGTTAATTAAAATATATTATTCTAATCCATGATTTTTATCTTTTACCATTTTGTTTTTCATTTATATTAATCCTGTTTTTGCTTTATTACAAAAATAACAACCTATAACAAAATAGTTTATGTTAATACTCTAACAATCTATAATATGTAATCTTTCATAATAAGAGAAATGATCAAATACAAAGTACTCTTATTGTAAGAAGGGTAAAAAGAATTCTGGTCCATTGATCTTAGATTTGGAGGGTTGAGGGGAAAAAAAAGAATGAAAGGGCATAAAAGGAATCTCATATTTATTGACTTTCTCTCTCCACATGCAAGGCACATGTCAATTCCCCCATCGATTTAAAACGTCCATAACTTTTTCATACGACATTTAAAAAAAACTTCACCATAATAACGAGCGTTTTTTATCTTTAACATGAGCACTATATTGTCATATAAAAATAAAATTAAAAAAAATCATTTTTACTGGTTTTTTTTTTGCATTGTGTTAAAGGTTCACGTCATTGTGTCTTTTAACTAGGTCTTAGGGTGGGGTGGGGGTGTTAGGTTTTTGGGGGGTGGGGTGGGGGGGGGGAGTGTTAGGTTTTTGGGGGGTGAGGAGGTGTTTATGTTTTTGGGGGGTTTAGTTTTAGTTTTTGCATTTTAGCTTGGGTTGGGGGTGTTAGGTTTTTTTTTTTTTTTGAGGGGGGGGGGGGGGGGTTTGGGGTTATAGTTTTTTTTAGGGGGTGGGGGGTTTAGGTTTTTGGATTGGGGTGGGGGCGGGGGTGGGAGTGGGAGGTTTAGGTTTTCGGGTTTTTGTATGTGTATGTTTTAAAAGAACCTATAACACAATATAGGACACAATGAAGATGATGTTATATCTTGGTTTTCTATAAATTGCGTTATTTGTTCAGGTCATTGTGTTTCATTTGTTATCCATTGTGTTTTACTTTCTTGTTAATTGTGTTTTAGTTTGTTATGTATTGTGTTTTTAGTTTGTTTTCCATTGTGTTTAATTTGTTATCAATTGTGTTTTAGTTTCTTGTTAATTGTGTTTTAGTTTGTTGTGTATTGTGTTTTTAGTTTGTTTTCCATTGTGTCTTCATATGCTCTCCATTATGTATTTTATCTGTTATCAATTGTGTCTTTTATCTGTTGTCATCAATTGTGATTTTATTTAGTTTGATACTTATTGTGTTATACATTATGACCATTGTGTTATACGTCAAGGTCATGGTCATTGTGTTTTAATATGTTGTTCTTGTGTCTTTATCTGTTGTCATTGATTGTGTTTTTACTCTACTTTACACTGTGTTTTACGTCATGTCCATTGTGTCATACAAACTGAGTTTTTGATTTTTTTATAAAAATATAACAATATGGTACTCATATTAAAGATAAAAAACGCTTGATTTTATGGTATAATTTTTTTAAACAAATGATGTATAAAAAAGTTGCGGACGTTTAAAAATTGGAGAGGAAATAACATGTGACTTGCATGTGCATATTCTCTCTCCTCTTGTAGACAAAATTAACCTTACATTAATAAAGGTTGGTTTTATTCAAAAACTTTAAATAGTTGCAAAACTTTCAGAACTCTTGAGAAATAACCGGTTTATTTATACATTTCGTCTCTTTCTCATAATATTATTTATACATTCCGTCTCTTTCTCATATTAAATATTTACTGTCACATGTTAAATTTTAATAAACTATACATTTTAAGCACTATATGACATGCTATTTAAAATTAATATTAAAAAACCATTTAATTAATATGTGTAATACACAGGTCCTAATCTAGTTGATATATAAAAAATAAATATTCTTTCAAAATATATTTCTATATTATATTCTAATATACAACTTACATTATTCAAGTTTAGTGTTGTACAATAACACATTACAAAATATCCCCAGCTATCTAACTTTCAAATTTTGGTTAATTACTATTATTTTTTCAAGCTCTTCTCACTATATGTACTTAATACACTCAACTGCACAAATTAAAAGCCCCAACCATTGAATTAACATAATCGTTGTCGCCTTATGATATGATTTTTATTCCAGCACATAAACACAAACATTTGGCGTGCATGTTATAATCCAATACATTATGTTATAATCAAATACATTAAAGGCCAAAACAATAACCACATAACATAGAATTGTCTAGCTATGAACAATAGTAATTCGATCACAAAAACATAAAATTTAGGTTCACATAAACACAAAATTGTAACATTTTCATACAATAAGCCTCTGTCACACACACACACCGGTACTGTGAGTGAAATCAAAACACAACACGATCACAAATCATATAGCAAAAAACGATAAATCACCCGGATAAATTACAACAGATCAAACTGTATATTAATCAGTATACCTGATCGTGTTTAGGCTTCTTTACAATCGAATCATCAAGCTCCGACATGCAAACCCTAGACAATTTTTAAACACATATTAGCGGTGGGGATGATGTCGGTTTTTTCCGGTGGAGGTGCCGTACCACCTGGTGTCTCTCTCTCTCTCTCTCTCTCTCTGAAAACAGTTTGACGTGTCGAGTCTGCCGTTTGACGATGGCGGTAAGACCAGCGATGATGACGGTCTCTGTTGGGAAGTGGGGTTTTTGGCGAAATTGTTTTGGGGCAAATGGATAAAGGAGTGTGGAGAGGTGGCCGGATTTGGTGGTGCTGGAGATGGATGGTGGAGCGGTGATGGTGGGTTGGTGTAAGGGTTTTAAGATGAATTGGGGTGGAGACCGAAGAGATATGATAAAGATCGTGTGAGATGCCAATAATCAGAACAGATGATAAAATTACCATAATGCTCAATAAGTATCAGAAATTTGTTTTTTAATAAAGTGATAATTTTTAATAAAGTGATAATATGATTGAATGAAAACATAGACGTAACTGTAGCAACCAAAAAAAATATTTATTTTCAAAATTAAGAAAAGAAATAAGAAAAAGAAAAAAAAATAAAAAGTCATGAGAGAAAAAGAGCAAAGATAAATCAAAGTATAAGCTTATTTAAAAAAATTAACAAAAAAGAAACTAAAAAATAAGTTTTAAAAAGCATGCGAAAATAAAAAATTTCAGATAAAATCAATCTTGTTAAAAAAATAAAATAAAATAAATAGGAAATATATATAAATGTTGAATAAAAAAGAACGAGAAACACAATGAGACACGATTAAAAGCTGCGACATTCCGGTATTAGAAAAGCGCTTTATCCATGAGCCTTGGGGTTTCATTTAGTGTGCATATATCTATAAAACGTGAAGAAAGTAGTGTTGCCAATGAGAGTAGTGATGAAGTATACATTACTATTCACCCCTCTCACTAAGTTTCAGTCATAATAACGTGTTCACTACTTAACGAAATTAATAAGCAAATTAATTAGGCAATGAACTAGTTGGACAGTGCTTCGCGATATCAATTGACCTGCTTATACATTAGCGACGCTTTATCTTCCCTATTCTAAAGAGTGAAGAATACAGATTGACGTACGTAAGATGTCTTCATATTTCAGTATTTCAGTGTGAAGAAATATTAATGAACGAATAACGAAATTAGGAACTACCATCACTAAGAAAGTTAATGGTTGTATAGTTAGAAATGAATCACAGATTAGTATTTACTGTAATTGTTAATCATAGAGTAGCGATCACCACGACGGTTTTCTATATAGCAACCATGATTTTCGATCATTAATGTACAAATGCCGTAACCTTTACAAATTTACAGACGACTTGGCACTTGTAAATATCTGAACAATTACGAGAGTAGTCGTCACTCAAGTGAATGAAGTGAAGTGAAGTCAAATTTTTTTACGATTAAATAATCATAAAAGTAACTTATATTAGGTACATTTCAGTAAAATAACCCAAAACTTTATATGAAGAATTGTTTTTTATACTAGATATTTTCTACAAATAATATTTGTGGTTTTGACCCAAGTAATAACCACTCTGATAAGAATATCAAACGTATGTCATCAAGAATTATTAACCTTTCATCCCACCAACTTTTTAGTAGCGGATTCAGATTTCCTTTTACCGGTTTCACCATGTAGTTTTAATATTTGAATTTCTATCAACTTAGAGACGTTGGTGTAATTTAAGAGTGATAGGGTTAACGTAACAACCGCCCTTCAAAAAAAAGTTGTGTCATCACTACTTCGTAACTATGTCCTCAAAGTCAACAAAATTAATAAGCAAATTCAACTAGGCAATGAGAAATATATATATATATATATAGTCTTTGGTTGAGTTATAATAGAAAGGGGTTTTAAAATAAGAAGTGTAAGAAACCACCATAGAGTGAAAAGTGTCCATAATTTTGTCCATAAGAGAAAAAGAACATGCATATCAAACACCCAAAAACCTAAACCCCTCCCCCCCCAAAAAAAAAAACTATACCTCACCAAAAAACCCTCCAAAAACTTTAAAAAACCTAACCCTCCCCAAAAACCTAAAAGTATCGATTATTTTAAAAGAATATTGAAAAAAAATTTGTGTGTTTTTTAGTTTTTTTAAATATTTTTGGTTGTGTTCACATTGGAGTATAATCCTTCTTACCCTTCTTACAATTAAAGTCCTTTGTATTTGATCTTTCTCTATAGTCTTAGCGACAAAAACATTCACACTTCATTATTGGCTGGTTGTGACCAAAAAAGTGGTCACTGAAAGTCGAAAATCCGTTGCCTGTTAAACATTAGTCATGCCTCATCTTTCATGTTCTATAAAAATTAAAAAAAGGTCGTTTGGATAATAGTCTTAATGTTGGATGATAACGAACCAATACCTTAACTTGGATATACTATCACTTAGAAAATTAATGGTTGTACAGTTGCAATTGAAATCATCTAATCACACTTACTGTAATTAGTAACCAAAAAGTAGTCGCCAAGATCTACATAGCGACCATGATTTGTAGTCACTGGTTCGCAAAGAATTTATGACTGAAATACAGTTACTATTAATTTTAGAACTACATTATGCAAAAATGAACATTTTCTTTTAATTTAGTACATTTGTTCATCACCTTTAGTTTATTTCACTACGTTGCAATAGTACCAAACTCCACTAACCAAACCTTTTGTGTCACCATATGTATTGTGACCAAGATATCTGTCCAGTTTTCGTCACTACAAAGATTTTGTTGTAGTGATTATCCGATCGAAACTAACTGAGTGAAATTGTTTAATTATAATCTGGAAAATAAACCAACATTATTTTGTGGAGAATGAGGCATGGAATCGTCGTTAGAAACATGATTTAAATTTTTGGGTATGAAACTTTGATGTTTCTTAATTTTGGGTTTTGAATTGGTTTTCAAATTAAAAGTTTGAGTTTTGTGCACTTGATGGTTTATGATGTCATGAACTTTTGACTTCTATAAAAGCATGCAAATAGCAAACAGATGCTGAAGATGAAGAATCACATTTGGATCTCATTAGACAATTAGCGCCAATTTGGATCAAGATTTTTTAAACCGAAACTTTTAGACTAAATCCCTCATTTGTGTATAGTTGTAGGACGAAACCGTCATTTGTGCGTAGTTGTAGAACGAAACCATCATTTGTGCCGTCATTTGTGCGTAGTTGTAGGATGAAACCATCATTTGTGCATAGTTGTGGATGAAACCGTCATTTGTGCATAGTTGTAGAACAAAAGCGTCATTTGTGCATAGCTATACCATCATTTGTGCATAGTTGTAGGACGAAATTTGTTACTTAGTCTTATTTTAGTACACATTTGAAATTCAAACAAAATTGTTCAAGTGAAACCTTGTTGGGCCAATTTGTTAAAATTGAAACTTGTAGAACTTAATTCAACATATAGATATAACCGCAGGGACGAAAGTTGTAATTTGCTATTGTTTTTTAGCTTGTACTAAAATCCAAACACTAGCAAACCAATATAAAAGTTGTGGATTGCCGGCCAATTATTTTTATACTCAGCCAATTGAGTCACCCATGCCGGGGGCGATGTAGCGTCCTAAAATATATTGTTTATAATATATTCAATTGATACGATAAAATGACAAACTTTGTATTACTAAAACATAATATATGACTACATATACAGATATGTTACACTTGTGGTAGAAAGTAAAAAGTTATGTGAAGTGTATGAAACAGTTTTCAGTCGTTGATCTCACTTGATCTACGAATGAAAAAACACATGATGAAATATTTGTAAATAGCGAAAAAAACATAATAGGTGAATCTTTTCTAATATATATCTTTTTAATGCGTTAGGCAAAAAAAAAAAAAAAAAAAATCAATCCGTAACAATCTGCGTCCGTGAGTATTTTAATTGATAACTCTTTTAAACTAATCACACTATGTACTGGTTACAATAAAACTTAATAACCACGTTATATCTTAGATATATTACACTATTGTTTAATCAAAATATATAGTGATTAACGGAAACTTAATAAGCACGATATATTTTAGCTATAAAAAAGGCTTAATAAGGCATGAGGCAAAAAATTTATTATTTAGATAATGTCACCCACATTTCTTACAGATAAAATTAGCTACGTATCCAGCATCCAAATCTTCGTCTTCAAAGCCTCCAACTTCGAAATCTTCTTCTTCGTCGCCTTCGGAGTCCTCTTCTTGTCGCCATCGTGTCGAGTTGGGCGAATCGCCCAAACATGCTCTACCAAATCCGTCTTTAACGCGTTATGTAATTCCCTAGAACGCAAGAGTTGAGCGTTTAAGATTTTTCTCCTCCATTGCTGCTTGCGTTCATACAACATCTTCCAAAAAATTGTTTTGGCATATTGCTTTTCCTTCGTCTTCTAAAATCATATCATGCCTTATGATACAAGCCTACATCACCATTCTAATTTTTTCTTTATCTCATATACGACAAGGATTTCTAACAAAATGTCATCGCTGTTGAAAAATCCCAAAAAAACCTATGGATGTCCTTTAGCGAAGACTCTTGCAGTTTTTTAAAATATTGTCTTTTTATAACGGGAGTTTCAGAAAACATTTTACAATATTTGAATACTCCCGGTATATACCATCAGCCAGATAGTATCCATGCGTGTCATTTCCATTTGCATGAAACCCGGCTTTCGGTATCGTACCCGAAATGTACCATTAGCAATGGTGAAAACTCGAAAGTATTTATGTCGTTCATACACCCGGCGAGACCAAAGAGGCCGACCAAACTCAAATTTTATATGCGGTAACCACTTGTAAAACCAACGTTGGTCATTTCTGGTTACCGTGTATATGTTGACCTCGCCATGCGGTTGACAATTTACCACCGCATTGACGAAAGTCTAAACTACCAATCATGTCTGATATTCCATATTTTTTCTAAATGCACTTCGTATATCTATTGAAGGTCATTGATGTCGTACGTGTTTCTGTAGGCGAGTACACGTTTGAATTGAGGTGAATCCTAGAAATCCTCTCACGTCGATTTTTTGCTTAAAGTAGTCATACTTACCCTCCAAATCTTCGTTAATTCGCAAAAATAACCTTTTGCTCATCCAAAATCGGCACCTAAAAACATCGAGGTCGTGAACCGGTGTAGGATCAAAATAATCTTTCATTAAACGACCATTTGCGGCTACATGGTCTTGCACAACATACTCCCTCCTCAAGATCGGGCACATGGGAGAATGATTAACATGTTGCAAGGCGTTAATCGCGAGGGACACGCACTCGTAACCGCTTATTCCTCCTCCGCGATGTCACACCCCAACCGATGGTGGAAACATCGAGTAATATGAAAACGAGATTGCTCAAGACTTCATAACTTGCTAATTTTGACAATATTAAGTAATTCGAATTTCATTTCATACTAAACGGGAATTAGATTGTTTTGGAATAGAAAGTACAACACATTGTAAATAAGCATAACAACATGAAACAAATACATAAATTAAAGTTTAGGTGTGTTTCTAGTCCACCCTAAATATGTTCTTCTTGCGTCATCACTAGTTTCCTGCAACATGTACTGAAGTAAAAGTCAACATAAAGTTGGCGAGCATACAAGTTTGTTTACATAGTACAATTGTGTCTAAAAGTTGTCTCGTATCCAACATGAGAGATTGTATACATTGTTTCATATCATACTAGCAAGTGTAAACTATAAGTCAAACCATAATATACCGCAAGTGTGCTTATCCTTGTCGCCGAAATGACAAGGGCGTGAAATAGATTACATAACAATACCACAAGTATAGGCGGTGCGTTAATCCTATAGCGCTATAATTGTTAAGGTAGGCTTGCAAAGTAATAAACATGTAGCCCACAAAAATTAGTATAACATGTAATATTAACAAGTATATAACAAGTATCATGTTCTAATGGATAGAGTGTTTATTTGAACAAGTTTAATCGTGAGTATGTGAATTGTATATAGTGTACATGTTGCACCCAAAGTGTGTAAAAAGGAAAATGGGATCGAGTATACTCGCGATTTGCGTAGTAGTTTCCGCGTACATGAGTTGATGCGATTTGAGTTTAGAAACACCGAGTTATCCTACGAGGATAAACGAGGCGTATAAGTTTGACGGATTTAGATTAGGAATGTGTATGCAAAATGATTAACTTAGTATAAAAATTACATAAAAAGTTATCTTGTTAAAACACTCAAGTTAGACACGATGTTAGTGTGTTTTTCATAGGCACAAGTTCACCCATTGTGTCACACCCCAACCGATGGCGGAAACATCGAGGCAGGACGAAAGAGATTGCTCGTTGCTCATAAATACTAGTTGCGACAATATTTAGATAAATCGGATTTCATTTCATAACAATATTCAATACATTACAAGGGAAATTCGAATAATAACATAAACTTGGCAAAATTTGATACAACAATATTAAACCTAAACGTCTAAATGTGTATCTATCGTCCTTGCTACTTTGATTTCATAGCATCATTTCCCTCAACCTGTAACATGTTTTAAAATAACAATTCAATGCAAAGCAAAGGCGAGTACACAAGTTTAAGCATAACATATGTATACGAATAAACTTTAAACAAATCCTCATGGCAACTATGACTTTACAAGAGCATGTATGAGGCATGCAATACTACTAGTCAAATCCTTAACGCAATCACGATATTTTAACATGGCCTCTAGATTTCATGAGGAGGGGGATGCGTTACTTCCTATAGCGCTATACATGTCAAATGAAGACTAAAAATAGTTAATGACTAAGGTATTACATAAAGAATGTCCAAGATATAAGCATCAATGTAAACGATTCAACTATTCATGGATATAGGATTGTTTGTGCATTTCATAACGTTTATGTGTTGCGATTTTGTATCAGAGCCAACGTTAGTGAATTAAACACTAGCCTTTTGTGTTTAATCTCAATGACACAGTAGCACATTCCTTAGACTTTCGAGTCTAGACAACGACCTAGGATTACTCTTAATCTTTATTTGGTTTATATAGATATTGTTATTTGTAATTTTGATAGGCTTCCATATAAGATGCCACCGCGTGTCAGAGGAAGAGGGAAAGGTCCAATGAGGGGAGGATCGTTTAGCCATGCGGGGCCTTCTCATTGTCGTACGCCTTCAGAATTATTTAGCTCTGATCCCAATGACGAATGGAGACGTTCGTTGGAACCCGCAAGGCGATCCGTTTCACTAAGCACTTCACCATCTTACCACCATTCATTTGGGCCACAACAACCACAAGAGCCACAACACTCTCACCATTCGCAGCATTCGCTGCAACCGCCCCAATCCCATCAATCTTCCCATCATTCGTTCTATCTTTCACCCTATTCTCCCAGACAGTTTAACCCTAATGATTATATTAACTCACCAGCGGGTCATAACCTGTTAGGTCCTGAGGATTACTTCCCCAAGGATATGGATATGGATGATGATCCAGATCCATCCGAGCCACATTCGGGAATTTCTCCAGGAGAGTTTGTTAGTATGGAAAAAACAGTTATATATAGGAAGTACCAGCGGCGTATCCACCATGCTCTGACCACACCGTCTCCGTCTCGTGAATATATGTCACATTTTGTCGACATGGTTAAGTCGCTTATATATAGGAGGTACCAGTGGCGTATCCACCATGCTTAACCACACTTTTAATGTTTTGGCACCATTAGAACTTACTACGATCTCCATGCACCTACAAAGATAATCTCGTGTGCACCCGTGATTAATTTGGTGTTTACATGTTTATCGTAACTTATCCTAAAGGCACATAGTAGGGGTAAAACATATTATATCGTAATATACTGTATAGTGCTAGTAACAAGATTAGTGTGTGAACCTAGACTAAGTGCGAGGAATCAAGAGAGAGAGAGAGAGAGAGATGTCGTCGTATGTTGAGGCGACATCGGAAAATAGAACAATTAATAAGTATAAGTACTATCGTTGAATTCGTACCATTAACAACGTCGTTCTGCGCCTGGTCGTTGTTGATGTTGGGGACTCTTGCTTGGGCTGCAGTTGCTGTTGGAGCTTGTGCTGCTTGTGCGACAGCTGCTGGGGCTGTGGGCTGAGTCGGCGGTGCTGGAAGGGCTAATATACCTTGTTGTCGTGGCCCTGTGTGGCAGTGGTTGGTGAAGTGACCGAAACAGTTGCAATTGTTGCAGTAGCGGCAGTTGGCTCCAGCCTGGTGGTGATATGTACATTTCTGACACAAGGGAAGAGTCCCAGTGTACACATGCCTTGGGTAAGGAGCAACTGTTTGGAGTGGTTCAGGGTTGCACCAGTGCAGTTGCTGAGCAATTGAGACTCGAACATTTTCTCTTGCGGCTAGACTTGGCGGTGGCTTGCGGCGGTGCGACGTCGACGGATGGTTCGGCGGTAGCTTGGTTAACCTTCTTGGTGGAATTCTTGGAGAAGAATCCAGCCAAGATTCGCTTGTTATTGATCTCTGCGGCCAAATGATAGGTTTCTTCGATGGTAGCCAGTCTTGCAGCTTCCACAAAATCGGCCACACACTCTGACAAAGCATGTAGGTACTTTTTGATGGCCTTTTCAGGAGTGTCGACTTAGCTCGCGTAAATGCTACTAAGCTGTTTGAACCTTGCTGTGAGGCCGGCGTTGTCACCTTCAACTTGCTTGATATCCCAAAACTCGTTTTCTAGCTTCTGGACTTCGTGGAGAGGACAATACTCTTCCTTCATGAGCTCCTTCAGCTCATTCCATGATAGCGCGTAAACTGCATCGTTCCCGCGTTTGGTACGCTTGCCTGTCCACCAGTCGAGGGCTCTTGATTGAAATAGTCCTGTAGCACACGTGGTACGAAGATACTCGGGGCACCCACTCTGACGGAGGCTAACCTCGATAGCATCGAACCAGTTAAGCATCTGCGATACACCTTCTTCGCCCGTGAAGGCTATCGAGTCACAAGCTTTGAACTGCTTGTAGGAGAAAGTAGACTTTGGCGCATCGGTTTTAGAATCTTCCGATGTCTTAAATTGCTGAGGGCTTGAACTTGGGTGATGACTTGAGGAATAACCTTGGCCATTTCCTTGGCCACGAGCGAGGCAATCTTCTTATCGGCGTTTCTTTTGGCTTGACATCGCGAGTTGGAAGCGTTCGAAGACATCTAGACAAAGAGATTTGGAATGAGATTCGATCATAATGGTTTTTCAAATTGCGTTGCGATTTAGCGCGTTAAAAAATTGTTATAGTTGATATTGTAACACGTATCCCTAAGATTCCGATAGGAGGCACGTATTTTCCTAGATTCTCACGTATTCGCATAAGAGCGCGAGGCACACACACACACATATATATATATATATATATATATATATATATATGTATATATAGAGCGCGAGGACGCGTTTAAGAGGGTTGTTATGATTTAGTTTTGTTGCGAGTATCTTGTTTTAGATTGTGATGGCTGTGCGAGTTGTGCATATATTCGTAAAGCGAAAAGCGATAAAACGAGAAATCGATAAAGCGTAAAATCTCCAAATCGAAAAACACACAAATATAATAAAATTCGATGATGCGTAAAATCGACGATTGCATGCTTAAAATCAATAGAGCGTCCTGGGTTTTGAGACAGCGACTATCCAAAGTGATTCCACTACTACCCTTGAATTTGGGTACGCGCTTTGGCCTAATAGGTGAATGCTCTCACCGCAGTGCGGTGCTAACGACATTACCCTTCCGAGTTACTACGTGTCTCGAGTCATAGAAATAATCGAGACTTCGGTGAGATTGTAAAACATTAAAACATTGAGTGGAACGAGTTGTAAAGGTTCGGATTTCACCTCCTAACTTGATAGCTTCGAATCCCTGATCGTGGTTTCCCTCCCGGACCCATCAGGAGGTTTCCACCGGATAAAATGGGAAATTTTCGTTAAGATGTGGATATCACTCCTAACTTAACGGAGAATTCCGTGCTAATAGGAATACGCAGAGTGAGTGATTCATTGAGAGTTCGCGGTTTTCACGCCTAATCTCGAAAATCGACTCGTTTGTGATGTACGAGTATCCTTGCAGCTTTGTGTGTTGTGTCCAAGTCTTAGGAAAGACTTATAGTATTTTAAGTCCGAAGACAATGTTTTAATCGGATAAGCAAGGAATAAGCACATAGTTTCCTACTATAGACTAGGCAATTTACCTAATTCCCTATAGTTATGGCTCTAATACCAATCTGTCACACCTCAACCGATGGCGGAATCATCGGGATGTGGCACTAAGCGAATCAGATTCTTCAATAGGATCCATAACAATTACTATATGTCAATATTTAACAAGGTTCAATTTCCCATAAAACTAAACAAATATTCATACAATAATTGAAATAATTCCATGTTTCTCAAACAATTAAACAGAACTAAACAACTAGATTAAGCGGGTTTCTAAAGAGCCCTAATCTTCATTGGAGATATCCTGCATTTAATTTGCAACATACGTTAAAATAATGTCAATACAAAAATTTATTTGTGAGCATACAGGTTTTGATATAATAGCATAGTATAAAGCGTCGTGAAATACCATATACATAAACATGATACAACACAACATATAAACTAATTTAGACAATTACACATGCTAAGTCCCGTGTAGCAGCGAAGGAGAGGTGTGAAGCCCTTGACTAGACCCCGTCGGGTGCGAGCCAAACTATAGTACCATACTAGCTAAGGTGGAAGTTAACAAGTAAAAGTCCTAGCATATATGTATCAAGCATCACGTGTAAATATGTATAACAGATATTCGCGTGTGATAATTCATTTTAGTACGTGTAGCCTGTTTTGTTATGAACGTATGTTACACCCAAAAAGTGCGTTAAAGCGAAAAGGGGGTCAAGTATACTCACAGTGCGTGCTTAGCAAGTAAACACGGTCTAAAATGGATCGAAGGGAGCGCCGGATCAGCCTGCAGGCGAGAACAGAAGTGCATCAGTCTTCCAAAGTGCTGAAATGGTCGAAATGAAGTTCAGTGGAAAACGAGTCATTTTGTACGGATTTGTGTTTCGTACGAAATGGCAATTCGTACGAATCTGAGTTTCGTACGAAATGGTATTTCGCACGAAAAGTTTCTTGTGTGAATCGGCCTGTTTCGTGTCCAAAATCGAGTGTGTTCACGTCATTCTTCCGGAAAAATCGAGTGTTCATCCGTCTAACCTTAGGCCACTGATTAACCTAGTGCCCGAGAGGTCTTTTGAGCGAGTGAGTCTCTTGTATGAACTCGGACTGGGCCGGGTGAACCAAGTATGGTTCACGCGAGCCAGTCCAGATCGCTCAAGTGACTGATCTTGCGTCTTGGTGCGTTCAGAACCGAGATCTTGTTTGAAACGGATGTAGTTTCGAGTCCGTTTCGTGATAGTTTTGACAGTGCCTCGTTCCACTATTTAGTGAATGAAACTTAGTCGATTTTTGGTCCGTTTTGTGTAAATATCGAGTCTTGAAAACAGTTTTCTTAGAGTCAGCACTTGGTGATCTTGAACAAAAAGCTTCTTAATCTAAGAAGCCAAGGCTAACTCAAATACACTCGTTTAAGTGTGATTCCATTATAAAATCAGAAGGTTTTTATGAAAATGATGAAGATTTTCGTAAACAAAGAAGTTTTGATGAAATCGAAGATAAATCTCGTGTAAAATTGTTATTGAAGTCGTTGTGGTTTGCGTGAAAAGTGTTGCTTTCTTACTTGGAAACAAAGAAAAGCGGGTAGGAGAGATTTCGTGCGAAATGGCAGCAAGCTGAGAATGAATGGGTGAGGATGGTATTTATAGGATAAGGAGAAAGAAGATTCACTGATAATAACTCGTTCGAAAAATGCTCAATCCGTACGAAAAATGCTCAATCCGTACGAAAAATGCTCAATTCGTACAAGTTGATCAGTTTGGTGCTTTCGTTCGTATTAGTTAGTTATATTTAGCGGTTTAGTGAGGCATATATATATATATATGTATAACTATAACTAACAAAAAAATCACGCGGTATCTTAGTATAAGCGAGGACGTTGTAAGTGAATGCGTCGTGAAGTGCGATATGTCGTGTTGAAATAAGCGACATAGTGCGAAAGTATGCGATATAGTGTAGTAAGCGATATAGTTCACATTATGATCCGAATCTCGGGTGCTAGGCGTAACGACTATATCTAAACATTGTCAGTCTTATATGGTTATCATTAATCATTAAGTTTGATCATGTTTCATCTTAAATCCATGGGCGGATAAGTTCTTGCAATCAACTAGGGGAAGATGAATCCTTAATAACTTTTTAATTTCTATTATGGACAATCTTTTGGTGTGTGTTATTGACTTTAACTTTTAAACATCTTATTGAAAGTAAACACGCTAAAATACTTAGAAACAATCAGTTAACTTTGTGTTTGTTGATTCAAGCAATCGGCTTTTCTATATCTATGTAGTAATAAACATGTTGACTACTTAAAAGGGGTTAGAAGTTATGGTTTGGGTTTTCAGCTTTACAAGTTCTTACCTTGCGTGGAGGGGTGTATTCTCTAAACGCGAGGACTTAGTTAAATTTATTGCCACCACTCTTAAGGAGATAACACAATATCAAGATGTTCATAGTAGTTCAAGATGTTCATAGTAGTTAGTGGGCTAGACCCCTTATGGATGGTTTTCACTTAATAATTTAATTCTGACATTACGGTGGTTGTCATATAATTTGCTCGTTCCAACTTTCCAATATTGTTGAGGATCGTGATGCCCGTAACTCCGTAACTGGGGTCATTTCACCTTTTGCATTAACACAAGATTTGGTAACCTTAAATGAGGAAGTCCATAATCATGAACTCATTTATCTCACTAAGAGAGAATTAAACCAATTGTTATTGTCATCAATGCTTTAACAAACTATTGTTTATTTATTTTAATTTATTTATGCTTTAACAAACTATTGTTTTTTTATTTTAATTTATTTATGCTTTGAATTAGAAACACAAAAAAAAACAACCTTCACTTCTGATTTGACTAGACGTTGACCGTATTTCGGTACTAAAAGTTTTTATATAATTAGCTGATCTCGATATCTTACCTTTGCTATATAGTACACCAACGTCCAACGATGGGTGAACTTGCCCACGTGTATCATAGTGAGTGATCGAATCTTACCGTGTTATAAATTTAAAGCTTAAAACTAAATTGACTATAATCGATCACGTCATCTTATTATTATTTTTTTTTTCTTTGAATAATACTAAATCCCCCACCCTAGCCCAGTTGGGTAAGTTGGGCCGGTTTCTCCTTGGAGACTCTGGTTCGACTCCCGGCTTGGGCAAAAGGTGCGGGATGTTCCAATGATGGATCGTTTCCTACCGAGGCATGGTTCGATTCGGAGGGCAACCCGGTTTTACCCAGCTGTTACCCCAGCGAGGCTCTCGTGTGGGGGCAGTATGGTTTTCGGGCGAAGGTCAGTCAGAGCGGCAACCGGGGCCCGATAGAACATCGCGTCTGCGAATGCTGGGCTAACGGGTAACCATACTTGATGGGAACCCGATGACCAATGGTCCATGTACATATTGAAAGTCACCCTTCAAAAAAAAACTTGATATTTGTGAGTTTATTTTTTTAAAGTAAAGATAATTAACGCTATTTTGATATACAAGTGTTTGGTGATTTTTCGTTTGCATTATTTTCATTTATAAGACTATGCTAAATTTACCTTATGACACGATGCATTTACATGCATTAAAACGATGTTATTTCCTCACACGGTATCTTTTGCAATGTGTTCATCTTCTTCATTCTACACACTTTCTCCTTCATTCCACACATTTTCTAGGATTTTAGAAAGATGGAACTCATGTACGAAGATGTATACGAAGAGAGAAAGGGTAAAGAAACATGTATACGAAGATGTTGCTTATCACCATCTTCTTATCGATATTTTCAATAATGTAAAGAAAGTTTGAGCAAACATAATAAAATTACAAAGCAGTCGATGCTTACAATTCAAAGTAGAGATGGGATCGCTACAGTAGTCGTATATGTACGTACCGAGACCGAAAATACCAGTACTAAATTAGAACAAAACTGGGTATCAAATATATTAGTACGGTACGGGTATAGATGCGGGTATTTTGGTATGGTACCCGCTTTGTTACCACTTTATTTATTTATTTTTTAGCACTTATACGGGTACCAAATAGATACAATTAGTACGAGTACCAATACAGTACGGGTACCAAATAAGTAAAATTGATTCGAGTACCAATATGATATGTGTACCAAATAGGTAAAATAGATACGAGTAACATAAATATCATAATACAAAATAAAACATAATATAAAAAAAACCTTTTAAATTCTATACAAAATTTGGTACCAGTTTCCTTGTTTACCCTTACTGAAAATATCAAATACCGAAATCGATAAAACTGGGTATCATACATGTACCGAATACCTAAAATAGGTACGAATACAGGTATCCATATGCATACGATACAGATATAGTTACGAGTATTCCAGAAAAACCTCATCTCTACTTCAAAGTACCGTTCATAGATTTACTTTTATTATTTATAAATTAAATTGATGTTTGATTGAAAGATACTTGTCACACCCTGACCCGCAGCGGAAATTATAGTCGGAGCATTGTTTGGGTTTTTATCAAAGCTCATGACATTTACTATAAAGTTTCATATTTATTATTTCTTTTTAAAGAAGAAATTACAATAAACATACAAGCACAACATGTTCAAATACATTTTTCATGACTTCTTTATTTTTCTTCTAAGGCAATTTCCTATGTGTTCCTTGCTTCAACCTGTCCACCTGTATCATGTGTAAAAATAGGGTTTTGGGTCAACAAAAGTTGGCGAGTGAATCTTATTTAAATGTTTGAAAGAATTAGTTATATTGGTTATTTGAATAAAAATGTGCATAACCAAATATGAGTATACGTATATGTAAATTAAACCACAAAACACATAATATCAATTAATGCACACACACACATACCAAATGACGATCAATGAGATCAAGGCTCAATCAAACGGAGCCGATCTAATGAGGCACCTGATGCTCAACTCGTCTCCAACGAGGAACTGATGGGCCAAATGAATGATTTGCACGCAACTTGACAAAAATATAAACTCGCAAAACAACAAACAACATTTACATCACACGATAGTTCATATAATGGTAATAGCACAAGGGTTTAAATAAACGAAATGTATAAATGACACATGATACACCCCAAAACATAATAAAAAGGGGAATTTGTAAGAATTCACTCACAGTGGTGCGTTTTCTTGATTGATGAAGAGTGCGCAAGAATTGAGGATTTAACCGACGAAGAAGACTAACCTAGATAATAATGCAATAATTCGATAAATATATAAAAATTAATATTTTGATATAATACTTTTTGTTCGATTTTTAGGTTATTTTTGTGGTTTTTATTGAGATGTAAAACATTCGAAAATGTATTTTTAATTGATTTTTAACTAAAATATAAATACAAAAAGTAATATAAATAAATAAATAAAAATAAAATTAAAAAACTTGTCAGACCTGACAAGGTCTGACCGGTTCAACTGTGGTATTGGCTGCGCATAGTGAGGCTCGAACTCGTGACCTCTCGGTTGCGTGCACGCAGCTCTTCCAACTGAGCTACGTGTCTAACCCGAAATAAACTCCATTTTAATTACATATATATACACTAATTAGAATATATCAGAAATTATTTAATTTAAAAAGATTTTTAAATTAATGAACCGGGGCGCATACCTATACTCGAACCCGCGACCTTCGTATTGATTTGCACCCAGCCCAACCAACTGGGCTAGGTGTCTGACCCTTATATTTTGAAATTATATTATATTTATATACTTGTTGACCAGCGATCTTATTCAGTAACAAAAATTATGGGTTTATTTTCAGAGAACCGGACATGCACCAGTATTGAACCAGGAACGGGTGGTTTAAAATTGCCACAGTCCACCACTGAACTGTGTGTCTAACCCGTTTAAAAATCCGTTTTAAATTATACAAAACACTTAACTCAACATCATCTTCTTCCTAATACAAAAACCCAGAACCAGACTGATATTTATATAAAACCATTTGAACTTTGTTTTGATTTATTCATAATACATACAGCACTGTAAATTGAATTTGAGCGATAGACTTTTAACGATTAGAAGGGAATCGTTTTTCCGACGAGAGATTCCGGCGACAACACCCAGTTCCGACGAAGTGTTTTCGAACACAGAGGATTTGAACAGAGAGAACATAGGTATGTTTGAAGGAAATGAGCGAATTTGTTAGTGTGATGTGTTCGGTATTTATAGGCTGCATAAGGTGCTTGATTTTTGGTTTTAAAAACCGAATGGGGATGATTGACTTCGATTTTTAGAAACCAAAATTCGGGATTGATTTCGGTTTTGGAAACCGAATTGGTTGATTACGCGGTGTAGGACAGCTGGTGATTAACAGGAGCAGGGACGAGATTACCGGGTTCGTTGATTTGAATTTGAAGAAACTCAGGTGATTCGTATATAAGATTAATTTGTTTTCAACTCCTAACCAACTAGTATGTGCGACCCAGTGGTGTTTGTGGCGTCTTGAGTGTTTGAAATGGGTGGAGACCCGGGTTCGATCCCGCGGTCTTCTCCTTTTGATGTTTTATTTTATTTATTATTATTTATTTACATTATTAATATTTTTTTACCTTATTTATTATTAAATAATAATATTAATATAGTAAATTTAAAAACTCCCATCTTTAAGGTGCAACGAATATCATATGTATACTCGAATTACAAAACGGAGCGGGTTTTGGAAACCCGTTTTGCACGAACGTTACAGTATCCCCTACTTTTAGAAATTTCGTCTCGAAATTTAGGTAGAAGTTGAAATAGGGAAAAGATGCGGGTATTCTTCACGTATTGAGTCTTCGCGTTCCCAAGTAAAACTCAGGTTTTCGTGTTGACTCTCCAATGTACTCTGACTGATATCTGAATATCTTTTAACATAAAAAGGGAGGCGTGATTTTTTTTGGATTTTGGTTGAGGCGGTAGCGTTCCTAGTAAGGGTTGATTACCCTGCTACGGAATCGCTTTTTGTTGCCTAAGATGAGAAGCGTTGGTACACAGAGTTGATTGACTGGATATGATCCCATGCATAAGAGTCTTGAGGGAATTGATGAGTTGAAAGGATAGAGTTATATCAAAACAAAAACTATACGGAACTTCTCATAACCGTCTGACAATGCTTTTGATCCTTTGACAAGAATACTTATATATAGGAAGTACCAGCGGCGTATCCACCATATTCTTGTCAAATTTTCATTGGCTTTGTCAGTAAGTTATGATTAGTTCTATGTGACCCTAAAATCTACAAAACATAAACAAACACAACAGCCAAAGTTTGAGTCTCAAATCTGAAAGAATACATGACTGAATGACGACGGTACCTCTCTCGTTTGTTATGATGAAGGGGTCAGTCTATGAAAAAGTGAGACACGACCCAACTTCTTTAAATGACGAGAACAAGGTGCCTCGTGATGTATATTGATATGAAAATTAAATCGATGAGTAAAGGTATGAAATAAAACGGTAATATCAATTGGCATTAAAATTCTTGATTACATAAATTCCCAATTTAAAGCAGGGATACACAAAGGTTGAGAAAACATTAAGAACTAGACGGTTGGAGTTGAGTCTTGACTCTTGGTGATGGAAGACTAGTTAGGTTGTTCGTTTTGCGCGTTATTATCTTCGATTGGATTGGAGTTGATGTTGTAAGCTCTTACTCTCGCTGGTGGTGGAGCTAGGTTTGCTTGATTTGCTTGGTTAACTGGGTTTATTTGAGCTTGGGCGTTTATGATGTTAACCAATCGAGGGCACGTGTTTCTAAAATGGGTAGGGTCCCCACAATTAAAGCAAGCTCGAACATGTGGAACCATGGGGTATTGGGGTTGTTGATATGATTGGATCATGTTTTGGGTAGGGTGAAGCTTGGTTTTGAGGGATACGACAAGTTTTGCTCAAATGACCATAACGCCCACAATTAGCACACAGTCGACAAGGTATGGTAGATGGATGGTGATAAAAACAGGTGTTGCATTGAGGGTGAGGTCCAATGTAAGGTTTCTTATTTGGGTAAGTAGAGTTGGGTGCTACTTGAGTGATTGGGATAGCTTGGAGGGGTACGGCTTGTGGAGCTGGTTGATTGCCTTGGGTGACAGTGAAATTTTGCCCATCTCTTTTTCTCTTAGGAGTGGGTTGAGAAGAGGATTCGGTCTGGGTTGAGTTTGAGGTTTCGGTTGATGCTTTATCCTTCTTCTTCTCCTTCTTGAAGTCTTCATTCCGTATGTGGTTTTCAGTGAGCTCTGTAGCTAACTCCATTGCTGCTTCCAAAGTTGCAGGTGTGGTACTTATTACAGGGTCTTGAATTTTTGAAGGAAGACCTCGAATGTAGTGCTCGATCAAACGGTAGAGGGGAGTGAACAAGTTGGGGACCATCTGATTCAACTCAAGGAATCTCTTGTTGTACGTGTGTGGTCGCCCTCCTTTTGTTTCAAAGAGTAGAACTCATCTTCTAATTTCTTGATTTCGCTTCTTGGACAGAAACGTCTTGTCATGATCTCCCTCAACTCTTCCCAAGTCAAAGTCATAGCATCCTTAGCACCTCGTTTGCCCTTCTCTGTGTTCCACCATGTAAGTGCTACTCCGAACAAACGACCGGTAGCATATCGCACCTTGCGATCATCGGGGCAGTCGCAATTGAGAAAAGTGTTTTCCATCTCCTCAAACCAATGGAGGAGAGCGGTGACACCTTCAGTCCCTTCGTATTTTGGAGGATCGCAGGATTTGAAATGCTTGAAGGTGCATTTAGTGGTGTTGAGAGGAGGATTGGCGACATTTTGTCCTTCTAGATTGGTTGGGTGATAGGATTGGCGACAAGGGCTTGTTGGACTTGAACTACAATGTTGGGTATTACGGCGGCCATTTGTTGAGCGATTTGGGCAGCCATGCGCTCGCGGGATTTTCCTGATCTCATACCTCTACGAGAGAGACTAGAAGACATCTACAGGGAATACGTATCGAGAGTATGAGTTTGACGTTTTAGGTGTCATGTGTCGTATTTAGAAATGAACATTCACAAAACAAATGAAGTAAATTAATTTGCTACATCCATAGCATGTCTTGGGCTTTGCTCATGTTTGGACCTCCATATGTCCCCTTACTTAGCCTTGGTAGTCATGTGGGCCCCATGACTACTGGGCTCTGGTAGGGTTCATATTGGTGTTGGCCTGTTACATTCACGCTACCCGAATGAAAATCGTAAATACAGTGATTGCAAAGTATAGGGTCGGAGGGTGTCCTGGTATGGACACAATGACAACTTAAAGTGGGTTTTGTTCGAACGACGTTTTGGTGTTGGCATGCCTTTGGCCTTAATAGTCCTTTTGGATTTATAGATTGCAACCTAGACAGGCGTTTCGACTACCGGTACTCGTACCCTTCCAGTTACTACATGCCTGCCGTAGAACTTACTTTGAGGAGATGAAAAACGAAAATACCACAAAATCTTGAATAAAGAAAATATGAGGATGATTTGAATATGTGAACATTGAAATATGCATGATGAATGTATATGTAAGCATGTTATGTTTGACAACAAGTATAACGCATTAAGTATCACACAAAATGATAGTAAAATAAATTTATTATTCATTTATTTATTTACATTATTAATATTTTTTTTACCTTATTTATTATTAAATAATAATATTAATATAGTAAATTTAAAAACTCCCATCTTTAAGGTGCAACGAATATCATACGTATACTCGAATTACAAAACGGAGCGGGTTTTGAAAACCCGTTTTGCACGAACGTTACAATACTAATCAACTTGTTGAACTACTCAAGACTAATAGTGCGTTAAATTGCTTAACGTAGTCGAAATCTCAATTTCTTAGACTTCCCGTAGTCATGCAGTATATCACGTCAAAGCCACACATGACGCCCCACACCGCCCCTAGGGCGTTATACGATGCAAATCCGGCTTCTCGCGAAAATGATAACGGCTCTATGGTGAAAGATTCAAGAAAAACAGTCAAACCGTAAAAAAAATTAAAAAATAATTTCATAACTCTCTTTTATATATATATATATATATATATATATATGGAGGGTTATCTTGAGAACGCTAAATATTGTGAGAACCGTGTGAACAAATGAAAAACCCAATCAAAACCAAATTTTTCAATACAAACCTCATTGTGATTAAAATACAACATCAAAAAAAGTATTAACACATTAAATAAGTTATTTCTCCTCTCAAAATCACTCTCATTAAATAAAACAAATAACACATGTGTAAATGACAAACTTACACATGTGTAAATTTTCTTTATTTACGAATTCAAGTAAATTTAACGTGTAATTAAATTTTTACATTGTATTCGAATAATAATGATACATGTAATTTTTTTTTTGAATTTGCATTGTTTTTGACCTAGTTCTTGCGGTTTTTTCATTCGTTCTCACGGTTCTCACAATATTTAGCATTCTTATTTAAACCTTCCTCTCTCTCTCTCTCTCTATATATATATATATATATATATATATATAATCAACACACGCACACAAATACCCTTTGCCCTTTTAAATAAATAAACCCCATACAAAACTCATTCTACATCCAATAAACTCAGCAAAAATACTCTTTGCAATGTCTTTGCTTCCATCGGAAGATTAGTTCATCGATCTATACCAATAAATTTTTTTCTTACGAAGAAGCCGCGTGTAACGCCTAGCATTTTCGTATTTTATTTATGGAAAGTTTGTATTCACATTCTATTTTTAGAAACTTGTATTCGTATTTTTCCTTTCCCAATCTTGTAATCCGAGAATTTGATCATAATGGATGTTTACTTTTATACATACACATGTTACATTCATACTAGTGTTATACGCGATCAATCCTTAATACATGTTTATATGGGAAACCGAGACTTGAAATATAAATCATACATGCGTCACACCCATACCATGCTTAGATACGTTTTAAATACCCAAAAGCATGCTTAACTATGAGTTTCTAGCATAAAATAATAGAATTATCAAACTCAAGGGGTCAAACTGCAAATTCTAGAAAGTTTGGAAAATTCAGCAGGTGGTGCACGACCATGCAATAGTGGCGCACGGCCATGCATATTGCGATCTGCATGATCGCGCACCTGATATGCACACCATGCGTTCGGTGATCCGCACAACCGTGCACCTAATCCAAATGGCCATGCAAAAGCACCAGGTCTGGCAGAATGCTTTCAAACTCGTGAATTTTGACTAATTTCCACTCCTTTCATCCCCCAACCTCCTCATTTAACACCCAAACCCTAATCCAAACTATAAATACAACCCCTTACCACCTCCTAAACACTTTCTACACTCCAAACACTCCCTCTAACACTCTCAAATCTCTACATTTCTCAACTTTCGGCATATTCATCCAAGTTTAAAACAGTGAGTTTTGAGCTTATTTCTTCACTTTTCTTCATGTTTTTCTTCTCCCCCTTCTTTGGAACACCTGTAGGAATGTTACAACAAGTTTACCATGGTAAACTAAGATGGAACATCACCATATTTGAGGTCCAAAGTAGGATGTATTTTATGTTTTTTAACAACTTTAAAAAAAAGGTTCATACTTACTTGTTTCTTCGATTTCTATGTACCAAACCAAGTTTCCAACAAATCCATTGTTGGGTGACTTGAGTTGAGGTATGAAATACGAAACTTAAACGGTGCATAACCTCAATTTACTTTATGTTCAGAAAGTTCCAAGTAACCTACAACTGTTGAAACCATCCAAGCCCACATCCTTCAATGTTGTGAGTCTTGTGTTTTGGTAAGGTGTGAACAATGGAGCCTTGGTTTCCAACTATGATCCCGCCTCCTCACTTATTAGTTAATCCATTTCTACATGACCTAAGTCACCAAGTATACTTTCTAGTAACAATGAGTCCAAACTACACCAAGTCTCCAAACATTTTCCATGTTTGGAATGCACTCGTCTACTTTGAGCTCACTTGGTTACTTGGTGGATTAGATGAGTTGTTACATTTCAATCTTATTCATGAGTAACCGAAATCATCAACTAAGTTGATGATTTTGTGCTTTGGTGAATCATATAATGAGGTTTAATGGATGAAAATCATCCTACCCCTTGCTTGAACTTTACATGATATTACTTGACCATAGGACTATAATACATAATATATATCTATAATATAATCCTAAAAACCGAACCCTAAACCCTAACCAGTTCATGGATTGATGTTAAGAGTTGTGGTTACATTATCTTAGATTAAAATTCCTCATATTTGGACTTCCAATGTGTAACGCCTTGCTTTCCCGTACTTTATTTATTTAGAAACCGTGTCTTGTAATTCTATTTTTGGAAGCTTGTAATTCTCGTAAACGTCTTTAACCGCATCGTTGTAAAACCGAGACTATGATCATAATAAAATCAAGATTCTTAATATTCATTCGTTATAATATTGTACGTGATTGGAAACGCTTGTGATCCGTGAAACTCGTAATTGTTAAACTAAATTCGTTACGAAAATACAATTACCTATTCGTTCATTAAGTTAATTAATTCAAATTAATTAATTAATTAATTAATTAAATTCGTTAATAAAATTAATTAAATTATTTTACAAAAATTAAAATGCTAAACCTTTTTTATAAATATATTAACATTTAGAATTTAATGTTAATATATATCTTTCTTTAAATAAGTCCAAGGTTTAAAGTGTAAATATCGAATTCTTGAACTACAGGAGCCATTCCTGCCATTTATGAAACTGATTTAATGAGTTATTTAATTAAAAGAAAAAAATAATTAAATAAAATAAAAACCTGGAATCCGCGGGACTCGAACCCGGGATCCCCAGTTCAACATGCAAGACCTTAACCACTCCGCCACTCACCAACATCTGAAGGAATTCGGGAACAAAAGCCTTATATGCTTTGTTCTGGTCGAGCTGAAGCGCGCAAGGGGGCGATCAGCAGGTATGGGGGCGGGATTTTGGGTTGGGTATGCATTTTAAACACTCTCTAAGGCCATTAATACTCACCTAAACCTCACATAACTTACCTAATCCTTCCCCTATAAAACCCAAGTGTTTCCACACATTTTACATTTCTAAACTCCATCTAATCTCTCTCTAATCACTCCAAAAACTCTTGCAACATAATGCAGATTTGTACCTCCACACTAAAGTGAGCATAACTCACTCAATACTCAAGAAATTATCCCATTCTTTTTCCTACATGCTTGGATTTACCTTGGGCATGATTCCCTGGTCTCTCCTTGGAGAATCAAGACCTGGAAGTTCCCCGAAAAGGGCTCCAAACTTTCTGTTCTGTTTTAAACTCTTTCAAAACTTGTTTAATCTTATAAAACTTAAGTCTAACTCATCTCAAACCTATGCCCTAATGCTTACAACACTACTTGTGGTTGGTTAGACTTAAAAACAAGGTTGAGACATTCAATCAAGAGGATTTATCCTCACAAATGTTCTGTTTTGAATGAACTTTAAAGTTCACAAGAGGTGCAAGACTTGAACTTGTTCATGTGAGACTAACTTGGTTAGCTAGGGCTCTCCTACATCAAAGTCCATACACCACTTGTTGTTTTAACTATATTAGTGTACTTATATTATTAATTAACCTTGTTCTAAGACCCTCCTTGTTGCCTATGGTACCTTGTGAAGCGATGAACATCATACGAGGTTCCAAAGTGGATGGTTAATCCTCCCACCTCCTACTTGACTTACATGACACTAAGAGGTTCCAAAGTGGATGGTTCATCCTCTCACCTCCTACATGATTATATAACTATATACGTATATATGGAGTAATATAAATCCTTAAAACCGAACCCTTGATGATGATTAAGTAGTCACCTATCAAGTTAATAAGTTTATCACTAATGTGTATAGTTCCTTTCACGATTCTAATAGGTCTTGAACCTATGAAAACACATTCAATCCTTATGGATTATTATAGTGTCAAAGACAAGTGCTAATACCTTAGTGACTATTTTCGTATAATATACTTTGTCGTACTTTGAATCTCCATTCCGAATGTTCCATCATCATCCTTAATACTCATACGCCTTTGTTTTCCTCTTGTAGGATAACTCGGTGTTCATCCCATCAAAAAACTACCTTCACGGACTTGTCAAGTTAGAAGACTTAGCAAAACGTGAGTACACTTGACGCACTTTCGTTTATAACACTTTTAGGTGTAACATGTTTTCCATATACAAAATCGCAACACATAAACTTTATGAAATGCACAAACAATCCTATATCCATGAATACATGAATCGTTTACATTGATGCTTATATCTTGGACATTCTTTATGTAATACCTTAGTCATTAACTATTTTTAGCCTTCGTTTGACATGTATAACGCTGTAGGAAGTAACGCATCCCCCTCCTCATGAAATCTAGAGGCCATGTTAAAATATCGTGATTGCGTTAAGGGTTTGAATAGTAGTATTACATGCCTCATATATGCTCTTGTAAAGTCATAGTTGCCATGAGGATTTGTTTAAACTTTATTCGTATACATATGTTATGCTTAAACTTGTGTACTCGCCTTTGCTTTTGCATTGAATTGTTATTTTAAAACATGTTACAGGTTGATGGAGATGATGTTATGAAATCAAAGTAGCAAGGACGATAGAGACACATTTAGACGTTTAGGTTTAATATCGTTGTATCAAATTTTGCCAAGTTTATGTTGTTATTCGAATTTCCCTTGTAATGTATTGAATATTGTTATGAAATGAAATCGGTTTATCTAAATATTATCGTAACTAGTATTTATGAGCAATGAGCAAACACTTTCATCCAGCCTTGATGTTTACGCCATCGGTTGGGGTGTGACAGATTGGTATCAGAGCCATAACTATAGGAATTAGGTAGAATTGCCATGTTCGACCTAGTCTATAGTTTAAGTGCCATTTTTACCATTCTTGTCTTATGCTTAAAACTTTATTCTTCCTCATTGCTTCTTCCTTATCTTTTGGTCTTAAAAATTTACATGACGTCTTTCCTAAGACTTTTACACAATACACTTGAAGACTGGAAGACACTCATGATACAACCGAGACGATTTGCACCAAAATAGGTCCAATGACTTACAATTTTTGGTGAAATCCCTCATTCCGCGTATTCGATTTTTCACGAAGTTATACCATCAAGTTAGGAGTAACATCCACATCTTGATGGAAACTTCCATTTCATACTCTAGCGGATCTTACAAACGAGTCGGAATATGCTACTCGTTTATTAAGAAACAACCACACTTCTGGTACGAAATCGTCAAGTTAGGGGTGAAACCCGCACCTTGTCAATTAAGTCCCATTCCTTGATTTTCAATCTCGCCAAAGTCTCGAATTTTCGATCGACTAGGGACATGTAGTAACTGGAAGGGTACAATGCCGTTAATCGCTTCTCGACGAGAGCGTTTTACCTATTAGGCCAAGGCATGTTCCCTAACTCGAAAGAACTTACGAATCACTTTGGAAAAGTCGCCGTTTCTCTACACGAAACAATCCCATGTTTTATTAGGCCAATCTTTTGTGTTATCTCAATTTTTATGTGATTTTATACTTGTTACCTTATTCATTTCGAACCGTTACACATTTCGCAGGTTTATCGCAATAAAAAACAATACTAATTCTCGTGAACAAACTAAATTTATACTCTTTATTCGTTTTCATGCGTGATTATACATGTCATACTTGATGAATTCATGCAAACTTTGTGAAACATACTTGATGAACCCATGCATCTTACGTGAACCATATGTGAACCTTATTCATACTTATACACGCATAAACCTGTTTTCTTTTTATTATGATCAAGTCTCATGCTTTTCCTTGTTTACAATCCGCTAGATGCCTCCTTACCATACCTCGTTGAACCGCCCCAAGAAGTCTAAGAAGACGGAATCCAAGAAAGGTTCCAACAACGAGGACTCGATATCAAAACAGATTTAGTGGGTCTAATTTCGGAGCAAATTGTCGGGCAAATGGCTAAGATTATACCCGACATCGTTAGCCAAATTCAAACCATACACACCGAAACCCCCAAATCCTCCGCCGACACTAAAACCGAAATCCCCAAAACATCTTACCAATTCAAGCATTTCATGGCTTGTAAACCAGTTGAGTTCACTGGCATGGACGGTGCCACCGCCTTGATCAATTGGTTCGACGCTATGGAACTTACCTTTCTTCAGGGCAGGTGCCCTTATGAACTCCGAACCCTAAACGCCACAGGGGTATTTCGCAAGAGAGCCCTCGAGTGGTGGACCACCGAAAGGAACAAGTGTGGTAGCGAAGCAGCCCATGTAGTACCTTGGGACGAGCTTAAGCAGCTCATGAAGGATCAATTCTGTCCTCCCCACGAGACCCAGAAGCTCGAAAATGAATTCTGGAATCTCACCCAACAGGGGAGCGATGCTGAAGGATTAGTCGCGCGCTTCAAACAACTTAGTCATCTGCCCTGGACAGGTTGATACCGTTCCCAAAGCGATTGCTAAGCTCATTCACTGCCTCTTGCCTGTGATTATGAACCATGTAGCCGCCGCACACCCCAAAACCATCGAAGAAGCCTATAGCACTATCATAGAGCTTAACCACAATTGCATCCTTCAGGGGGCCTATGACAGGTTCCTACGAAGCATGTGCACCAAGCCATCACCAACACCACCACCACTACTGAATCACCTCCCTCCTAAACCAAGAAGAACCAAAACCGGAACAAGAAGCGAAAGGCTTCTGTTCAAAACAATGCGGTCGTCACTCCGCAAAATCACCCCCACCAACACCGAACAACTCAAACATGGCTACACTGGACCTCATCCCCAGTGTGCTACCTGCTCCTACCACCATCCCGTTGGCACGCCATGTCGCAAGTATGCCAATGTCAAAGTTTAGGACATTTTGCTAACCGTTGCCGAAACGTTCCTCCACCCCAAAACCAGCAAGCCCAAGCCATCATGCAAAATCCTAACCCTAACTCGAACCAAGCTCAACGCAACGTCAAAATGCTCCTGTGCGAGCGTGTTTCAGATGTGGTGATTTAAATCATCTCGCCAATGTTTGCCCTCTTCTCAACCAACCGCGCCAACAACAGTAGCCGGAGCCTGCTAAAGGACGAGCTTTCCTGCTTACCGCCGCTCAAGCCCAAAGCTCTAACGACGTCATTACTCTTACGTTCCTTGTGAACCATATTTATGCTACATGTCTATTTAATACTGGTGCCGATAGAAGCTTTGTGTCCCTAGAATTTGAACCCTTGCTTAAGTGCGACCGAACTAAAATGCCTAATCCTTTCGCTATCGAAGTCGCTAATTGTAAGACCATCTCCGTTGATTCTATACCTTCTGGTTACCCCCTAATCCTAAACGAGCATAATTTCTCCATCGATCTCATTCCCATGCAAATGGGTAGTTTTGATATCATAGTAGGCATGGATTGGCTTAGGCAAGTTCGTGCCGAAGTCGTTTGTTCCGAAAAATTCATCCATCTTCCTCTTCCTCAAGGTGATTCTCTACACGTCTATGGCGAGAAACCTTCTAAAGGTCTCAAGCTAATGTCATGCATCAAAGCAAACAAGTACTTGTGTAAGGAGTACTTTGCCTTTCTCGCCCATGTTGTGGAAAAGAAAGACAAGGGTCCGAGCATAAGTGATGTTCCTGTCGTTTGCGAATTTCCTTCCGTTTTTCCTGAGGATCTTCTTGGTCCTCCGCCTCCTCGAGCCGTCGATTTTCGTATTGATCTTATTCCTGGCGCAACTCCTGTTGCGAAGGCTCCTTATCGATTAGCACCCTCGGAAATGCAAGAGCTATCAAGCCAGCTTCAAGAACTTCTTGATAAAGGCTTTATACGCCCTAGTACTTCTCCTTGGGGCGCTCCCATTCTTTTCGTCAAAAAGAAAGATGGATCTTTCCGCATGTGTATTGACGATCGTGAGCTCAACAAACTTACAGTAAAAAACCGTTATCCACTTCCTCGTATTAACGATCTCTTCGATCAATTGCAAGTCGCTACGTACTTTTCAAAGATTGATCTCCACTCTGGTTATCATCAACTTCGAGTTCACGAAGAAGATGTGCCTAAAACCGCTTTCCGCACTCGATATGGACATTACGAGTTCGGGGTCATGCCTTTTGGTTTGACCAACGGCCCGCCGTATTCATGGATCTCATGAATCGGGTGTGTGAACCTTTTCTCGATCATTTCGTCATTGTATTAATCGGCGATATCCTAATCTACTCCAAGACGAAAGAAGAGCATGGACGACATTTGCGTCTCCTATTCTTCAGCTTTTGCAAACCGAACGTCTTTATGCCAAATTCTCCAAGTGTGAATTTTGGCTAAAAGAGGTTTAGGTCACACCGTCAATGAACTTGGTATTCATGTTGACCCTAAAAAGATAGAAGCTGTGAAGAATTGGATTGCACCTAAGTCGCCCTCTGAAATTCGTTTGTTTCTTGGCCTAGCTGGGCATTATCGCCGCTTCATCTCGAACTTCTCCAAGATTGCCGTTCCTTTGACTTCGTTGACTCAAAAAGATAAACCTTTTGTTTGGGGTCCCGAACAAGACGAATCTTTCCAAACGCTCAAGGACATGCTTTGTAATGCTCCTATCCTCACTTTCCCCGGTAGGAACGATGATTTCGTCGTGTATTGCGATGCCTCTAACCAGGGTCTTGGTTGCGTTCTCATGCAACGAGACAAAGTAATCGCTTACGCGTCGAGACAACTCAAAATTCATGAGAAGAACTACACTACCCACGACCTTGAACTTGGTGCAGTTGTTTTTGCATTAAAGATTTGGCGACACTACCTTTATGGTACAAAGTGTACGGTCTTCACCGACCATAAGAGCCTACAACACATCTTTGATCAAAAGGAGCTCAACATGCGTCAACTCCGTTGGGTTGAGTTGTTAAACGACTACGATTGCGACATCCGCTACCATCCTGGTAAAGAGAATGTTGTAGCCGATGCACTTAGTCGTAAGACTCATGTTATGAGAGCTCGTTGCTACCAAACCGTGGGAAGACTTTACCAACTCATTCGTGACGCACAATTTTCAGCCATAAACGAGGGAAACCTTGAAACCGAGTTGAATACCGGTACCCTTAAACCACTCGAGAACAAGCACGATGGTATCCTCTATTACAACCATCGCATGTGGATTCCTGATCGTGGCACCCTCCGTACCACTTTGAAGGATGAAGCTCATAAATCTCGATACTCCGTTCACCCAGATGTACCATGATTTGCGTGCATCATATTGGTGGCCTGGAATGAAACATGATATCGCTCTATACGTGTCCAAATGCCTTACGCGTTCCAAAGTCAAGGCAGAACATCAACGTCCCTCTGGCTTGCTCGAACAACCTGAAATTCCTGTTTGGAAATGGGAGAGCATAGCCATGGATTTCATCACAAAATTGCCTCGTACTCCTTCTGGTCACGATAGCATTTGGGTTATCATCGGGCGTTTGACCAAGTCCGCTCATTTCCTCCCCATTCGTGAAGATTACAAAGTCGAGAAATTGGCTAGTATCTACATGAGTGAAATCATTAGTCGTCATGGAACTCCTCTTGATATTATCTCTGATCGTGACGCTCGTTTCACCTCTCACCTTTGGCAAACTTTTCAATCTGCCCTTGGCACTCTGCTTAATCTTAGCACAGCTTTTCATCCTCAGTCTGATGATCAAACAGAGCGTACAATCCAAACCTTGGAGGATATGCTTCGATCATGCGTAATCGATTTTGCGGCAATTGGGATTCGCACTTACCCATGGTTGAATTTTCATACAACAATAGTTATCACGCAAGTATTGAAATGGCTCCATTTGAAGCATTGTATGGTCACAAGTGTCGTTCGCCTATTTGCTGGCACAAGATTGGAGACGTGCAAATCACAAGTCCCGAACTAATACAAGAGACGACGGACAAGATCTTACAAATACGTGATAATCTGCTCAAAAGCACAGAGCTGACAAAAGACGCAAGCCCTTAGAGTTTAATGTAGGTGATCATGTACTTCTCAAGGTATCCCTTTGGAAAGGCGTTGTCCGTTTTGGTAAGAAAGGCAAACTCGCTCCTCGCTACGTAGGTCCTTTCAAGATTCTGAGAGGATTGCCAAGGTAGCATATCGACTGGACCTACCTCAAGTCCCACTCGAAGATCTTCAAATCAACGAGACATTGCACTTTGTGGAAAAACCGGTCAAAATCATGGACCGAGTAATCAAGCAACTAAGGCGCAATCGAATCCTTATCGTCAAGGTTCGATGGGAAGGAAAACATTGCGCTGAATTTACTTGGAACTCGAGAATGATATAAATACCAAATATCCGCATCTATTCGTTGAGTCTTCCTAAATTTCGGGACGAAATTTCATAAAGGAGGGGAGATTGTAACGCCCTGCTTTCCCGTACTTTCTTTATTTAGAAACCGTGTCTTGTAATTCTATTTTTAGAAGCTTGTAATTCTCGTAAACGTCTTAACCGCGTCGATTGTAAAACCGAGACTATGATCATAATGAAATCAAGATTCTTAATATTCATTGTTATAATATTGTACGTGATTGGAAACGCTTGTGATCCATGAAACTCGTAATCGTTAAACTAAATTCGTTACGAAAATACAATTACCTATTCGTTCATTAAGTTAATTAATTCAAATTAATTAATTAATTAGTTAATAAAATTAATTAAATTATTTTACAAAAATTAAAATGCTAATTTTATTTATAAATATATTAACATTTAGAATTTAATGTTAATATATATCTTTCTTTAAATAAGTCCAAGGTTTAAAGTGTAAATATCGAATTCTTGAACTACAGGGACCATTCCTGCCATTTATGAAACTGATTTAATGAGTTATTTAATTAAAAGAAAAAAAATTAAATAAAATAAAAACCCGGAATCCGTCGGGACTCGAACTCGGGATCTCTGGTTCAACATGCAAGACCTTAACCACTCCGCCACTCGCCAAAATCTGAAGGAATCCGGGAACAAAATCCTTATATGCTTTGTTCCCGGTCGAGCTGAAGCGCGCAAGGGGGGCGGGCAACAGGTATGGGGGCGGGATTTTGGGTTGGGTTTGCATTTTAAACACTCTCTAAGGCCATTAATACTCACCTAAACCTCACATAACTTACCCTAATCCTTCCCTTATAAAACCCAAGTGTTTCCACACATTTTACACTTTCTAAACTCCGAATCCCTCTCTAATCACTCCAAAAACTCTTGCAACATCAGAATTCGTGCAGATTTGTACCTCCACACTAAAGTGAGCATAACTCACTTAATACTCAACGAAAGTGTCCCATTCTTTTTCTACATGCTTGGATTTTCCTTGGGCATGATTCCATGGTCTCTCCTTGGAGATCCAGACCTGGAAGTTCCCCGAAAAGGGCCCCAAACTTTCTACTGTGTTTTAAACTCTTTCAAAACTTGTTTAATCTTATCAAACTTAAGTCTAACTCATCTCAAACCTATGTCCTAATGCTTACAACACTACTTGTGGTTGGTTAGGCTTAAAAACAAGGTTGAGACATTCAACAAGAGGATTTATCCTCACAAATATTCTGTTTTGAATGAACTTTAAAGTTCACAAGAGGTGCAAGACTTGAATTTGTTCATGTGAGACTAACTTGGTTAGCTAGGGCTCTCCTACATCAAAGTCCACACACCACTTGTTGTTTTAACTAGATTAGTGTACTTATTATTATTATTAACCTTGTTCTAAGACCCTCCTTGTTACCTATGGTAACTTGTGAAACGATGAACATCATACGAGGTTCCAAAGTGGATGGTTAATCCTCCCACCTCCTACTTGACTTACATGACACTAAGATGTTCCAAAGTGGATGGTTCATCCTCTCACCTCCTACATGATTGTATAACTATATATGTATATATGGACCGTAATATAAATCCTTAAAACCGAACCCTTGATGATGATTAAGTAGTCACCTATCAAGTTAATAAGTTTATCACTAATGTGTATAGTTCCTTGTCACGATTCTAATAGGTCTTGAACCTATGAAAACACATTCAATCCTTATGGATTATTATAGTGTCAAAGACAAGTGCTAATACCTTAGTGACTATTTTCGTATATTATACTTTGTCATACTTTGAATCTCCATTCCGAATGTTCCATCATCATCCTTAATACTCATACGCCTTTGTTTTCCTCTTGTAGGATAACTCGGCGTTCATCCCATCAAAACAACTACCTTCACGGACTTGTCAAGTTAGAAGACTTAGCAAAACCGTGATTACACTTGACCCACATTCGTTTATAACACTTTTGGGTGTAACATACTGTCACACCCCGATATTTCTACATAGTCCGATGGGCCCGGTGGGGAGTATCGTGACATAGTTGATATCATCATGGACAATTATACACAGTTATAGCACTGCGGAAGGCTTGGAAGGAAATTACTATTACAACCCAAAAGTTTAAAGTACGAATAAAATAATATATAGACGGTTGTGAAAAGGATCCACAGGCGGATCTATAAATGAATACATAAAACTGAGTTCCACATACTTAAGGCATCTGGGTGTTTGCAAAGTCCTCTTATTATGCCAAGTAGCTCCAGCCTATTTCGTGAGGTACCTGTCACTTAGTCTTTGGAAAATACGTCAGTTTTCACTGGTAAATACAATTTAACGGACTCATTTTTAAATGTTTACAAAAGTCGGTTACGTGTTTATTACACGAAAATTCTTTTATAACTTGGGATAATTTTATTTAAAACCTTGTATACAGATTTACATGTTTGTCGTACTATTAGGGTTGGTTGAAAACCGAACATGATTAACTAACTCACCGCATATAAAACCCACAAAGGAGTTATCCCCAACTTGTGGGTAGTTATATTTTAGCATTCGCATCTGTCAGGTGTATGCCTACACCCTGTGCTTAGGTCGTGGCCGTCAATAACTTAGATGAGCCGAGGATATCCAGTACATGGTTGTTAACCCCCATAGTTTATGTTATCAAACAAAATATATTAAAACGGGTTATGCGGATTTATTAATCACAATCCAACTAAATGATCCCATACCCAACCAAGCGGCAATAATTTACCGTATCCCAAGCCCGTATAAGGGAAAATAAGTTAAATGTATTTACCTGAGTTTTAAATGCAAGATTCTACTCAGCCGTATCTCACTAAGACTTTATGAAGGTATCTTCTACTGGGCTACCTAATCTGGAAGGAAGGTTTTATATAACCTATTAGGATACTAACGGGTCTTTATTTAAGTCAAAGACTTCGACCGGTTAGTTTAAAAGATGATTTACGGTACAAAACGCTAGATTAAACGGTGAACGGGAAGGAATTTAATTTAGACCTAACAAGTATGAGAACTTGTATAATATGGGTAAACTAAATACATTCTGGATTTTGAAGTTTAGACAACAAGGTTAAACCCGTCCCGGTCCGTTTGTGAAACTAGTCACATAGGCCGAACCGAACGCATAAAAGCATGTACGGGTAACCGAACAAGACATATAAAATTTCCCTAAGTTTTTATGCTTACGATATGTTATAATATCAGTAAGATGTCAACAAGTATGCCCGTAAAGGTTTTAAAGTCGAACTAAGCCCAATAAGGGCGTTTTGGTCATTTTAAAAGTTCATAAAACGGGTTTTCATGTAAACTGAGGTTCTGGTCATAAACATTCTGTGAAAACATTTAATTTGTGATAGTACAATGGTAGGACATCATACATGTGCGTGGTTTAAGGCTTATGACCAAACTATGCCCTCGGAAGGGCATTTTGGTCATTTCACACATGGTTTTAGCGACTTAATTGGGATTCTGAGTTCTTGACTTATCTCTACTGTAAAAACATTTGAATTCATTTATAAATTTAGTAGGCAACAAGTCTTGAGTGTTAAAGATAGTTTTAAAGTCAAACTATGTGCTTATTTAGCGTAAAAGTCGATAAGTAACGATAATTTCGGAGTTTAAGTGATTCTGAGATTATGACCAGCTTTGAAGTGTCAAAATAATTTATTTATCATTACATATCAGTAGCAAAAAGTCATGTTAACTATATGTAGAATTCATTTTTATTTGCAAAGGGTATTGTCGTCATTTATAAACGTTAGGTAAGAACTCAAGGCTAAGGTCAGTAACAAATCTGACCCGTCATCCCAAAAATTCCTAAATATGATATCATAACAGTAGGTAAAGGGTTTTGGGTCAAAATTATGTTTTACATTTGATTTTCATGCTAAAGGGCATTCTAGTCCTCATAAAAGTATGAATTTCGCTTTTCTACATAATCTCAGTTTATGACCAGGTTTGGAGCACCAAAATACTCTAAAAATGTTCACTAGTCAGTACGTAACTTGTTTGCATGACCATTTACCTTAAAAGTCTCTTTTTTGACAAAAGGGCATACTAGTCAACATAAAGCATAATAACGGAAACAAGCATACTAAAGGACCACGTAATATAACCTCAGAGGGTTATGATACAACATAATATGGTCCTAAAGGAACCCTAATGCATAAAGGAAATAAGCTAATTCAGGTCAGAACTGAAAGTCAAAGCAAAAGTCAAGCTTTTGCGACTTTCGGTTGCGAACCAAGCCTCAACTCAGAATTGTCGGGTTAAACATGTTTAGACATGTTCTAAGATATTTACCAAGTTATTAAAGTGATAAAACGTGTTTTATAACCTCTACATTTTCAGATTTGATTTTATTTAAAATCTGACTAGTTTGACTTTTATTATTAATTTCTTTGACCCGACAAATAACTAAGTAAACATGGTAATTAGGAGGTGCCCTTTTGAGGGATTAACACCCACCTAATTACAATCATGTAGCCATATCCGCCTCGAACAATGGCTGGACCGTTTAGGCCTAAGCCGAAGGTCAAAGCCGTTTTGCGGCAACTTTGACTTTCGTCCTTTAATGCAAAAAAAAAACCAAACTAGAGTGGCTAAGAACACTTACCACTGGTCCTAGCATGAAAAGGAACTTAGAGGGGTTTCCTTTTTGATCAGGATTCCCAGAGAATGCCAAGCGAGAGAGAAAGAAGTGTTTTTGAAAGGTGCAAGTGAAAGAGGCAACACAAGGCACCTATTTATAGTGCAAGCGGCCACCACAAGATCAATCCAGGTGTTACCAAGTGTTATAGGATGTCTCTAGGTATCCTTGGTCGACTATTGAGCAAGCATGTAGCCCATGGTTTCAAAAGAGGTGGTTTGGAAGCTTATGTGTGGAGGCCAAGCAAAATTTCGCCCAGATACAAGCCTTACGGACCGTAAGCATAGGACCCTTATGGTCCGTAAGGAGTCTGTCATCGAACCAAACTTCAGTTTTGACAAGTTTGGCCCCTCAACCTTATATATATGCATCTTGGGACTTGTATATGATATTATGCCATCATAAAATGATATTTGGCATATTTGGGAGTATAAATAATTATTTTTAAACTCCCGGTTAATCGGTAGACCATACGAAGGTACTAGTTTCGCTCGTTGACACTTTCAACCTCTTTAAAGAAGACTTTCAACGCTTAGGGTCTAGGACACGTGTCTTCACATCAATGGTCCTGATTTTACGAGGTGTTACACCGCCGCCGTGAAACCACGTGAATGCCTCTCACCGTGAACTGATAAAACCTTGAAACCCTAGAATGGAGAACAGTAACAAAAAGAAGAAGGAACGCGTGTTTTATCAGAAACATATTATAATTACAAAATTTCCATGTGTTCACACTGGTTCTCACGGTTTTCGCAATAAAGGGTGGTTCCTAACGGATCATTCTGCTATATATATATATATATATAGGATTCGGTTCAAGGGAGAACCACTCCCAGTTGCGAGAACCATAGGAACCACTCTTAACCAATAAAAACATTACACATGATATATTTTACTTTTTTAATAGAGGGGCAAGAAAGTAATTAACCCTAACCCTCAAATGTCAAAATGTCATATCTCTGCCTCACTCAGTCGTTTGACAGACTTTACCCCCAAAGCCAAAACTAAATTCAAAATTCACTCAGTCCTCACTCACTCTCTTTCTCTCTCTCACCAAACCCAATCTTCAAATCTGAACACCACCAAAGATCTCACCTTGTTTCAAAAGCTAAGAACCCACATGAAGATACGATGAAGACGAAAGATCTGATGTGTGAAATAGAAGCTGGTGATGTTTGTGTTTCAGGTTGAGGTTGGTGGCTAACAGACCTGGTCCGTCTTCAAGAGGAGGTTGGTGGCTAGCCACTGCTGCAGGAAGTCATGGTGGTTCTCGACACCGACAACGATAAAGGTTCTGATGGGTAGGCGGTTGATCGGTGGGTGAGGAGCGTCGGTGAATGGTTGCTGGTGGCGATGGGGGTGACGATGTTTGGGGTGTGGTGAAGGGTGGGGTGGGTTGGTGGCGGCGGGGGGTTTTTGGTGGTGACTTGTCATCGACGGTGTTTGGGGGTGTGGTGAAGGGTGATGGTCGCGGTCGACGGTGGGGTGTCGGTGAATAGTGACGGTGGGGTGCCGGTGGAGTGATGGTGGTTGGTCAACGGTGGGGTGTCGGTGAATAGTGACGGTGATGGTTGTTGTAGGTAGGTGAATTCTTGAGAGGGAGACAGAGAGAGAGAGAGACGGACATGGGTTGTTCTGTGATGTTCAGGGCCGGCAACGGTATCTCCTGTGGTGCCGATGGTGCCCGAAGGTTCTGATGGTGCCTGGTGGTGCCGGTGGTGCCCGATGGTTTTTGTTATTGATCTTTTGGCAAAACAGGTATGTGAGTTTTATATTTGAAATTGGTGTTTTTGTTTCTTGGTCTTTGCTATTATCTTTTTGTTTACTGACCTGTTTAGTTGGTTTTGTGTGTGGTCTCATTGATAAAATATCACCGATAATTGATGGGTTTTAATCTGTCCAATTGGTTGTGTTAATAAGTGATAGTTCGAAACATTTTTTTCCGACAATTGATGTCGATGGCGCGACAAGGATGGTGGAGGGTAGGTTTTTGACCTGCAACCATGATTTCCGAAAACTTTGAGCCAAACCCCGTTTTTTTCAAGACCCACACATGGTTTTGATTTTTGTAGTTGGTTTTATATTTTTCAGTCGATGATGATAAGTTTATCTGAGACATCTATGAGTCGTGATTTTGGGTAAGTTCATTTGTTAAGATTCTCAAATTTCGTAAACCAGAAATCGGGGTCGAGGGTGTAAAAAGATGTTTTGGTGTAAAACAAATTCGGCGTAAAAAATTTTACGCTACCCGTAAAAAACTATACACGAAAAAACCGTGTATGAAAATGTTTGGCGTAAAAAATTCGGCGTAAAAAACACTACCGTAAAAAATGTTGGCGTAAAAATTCGGCGTAAAAAATGTTTGGTGTAAAAAACCAGGTGACAAAACGTCGGGTAAATATGGGGTGCGTAACACCGGCGCGCAAAACCTTTTTTTTAAACTTTACTTAAAATTTTACGCTACCCGTAAAAAAACTATACACGAAAAAACTGTGTATGAAAATGTTGGCGTAAAAAAAATCGGCGTAAAAAACGCTACCCGTAAAAAAATGGTTGGCGTAAAAAAATTCGGCGTAAAAAAATGTTTGGTGTAAAAAAACCGGGTGATAAAACGTCGGGTAAATATGGGGCGTAAATACGGGGCGTAAAAAATGGGGCGTAAAAACGGTACGCAAAACCGGGCGTAAAAATGGCGCCTAAAACCGGGGCGTAAAAACGGTGCGCAAAACCTTTTTTAAAAACTTTACTTAAAATTTTACGCTACCCGTGAAAACTATACACGACAAAACTGTGTATGAAAATGTTTGCGTAAAAAAAATTCGGCGTAAAAAATGTTTGGTGTAAAAAAACCGGGTGATAAAACGTCGGGTAAATATGGCGCGTAAAACCGGGGCGTAAAAAACGGCACGCAAAACCTTTTTTTAAAACTTTACTTAAAAATTTTACGCTACCCGTAAAAAACTATACACAAAAAAATTGTGTATGAAAATATTTGGCATAAAAAAAATCGGCGTAAAAAACGCTACCCGTAAAAAAATGCTTGGCGTAAAAAATGTTTGATGTAAAACGGGGCGTAAAAACAGGTTGTAAAAAACGGTCGTAAAAACGGGGTCGTAAAAAACGGGTCGTATAAACGGGTGTAAAAAGGGTCGTAAAAACGGACGTAAAAACGGCGCTAAAAAGGGGTGTAAAAAACGACGCCAAAAAACGGGACGCTATAAACGGGGCGTAAAAATGACACGTAAAAAAACGGGCGTAAAGACGGACGGTAATAAATGGGGCGTAAAAAACTGAACGTAAAAAAAAACGAATTGTAAAAATGTTTTTTTTTTTAAATATTGAAAAACATTTTTTTTGTTAAAAAAACTGATTTCTAAATGTTTTTAATAAAAAAATTCTGATTTTAATAAAAAACAATTAATAAAATAAGACCAAAATATAATAAAAAGCAATAAATACAATAAGACAAAAAAAAACAAATTTACTAAACTACCCTTTTAGCACTAAAATATAAAAAACATAATAAGACAAAATGATTTAATATTACTTTTAATCTCATCCATCCATCATCCAAGATCCAATGGATAAAAGTGGTTCTTACGGTTCTCGCAACTAGAGGTGGTTCTCATTTTACCCATCCATATATATATATAGGGTGAGGTTATTATAAAAAAAAATGTTTTTGTGAGAAGCGTAAGAAAGAATCTAAACCATTAGATCTCTAATCTAATGGTTGAGATCTTGATGACAATCTTGTAAATAGTTTTTACCATTAAAATAATAAATATATTCTAGATTAAGGATATAAAGGTAAATTTAACATTTTTAAATTTAGAAAGTCACATGCAATGCACACGCAAGTTCCCCCTTTCTTTTTAAACGTCGATAACTTTTTATACGTAACTCGTTTGTAAAAAAATTATACCATAATAACGAGTGTTTTTTTATCTTTAATACGAGTACCATATTGTTATACTTATATAGAGAAAAAAAATACGTTTCGATTGGATGTTTTCATCCATGGTGTTTTTTCTATGCTCAACAATGGTTTTTAATTATATTGTGATTCAAGGTGTTGTGTTTTACAGAAAAACACCATGACGTAAATAAGACACCATAGCATTGCAAATAATGAATTACGATTCAAGTCATGGTGTTTTAACATCTAGAGTATGTGATTACAGTCATGGTGTTTTAACATCTGAAATAACAATAGAATCATTGTAAATGTTAAAACACCACGACTGTATTATGATTTAATCATGGTGTTTTTGAATCAGTATGGTGTTTTATACCTGCAAAAATAACAAAAACCATTACAATTTAGAACACCATGGCTGTATTAGGATTCAAGTTGTAGTGTTTATCTAGAATTCGTATGGTGTTTTATACGAAATGATGATGCATCCCTAAATAATTGCTGAATTCCTAAAATAACTCATGAATTCGGTTACAAGATTATATCTTTAATTATATCATTAATTAGGATTATGGTTAAATTACCATCTTACCCTTAAACTAATAAAATAGATAGGGACATGTGTCATCACCATAATCTTTCTTATCCTTCTCACACTTTTAGTCTTTTTTACAGGATCCTCTACCTATATATATATATATATATATATATATATAATTATTTAGTCGAGTCATATATGGTCATGCATGGAGGTAGGATGAATTCCATCCATTTAACCTCATTGTATGGATTCACCAAAGCATAAAATCATCAACTTACTTGATGATTTTGGTTAGTCATGAATGGAAAAAAATAAAGTGTATCATTTAAATCATCAAGTAACCAAGTGAAACTCAAACTAGACTAGTGCATTCTAATCATCGTAATGTTTGGAGACTTGGTGTAGTTTGAACACTTTGTTACTAGAAATTTTACTTGATGACTTAGGTTAAAGAAAACCGATTAACTAAGTGAGGTAGTGGAATCATAGTTCGAAAGCCAAGGCTTCCATTGTTCACACCTTACCAGAACACAAGTCTTTCAACATTGATGGTTGAAAGCTTGGATAGTTCCAAAACTTTGTATGTCAATTGGGACCTTTAGGGCAACCCTTAAGAGAGGTTATGAACCATAAATCTTCTGAAAATTAACCATTACACAAGCCCCACAAACATGAGTTTTGTTGGAGGCAAGGATGGTACATGATTTCTATAAGATAAACATGTTTAAGAGCAAGTTGTACAAAGTTTTATGAAAACAAAATCTTGAACTCATTTTGGGGCCTCATATAGGTGATGTACCACCTAGTTACACCTTGGTGAACCTTGGGTAACATCCTTAGAGGTTGTACAATGAGTTTGATGGAAGAAAACATGAAGAAAATGGAGAAGAAGGTGCTCAAAACTTACTGCTTTGAGCAAAGGTGCAATCTGCCAACACTTGGAAGATTGGATGATTTGTGGGAACTTGGGAGTGATTTGTTAGAATGTAAAGGGTTGGGAGAGTGTGGAGGACATGTATTTATAGTGTGACATTAGGGTTTAGGCTTAAATGGGTTAGTTAGGCGAGTAGGTAGTAGGGAAAGTGAATTAAAGGCCAATTTCGCGAAGCTGCCAACCATATGCCCGCCGGAACCCCTTGCGGACCGTAAGACATATTGTCTTGCAGTCCGTAACACATGTCAGAAAAAAATATTTTTAAACCCAATTGTTGGTGGTTTGGTTATATGTAATAAACTTACTTGTTAAGTGTTCTTGGGACACTTTAGGTATGAATGGTCATGTGATGAGCATGATGCATGTATGATGTGTATGAATAATCTTTCAAGCGTGTATATATATACACACACACCAAGTGTGATTCAGTTCGTATATATAATACCAAGTATGACTAGGTGGAGTGCGCAATTTGTGATTGATCAACATCGTGTATGTATGCATAAACAAGTGTGGATAAAAATGTATTTCTATTATGATAAAGTCTCAGATTACAAGTTTGGAAAACGAAATACGAATACAAGTTTCTAAAAATAGAACGTGAATACAAACTTTCCAAAAATTGAAATATGAAAATGGAAGGCGTTACACTAACCACTTCTAAACTCCTAATCGATGCTCCTATGGATTCGTCGACAAAACCATAAAATAAGTTACAAGCACGAATCAAATAACCCTAATAAGCATCCAAACATGAAAAACATTCACTTAGACTCTTATGGAACATTAAAAAATTGTAAACTAGTTGAAAGCACGCATAAACATCATAGCAATAGTTACTAAGTCTTTACTTTAACATCAAACCAACAAAGTTATTCAAAAACAGAAACACGTCTCAAAATCAATCAATCATCATGCCAAACCTAGGTAGCTATTAGTGTTTAGCTAAACATAGTACGAGAAATCAACAAAGGCATAGTCTCAAAACATAAACGAATCATGGTAAGAACAATATATAACCAATACTCGCAATACTTGATCCGTAGCTTTAATATCTGATCCCTGGCCTTCTTCTCTTTCAAAACCAAGCCTAAGATCCTCCCTTAGCTCCAAAATTCGTCCAGAATGAATCCTCCCTTAAACTACGACTGAAAAGGGTTTAAAACCTATTTACAATCTAGGCACCCCTTGCAGACCATATGGCTTTTGCTTTGCGGTCCGCAAGGGCTTCGCTTTTTTTTAAACCATCATGGCCTTGTGGATCATATGGCTTTGCCTTGCGGTCCAAGGGGTCTAGAAAACCACATATTTGGAGTCTCAACGTCGAGCTACCCCAAATTCATGTATTATACGTTCCGTAACTTCTTTTCTAGCTCAACATATGGTCGTTTTAAGTTCAGACTCTTTTCCGTCGCGCTACTTCACTCAGTTTGTCCTCGTGTGCTAGTTTATTCATGAGTTTAACTCGATTTCCACTCCTTTTACACATGAACCCCTGCAAAACATCAATTTACTAAGTACTATAAATGACCAAAAACCGACTCAAAAACTATTGAAAACATATACAAAATACAAGGGAAAAATGGTGTGTTTTGGGACCCATCAATGGCATGAGCCCCACTCCTTCCCCTTTCATCGGTGTCATCTGCACAATGCCACCGTTCAAGCCGGCTGGAGCGGTGTTCCAAGCCCGTCATTTTACAGTGGTGAATGCTTTTTGTTAACTTAAAAAATAAATACAAGTAGAAGGACCAAATTTATAAAATACCCAAAAAGGTTTTTAACCCTCTTTACAGTGGTGAATGCCTTTTGCCACTAATCCCAATTCAAAATCCAAAACCCTCTTTCCATTTCCCCCTTTGTAAACAATCATCATCCTTTTTGAATCTCAAATTCGGTTCTTCTCAGTAGATCAATGGATGCCGATGAATCCAAATGTGAAGCTGAAGGAGCTGTCTTAAAAGGAGTTCCGGCTTACGGCGGCAAATACATCCATTACACCGTACTCGGAAACCTATTTGAGGTTTCTTCCAAATATGTTCCTCCTATTCAGCCTGTCGGCCGTGGTGCTTACGGTATCGTTTGGTATGTTCAGATTATAGTCTTTGTGTTTATCGAGTTTGATTTTATATGTATCTGTAGTACTCGGTTATTAGTGTTATGATTAGATCTTGTGAATGATGTTAATATCTTTGATGAATTAATGCTGCTGTTGATTTCGGTTGGTGTTAACTTTTTTCTGAAAATGGAAACTTAGGGATTTGAGATAAGAGTTTGGAAGTGAATACTGTTGCAGTTTCTTTAATTGGAGATATTGGACAACTGAAAGCATATTTGATATTGATGAACTTAATTTAGCTCAATAGGGAGGTAGGTAGTCAAAGGCGGAATGCACAAAGGCCTCGCCTATCGCCTATATATATAATAGACGTACGCGCTTTGAGTGTGTTTGTTGCGGTTAAGCTGCACCTCACCTGAGTGCCTAGAGGCGTACACATTCACACCTTGTGTGGTCTTTTGATTTTTAATTACTGGGATAGTGAGTTCTTTTTGGTTATGAACTGAAAATACCATATAATGACTAAACAAAATTAATAATCTATCTCTTACAAACACTTTTTGTTTTTAATTAACAACATTTAAAATAATGTGATACTGTTTACCTATTGTAGTTGTGCTAAAAATGCTGACACTAAGGAACAGGTTGCAATCAAGAAAATAGGGAATGCATTCGATAACAATATTGATGCCAAAAGGACTTTACGGGAAATCAAACTCCTTTGTCATATGGATCATGAGAATGTATGTACATTCCCACATGGGTTACAATTTCTTTTTTGAAAATGCTCTCTACTCATATTATCTAATACACAAATATATTGTAGGTTATCCAAATTAAGGACATCATACGCCCACCAGATAATAACAAGTTTAACGATGTTTACATTGTGTACGAGTTAATGGATACGGATCTTCATCAGATTATTCGCTCTTCTCAGGCATTAACAGATGACCACTGTCAGGTTAGTTTATGCATTTCTCTCTTTTAATTATTTTTTTTGAAATAAATTGCTGATGTATATGATGGTTGCATTACAAATGGCAGTACTTTCTATATCAACTACTACGCGGCTTAAAATACGTACACTCTGCAAACGTTTTGCACCGTGATCTAAAACCAAGCAACCTGCTTCTGAACGCAAATTGTGATCTCAAGATTTGCGACTTTGGCCTTGCAAGAACAACATCCGAGACAGATTTCATGACTGAATATGTTGTGACCAGATGGTATAGAGCCCCTGAGTTGTTGCTTAACTGCTCGGAGTATACCGCAGCTATCGATATCTGGTCAGTCGGTTGCATTTTAATGGAAATTGCTTTGCGGGAACCTCTGTTTCCCGGTAAAGATTACGTTCAGCAGTTGGTTCTTATAACCGAGGTAATTGTAATTAGGAGTGTGCACGTTTCAGTTCGGTTTTCGGTTTTGGTTTTTTCGGTTTTAGCAACGTTTCGGTTCGTTTTTTTTTGAACAAATTTACGTAAGATTCAAAAATAAAAAGTATAATCCAAGGTTTAAGAATCTTTCTTAAATGTTTACATTTAAGTTATTATATTTAACCTTTTTAATTAATATTGGTCACATAAACCTAACCTTCTAATCTATTTTTATTAATCTCCAAAGTTGTTAATAGGTCATTTTATTTTATAATACTTTGAAAATCATTTACTTTTTATGTTAGATTTTGTTATTTTTTGTAGGCAATGCATAAATCATTTCAAAGATAAATGAACATGCTAATTTGTTTTATTGTAAATACTTAACATTCAAGAATAAAATCAATAATTCTTAAATCAATATATAAAAAACATAAAAATGACTTTTTAACTTACTCGGTTCAGTTTGTTTTTTTTTTTTTCGGTTTTCATAAAATGCAAAACCGTAACCAAACCGTAAGTTTTGGTTCTTTTTTTTGAATTTTTGTGTGTGGTTCAGTTTTTTCAGTTCGGTTAAATCTGTTTTTTCGGTGCGATTCGGTTTTTTCAGTTCGGTTAAACCCCTAATTGTAATAGTATTGTTTCCCGAATCATAATTAATGCCGAAAGTCTCTTTAACGCATACAGCTTCTAGGCTCACCGGATGATTCGGATCTTGGATTTCTGAGAAGCGATAATGCGCGAAAGTATGTCATACAGCTTCCTCATGTCCCAACGAAGACGTTTCAGCAGAAGTTCCCAAATGTATCGCCGCTAGTGTTGGATCTTGCAGAGAAGATGTTAGTTTTTGATCCGTCTAAACGCATAAGTGGTAAGCCTTCTTATTTTACTACAAAAGTTATCATAAAAAGACAATGTTGGTTCTTGATATCTGATCTGGTTTACACTTTCGTAACATGATCTTTAAAGTTGAAGATGCTCTTAATCACCCGTTCTTGCAAAGTTTACATGAGATAAATGAGGAGCCTACTTGTTCGTCGCCTTTTGTGTTTGATTTTGAACAAGCGTCTTTAAGTGAGGAAGATGTTAAGGAACTCATTTGGAAAGAAACTTTGAACTTCAATCCCGATACTGATAGCGCAGTGGCTAAGTAATCTTGTTTTCGAAATTCTTTGATCTGTCCGTTGAGGTATGATTCATATAGTTTTATTGGAATATATACAATATTTTGTTAATTTAGCTAATGTGACAATTTTTTGTGTGTGAAGGGAAACATAGGATATTAATGAAGATGTTCTATAATTCCTTTATGGCAAATCATGAGAATATCACTTAGTGGCTTGTATTTTGTGCATTGAGAGTTGTATATCCATGTGGAGTATATGTGTTCTTGCTTTGGAGATGATCAGATGGCATAGTTGTTTGAACAAGTGGTTTCATAAGCATTGGTTTTGATTTAAATTTATAAGATATATTTGAAGGGGTGTTTTTGAGATTTTGGCATTGATAAAAATAGGTTTTTCGTTGCATTTTATAAGTTTTAAACAGAATCCAGCTTCGTTTTTATGTGATAATCATATACACTGTAGAGTGCCTATTCTTCAGATGATCTCTTTTCGATATTTTTGTAGGAATGATGGATTTTAATATCATAACTATTACCGTTGGCTGACAACGGTCCAACTTAAAAATAACCAATGGGTGGTTCCACCTTTTCATATGTTTAAATTAATGGACCTTTACTAAACTAAAAAGGATAAGAGGACAAAAAGAAATTAAAGTTTTTTAGTAAAAGTTCATTAATTTACAATATGTGAAAATGTGGGATGACTACTGGTTATTTTTTAAGTTGGGACCGTTGTGGGCTAACGCTAATGGTTTGGATTATTAAAATCCATTATTCCTATTTTTATATTTCAGTGATCTACATGCCGTAATAGTCATGTTTATACAAATAATAAATCCATCTCCAGTGGGTTGATTTGGGTTGGTTGGTTGGTATTAATTAATATTCCATGTGTTTGGGTTAGAACTTTATTCCATGTGTTTGGGTTAGAACTTAATGTGTCAATAGAGATGAACAAGAAACCGGTTTGGAACCAATTCTGTAAAAACTGGTTCGGTTTGGTAAACTATAGGTTTTGGACCAGTTCCCCTTCTCTATGCCAAAAACTAAACCGGTAAGAAAAACAGGTCCATTTATATAACATAAATGTTATTTTATTCAACTTTTTTAGAAATTTTATAAAAAAAACCTGGTTATTTTATCTTAAATTAGTTCGACAACTATAAAAATAATAAAATCTTTTATTTCTAAAACTTTTTTGTTGTCAAAACGGTTAAAAAAGTGTGCTCAAGAACCGATTTACAAACCGAAACCAAAACTGAACTGAAACCAAACTGAAACCGGTGTTTTAAACCGACCAAACTAGGTAAAAAAACGAACTGGTTTGACTTGGAACCGGTCAAAGTCAACCTGTTTGGGTTCAGGAAAAAAAACGCTGTACACTGAAGTTCAAGGCAAAATTGAAACAAAATATAGTTGTTTAATAAAAGAAATAATAGTGTTAACAAAAAGAAGTAGTGCAGTACTATAAAAATTATATATATTTGTCACATACAATAGAACAACAATCTTATTAACAATAAAATTTAGTAATTCAGATGTAACACTCTATCTGAAATGAGTAGGCGTCACTTTTACATGAACCAAAGACAATACATCTGAATAAAACTTCTCAAATTCCATTTTTCATCTAATTCTCTAGGTTCACACTTTTACTGCCTACCTGAAAATGTTAGAAGATTTAGTGATGAATGTTTTGAGCATCACATATTCACATGCATGAATTATAATTTTCTAAACATAAACGCACAAATACATAACTTTGCATACATCATAGTAATTTACGTTGTTGAGGGAGGGTGTATTAGAACTTAATGACTTGCTTAGGTTGGCTCCCGTGCTTTCCAAGCGCCTTATCTAACGCTGTGTGGAATTCACTAAAAGGAGAAAGCTCTAAGCTGCAAAATCGACATTTTTTAGCATCAATACTAATAAACAACAAATACACATCATCTGGTCTCTAGTTTTTTAAGGAAAGATCCACAAATCATGGCTTACTCGTATTTCAATTTTCCGTCACGAATTAAGCCCAAAAGGTAATCCACCATTTCTCTAGAACTTCTGTGTTACCAGAACTTATCCATTTTTGCAACCAAAATCCTTTCAAGGAAAGCTCCTGTAAAATAGCTATCGTAAGGATAAACATGCATACATGAAATCACAATTGTACTTGCAAGTATATATTTCAAGAGTAAAATGTCATTTTCGTCCCCGAGGTTTGACCAGTTTTGCGACTTTCGTCCAAAGGTTTCTTTTTTCGCATCTGGATCCAAAAGGTTTGAAATCTTGTCATTTTCACCGGCTCATTAATTCCATTCCTATTTTCTCTGTTAAGTCAGAGTATTTCTATCTTTTTGTTAACTTAAAGGGCAATTCAGTGTTTCGAGGGATATTTGGTCTTTTTTACATAAAGTGAAAAAAACCGAATTGTCCTTAAAAGACGGAAATACCCCTGACTTAACGGAGAAAAACAGATGTAGTTAACGAGCCGATGAAAATGACAAGATTTCAAACCTTTGGACGAAAGTCGCAAAACTAACCAAACCTCAGGGACAAAATGACATTTTACTCTATTTTAATAATGCATTCATTAAACAGAAAATCAGTGAATGATAAAATGGGGTACATACTTTAAATATGAAGGATGAAGTTGATACAGTTATAGGCTTCTTAGACATACCACCGTAAGTCACCATTGTTCCACCCTGCCTGAAACCATTATTCGGACTCTGAATGAAGGAGCACCTTTAGACGGATTAAAATACATATAACCTAATCTCACCTTAAGAACTTGAGAACCAGAGAAGCAGCATTACCACCAACACAATTTAACCCTAGAGCAGGTTCAGGTACATTATCCTAAAACAAGAACGACAAGTGTGAGGAAGAATATACGAAATAAAAAGTTTAATCGGTTTCTATTAAGAACATACCAAAAGACTCTTGACATTTTTAACATTCAGCTGGCTCTCAGTATACACTTGATCAGCACCAAGTTTCTTAAGCTTCTCTTTCGCCTCATCTGACCCGCTCCTACAAGTTAGCAAAATCCATAAAGCAGTTAAAGAAACGGTTCAAAAGGTAAGACTAATATGGAAGATAGTTTATTGACCTGTCTCTTATAATGTTGATGGTATGAATGCCACGCAGTTTAGCGAGCTGGATGACACACTGCCCAACCATGCTGGTTGCTCCATTTTGCACAATTGCATCCCCTATTCATATTTAGACTAGAATTCATCAGATAAACACACATTAGAATTGCAAATTCAGTGTAACCGGAAATTGTAGCACCTGATTTGAGGTCCACGAAGGCTTCCACCATCCTTAAGGCAGTCAACGGGTTAATAGTGACTGTGGCAGCATATTCCACTGGCGTACGTCTATCAAATTTGTGCCAGAAACTTTTATCTCTAACAACATGTGTCTGCCATGCCCCTAAATAAAATACAGTTTGCAATTTTGTTATCAGCATAGAGTTTATAACATTTGAAGGAAAACCTAATAAAACAGTTGACTAAATTCTTTGTATTAAGAAACTATCGTTATCAAAACGTGAACTAAGAAAACATTTATATCAAAACTCATGATAGCAAGAGTTTACCAGGTGACGGTGGAGACGCCATAACCAAATCACCCGGAGAAAGACCTTGTACTGCTTCGCCTACAGAGTGGACTTCTCCAACACCCTCATATCCCCCAACAGCAGGCAGCGGCGGCCTCACAGGGTAGACACCTACAACACAACATAAAATCCAATGTACATGTATCCAAACAATCATATGATCTTATAGAATTTAAAAACAGTCATTAGCAGTGTCTTTGTTCACAGAGACATTTCCACAAATAGGTGGGCTACATGTAATTGATGAGATAAGGAATCCAGCTTGAATTTGATACAGCAACATCAAATAGTAACAACCAAATAACCGATTAATGGATTTGATTAGAAACCTTCAATTCGTTAATATCGGAGGGATTGATGGGAGAAGCGAGCATTTTAACACAGACGTCGTTTGCTTTAATTTCAACCGGCGGAAGTTCGATTATTCTGCATAAAAGTTTAACAAAGTCAGGTTTTGATAATTGAATATAATAATAATAATAATAATAATAATAATAGAAGGTAGATTAATAAGAGAGGAAATTATTATTATGTTACTTTGTGACGGTGTCTGGAGGACCGTGGTTGTCGTAGAAGACAGCTTTAGACGGTGGTGACATGAGGGTGGAAAATGCCTTAACCATGCCGGATGTTTTTAGAGTCATAAACCTCACACACGCCATTGACGTCTGATCAGGGTTTAGGATTTTCCTTTTGCCCTCTCCCCATTAATAAGGGAGTAGTGTTTAGTACAAGAGGAGTAAAGTGCAATTTTTGTACCTTAGGTTTGTTATAATTAACAGGTTTCGTCCCTCGAGTTTAATTTACGTCTCTACGCCTGATTGTCGTTAACTTTTCTGTTTTTCTCTTTTTTTTAATATTTTTTTTTCGAATTTCTTTTATTAAATTGATTTCAAATAAAAAACTTGTTAAATTACATCAAACAGAAGGTAGACGGGCAACAAGTTGCGCCGCCATCCCCTTTGTGAATTACAAACCTTAATCTTACAAACAAAAAACGCTTCTGTTAGTTTTTAATGAAATTATATAAGAGTTAAATGTCATTTTTGTTCCCGTGGTTTGAGCCATTTTGCCAGTTTAGTCCAAAGGTTTGAAATATTGCCGTTTTAGTCCAAATAGTTTCAAACGTTGTCATTTTAGTCCACCGGGTTAACTCCATCCTTTTTTTTCTGTTAGCTAGAAGGGCAATTCGATAATTTTATATGGTCGAATTGCGCTTCTAGTTAACGGAATTACATGTAAATTGACTGAAATGCCCTTCTAGTTAACATAATAAATGAATGGAGTTAACTCAATAGACTAAAATGAAAATGTTTGAAACTATTTGGACTAAAATGGCAATGTTTCAAACCTATGGACTAAACTGGCAAAACGCCCAAACAACATGGACTAAAATGGCATTTAACTCATTATAAAATTACCCTTAATCTCAGGGTTTCTAACATTATCTAAAGGAGAGTAAGTACACAGAGAAAGAAGAAATAGTGGTTAATTTCCATATGTCAGACCTTAGCAATCAGTGATACAGATGAAGGATAAGTTGAAAGTTTGATCTAACATTTACACGCGCACTATGTATACCAAAAGGAAAAGAGTGAAGGATCAGAAAACTTGAATATTGCTAACATTTAACTACAATGTTCGGTTTTGGAGTTCGTTGATCCATCTATTTTGGATGCTGGGAAACATTTGAATCTTCTAAGGCTCGGTTCAGGCATTGATCTGTCCCCATGGCATATCTATGAGAAACTAGAGTAGCCTTCTACTAGTTTACAACTCAATAACCTCATTTGCTTGACAATTACCAACCCACAAGTATAGAGTTCCTTTCTTTTTAGCAGGCAACACCCTACAACAATCCCTTCTTGGCGCCTGCGATATAAAAAGAGACCCCGGTTAGAATATGGTTCACGCAGTTAAGGTTCATAAGAGCGGTGTTCATACATCCGTACTTTGTAGGGTTGTAAACGAACTGAACGTTCAGCGAACAGTTCGTAAACCGTTCGGCGGGAAGTTCGTACGATTAGCATAACGAACGAACACGAACAAAAAATTTCGTTCGGCTAGCTTAGCGAACAAACACGAACACAGGTCTCATTCATTCGACTACTTCACTAGTACACAATTGAACAAATGATGCGATGGCAAACCCAAAAGGTGCGGTTAAATGGTTAACCCGCATCTTTTGCGCCTCCCTAAAACTAAAAAAGTACATATTTTATCCCCTTAACACTAAAAAATGCGGTTAATGGTTGACCCGCATCTTTTGTCCCCCCTCCCAAAGTTTTCAACTTGTTTTGGTTTCCCTCTATCGATCTCATATTTTCGAATTGCTCCTTCCATCGATCTCATAACCCCCAAAACCCACCATCCATTCTCATAACTCCTCACTTTCCATCCACCCCTTTCTGCAACCCTTATACAAATCCTCTCAATTTTCACCTAATTTTGTATTGTTTATCGATTTACGATCTAGGGTTTTTTTGTGTTCAATCTCACCAACACATGTAAATGCTTTTCAACCGATCGATTATTCGCCTGGTCTTCTGGTGTCTACACGTACACATGAGTTAAAGCTAGGGTGGAATAGGTACACGAATCAGCGACTGCAGTCTTCGAGCGGCAGGCCTTTACCGGCTCACCAGCGGTTCGAGGTGGCTCACCGGAACTGAATGAAATGGTTGATGAAGGTGGTGCGAGTGATGCCCAAATCGAGAATGCATGTAGGTTTTCTCCCTTCCGTTTTTTATTATAATCTTTTCAATATTGATTTAGTTATGATGTTATATCTGGATTGGTTCTTATTCGATATTATTACTGTCATTTTTATGTAATGTTACACACATAGCATAATAGGGTTTATGGTTAAGAAACCTGAAATGATGGTGTTCTTTCAAAATCAAAATAAATATTTGTTTTGATCCTTTTAGTTTTTAGTTACATAGTTTAAAATTAAAAAAAAAAGCACAAAGAGTTAGGTGCTTTAATTGGTTTTTATTATAATGCTTTCAACTTTAACTTTTTCTTCTTCTGATATGATCTGAAGTCTGGATTTCATCTAAGAATCTTCTTCAGCTCTGTTATCCATCGCTGATTGAATCCGTGAATCAGTGAGGTAGTGTATCAGTTTTTTCGGGTTGCATTCATAATGAAATTGAATAATGATTTCAAGTAAGGTGCTTTAATTTTATGATTCATTTTTCTTAAGTTATCGTACGAAAATGAACTTGCTTTCATTTGAACTGAAGGCCCATATGAGGGAACCAAGAATTTTATGTGATGTGTACACCAACTGTTTGTAAAAGTGCTTTAGCTGTGTGCCTCTCTTTTATGTGATGTGCACACCAATGCCCTGACTTGAAATGTTGGTTTCTATTACAAAAGTGGAAATGAAATAAGGCAATGCTAAGACGGAGTAGCTGATCAGGGTTGTTTTCAATGCAAGAAAGGCCTCTTGAGCTTCAACAGACAAAAACATTCCATCATCAATTGAGTGAGATGCTTTGCTATATTACTCTATTATTGAACAAAATCCTATAAGTTGCTTTAAATTATAACTTTATTTTTTAAAACATGACCCACAAAGTTAATCCAACTTTACTATTCCTGTATTTGCACTTCTAATTTGTTTTGTCTTTTGTGTAGGTCGTTTCCGATTTTTCTCTGGGTTGCTTGCTGTTTGTGTATCAGGTATGTATTCGTGTATATATTTCTTAACTTCACCTTTTATATTGGGCCATTCAAGTACGTCTCCATCTGGGTTTTGTTTATCCTATACATTATGTATGCGATGTTTCATTCGTTGAGATTTAATTGTGAGATACAGAACATGAATTAAGGATTATAAAGGCTTGTCTGTATTTTTTTGGCTGCTTCAATTTGGGTTAAATGGTTAGAATATGAATAAACGTAATTTAGGTTGTGTGTATTCTCAGCAATCACGTTCCAAACAGAGGCGTTCTGGGTCTCCCAGCGCAGATGTTGCTCATCATCTAACACCTCCTTTTAGGCTTCATCTCTGTCACGTCGTCAGATGTCTTATCGTATTTGGTGTTGTCAAGTCATGTAATGCAGAATCTATCTCAACTTCTTGGTTCAACATTACAATCTCCTGAGTTACATAGATTCGGGAAGTTGTACTGAGGTATGTAAATACTGAGGCGCCATCTTCTGGTTTGAAAGAGTGTTTGTCGTCATACCCGTTGTATTTATAAGTCTGATTACATGCGTCTATTGTCATAACCGTTGAGCATTTGACAAAATATATTTTCTTGCACTGTATAATGATAGATAATATACATGTATGATAATATTTTAACATTTGAATTTTAAAATTGCATTTTACACGTATGCACACTTGCATATATGTTTTTTAAGCTTCATTTTATTAACGTAACGTTATGTTTTGTTAGGCAATTTCCACGGTTACGGTTCCAAGTACGAATTGAAGACGTCGGTTTGGATTGAAAGTATGAAGACATCAGTTCAGGAAGTTATTGCATATCATTTTTCATCTTTAGAGATATATGTATATGTGTTACTTTGAAACTTTTGTAATTCTGTGTTACTTTGAAACCTCTGTAATTTATATTAGTGGGTTATTTTATACTGGTTTTAATTTATTTATTTTTGTATATTTTATTTTCTTGTTTAGATTATTTGTTTATAATAGAAATTTATTGGAAATTTCCAGGAAATTGAACCTCTCTCTTCTCTCTCTCTCTCTCTCTATATATATATATATATATATATATATATATATTAGACTAGGCTAAAACACCAAATAATGCGGTTCTAAAACCGCATCTTTTGAGTATATTGGAAAAGGTAGTTTTTGCTTAATAAATCAAAAGATGCGGGTTTAGAACCACATCTTTTGGACCCGCATCTTTTGGGTTATTGCCAGAAGATGCTATGCCATAAGATGCGGGTCTAGAACCGCATCTTATAGCCAATTTACCCGCATCTTTTGATCATTTCTGTACTAGTGGTTCGGTGATATGTTCGGTTACATTCGTTCATGTCTGTTCGTTTACGTTCGTTCGTGTTCGTTTGATTATATTAAAAAACAATAATTAATAAACATTTTATCTAAACATATTGAAAACTTGAAACCCTATTTTTTTCTAAGTTAGCTAAAATTTGGACATTTTTTTTGAGATAATTATGTCTAAGTTAGTTAAACTTTGAATAATTATGTCTTAGTAGTTTAACTTGATTCGTCTTTTGGTGATTGTAGTAGACTTCTTAGTTTTGATGTATCATTTGATGATTTTATTTAACTACTTATATCTATTGTTTAAGGTTAACAATGTTTTCAAGCTATTATTTTCAAGTTAAATGTGCGTTTACGTTCGTTTTTATTCGTTTGCGTTTGTTTATGTTCAAGACTAGTGTTCACGAATTGTTCGCAAATAACTGAATTTCCTTAACGAACGAACACGAACATAAACTTATGTTCGGTAAGCATTCGTGAACAGTTCGCAAACATGTTAATTTCCATAACGAACGGTCCATTTCGGTTCATTTACAACCCTACTACTTTGGCATATAATACCTTTACATACTCTTACAATTTACAAAATGAATATGAAAGAAAACTTAGTGAAAAAGTGTACCTTTGTCCACCGATTAGTATCTTCCTTTTTTAACACCACAATTGTATCTATCTTTTCAGGAGATTCCATACCCCATTTGCAATAAGGGAATTCTTCTCCATGAAGAGTATAAATCCCAATAATCTTATCTCTTGCTTCATCGTACCTAGTTGTACTCATGTAATAAACAAAAGGCTTCTGGCACGGGTGCCTTGTAACAGGCCTAGTGTTGAATGCATATGCTGTATAGTCTAGTCTTCGGTACCAATTTAGGAATGTGCGAGCTGGTGTCTCAAGCTCTCTTGGAGACAGGATTCCGCGTACAATTTGGATCGCAAAACCCCATGACACCAAAATGGACCATTCTCTTTTCTTGTCATAGCAGATGGACTGCTGTATGATACTTGCAGAATCATACTTTGCTGATTCTAGCAAATGTTTGATGCCTTGTGCTCTAGGCATCCCAGGGAATATTGGGTCCACTACATCAAGATGGTGGAGTGAGACAAATGGAGTTACTGGATGGGCTGCTAATAGACCCAATAGACTCCCATGCACATCATACTGCACATTCAGTAAAACTAGAGATTAGTTTCTGAATCCTATATGTTCGAGGTGACAAAGCAGGAATATTGGGTAACGGCAATTAGGGATGCTGGTCATGTTTGCAGGTTTGTGGGTCCGACCCGACATGAACTCGAAAAATCATGTCAGACATATGAACCCAAACACAATATGAATATTCGCGGTTTGACAAAAAACAAACTCGTTTAACCCAACTTGTTTTACCTTTCATTTTTTTTCGCATATTAATACTTTAAAATAACAAATATTTGCAAATGTATACAAAACAATTACATTTTAGTACAAAATCTTATATCAGTTTCTCATTTATGTTTTAAATTTAGCATAAAATATCCAATCATTTTAATTTATCACATAAAACACAGTTTAAAAAATAATACAAAAACTAAATGGGTAAAACGGGTCAACCTGCAAACATGTTGGGTTCCCAAGAACACGACTCATTTTGCTAAACGTGTTGGCAGGATTGACTTGAAACTGACCAGAACCATTTATGCTAAACCCAAACCCACAAATTTCATTTTAGTTGGATGTCATGTTAGAAATTCACTGGTAAAAAGTTTCCACAATTAGTAAATAGCCATTTCACACCGTATATATTTCTTCTAGGATAATTCTTGTATTATATTAAACGTTTCTGGCAAAGACATGCATGTTGGGTTACACATTTTACAGACTTAGTATGGTAAAAACTAACCTGATGAAACCCTGGTTCTTTGGTGAGTGGGACATTAAGTTCAGCCATACAAGCATGCATTCTATCATCACTCCCATAATAACCGGAATATCTTCGAAGACACCGGTCCTGCATCTTCTCCAACTCAACCGCCAACGGGTAACTAATCGCAAACCCACCGCCACCAAACGCCATCCCATACGAGAACAACATGTTCTGAATATGACTTTCTGACGTCGACCCAATATAATAAAACTCATTATGATCATACTTAGACAAAATCCTAACTAAATTCTCCACAATAAACACAGTGTCATCATCTCCCATAACAAACCACGCACATCTTCCATTCCCAACTTTAGTGTTTCCGATACCACTCTAGATATCCTAATAGCGGATCGATCCCCGTCTGGATTTGTGTAGGGAAACTTTGAGGTGTCGTTAGAGAGGTGGATGTCGGGTAGATTGTCATCTTTGGTGGTTCTTACTCGCTTATCTAGCCAAACCGCCCCTCGTGTCTCCCCAGGCCGCCACCATAGCTTTAGATATTCCTTCCTGGTCTGCCATAGTCTCGACGAGGCTGCAATGCCGAATGCAATGTGTTTGAGCTCGGTGTCAAACCGAAGCACTTGTGTTGGTTTGCTTGTGTTGCTTTGGAGGTTTTCGAGGCGGTTATCGGAATCTTGGCAAGCGGTTTTGGTGGTAAAGGTAGGGGCAGGCTCAAAGAGGATGGTGGAATAGTAGACAATGTAGAGGAAGAGTAGGGAAAGAAAGAGCCAGGAGACGGCGGAATGGATGGTTGGGAGGTTAGAATGATGGCGGGGTGTGGCGGATGCGGCGGAGGGCGGCATTACGGTGGTGGTTTTGGTTGGGCAGCATACGGCCCATTGCTAGAGCAAATTTGAAACGCTTGGGGTGATGTTTGGAGGAAAGGTAATAGGCATGGGGGGTTGGATGGAGAGAATGATTTGGATGGTGAGTGATTGTAGGATGATGTGAGGGGGACAATTAGAGATTTGTTACAAAATTTGTTGTTACCAATAAAAAAATATAGGGTCCAATAATTTTGCTTTTAGCAAAATCCCTATCATACAACCATAAAATATGCCAATGGGTATGAAATGTTATGGTTTGGGGGGGGGGGGGCGCAATCATCCAAGTTATTCCACATTTGCATTTCTAGTAGCAACTAACCCTCCAAGAATTAGTAACTATTAAACCATCAGTGTTAATGATTAACACAGGCAACTAAGATTGTGATTAAGGTGGAGGCTTAAGTATTTGATAATGATTTGAAAACCAGCTAGACACTAGTTCAATCGGTCAATTCAACCTTAAAGACTGTTAAAAGAGGCAAACATCCATGGTTTTGTGCAGGTTTATACGGTATGCTCAAAACTGGCAGGTGTTATATCATGCCCACTAGCTCGTAACTGGATAAGCGAAACCAGTGGTTCAAGTCAGAAAAACCCGACTTCAAAACTATAGTATTTAGAGGCTACTACTGACAATTTGAAAGAACTAATAAGTTAGACTATGGTTGTTGAAGATTGGTGTTTCTTCCTTTTGCAACGCTACAAGAAAAATGAGCATACACTGACGGTTGCATTTTTGTCGGAAAGTTCAGTTGGTATATTTCCAACAGCTTCTGCCAAAAATTTTAATGAACTGTTTTTTTTTATAAATAAGTAAATTACAAAAAGTCCTTTATGTTGACACTAGATTGCAAAGTGTGTCCTTTGTCTTCAAAAAGTACAATAAACGTACTCAATATTTGCAAATATGACCAAGTGGATCCTATGTGAGGCAAATTAGTCTTTTTGCCCTATTATTTAAAGTAGTTTAACAAGAACACCACCATTCAAATACCAACAGTCATCTCCTTTACAATCGAGCACCACCGCTCCATACCACCATCTACGTCCATCTTCAACACTGCTACCAACACCCTTATTAAACCATCACTTCCCAACTTCGGACCACCTCCCGAGCACCACCATCACTACGCCTCCAACAACCAACCACTGCATCTCCTCCACCGACCACCAAACCCCGCTGAACCTGCTCCGCCGTCGTTCACGGTCACAGTCCAACAAATCCCCATCTACACGTACAGGAACATCACTACCGGAAAATCCGATCACCCTACCACACCACCAAATCACCACCTTCCGTCACCAAAAACAGTTACCCAACAGATCCATGACCAACCACATAAATAGATCCACCAAAACCCCTCACTCTCCAATTTACTCAGCAGATCCACCGAAAGCCGTCACTCTCCATCACCATCGAATCCCGTTTCTGTTGAGGGGCATGTTAATGGTTTTGGGTGTAAAAGGTTGGTGATTTTAAGTGGGGGTGGTTGAAGACGGCGTTTGGTGGCAGGGTTTGGGGTGGGGAGAGGGTGTGGAAGAGGGGTGAAGTGGCGGCTATTGAAGGAGGAGATGAGTTTAAGTTGGAGCTTGAGAAAGGATGTGATATCTGCAACGGTGTAATGGAGAGAGGAGATGATTTCAAGCTGGGAATTGTGGAGGGTTTCGATGCGAAATTCAATTTGTTGACGGATTTCAAGCTGGGAATTGTGTAGGGTTTATGATTTAGGAGTGAAGGCTGAGAGAGAGAGAGGGGGGAGAGAACTTGGCCAGTGTTTGAGAGAGAGAGAGTTTGCAGAGAGAGGGAGTTGAGGGAAAAAGATGGGTTTTTTGTTTATTTAATTTAGTGTTTTAAGGTAAAATGACTCAAATACCCTTATAGGTGGTCCATTTGATTAAATATAATCATGAAATTTAACTGAGTTAGGGCTAAAGGACATAACTTGCAAGGGTTTGCAAACATTGAGTACGTTTTTTTTGTAGTTTTTGAAGACAAATGACACACTTTGCAATCTAGTGTTAACATAAAGAACGATTTTTATAATTTAATCTTTATAAATATCACATAACCTCGGTTATCCGTCGGAAACCTAAGATAGAAAGACAACTTGTCGATGAACCATTAGTGATAATAGACCAATAATAGTCGGTGCCACACTTTTTCAGGTTTGATTTCCGAACATTTTTCAGGTAATAGGTTTCGGACAACTATTATGTCGCAAATAGGACATTTCCCAAAAACATGATCCGGGTAAAAAAATGACTTATTATCTCATTATTATCTTCAATGGATATCCGGCTGGCTTTTGTCGTTGATTTTCTCAATATATGTGTTTCATGTTGCTTCCAAATCCCAAACTAAAAAACCCGTTAGTAATATTGATTCGTTATTGTATACGTCCCCCGCACATGCCTCCCTTTTTACACCTACGGTGTTGGTTTGGTATTGATTAAATGTAAGAATTGGTGATCTTGAAATTAAAATACCGCTTCTATGTATGTGGTTTACCCACAATGGCAGAGAACATATGAAGACAAAGTTAAGCGGTGAAAAAGCAAGTGTATTATTCTTCTTTGTGTGTGGTTTCTCCATTAATACATGAAAGTTCACCTATGCAGATGAAGTTATGTACTTTCTCTAGTATGTATGTATGTATGTATGTATGTGTGTGGAGTATGGTTCTAGTACATAATGTGCTTAACCTAACCAACTCAAACGAACTCCGATAAAACTAATTATTTTAGCAACGTCGGCTCGTCGAACCCTTACCAGAATCCCTAGCTCCTAAACCATAAAGCTAAATCTTAAACCCTAAAGCTAAACAATAAGTTAAACCCTAAAATCTAAACGATAAACCCTAAAATCTATACCTTAAAGCAAAATTCTAGAATTAAACGCTAACCCCTTAACTCTGAAACTAAACCCTAACAACTAAAGCTAAGCACTATAGCTAAACCCTAAAAGCTAACTCTAAAACCTAAAAGCTAAACCATAACAACTAAAGCTAAACACTATAGTAGTGGTGGTGGTAGTGTTCATGGTGGTTGTCGTCGTGGTAGTAGTGGTAGTGGTAGTAGCAACAACAACCGCAAGCGTAGTCATAGTGTAATAGTAGTCATAGGCATAGTTGTAGTCGTCATAGTCATAGTAGTTGACGTGCTTAGATAGTAAAAAATAAATCAAGACAAACACATATGAGTTGTAAGGTAAAAAAAAAATAACTACTAACTACACTCGTAACAGGCAAGCGTACCTATCAGAATATAGTATAGTTCAGGTAAGTTACCGAGTATCATAACTAGGACACAAAAGCTAGTAATACTAGACTCATCACTTAATATGTAATCTATGAATAATTAAACTTACATATAACTACCAGTAATACTTCAATTAACTAAGAAATATACCAAGGGTTAAGAAAATATAACTATCCAAGAATCGAATCGACGAAGATTGACTAAACTATTAACATAACTACTTATTAAACTATTTCAAGACTCAACTACGCTAATAATGTATGAAATGCTAAAATGAACTAATACTGGTTAAGTTAATCCTGTTAAACTAGGGTTAAGGCTATAGACACACCTTTAGACCTAATTCAATAAAGTTAGTATTGATATGGATTCTTATGACTCGGGATTTCTAGACTAGCACCATGATCGAACAACAAACATAACATGTGTATAAACTATCAAGGTTAGCCAAATATAGATAATTCTAACTAGTTTCTAGACCTTTTTAATCAAGTCCTTCCCATAGGAAAAACACATGTTTTACCAACTATGATGATTAATTATCTATTACCAATTAAGGTTTCAAGCCCTAAGTTAACAGACATCAATATAACCTAGAGATAGAAGATATTGAATCCAACATGCATAACCCCATAGAAAGATCAACACAACCACACAATCAACATCATAATCAATACGCAACATGTACTCATAGGCATCATAAGCTTAATCCATAACAAACAACTAAAATCATACTTATAAGTAAATGAATCATAAGTCAAATCAACAAAACATCTTAGCCTGGAAAATCAATTCTTGCTTCCCCTTGCGTTAGATTTTCAATCTTCTTGCCTTATCTCTTCCAAATCCTTCAAAATCAAGTTCTTCAGCCTTTTTTTGTTCTCCAACCTATTTCAGTTGTGTTCTAGGGTTTCCATTACAATCATTAAATAGGCGGCTCTAATTGGGCTTCATAAACAGTACTAGCCATCCTTTTTTACTGGGTATGGGCCATATTCTCTTTGACAGGGCCTAGTCAGGCCCAAATCCCAATATGATTCTGTCTTCTGACCGGCAACGATTACCGGTCATACTCTCTAGATCGGGTATGGGTCGTACTCTTCTTGAACTCCTACCCTTCTTCCAGCTTTTCTCCAATTGTTCCAACAATATCCCTTTTACATCCAAATTACTCCATTTTTATTAATTACCTGCAAATCCTTAACAATGCATAAATAACTAAGTATTCTTATCAAATTTGAGATAATTACCCTCAATTGTTGGTCTTTAACACTCAAATACTATGTATTATACGTCTGCATCAGTAACCGTAGTCGTAATAGTAGTAGTAGTAGCAGGAGCAACGAAGACTGGTGGTGGTGGTAGACGTCGTCTTAGTAGTATTGGTGGTGGAAGTAGTCATATTAGCAAGTAGTCGTAGTGGTGTTGGTGGTGGTGGTCGTAGTAGCAATAGTTGTAGTGGTGGTGGTGGTGGGGGTGGTAGTGGTAGTAGTTTGCTTTACCAAAGGATTTCATATATGTATTTTGTAGGAAATATTAGGTTAAAATCAAAATAATTTCCATAAATTTGATTTGACCACGCCATACATACACATCGATCTCTCTGCTCATTCCTTCATCCCATTGATATCGCCGACCGCACAGTCTCCACCCTTTTATCCCATTATCAACGTTGGTCGCATAATCACCACCTGGTCACCCAATTGTCCCTGTCAGTTGACGCACTGTCTCCACCCTCTCATCCCTTTGTCACAACCAATCACACCACTTAATCTCATTGATAATGATTTGGTGTTAGAGCTTTCATATGCTTTGCTTCCAATCTCATTTTTATTGAACCCTAATTTTCAGAAATTACGTTTTGATTGAACCTTTATTTCATCCGCTCCTGATTGACAGAAGTTCCATTTTGATTGAACCCTAATATGTAGAAGTTACATTTTTATTGAATCGTAATTCACATGAGTTGCATTTTGATTGAGGATAAGTCTTAAGAAGCAACGAGTCTAAGCAAACAAGGGTTTTCAAAACAAACGAAACAAGGAAAAGTCTTAAGAAGATTTTGGTGAAAGACTTGTACACGATACAAACGATTTGACCTAGGTGTCTTAACAAAGTAGGACACTTGTAGGTCAGAGTCAATTCAGGGAAACATTATATACATTGCTAGAACCGAGCACGGAACACAAACTATAAGTTTCACGGCCCCTCTTTTAAATATTTTGTTTTCAAAATTAAGGGGGATACATGTTTATACAATGGCATGTTAGTTATGGAGTGAAATCAACTAAAGCTTGTGCGAATAAGCGTATGCATTAGTAACCATTAGTCACATTACAGACGAGGAACAATTGGATAGATCTATCGAGTGTGGGCAAGCTCCACTCCTGGTCTCGAGACCCTGGAGTGCTTTTGTGTCCGACTAGTCGCGCGTCACTAGGATTTAGTGGCTCAGTATGACGGAACATTGTTAAGGTTTGGTTACTAGCTTATGGTGACACATATGTTAATATCCTTGTAAAACATTAATTTATCAACGAATTTCATTGACACCATGCATACCGGTTTTTATCCAAAGTTTAACAGATGTTTTAAAGCTTCATTTGTGTCAAGCAAAACCTGTGAACTCATCGACATTATGTTGACTTTTTATTTAATATGTATTCATAAGGAAATGTCACATGGTGTTGGATGTCAAGGACAAGGGATACAAGATGATGCCATTTTGGAAGGGTTTGCCTCATATATCCTATATTCGTGCGGAAAATAGGGGTCAAAACTTTGTTATAAAAATTATCTTTTGTTTAAAAATCTTTTTTAAACTTGAAACACTTGGGTTATGTTTGTGAACAAGATACTTTGGTTTTGTACTACTATTTCAAGTATTATATATAATTGGCATTATTGGTTATATTAAATCATGTAGACGTTTACACTATCGAATGCTATGAAAACTTTTTGTAATCACACCTCTCGCTTCTGCTATGAGCGGGTGTGACACCACAGCTCCTTGAGCAGCAACTAGCAGCGGGTTGCTGAACTCAAGGAAGTCATGCGTAAGTAGTCAGCAGAACTAGCCCAAAGCTATAGAGAAGCCGACGACAAGACATCGAGTATTAATACTTGTCCAGATGATTCGTCCGTTAGGTATTGTTGATCTTTTTTTTTGTAAAAATCAAATATAGTGTTTGCTTTTTAATTATATAGTGTTTGGTTTTGTTATAAACAGATTTCCTTTTTTCTTTTTTACAGTTTGTTCGTTTCTTTAAATTTTAGAGAATAAAAATAATAATTTATAATTTGCAGGAAAACAAAAAGTATGCAAAATTTTATTTTCGGTTAGAAAATATTTCCGATGGATTACCGATGGAAATTTCATAAACATAACTTGGCCAACTTTCTTGTACTTGCAAGCAATGTTATCAACGTACTTTTAAATAAATTCAGAATATTTTGACTAGAGGTGTTCATCTTTCGACTTAATTCAAATTCGAGCTAATTCGACAAAAATGTTATATTTTATATATGAAAAATACTAAAGATATATATATATATATATATATATATAATATATATATATATATATAAAGTGTATTTTACAATTTGCTTTATCGTACGAGCGTACGAGATTTCAAGTTCGCACGTTATAAACTCCAATTGCATGTTATAAGAAAAAAGTCACATATTGTATAGAAACATAATCGCATGTTGTATTAAAATAAAAATTGCATGTTGAAAATATATAAAATCGTATGTTGTATAAAAATCAAAATCACACGTTATAAAGAAAAAATCGCAGGTTGTAACTCAATCTCGTATCGTACGTTAAGCACAATTGTATGTCAACCAACCCCTAAAGATCTAAAAAATTTGATTTGGGGTTTTAGACTTGTTCTACACCTTGATCATAATTTAATACTTTACAACTTAAGAAGTTTAAATAAAACTTAGCGCGACTACAATAATTTGAATTTACTGTTTAACGGGCAAATTAAATATTTACATCAAAACATATATATTTTTCAAACATATATTCCTAGTAATGATTGACTAATTGTTGTTCTTAAATTTTTGGTAAACGAGCCCATTCATCTCTAATATATTATCCATTTTTTACTTTAATTTTTTTTGGTAGGAAATCTTTTGGTAAGTTTAGTTAGGATCCAAATATTTTAATTTAACTTATTATATTCTAGGAGTAGAAAAAAATTAGGGGTGAACATATTTAGTTGAGGATCTAAATATTTTAATATAATCTTTTTAGTTGCTTTTACTTTAGGCTAGACTGTATGGTGCTTGTCCATCCTTGAAGGATGATCCGCCATGTAGGCGTCACGTCATAGTTCTTAGAGGATGCCCCTCCAAGATAGAAACACTGGAAATGGAGGATGAGCCTACCCCACCAACTTTATTTATTTATTTTTTTAACTTCATCTACTTTTTTTATGAGTTAAATGCCCGGATGGTCTGTGTGGTTTGACCTTTTTCACCTTTAGTCCTTAACTTTCTAAAATTACCTCTATAGTCCCCAACTTTTTAATTTTTGTTCCCGGATAGTCCCTGAAACGGATGGAGGTTAGTTTTTGATGTTAAGTGTGTAAAATTTCAAAAATACCCTCAGTGTTAAATTAATACTAAAGTTAAAAGAGATATACTTAATACTTAGAGATTTATGTGAAACCCACCCACTTCATCTTCTTCACTTTCACCATCATATTTAACCACCACCACCATCACTGTCATTTCCCAAATTTTTCTATGTGAACATACTAAAATATGATACATTCAATTTCACCATAAATCAACTGAACATTCAATTTCACCATAAATCAATTGAACCATAAATCAACATGAAATTAAAAAACTGAGGATTTTAGCAGAGGAAATATTGCTTCATGGGGCAATTAATGTGTTTAGCTATAACCCATTCTCTTACGAACCTAGAAGCACACATCATAATATTACATAAACTAAAAATTAACACTAGAACAGAAAAGAAAAATCCTAAATTGATGATGATCGGAATATATAGGGTTCTTGCCTTGCAGACTTAAGTGGAAGGGGTGACCTTGTTCGAGGCTCCAAATAAAATAAACTGGATCGAAGTCTTTGGTGGATTGATGTTAGGGGTGACCTTGTTCGAGGCCTCAATGAAAACAGCGTCGCCGGATAACGCATCGGTGGCGACCTCTGTGGAGTATAGGCCGCGGATGGTGGCGGATTAAGTGGTGGTTGATTGGCTGAAGAGGCAATGATTGGAGGTGGTAGGCGGTCGTTGGAGGCAGTGGAGGGTGGAGGCGGTGACTGAGGGGTGGAGATGGAGGTGGTTTTGATTGCGGCAACCAAGGTGCCAGCCGGATTTTTTGATTGCAGCTGCCAGAACCAATGGTGGATGGTGGACGTACGGCGAAGGAGGTGGTGGTCCTCTGGTGAAGGGTGGTGGTGGTTGTAGTTGATGTTGGGGGTATAGTGAGAGAGAGACATGAGGGATAGATTTATAATAAACCATGTGGGCCCCACCAAAATTAATATATTAATTAGTTAGTTTAATAACTTAATAGTTATTTTTTATATTAAAGGAATTATAGTCATTTTGCACCAACTTAACTGAAAAACTAACTCCCATCCACGCCAGGGACTACCTGAAACAACCCGACTTTTTGGCAGTTATCCATATTGTCGCTTTTAATGGAAAATCTATTTTAAATATTTTGTTATGTCGCTTATTTAAACGCATCTAAACGCTTACTACTCGCAACAGCTCAACGCAAACTCAATCGCGGTTATTATGATGATTTACGTTACCTTATGTGTTATTTGTGCTTTATATCTTGTGATTTATACTCGCTCTCGTAACGCTCTCACTCGCACAACTCGCTTTATCGCATTATTATGATTAACGCAACGCCTAACGTCTCACTAAAACGCTTAAGGAACAAAATCTAACTAACCTAATCGAACTAAATCACCGAACGAACAGCCAACGAGCGAATTGGAAACATTTCATAGCAAAACTTTTTACGAATTACCCCTAATTCGTACGAATTACGAACCTATGCAAAGTGGCAACATCAATAGTTTCGTACGAATTACCCGTTTCACACCCATCATCATCTCCTATAAATACCATGCTCCTCCACACACACTCCTCTTGCTGCCACTTCGCACAAAAACGATCCCGAACCCTTTTTCTCTTTTTTCAAGTAAGGAACACCTATTTTCAACAAATCACAACGATTTCCACTACGTTTTCTACAAGATATTATCTCCGATTTCATCAAAACTTCTTCTTTTACGAAAATCTTCATCTTTTTCATAAAACCTTCTGATTTTACCTTGGGTTTACACTTAAAACGAGTGTATTTGGGTTAGCTTCGGCTTCCCAAGTTAGAAACCTTAATGTTTAAAGCTCACCAAGTGATTTATCCAAAATAAAACTGTTTTTAGACTTGATTTTTACGCAAAAACGGACTAAACCGACATATGTTTCGTTCACTACTTAGTAGGACGAAGCAGGGTCGAAATCAGCCTGAAATGGACTCGAAACCACGTCTGTTCCAACCGAAAACTCAGTTTCGGACGCACGAAGACGCAAAAGACACTTTGTACGAACTGGACTGTTTCGTACGAATTAGACCTAGTTCGTACGAACCAGTCCAAGTTCTTCCAAGTGACTAAACTGCTCTAAAGACCTCCCCAGCCTTTGGTTTGCTCAGTAGCTCAAGGTTGGAAGGATAGACACTCGATTTTCTCGACGAACGACGCGAAAAAACTCGACTTTGAACACCAAACAGCCTAGTTCGCACCAAATGGCTAATTCGTACGAATTACACACCATTTGGTACAAACTAGTGCTACTTCGTACGAACTAGCACTAGTTCGTACAAACTACACTGTTATACTCCCCAACATTTTATCTTCCTGTTTCAGCACTCGAAAGACTGATGCACTTCTGTTCTGCTTACAGACTGATCCAGGCGCTCCCTTCAATCCACGGCAGCTTGTGTTTACTTGCTAAGCACGAACTGTGAGTATACTTGAACCCTTTCTCGCTTTAACGCACTTTTGGGCGTTACATACGTTCTCTATATCAAAACATGCTACACACAACGCTAAACTCTTTAAACGCTAACCACTCTCGCATGTTGTACGTGAGTCGCTGAATGTTTGTTTGCTATGTTTAAATGATGAGGACTTGCTGACCACCCTTAGCAACGATAGTACTGTAGTTTGGACTCAGCACCTGATTGGTTCAGGGGTTGTTAAGGCTCGCAAATTTACTTTATGTGCGTGTTCGCTATGTGAATACGTATCGCGCATACTCCACCTCGCAGTCGTGTTGGTTAGCTTGTATCATTATTGTTAGCTTACTTAGCTTCGCCCTCTACGTGTCACATGCTGGTTATGGGTAAACGCTTTATCTCTATTATATGCTATTTAACCTGTATGCTCACCTTTACTTTATGTGTTGACTTTTATTTTAATGTATGTGACAGGTTAATGATTTCTTGAGCTACAAACGGATAGGACTCCTAGAAACTCACTAAATAAATCTAGGTTGTCGGATTTTGATTGTTTAAGGGATATGTAATTCGTGATGACTGTTATGAAAATTGTTTAATTGTATGGGAAATTAGACTTATTAAATATTGTCATTTTAATAGTTGTTATGGATTCTGTTGAGCAGTCTGATTCGCCTAGTGCCGCGCGCCGATGATTCCGCCATCGGTTGGGGTGTGACAGATTGGTATCAGAGCCATAACCATAGGGAATTAGGTAGTATTGCATGATTCGGCCTAGTCTATGGTTTAGGAACCCAAAACAGACCCGACGCGCAAAACGCATCTCAATCCGTACGAACTGACCAGTTCGTGCGAACTGGCCACTTCGTACGAAGTGTGACTCCTCAAATAGAGAAGGTGCACTTTGTACGAACTGGGTAATTCGCATGAAGTAGGTACTTCGTACGAAGTAAGCAAAACACGATCGAAAACGAACAACTTTACTCCTGTTCTGTTTCTGATCTAACCTTGTTAACTAAACGGCGTATGCTTTTCCTAAAGCTACCACAATACACGCTCGAAGGTACTCGTACAACACAGCCGAGTGATTGCGTCGAGATTAGGCGTGAAAACCAAGAACTCTTGATAAGATCGCTCACCCCGTGTATTACTCTCTGCACGAGAATCTCCCGTCGAGTTAGGAGTGATATCCACATCTCAACGGAAATCTCCCTCTCTATCTCGTGGTGATTCCTTACCACAAAATTATGGAACGAAGTCGTTAAGTTAGGGGTGAAACCCGCATCTTAATAACTAGTTCCACTCCTCGATTTTCAGTCTCACCAAAGTCTCGATCGTTTCACTATTTTGGAACGCGTAGTAACCGGAGGGGTAATGCCATTAGCCGCAAGGCGGTGAGAGGATTTACCTACTAGACCAAAGCGTGTGTCCAAGATCAGAGGAACAATCGAATCACTTTGGGTAGTTAACGTCTCAAAACCCAGGACACTCCAAGTTGTTTTAAGCCTGCAATCGCTGATTTTCGCATCATCTCACTTTTTACGATGTTTATATGTTTTCGTTTGAAAATTTAAACTTTTACGCTTTATCCATTTCTCGATTTATCGCTTTTCGCTCATAAATGTACGCACCACTCGCAGAGCTCTCGCAATCCAAAACAATAAATATAATCACAATCAAACTAATCGCAAAACTAAATCACACGCCTAACCCCACGCTCAATGTACTCGCTATACTACTCGCCTATACACGCTATACTACTCGCATCTCATATGTGCTACGCTTAGTTTGATGAGGGTGAATACGTGTAAAATATGTGCATACGTGCTTATGTGTTTACATGCTTATATGCTTACGTGCTTCTGTGGATACGTGTTACGTGATTCTATGCCTTATGTGAATAATAATAATAACATGTATTGTGTGTAACGCTAAACCTTTCAAACAAAACCCATTATAATCGAATCTCGTCTAATTACCCTATGTGCCATTCTACAGAATCTTACATTCGCAAATGGCTTCCATGGGATCTCACACTCATCGCACCGCCCAAAGGAACAACGTTGACAAGCGCATCGCTTCCCTCGTGGCAAGGAAATGGTCAAAGTGATCCCTCAAATCGTCAGCGAGATCCAAGCCGTTAGCAGCAATTCATCTTTGGATTCTAAGGGCGATGCCCCGAAATCTCGGTTCAGTTTCAAGCAGTTTAAAGCCTGCGGTCCTGCAACATTCACAGGCGAAGACGGACCAATCAAGATGTTTCACTGGTTCGACTCGATGGAGGTCACTTTCAGGCAAAGCGGATGTCCTGAAAATCTCCGCACCGTCAATGCCAATGGGGTCTTTTAGTCAAGAGCACTTGACTGGTGGACTGCCGAGCGCAACAGGCGCGGTAATGATGAAGCTTACGCTCTCGCGTGGGAAGAACTTAAGGAGCTCATGATCAAGGAGTTCTGCCCACCGCACGATATCTAAAAGCTGGAAAATGAATTTTGGGACATCAAACAAGTCGGTGGTGATAACCCTGGACTCACTGCCCGCTTTAAGCAACTCAGCATTATCTGTCCAGGCCAAGTGGATACCACCAAGAAGGCCATCAAAAAGTACATTCGCACTCTTCCCGACTGTGTCGCCGATATTGTTCAAGCGGCACGACCGAAATCTATCGAAGAGACTTACCAACTCACTGCCGAGATCAATGATAAGCGAGTCTTGGCTGGAACTTTACATGTCTCGAACAAGAATCTCTATCAAGCAACTGTTGAGCGAAACACCAACGCCACACCATCTCAAACCTCCAAGATAAATCGCCAAAGCCGCAAGCGAAAGGGTAACAACAAGAACTGCGCAATAGTCCCAGCTCCAAACCCTCAGTCTCACCAAGCTGCTACTCCCAACGCACCAGCTGCTATGCGTGCGTATACTGGTCCTCACCCACTGTGCTCTAAGTACACATATCATCACGCGGTTGGAGGAAACTGCCGTTTTTGTCCAACTACAACATTTATGGGCACTTCACAGCGCACTGCCGTTCAGGTCCCTGTCAGCAAGCTCCTCCCACTCTCGCAGCACCGCCCGCTCCTCTCAATGTTGCTCCCCTCAACCAGACACTGCAAGCACCAGCAGTTCAGACTCGTGCTTGCTACACTTGTGGTGACCCCAATCATTTCAGTAATGTATGCCCGCATCGCGTAGTAAAACAAGAACCATAGCAGCAACAGCCACCACAGCCACCGCAGTAGCAACAACCACATGCTGTGCATGGAAGAGCATTCAACATCAACCATCGCCAGGCTCAAAACGACAACAACGTTGTCAATGGTACGTTCCTCGTTTATGGTATTTATGTTTCTTGCTTATTTGATACTAGAGCCGATAACTGTTTTGTATCGTTAGATTTCGAAAAACTTTTAAAATGTAAACGCGCTAACCTCCCAAAGACCTTCGATGTCGAAATCGCCACCGGAAGAACCGTTACCGTTAACTCCGTCCTAACGTGGTTATACTCTCGAACACAACAACCACAACTTCCCGATTGACCTCATACAGATGCAATTGGGTAGTTTTGATGTCATAGTAGGCATGGACTTTCTTCACGTAAATCGTGCCGAAGTCGTTTGTTTTGATAAAATGATTCGTTTCCACTTCCTAATGGAGATCAACTACATGTTTACGGCGAAAACCCTCAAAGAAGGTGATGCTTTTGTCATGTGTCCAAGCGAAAAAATATTTGCGCAAGCAGTACATCGCTTTTCTAGCCCACATCGTGAACCAGGAGAAGGAGAAGAAAACCCTGAAAGACGTACCCGTTGCTTGTGAATTTCCTAAAGTCTTTCGCGACGATTTACCTGGCTTACCCCCCACTCATGATGTCGAGTTTTGCATCGATCTAATCCCCGGTGCTACACCTGTCGCTAAAGCTCCCTACCGCCTTGCACCATCCGAAATGCGTGAGCTATCTAGCTAACTTCAAGAGCCTCTTGATAGGGCACACCCGTCCTTTTTGTGAAAAAGAAGGATGGATCGTTCCGAATGTGCATCGATTATAGGGAACTTAACAAGCTTACAATTAAGAACCACTATCCTCTTCCCCGAATCGATGATTTATTTGACCAACTCCAAGGTGCTACTTGTTTTTCGAAGATTGATTTACGTTCCGGATATCACCAGCTACGCGTACATGAACAAGACATTCCGAAAACCGCCTTTCGAACTCGCTATGGCCATTATGAATTCATGGTCATGCCTTTTGGACTCACAAACGCACCCACGGTTTTCATGGATTTGATGAACCGTGTGTGCAAAGCATTTTTGGATTGTTTCGTCATTGTTTTCATCGATGACATCCTTATCTTCGAAGTCGAGAGCCGAACACACGCGACACCTCCGTTTAGTTCTCGAACTTCTTCAAGGAAACTGCCTTTACGCCAAGTTCTCCAAGTGTGAATTTTGGCTTAAGGAAGTCCAATTCCTCGGTCGTATCGTTAACAACCAAGGAATCCACGTCGATCCTGCCAAGATTGAAGCTGTAAAGAGTTGGAATACCCCGAAGAATCCGTCCAAAATCCGTTCTTTTCTTGGATTGCTGGTTACCACCGTCGATTCATCGCCGACTTTTCAAAAATCGTTGTACTCTTACCTCTTTGACTCATAAAGATAAACCTTTTGTTTGGGGTTCCAAACAGGAGGAAGCTTTCCAAACTCTCAAGCGGATGCTTTGCAACGCTCCTGTTCTCGCACTCCCCGACGAAAAAGACAATTTCGTTGTTTATTGCGATGCCTCAAACCTTGGTCTCGGTTGCGTTCTCATGCAACAAGACAAGGTTATCGCGTATGCGTCTCGACAACTCAAAATCCACGAGAAGAACTACACTACCCATGATCTCGAGCTCAGTGCAGTTGTTTTTGCGTTAAATATAGAGCGACACTACCTTTACGGCACCAAGTGTACGGTCTTCACCGACCATATGAGCTTGCAACATATCTTTGACCAGAAAGAACTAAACATGCGTCAACGCAGATGGGTGGAACTTCTCAACGACTATGATTGTGATATACGCTACTATCCCGGCAAAGCGAACGTCGTAGCCGATGCCCTCAGTCGACGAAGCTACGTGTATAGCATTCATGAAGTCCAAGTCCAGAATAAACTCGAAACCCTGATTCGCGAAACCCAGCACGCATGTTTCATTGAGAATACCTTGTATGAGGAAATGAAATGTGGTGCCGAAACCCAGCTGGAGAATATGTCTAACAGGATCTATTATTTTGTGAATCGCATTTGGATCCTTAGCCGCAATAACCTTCGAGGGTTACTGATGACCGAAGCCCATAAATCACGATATTCCATTCACCTCGGTGCCCACAAGATGTACCAGGACCTCCGTTCTAGGTATTGGTGGCCGGGCATGAAAAAGGATATCGCTCTGTATGTTTCGAAATGCTTAACTTGTGCAAAAGTTAAAGCCGAATTTCAACGACCCTCCGAGCCTTGAGGTTTGCATCTCTTATCTGCGTAACTTGATCACCAACATTAAATTCCAAAGGTTTGCATCTCTTATCTGCGTAACTCTTTTGACGACTTCGAGCCTTGAGGAGGTTATCACGGATTTGTAATATCTTGTCTGTCGTCTCTTGTATTAATTCGGGACCAGTGATCTGAACTAGGGGTGAGCATTTGTAAATAACCGACCCGACCCGATGCGGGACCGAATCGACTCGATAACCGAACATCTTATAATATATTACCCGAAATAATACCCTACATAAAGGGTTGGTTCCGGTTCCTTTTACACTCGGTTCCGGTTACGTACCGGGTCACTACCCGAACCTAAATGTAATTGAAATCTTCAACTGCAATAAAGGATGTTTTGATTTTCCATCATCGATTTTCAGCAGCATTTGTTCAATTTCATCTAGCAACATTTTTATGGAACAAACAAATTACAATATTGCATCTCTATTTCACTTATATCTACGAAATTACACCACTGGAAGGTATGTGAATCTTGTCCTCATTGTAGCCATCTAAGTTTACTCATTAATAAAAACAAACCGAATAAAATTTTGATTAAAACATGTTATTACTTTGTTGAATTCTATATAAATCATTGTATTATTGAAGAATATAATACTAATTTTAATTTGTATAATGAATTATTAAGGAAACCATATACCTCATGAGGTAGTGATTCTTGAAGAAACAGGAAAATTTGCAAAAGAAATGAAATCTTGAAAGATGCAATGTTTAATGATTGAATTATTAATTAACTGTTGTGCATGTAAATCTCATATACCGTTGTTATATATTGTTGTTTAAGACTTTAGGTTAACTTATGTTGTTGGACTTGGCCCAAAATAGTTAGTACAGTATTTGTTTTTCGGTCCAGTAGGTATAATTCGGTTCTTTAAATTTCCCGACCCGGAACCGACCCGATACCCGAATGACTACAATAATAGGAACCGATCAAATACCCGAATTACTATATTAGGGTCGGTTTCGGGTACTATACGGTTCGGGTATCGGGTTTTTTCAGTTCAGACCTAATTTTGCTCACCCCTAATCTGAACATCTCCAATCTCGTGCCAACAAATAGGCGAAGGACACTTACGACCATACAATGCTTCAAATGGAGCCATTTGAATACTGGCGTGATAACTATTATTGTACGAGAATTCTACCAACGGTAAGTGCGAATCCCAATTGCCGCCAAAATCGATTACGCAAGAACGAAGCATATCCTCCAAAGTTTGGATTGTACGCTCGGTTTGACCATCAGTTTGAGGATGAAAAGCGGTGCTAAGGTTAAGACGAGTGGCAAGGGCGGATTGAAAAGTTTGCCAAAGGCAGGAGGTGAAACGAGTGTCGCGATCAGAGATAATATCGAGAGGAGTACCATGACGACTGATGAATTAACCCGTGTAGATACGAGCCAATTTCTCGACTTTGTAATCTTCACGAATGGCGAGGAAAGGAGTGGATTTGGTCAATCGGTCAATAAGTACCCAGATACTATCAGGACCAGACGAGGTACGAGGCAATTTGGTGTTAAAATCCATGGCAATGCTCTCCTATTTCTAGACAGGGACTTCTGGTTGTTCGAGCAAACCAGAGGGACGTTGATGTTCGGCCTTGACTTTGGAACATGTAAGATACTTTGAGACGTAACAGGCGATATCTTTCTTCATCACAGGCCACCAATAAGATGCTCGGAGATCATGATACATCTTGTCGGCGCCAGGATGAATGGAGTATCGGGATTTGTGAGCTTCATCCATCAAGGTGTTTTGAAGATTGAGACGATCGGGAATTCAAATGCGACTGCGGTAGTAAAGAATACCATCGGGCTTAGCTTCGAGTGGGTTTTTGACTCCACAATTCAACTTGTTATCGAGGTTACCCTCGTTAATGACGGTAAATTGTGCTTGTCGAATCAACTCGTTGAGTTTTCCCACGATTTGGTAGCAACGAACACTCTTAACATGAGTCTTCGACTGAGTACATCGGCTACAACATTCGCCTTACCAGGGTGGTAGCGAATATAACAGTCGTAGTCATTTGGCAATTCTACCCAATGGCGTTCACGCATGTTGAGTTCCCTTTGAACAAAGATGTGTTGTAGGCTCTTATGGTCGGTGAAGACCGTACACTTTGTACCATAATGGTAGTGTCGCCAAATCTTTAATGCAAAAACGTTTGCACCAAGTTCAAGGTCGTGAGTAGTATAGTTTTTCTTGTATTTTGAGTTGCCTTGACGCATAACTGATAACTTTGTCTCGTTAACGCAACCAAGACTCTGGTTTGAGGCGTCGCAATGCACGACAAAGTGGTCGTTCCCATCGGGGAGTGTAAAGATAGGAGCATTACAGAGCATGTCCTTGAGCGTTTGGAAAGATTCTTCCTGTTCGGGACCCCAAACAAAAGGTTTATCTTTTTGAGTCAACGAGGTCAAAGGAACGAGAATCTTTGAGAAGTTCGAGATGAAACGGCGATAATACCCAGCTAGGCCAAGAAACGAACGAATTTTTCAGAAGTCGACTTAGGTGCGATCCAATTCTTCACAGCTTCTATCTTGCGGGGTCAACATGAATACTGAGTTCATTGACAGTGTGACCCAAGAATTGAACCTTTTTTAGCCAAAATTCACACTTGGAGAATTTGGCATAAAAACGTTCGATTTGCAAAAGCTGAAGAATGAGACGCAAATGTCGTCCATGCTCTTCTTTCGTCTTGGAGTAGATGAGTATATCGTCGATGAATACACTGATGAAACGATCAAGGAACAGTTTACACACGCGATTCATAAGGTCCATGAACACGGCGGGCGTGTTGGTCAAACCAAAGGGCATGACCACGAACTCGTAATGTTCATATCGTGTGCGGAAAGAGGTTTTAGGCACATCTTCTTCGAGAACTCGAAGTTGATGATAACCAGAGCAGAGATCAATCTTTGAAAAGCACGTAGCGCCTTGCAATTGATTGAAGAGATCGTCAATACGAGGAAGTGGGTAGCGGTTCTTGACTGCTTGTTGAGTTCATGATAGTCAATACACATGCGGAATCTCTTTCTTTTTGATAAAAAGAACAGGAGCGCCCCAAGGAGAAGTACTAGGGCGTATAAAGCCTTTATCAAGAAGTTCTTGAAGCTGGCTCGATAGCTCTTGCATTTCCGAGGTTGCTAATCGATAGGAATAAGATCAATATGAAAATCGACAGCTCGAGGGGGCGGAGGACCAGGAAGATCCTCATGAAATACAGAAGGAAATTCACAAACGATAGGAACATTACTTATGCTTGGACCTTTGTCTTTCTTTTCCACAACGTGGGCGAGAAAGGCAAAGTACTCCTTGCGCAAGTACTTGTTCGCTTTGATGCATGACATAAACTTGAGACCTTTAGAAGGTTTCTTGCCACAGACGTGGAGAGAATCACCTTGAGGAAGAGGGAGGTGAATGAATTTTTTTCGGAATAAAAAACTTCGGCACGAACTCGCATAAGCCAATCCATGCCTACTATGATGTCAAAATTCCCATTTGCATGGAGATGAGATCGATGGAGAACGTATGATCGTTAAGGATCAAAGAGCAACCAGAAAGAACGGAATCAACGGAGATGGTTTTACCATTAGCGACTTCGACAGCGAAAAGATTAGGCAATTTAGATCGTTCGCACTTAAGCAAGGGTTCAAATTCTAGAGATACAAAGCTTCTATCGGCACCAGTATCAAATAGGCATGTAGCATAAATTTGGTTCACAAGGAACGTACCAGTGATGACGTTGTTAGAGCTTTGGGCTTGAGCGGAGGTAAGCATGAAAGCTCGTTGTTGTTACTGTTGTTGTTCTTTTTGGCTTGAGGGGGAGGCGATTCGGTAGTGGTGGCAGTATTGGCGGTGGCTTGGTTCGCATGCTTCGTAGGAACCTTGTCGTAGGCCCCTTGAAGGATGCAATTATGGTTAAGTTGAATGGTTATGCTAAAGGCTTCATCGAGGGTTCTTGGAGTTTGCGGCGGCTACGTGATTCATGATCACAGGCGAAAGCGTACGAATGAGCTTAGCTATCGCCTTGGGAACCGTATCCACCTGTCCAGGACAGATGATACTTAACTGTTTGAAGCGAGCGATCAGTCCCTCGGCGTCGCTCCCTTGCTGTATGAGATTCCAGAATTCGTTCTCGAGCTTCTGGGTCTCGTGGGGAGGACAGAACTGATCCTTCATGAGCTGCTTAAGCTCATCCCAAGGTAGAGCATGGGCTGCTTCGTTGCCACGCTTGTTACGTTCAGTAGTCCACCACTCGAGGGCTCTCTAGTGAAAGACCCCGGTAGCTTTAAGGGTTCGAAGTTCATCAGGGCACCCGCCCTGAAGAAAGGTCAGTTCCAAAGCGTCAAACCAATTGATCATGGCGGTGACACCGTCCATGCTAGTGAATTCGACTGGTTTGCAAGCCATGAAATGCTTGAATTGGTAAGACGTTTTGGGGTTTCGGTTTTCAAATCGGTGGATGACTTAGGTGTGGCTTCGGTGTGGATGGTTTGAAGTTGGCTACCAATATCGGGGATGACACAGGCCATTTGATCGGCCATTTGTTCAGCGACAAGACCAACGAGATCTTGTTTGGAGATGGAGTCCTCATTGTTGTTGTTGGACCTCTTGGATTTCTTAGATGAGTTAGGAGAATTCATCTGGCGGTTTAACATAGAAGAAAGGGATGAGACTTGGTCATAATATGGAAAAACAAGTTTTGCATGTATAAGCATGTATAAGGTTCAAGTATGGTTCACATAAGATTGCATGGGTTCATCAAGTAGGGTTCACAAAGTTTGCATGGATGTACCAGGTATAGCATGTATAATCACGTATGAATGCGAACAAAGAGTATAAATTTAGTGTGTTCACGATATTTTTTTTATTGCGATAAATGTGCGAGTTGTGTAACGGTTCGAAACGAATAAGGTAACAAGTATAAAATCACATAAAAATTGAGATAACATAAAAGATTGGCACAATAAAACATGGGATTGTTTCGGGTAGAAAAACGGCGACTACTCCAAAGTGATTCATAAGATCTTTCGAGTTAGGGAACATGCCTTGGCCTAATAGGTAAAATGCTCTCGTCGAGAAGCAATTAACGGCATTTTACCCTTCCAGTTACTACATGTCCCTAGTCGGTCGAAAATTCGAGACTTTGGCGAGATTGAAAATCGAGGAACGGGACTTAATCGGCAAGGTGCGGGTTTCATCCCTAACTTGACGATTTCGTACCCTAGGTGTGGTTGTTTCTTACTAACGAGGAGCATATTCCGACTCGTTTGTAAGATCACTAAAGTATGAAATGGTAGTCTTCCATCAAGATGTGGATATCACTCCTAACTTGATGGTATGGCTTCGTGAAAAATCGAATACGCGGAATGAGGGATTTCACCAAAAATTGTAAGTCATTGGACCTATCTTGGTGCAAATCGCCTCGTTTGCATCGCGAGTGTCTTCAAGTTCTTCAAGTTTATTGTGCAAATGTCTTAGGAAAGACATTATGTAAGTATTAAGACCAAAAGATAAGGAAGGAGCAATGAGGAAGAATAAAGTTTTAAGCATAAGACAAGAATGGTCAAAAATGGACACTTAAACTATAGACTAGGTCGAACATGACAATTCTACCTAATTCCCTATAGTTATGGCTCTGATACCAATCTGTCACACCCCAACCGATGTCGAAAACATCGAGGCGGGATGAAAGAGATTGCTCATTGCTCATAAATAATAATTGCGACAATATTTAATTAAACTGGATTTCATTTCATAAGTAGAACATTTGAGTACAATACATGTGAATTCAAATACAACAATAATCAAGGCAAAATTTGATACAACAATTATAGACCTAACGTCTATGTGTGTATCTAGTCATCAACGTTACTGGAATTTCATAGCATCATCTTCGCCAACCTGTAACATGTTTAAAATACGAGTTCAATGCAAAAGCAAAGGCGAGTACACAAGTTTGGTGAATACATAGCATAGGTATAAAAGTATAACTCGAATCCACATGGTAGTTGTAAGCAAAGTATATACTAATCATGCAATACTAGATCAAACCCCGAGTTTCCACAAAAAGTTTTAGGAGATCGAGCTTCCCTTGTCACAAAAGCGACAAGACTAATATGAGTATAACAATCTTAACATAACCTCGACGGGTGGTGTGCTACTCCTATAGCGCTCTACATGTCAAGTTTGGGCTAGCTAAGTTAATGATCAAGCATGTATAATCTAACATGTATCTAAGCATAACAAGTATTCATGTATAAGGATTGAGCGTGTAAAAGCATAAGTTTATGATAGTGTATTTTGATACGGAAACATGTTACAACCCAAAAGTGATAAAAGGTAAATGGGTCGAGTGTACTCACGGTTTTGCTAAAGTGTTCCACTTAGAGAAATCCCGCGAGCTTGTTTTGATTACGGTTTGGCACCTTGTCCTTATACAAGAAGAACATAGGTATTAGTTATGAGTGTAACGGAAGATTCGGATTATTCGAGCAAGTCTTAAAGGAAATGAGAGTAAAGTATTATAGTATGAAAATAATCACTAAGGTATAGCATTTGTTCTTGACACTATGAGAACCCGAATGGGTTCGATGTGATTTCATAGGTTCGAGACCTATTAGAATCGCAACAAGGAACTACACACTTTAGTGATAAAACTTATTAACTTGATAGGTGATTATTTAGTCATTATCAAGGGTTCAGTTTTGATATATTATACAGTCCATAGATTTATATATAGGTATATAGTCATGTAGGAGGTGGGAGGATGAACCATCCACTTTGGAACCTCTTGGTGTCATGTAAGTCAAGTAGGAGGTGGGAGGATTAACCATCCACTTTGGAACCTCGTATATGTTCACCACTACACAAGTTACCATCGGTAACAAGGAGGGTCTTAGAACAATAATATGACAAGAATGGAAATGAAAAGAATGTAAAGTGTGTCACCATGATACCAAGTAGCCAAGTGAAATACAACCCGGTGAGCACGCTTTGACACACGTCAAAGGCTAAACGAGTTTGTGACATTTTCAATCTAGAAAACTAACTTGGGAAAATGATGAAAATTATCAAGTGATGTGTGGTCCCCTCAAAGTTAGGATAGCCCAAGCTAACCAAGGTGGACACACATGAACAAGTTCATGAACTTGCATCACTTGTGAGCTTAAAGCTCTATGAAAACAGAATATTTGTGAGGATAAATCATCTAGTTTGAATGTCTCAACCTTGTTTTTAAGCCTAACCAACCACAAGTAGTGTTGTAAGCATTAGGACATAGGTTTGAGATGAGTTAGACTCAAGTTTGATAAGATTAAACAAGTTTTGGAAGAGTTTAAAACACAACAGAAAGTTCTTGTTCACTTTAGGTGCATTTCCAAATCTGGATTCTCCATGGAGAACCCTTGGATTCAAACCTAAATATTATCTAAGTAATTAGAAAGAATAATCAAGAGATTTCGTTGAGTTTTGAGCAAGTTATGCTCACTTTTGTAAAGGTGTATGAAACTGCCAGAAAATTCTGATGTTGCAAGAACTTGAGATGATTTGCGAGTGATTTAGGAAGGATTAGAGAGTTGTGGAAGTGTAAAATGGCTTGGAGGAGGTGTGTATTTATAGGAGGATAATTAGGGTTGGTTTAGAGGTGATTAAATGGATTTTAGAGGTGATTGGATGAGGTGGTGAGGTGTGGATCCATGCCAAAACGCGAGTTTGAAACAATTATGCCGGCCAAATACCCCTTGCGGACCGCAACCACATCCCCATCCAGTCCGCATGGGACCTCATCCGGGCCAAAAATTTAATTTTTTTGTTATTTGGTGCTAGGTTACGGGTTTTTATGTTATTTTAAGGCATTTTATGAACAAGTAAGGTACTATAGGTATAAGTATCATGTCACATTGCATATGTATGTATAGAATGATCGAGATTGAGTATAAACATCACGTATTAAGTATGCATCAAGTATAAACGTCGCGTATTCAGGAGTATGTCACGTTTTTGAGTATGTGCATTATGCATAAGTGTATATGAGTATGTATAACAAGTATAGGGACATAATGTATATTTCCATTATGATTCAAGTCTTGATTATGAGCACTAGGACATAGGTTTGAGATGAGAGAACTCAAGTTTAGTTAAGTTTAACAAAGTTTAAAATCAAAACAGAAAGTTCAGTCCACTTTGGAGCCTTTTTGTGAAGTTCTAGTTCTGGATTTTCCATGGAAAACCCGTGGAATCATACCTAAGGTTGTTCCAAGTGATTAGAAAGAAGAATCAAAGAAAAAGATTAAGAAATGAGGAAGTTATGCTCACTTTAATGAGTTGGTATGAATTTGCCAAGAACTTAGAATTTGAGGATGATTTGGAGTGTTTTGAGAGTGATTTGTTGTTTGGAAAGTGAAAATGAAAGAGTGGAGGCTCATATTTATAATGGGGGGATGTGACACCTGTGCAAAATTTCGGGCTTTCAAAATTTTTTTCTTTGAAGGCATTCCGATAGCCAATGCTTAAACGTAACCCGTTTAATGTAATGTACGATCCGGAACAATGAGACAAGCTAAACATACCCTAAATATCGTTTACATAACTTAGAAATAAGTTTTGAAGGGTTTGGGATGTCAAAATCAAGCCTATTCGATCATAGGGACTATCAAACTACGAAAGTCTGCCGATTCTTGTAGCAAGGCACACTCCGGAACAAGGTCATAAGCTTAACATACCTTAAATACCCTTTACGTAACTTAGAAATAAGTTTCAAGGGCTTCGGTATGGCAAAAACACACTTTTGTAACTTTAGGAGCTATTTTGCAAATTCTGCGAAACTATGCCTTTTCACGTATTTCGCTATCCGAAACATGTACGGACATCCAAAAAATTTTTTAATCATTAAAATATTATATTCTAGTTATTGGTATGCAAAAATATCATACGTTACGCATTTACGGTCACACACGCGTTCGTTACGATTTTCGTCATAATTAACCGAAAACCACGACCATACGACCAAACGAATTGACCTCTGGAACATTTTTGGACACATTTCAAGTTTCCTATACTTTAATGTCCTTATGAAGCTTAAAAATCAGGTTAACGAGTGCTAGAAGTGCCAAAACGTGACAAAACGCATGTAGGGACCTGTTCTGCCATTTTCTGAAACTTGTGCCCAGCTCCCATGCTTACGGACCGTAAACATATGGACCATACGGTCCGTAAGGGAGCTCTAGCACACCAGAAACTTGGCAGCAGCTGGTTATTTGCCTTGTTGACTCATCAAACGAACTTGCCACCCTTGTTTCTACATTTAACATGTGTTTTGACACTAATCAACTTCTGGAATGACTCATGGACACTTGTTTTGATCTAATAAATCCAATCCAACTATAAATAACATGGGGATTTAGCCACTTGAACTTTTGATCAACTCCTTTTCTGCTACCAACTGAAGTTGCAACCATCTCCGGAGTTCTTCTGAGTTCCTTGATCATTCCTTTGGTATTGTAAGTGTTCAATCATGTTTTGATTCAATTCTTGTAGTTTAATTGGGGTTAAAAGTCACAAAGTTTGACTTTTGTTTGACTTCTAGAATTGATCATGACTTGATCAACATAAAATCCAATTGAACTTGCTAATGTGGTCATAATCATGTTGATCATAATCCCTAATGATCATACCTACTGATTTATATCTTTCTAGTCTTTTTGATAAGTCAAAGTTTTGATCAATAAAGCGATTTTTGCAGAATTTGCAACGAAACCATTTCCGGGTATCAAAACAGTTTGTTTTGGTGCCAAAACTCTTTTATAAACTTATTTAGACATGCCAAAACATGTCTAATCCGTCACTTTTGTTTTAGTGATTGCTTAGAGTCGTAAGTCTAGCGGTTTTGACCACCGCTTTGACTTTCAAATCTGACCCGTTTGGTCAACTTTAGGATCCGACCAAGACCATTATTATGACCCTAATATTATAGGGAATAACCATCTGAGGTTATATCTTATGGTCATACCGTTTGGTTAGTCAAATGACAAGTCGACTATGTAATTCTTTATAATGCTGGAAATGCCCTTTTTTGCACATAAATTAGTTTTAAACATATAAGAATGTTATTTTAACATCTAAACTCATTATACAACTTAAATAAACAAATTTTGACATATTATACTTGTCATAGGACATATTTAACTATCCGAACCCATAGTTACGTTTATGACCCGTTAAAGTGGCGTAAACCACTTTAGCGAGCCGTAACGAGCCAAAACACTTTGAAATGCTTCCAAATCAGAATGTTTAATATTATGAACCATATTATACAAGATCCAACTCTTGTTTGGTTTATATACCTCATTATATCTTATTTCTCGTTTTCAAGTTTCGACACTAACATGTAATTATCCGTTACACTAGGAACCAAATTCAACACTTTGATCCTTTGAGCTTTGTTATATCATTTGAACAAGATATATACGCAATCTCAGGCGAGTACATTGCTCCCCTTATTTTATGTCTTCCAAATGTTTTGGGGTGATTCATATGTGTAATCAAATTTTCTCAAAGGTATGGCATGTATGTGTTTACTAAGTGTTTTTATGTATTAGTTTCGATTATGCAACACGACAATTGATGACACGACAGTTAAAGAGGTCTTTCAGGTCCTATATCCTTGTAGGATCTTTCTATTTTCATAGTTAGATTCTCAAAGGATGTTTGAAGTACACTCTTAAATCTTCCCATCTTTATAACGAGATTTCTAAGAAGTACTTTACGAGGAGCGATGGTTATGGTTTATGTGTAGAGTTTTCGGTGATTTAGATAACAAAACTAGAGTAATACAATAAGAACATGGTGGATACGCCGCTGGTACTTCCTATATATAAGTGTGCTTATTGTATTACCCTTCGTAGCCTTATCCGAATCATCATTAGGATTATGATTTGACAAGACAATTTGACGAGACAAGTGACAAGACTTAATTCCCATTACATCTACCTATCTTTATAGTTAGATATTTGTGGAATGTTTAAAGTACTAATTAGTAGTCCTTGAATGGATTCTGTGTACTTTAATGCGTATTTGACAAGACAATTTGACGAGACAAGTGACAAGACTTAATTCACATTACATCTACCTATCTTTATAGTTAGATATTTATTGAATGTTTAAAGTACTAATTGGTAGTCCTTGAATGGATTCTGTGTACTTTAGTGCGTATTTGACAAGACAATTTGACGAGACAAGTGATAACACAAAATTCCCATTACATCTACCTATCTTTATAGTTAGATTTTTGTGGAATGTTTAAAGTACTAATTGGTAGTCCTTGATTGGATTCTGTGTACTTTAATGCGTATTTGACGAGACAATTGACAAGTTGACGATTATGTACTTATGTGGTTAGTTGTGATTAGGATAACGAAACAAGTGTAATACCATAAGAACATGGTGGATACGCCGCTGGTACTTCCTATATATAAGTGTTCTTATTGCATTACTCTTGTAGCGTTATTCGAGTCACTTTAGGATTTTGTGTACGACTGATTTCAATGTTCGATATCCAAATCCTTGAAGAATCCTTTCATGATTTGTATGATATATTCTTAGAAGGATATTTAGTATTATTATAAATCATTGATTGATTTCTAATATACTCACGCAAGTATTGACCGATTTCAGTATAGTTATTATCTTAATTGGATTTCTTATATCATACTCTCAAGTTTATGGACGATTTCAATATGTTTACAAAGAACAAAGTACAATTGTCAATGGCATAAAAATTTCTTAGTATTAATAATATTGCCATATACAAAACTCATTTTGTCACAAGTTTCATAATCAAGTTAATGCATTGCAATACTAAATCTTTTGCCAATCCTTGGCTACAAATAGTCCGTTTTCAATCGATAACTCTCGTAGTTGTCGAAGTATTGCAACACTAAACTTTTTGCCATTAACTTGGCTAACAAAACTATATACTTGCCAACATTGTTTGTTGACGTCTCTTTTTCACATATGTTTTAGGTTGATGATTATTCAAGTATGCTACACATAGGAATGCACTCGGGCTTTAGACTTCTTTAAACAAAAGCAATTTGTTGTATTCATTATATTGTAAAACAATGTTATTAATAATGAAACAATTTAATACCAGTTGTGGCTGAGCAATTTGTAACGTGACTCCTTGATATTTCCGCCGCGTGTTGTTGTATTACACGATCGGGTGTTACAGATTGGTATCAGAGCACTGGTTATAGGGAATTAGGTTATTAGAATGCCTTTAATCTAGTCTATAACCCTTCTAGGGACTCGAACATGATTGACTTAGGATTTTTATCCTAATCCTCATCCTTACTCGGCCACAACCACTCTATGATTCACAAATCATCTATCCTTAGATAGTTTATCCTAAATCCTTAGGCTTTATGCCTTAAGGAATTTCTCAAAAGTTTACTTTCAAAATACTTTCATTGGAATGTTTCTCAGTTATTTTCACAAAATTTTTCGTCAAAATATTTCTCGACATGTTCATCTCAAGTATTATATCAAAAATGTTTTCTCAAACGCTCTCAACAAAATGTTTCTCAACTTATTTATCTCAAACAACTTATCAAAAAGATTTCTCAAAATGTTTTACTCTCAAACGTTTTCCATCGAAATCTTGGGTTTTATTAATGTGAATCTGGAAGGGTGAATGCATGTACCCCGATTTTCTGTCTAAGGCTAGAGTGTTCATACAAATCTGCATTTTCGGACCAGTCACTCTTACCTGGGGACTCTTAGGGTGAGTGTTCACTTATAGGCTAAAGCATGTCTTCTCGAAACATTATGAAAACCCATCTACCTTGATCAGTCGAACGATTTACTGCTACCTGTATGACACTACTCTGACATGTTGCCTTTGGCAATATGTTACGACTATATTCAATGCAGTTGGAACAAATTTCATTTTTATCTCTCGACACTTTACAATCCTAGTTCATTTTCAATAACTACTTTTGTCTTTCAAATTTTCAAAATTTTTATTCATTTGGATGAGAGTTTTCAAATTTTGTACACGGAGTTTCTTTATTTTAAAAAAAAATCGATTAAAAATATTTCTATCTTAAAAATTAATTTTAAAAGGTAAAGAATTTTCAACACAAACCATTAACTTGGTTTGTATTTTCTCATCCAAAAATATAACAAAAGTTCATTTTTAAACAAGTTTCAAAACAAAATCCACAATACTATTTTCCTAAATACAAGAACAAGATTTTTGAACGAATACCAAGATAAGGTTTCTTATTTCACTATGATGTTTTAATTTTATAATAGGTCTACGAAATCTAACTTATTTTGTTTTCATTATAGCTACTTCTTCAAGATGCCTCCTCACCGTGACGCCACTTGGAACGCTGAAATGGCAGCATTGATCGCACAGCATCTAGTTGCTGTACTCCCAGGCATTGTGACCCAGATTAATCAAAACTACAATAACAATAACAATAACAATAACAATAACAACAATGTTCCTATGCCATGTAACTACAAACATTTCAACTCGGCTGAACCACTCAAGTTTAATGGGTCTGAAGGAGCAACTGGGCTCCTACAATGGTTTGAGAGTATAGAAAGCATATTCCGCCATGTTCAGTGTTCTAATGAACGCAAGGTAGAGTTCGCCTCGAGTGTTTTCCAAAAGAGAGCACTCACTTGGTGGAGCGGGGTCATGAGAGACAGAGGTGAAGAAGTAGCTATGGCACAAACGTGGGAAGAATTCAGGAGTCTTATGTTGAAAGAATTCTGCCCATGAAGCGAAATAAGGGCACTTGAAAACGAATTTTATTACCTTAAACAAGATAGTGGGGAGAACCGTGCCTACCCTGACCGGTTTGTACAGTTAAGCCTACTCTGCCCTACTATGGTTACACCATTGAATCGGGCCATTGAGAAATACATTGATGGTCTACCTGATTAAGTTCAAGACATTGTCACTGGCAGCCAACCTACAACGCTTAAGGAGGCTAAGGAATTAGCCGCTACCCTAACTGACTCCCAGGTTAGGAAAGGGAAACTTTTTCGAAAGGGAGACAAGAAATGAACTAAGGAAACTACACAAGAGAAAACGAATGAAACAAAGGGTGAATCTTCTAAAAATTCTAAGAAGCTTAAGACTTCAAATAATTTTGTGATTCCTGCACCAATCCCACTCAACTCAGTACCCGTTAGGGGTCTTATCATGGGAAACATCCTGGGTGCAATCGTTGAAACTATCACCACCCAGCAAATTCTCCATGCCGCTAGTGTACAACCTGCGGTCTTTTTGGACATCTAGCAGTGACCTGTCGCATCCAAAACCAAACAGCCCCTACTCAGACACGCCCTCGCTATCCAGCTGGAGCATGTTTCAATTGCGGTGATTTAAATCATTTCAAGCGAAACTGCCCTAAGCTTGCTAATGCTAATGGACGAATGTACAATGTCAATGAGGTTCAAGCTGATGATCAAGCACTCATGATCATTTGAACCTCTACGTTTCCTTTTTATTATCCAAGAACTATGAACAATATTTCAATAATATTTGTAATGACAATATAAATTTCAAGAAGTTTTTCTTCAATCTTGTTATTCGTATTTCGGTTACAAATTCCAATATGATTATACTATGTGTAATTTACAACTACATACCAACTTTGAGGATTCTGTTCTTTATTGTTAGGAACTAAATCTCGCAAGAATAGCATTTTATGACTTGCACACTAGTGCGTTCATACAATCGCTGCAAAATAAACGCTACAAATACTATGTGCCCATTACTAATACTTTTGTTTCATGACATTACATGCGTGATTAATCATCTGTCATGTATAGCACATGATTACAAATACATTTTGCATTGTATGTTGACCTAACATACTAAGTACACGATTTACAAATACATTTTTGCTTAGTATGTTGACTTAGCATACCTAGCACGTGATTTCAAGACATTTTACGACATACTTACATTGTTTATGACAATTTATGCTTAGTATATGATGCATACTACCAGTATGGTTAGTGTGAAACATATATTAATATTCGTACTAGAATGAAATACCTACTACTAGTTTTGTTGAATGCAAACAAGTAGTGTTATCATTACTAGTATGAAACACGCCCAAATTCAATAGTTATTGTGTTGCGATGATGTATGTTTGATTTCAATAATGTGTTATGATGATGCTTATCTGATTTAGTTATTGTTTCGACCTTATTATCTGTTTCCCTTACTTAACAAAAGGACCTATGTGGACCTTGTAACGAAACGCATAATTATGGGTGCACACTTAATTACGAGGATCGACACATGAAAATCATAGTAAGCTTTGTTAAGATGGTGGCATAAAATTTAGAGTGATTAGGTAATGGGAAGGGTATGACACAATAAGACCATGGTGAATACGCCGATGGTACTTCCTATATATAAGTGTTCTTATTGTGTTATTCTTCGGAACGTTACCAGGATCGCTTGAAGGTTTTATGTTATCTTGGACCAATATGTGATTAAGTGATTATTTGAGATTTGTTTATTGGATACAATGACGATTGACGAGTACATTCATTAACTCTATTTGAGCCGATCGGGAGTATATTATGGTGTGAAAGGTGACGACCTTGATGCCATATGTATGTTGACCCGTCTCCTATGCATGGGATGCTCATGATACATGGGATGTACCTCGTGGGACGTTAGAAACCATCTACGTATGGCCAGGCTTGAATGTACACCCCTTTATTGCTAGGATTTACACTAAAGACTTAGTATAACATAATGCCATTTTTACACACTCAATGACATTTTAAAGATTCAGAAATTCTAAAGGTTGAATACCTTAAGATGCTTTGAATATCCTTGTTTACGCTTTGGATCCCCCAAACATTCCCAACACCAAATGATACTCTGCATCTTTGGAATCTCGAGCCTTGTTATCCTTCAATTGTTTCAAACACACTCTACGGTCTCCTTCGAATAAAAATTCGGGATGAAATTTCCTAAATTAGGGGAGACTATGACACTTGTGCAAAATTTCAGGCTTTCAAAAACTTTTTCTTTGAAGGCATTCCGATAGCCAATGCTTAAACGTAACCCGTTTAACATAACGTATGATCTGGAAAAATGAGACAAGCTAAACATACCCTAAATATCCTTTACATGACTTAGAAATAAGTTTTAAAGGGTTTGGGATGTCAAAATCAAGCCTATTCGATCATAGGGACTATTTACGTCAAACTACAAAAGTATGCCGATTCTTGTAGCAACGCACACTCCGGAACAAGGTTATAAGCTTAACATACCTTAAATACCCTTTACATAACTTAGAAATAAGTTTCGAGGGCTTCGATATGGCAAAAACACACTTTTGTAACTTTAGGGGCTATTTTGCAAATTCAGCGAAACTATGCCTTTTCACGTATTTCGCTATCCGGAACATGTACGGACATCCAAAAAATTTTAATCATTAAAATATTATATTTTAGTTATTGGTATGCAAAAATATTATCCGTTACGCATTTACAGTCACACACGCGTTCGTTACGATTTTCGTCGCAATTAACTGAAAACCGCGACCGTACGACCAAACGAACTGACCTCTGGAACATTTTTGGACACATTTCAAGTTTCTTATACTTTAACGTCCTTATGAAGCTAAAAAATCAGGTTAACGAGTGCTAGAAGTGTCAAAACGCGACAAAACGCATGCAGGGGCCTGTTCTGCCATTTTCTGAAACTTGTGCCCAGCTCCCATGCTTACGGAACGTAAGCATATGGACCATACGGTCCGTAAGGGAGCTCCAGCACACCAGAAACTTGGCAGCAGCTGGTTAGTTTCCTTGTTGACTCATCAAACGAACTTGCCACCCTTGTTTCTGCATTTAACATGTGTTTTGACACTAATCAACTTCTGGAATGACTCACTGGACACTTGTTTTGATCTAATTAATCCAATCCAACTATAAATAACATGGGATTTAGCTAATTGAACTTTTGATCAACTCATTTTCTGCTACCAACTGAAGTTGCAACCATCTTTGGAGTTCTTCTGAGTTCCTTGATCATTCCTTTGGTATTGTAAGTGTTCAATCATGTTTTGATTCAATTCTTGTAGTTTAATTGGGGTTAAAAGTCACAAAGTTTGACTTTTGTTTGACTTCTAGAATTGATCATGACTTGATCAACATAAAATCCAATTGAACTTGCTAATGTGGTCATAATCATGTTGATCATAATCCCTAATGATCATACCTACTGATTTCTATCTTTCTAGTCTTTTTGATAAGTCAAAGTTTTGATCAATAAAGCGATTTTTGCAGAATTTGCAACGGAACCATTTCCGGGTATCAAAACAGTTTGTTTTGGTGCCAAAACTCTTTTATAAACTTATTTAGACATGCCAAAACATGTCTAATCCGTCACTTTTGTTTTTGTGATTGCTTAGAGTCGTAAGTCTAGGGTATTGGCCACCGCTTTAACTTTCAAATCTGACCCGTTTGGTCAAATTTAGGATCCGATCAAGACCATTATTATGACCCTAATATTATAGGGAATAACCCTCTGAGTTCATATCTTATGGTCATACCGTTTGGTTAGTCAAATGACAGGTCGACTATGTAATTTTTATATATGCCAGAAATGCCCTTTTTGCACATAAATTAGTTTTAAACATACAAGAATGTTATTTTAACATCTAAACAAATTATACAACTTAAATAAACAAATTTTGACATATTAGACTTGTCATAGGACATATTTAACTATCCGAACCCATAGTTACGTTTATGACCCGTTAAAGTGGCGTAAACCACTTTAGCGAGCCGTAACGAGCCAAAACACTTTGAAATGCTTCCAAATCAGAATGTTTAATATTATGAACCATATTATACAAGATCCAACTCTTGTTTGGTTTATATACCTCATTATATCTGATTTCTCGTTTTCAAGTTTCGACACTAACATGTAATTATCCGTTACACTAGGAACCAAATTCAACACTTTGATCCTTTGAGCTTTGTTATATCATTTGAACAAGATATATACGCAATCTCAGGCGAGTACATTGCTCCCCTTATTTTATGTCTTCCAAATGTTTTGGGGTGATTCATATGTGTAATCAAATTTTCTCAAATGTATGGCATGTATGTGTTTACTAAGTGTTTTTATGTATTACGTTTCGATTATGCAACACGACAATTGATGACACGACAGTTAAAGAGGTCTTTCAGGGCCTACATCCTTGTAGGATCTTTCTATTTTCATAGTTAGATTCTCAAAGGATGTTTGAAGTACACTCTTAAATCTTCCCATCTTTATAACGAGATTTCTAAGAAGTACTTTACGAGGAGCGATGGTTATGGTTTATGTGTAGAGTTTTCGGTGATTTAGATAACAAAACTAGAGTAATACAATAAGAACATGGTGGATACGCCGCTGGTACTTCCTATATATAAGTGTGCTTATTGTATTACCCTTCGTAGCCTTATCCGAATCATCATAGGATTATGATTTGATAAGACAATTTGACGAGACAAGTGACAAGACTTAATTCCCATTACATCTACCTATCTTTATAGTTAGATATTTGTGGAATGTTTAAAGTACTAATTAGTAGTCCTTGAATGGATTCTGTGTACTTTAATGCGTATTTGACAAGACAATTTGACGAGACAAGTGACAAGACTTAATTCACATTACATCTACCTATCTTTATAGTTAGATATTTATGAATGTTTAAAGTACTAATTGGTAGTCCTTGAATGGATTCTGTGTACTTTAGTGCGTATTTGACAAGACAATTTGACGAGACAAGTGATAAAACAAAATTCCCATTACATCTACCTATCTTTATAGTTAGATTTTTGTGGAATGTTTAAAGTACTAATTGGTAGTCCTTGATTGGATTCTGTGTACTTTAATGCGGATTTGACGAGACAATTGACAAGTTGACGATTATGTACTTATGTGGTTAGTTGTGATTAGGATAACGAAACAAGTGTAATACCATAAGAACATGGTGGATACGCCGCTGGTACTTCCTATATATAAGTGTTCTTATTGCATTACTCTTGTAGCGTTATTCGAGTCACTTTAGCATTTTGTGTACGACTGATTTCAATGTTCGATATCCAAATCCTTGAAGAATCCTTCATGATTTGTATGATATATTCTTAGAAGGATATTTAGTATTATTATAAATTATTGATTGATTTCTAATATACTCACGCAAGTATTGACCGATTTCAGTATAGTTATTATCTTAATTGGATTTCTTATATCATACTCTCAAGTTTAAGGACGATTTCAATATGTTTACAAAGAACAAAGTACAATTGTCAATGGCATAAAAATTTCTTAGTATTAATAATATTGCCATATACAAAACTCATTTGTCACAAGTTTCATAATCAAGTTAATGCATTGCAATACTAAATCTTTTGCCAATCCTTGGCTACAAATAGTTCGTTTTCAATCGACAACTCTCGTAGTTGTCGAAGTATTGCAACACTTAACTTTTTGCCATTAACTTGGCTAACAAAACTATGTACTTGCCAACATTGTTTGTTGACGTCACTTTTTCACATATGTTTCAGGTTGATGATTATTCAAGTATGCTACAGATAGGAATGCACTCGGGCTTTAGACTTTTTTAAACAAAAGACAATTTGTTGTATTCATTATATTGTAAAACAATGTTATTAAAAATGAAACAAGTTAGTACCAGTTGTGGCTGAGCAATTTGTAATGTGACTCCTCGATATTTCCCTGCGTGTTGTTGTATTACGCGATCGGGGTGTTACAGGGGGTGATTAGGGTTTGATTTAAATGAGTTAGGAGGTAATTGGTGGTGAAAAGGTGGTTAAAAATCAATAAATCCTGTAGCTGTCAACAGACCTGCATGGTCATGCGGATTCAGATGCATGGTCATGTGGATCACAGCTTGCATGGTCATGCAATGTCAAGTGCATGGTCATGCGAATCTCAGCTTGCATGGTCATGCAATGTCAAGTGCAATCAAAGCTTGCATGGTCATGCAATGTCAAGTGCAATCACAGCTTGCATGGTCATGCGTTTGGAAAGACTCCTCTTGTTCGGGACCCCAAACAAAAGGTTTATCTTTTTGGGTCAAAGACGTGAGGGGAACCAAAAGTTCGAAATGAAGCGATGATAGTAGCCAGCTAGACCAAGAAAAGAGCGAATTTCGGAAGGAGACTTAGGAGCGATCCAATTCTTTACGGTTTCGATCTTTGCGGGATCAACGTGAATGCCTTTCTCGTTCACAACATGACCGAGAAATTGAACTTCTTTTAGCCAAATTTCACACCTGGAGAATATAGCGTATAGTTTTTCACGTTGTAGAAGTTTAAGGATAAGACGCAGGTGTTGCTCGTGCTCGTCTTGAGTCTTGGAATCAATGAGAATATCGTCTATGAACACGATCACAAAGCGATCCAAGTATAACTTACACACCCGATTCATTAAGTCCATGAAGACTGCAGGTGCATTCGTTAAACCGAATGGCATAACTATGAACTCGTAGTGACTGTATCTAGTACGAAAGGCGGTTTTAGGGATATCGTATTCGAGGACTCGAAGTTGATGGTAGCCAGAACGAAGATCAATCTTGGAAAAACAAGTTGCACCTTGAAGTTGATCAAAAAGGTCGTCGATGCGGGGGAGAGGATAACGGTTCTTGACGGTGAGTTTGTTGAGTTTAATTAATACACATCCGAAATGAACCATCCTTCTTTTTGACAAATAAAACGGGAGCGCCTCAAGGGGAAGTACTAGGGCGTATAAAGCCTTTATCAAGAAGTTCTTGAAGCTAGCTATATAGCTCTTGCATTTCCGAGGGTGCTAGGTGGTAAGGAGATTTGGCGACGGGCGTAGCGCCAGGAATGAGGTCAATACGGAAGTCAACTAACGAGGAGGAGGAGGACCAAGAAGGTCTTCGGGAATCGTCAGAAATCACCCCTAACTTGATAACATCATACCTTAATGTGGTTGGTACTTACACAACGAGGAGCGAATTCCGACTCGTTGGTAAGGGTCCACTAGAGTTTGAAATGGAAGTCTTCCATCAAGATGTGGATATCACTCCTAACTTGATGGCGTAACTTCGTGTAAAATCGTAAACGCGAAGTGAGGGATTTCAACAAAAATTGCGGGCCATTGGGCCTATCTTGGTGCAAATCTTCTCGTTGATGTAACATGAGTGTCTTCAATTGTGTAATTTGTGTACGTGCCTTCGGAAAGACACGTATATTTAAGACAAAAGAAGAGATAAGAGCAAAGTAGGAAGAATTAACATTTTAAGCATGAGTAAAGAATAGTCAAAATTGGACACTTAAACTATAGACTAGGTCAAGAGCATGGCAATTTTCCTAATTCCCTATAGTTATGGCTCTGATACCAATCTGTCACACCCCAACCGATGGCGGAAACATCGGGATGAGACGAACAAATTACTCAAAACGTCATAACACTACTTTGCGACAATATTTAATAACTCAAATTTCATTCATATTAAAATGATAATACATTGTTTCAAAATGGAAATACGACAAGTTTCAAATGGCAATACAATATGAAACGAAATACATGAATTGAATCTAGGTGTGTATCTAAATCCACCCTAAATAAAGTTCTTCAACGGCATCAACTAGTTTCCTGCAACATGTATTAAAATAATATATATCAACAAAAAGTTGACGAGCATACAAGTTTGTTACATAGCATAATGGTGATAAAATTGTCTCTTATCCAACATGGTAATCATGGCATATATTCGTTACGGCATACTAAACATGTGATTCTTATATATATATATATATATATATATATATTGTCAAACCAAAGTCTAACGCAATCATGTTTACCCAAATCATCGAACCAAAAGGGGTGTAACATAGTTTACTTAACAAAACCACAAGTTTACGGGCGGTGCGTTAATCCTATAGCGCTATATTTGTTAAGGTAGGCTAGCAAAGTTAATGAGCATATAACACAAGTCTAACATAGCATGCGATAATCAAGCATATGGATAAGTATCATCTTAATAACGGATAGAGTAAATTGTGTGAACAAGTTTTATAGTGATTTGTGATTTTGTACATGTTGCACCCAAAGTGTTTAAAATAGAAAATGGGATCGAGTATACTCACGGTTTTGCAAAGATTTTCCTTTGTTACTCCGTGAAGGTTGGTGAGGTTGGAGATGGAACACCGAGATTACCCTACATGGGGTAAACGAAGGTGTGTGGGTTTTAGAATGATAATGGAGAATTTGGAAGTTGGAAAGTATAGTATGACAAAGTGTATATACAAGAAAGTAGTCACCTAGGTTTAGCACTCGTTTTTGACACCATGAGAACCCATAAGGGTTAGTATAATTTCATAGGTGTAACACCTATTTGAATTGTAATGAGGAACTAAACACTTCGGTGATTAAACTTAATAACTTGACGAATAACTATTTGGTTAACATCAAGGGTTTGGTTTTAGGTATTTTATATAGATTATCATATAGATTAAGTCAAGTAGGGGGTAGGAGGATTAAACCATCCATTTAAGACCTTGATAGATTCATGTAAGTCAAGCATGAGGTAGGAGGATCAAACCATCCATTTAAGACCTCTTTAGGTTTCACCACTACACATGTTGCCATAGGCAACAAGGAGGGTCATGAACATGTATAATAAGGAAATGAAATAGAACATAACTAATCTAAGAAACATCAAGTAATGGTGGACTTTCAAGTAGGATAGCCCAAGCTAATCTTAGTCACATAAACATCAAGCTTCAAGCTTGTTTACTACTTGATGGTAAAAAAACTTAAACAAAACATAATGTTTGTGAGGATTAACCTCTAATTTTGAATGTCTCAGCCTTATTTTTAAGCCCAACTAACCATTCAATTTGATTATGAGCATTAGGACATAGGTTTGAGATGAGAGAACTCAAGTTTAGTTAAGTTTAACAAAGTTTAAAATCAAAACAGAAAGTTCAGTCCACTTTGGAGCCTTTTTGGTGACGTTCCAGGTCTGGATTTTCCATGGAAAACCCGTGGAATCATAACTAAGGTTGTTCCAAGTGATTAAAAGATGAATCAAATAAAAAGACTAAGAAATGAGGAAGTTATGGTCACTTTAATGAGTTGGTATGAATCTGCCAAGAACTTAGAATTTGAGGATGATTTGGAGTGTTTTGAGAGTGTAGGTGTTTGGAAAGTGAAATTGAAAGAGTGGAGGCTCATATTTATAATGGGGGTGATTAGGGTTTGATTTAAATGAGTTAGAAGGTGATTGGTGGTGAAAAAGGTGGTTAAAAAGCAATAAATCGGGGAGCTGTCAACAGACCTGCATGGTGTGACAACTATCAACTTTCGGGTAATTTCCGTACAATTAAACTATTAATTTAATCATGCAATTATATGTTAAAACGCCATGTTCTGCTAGATTACATCCTATATATCTGAAAACTGCTATGAATTATATTTCAATAGTGCATATTATTCATTTTGATCATCGTGTCGGAAAAACACTTAAACAATGCACTAAAACAACTAGTAGACTTGCCGATTAGACTAGCAGTGCCAGCACTAGTCTGGTACTCAGCTTAACAACAGTTCTAGGGCTTAGATAGAAGTCCAATAGAATTACACATTAAATCCAAGAATGGAAAACAAGGATTTGTGATAACACTTTTCGGAAATACTATAAGTCCTAAAAAGTGTCCGAATCGGACAATAAATAACTATTCAGCAAAAATTCAGTATTTAAACTTTATATTAGTCAATGTAATGTCTAGAAATAAGTCCGAGCAACTTAAAATACTTACAAGAGTATTGGAAATCAAATGGTGATACAAAAACACCTTAAACCATACAAAGTGTGCTACTTGGCAATTTAACGAACCGAACACGAAACAAACACCCGAACACAACTAGAAGCATCCGGTGAACTAGTGAGCAATATTTTGAGATCATACGACTAGTTAGGAGTACCCGACACCTTGTTTCATCTCAAAATCCCTAATTCACATAACACCCTAATTAAACATCTTAGATTCTAACTAATTACTTTAACTTACAATTGAAACCAAACCAATACCCCCCTCCCCCTCAAAATGACGTCAAACATGGGGCCCCACATGTCCCCATGTTGTCTCAAGATAAGGTTTATGGCATGGAGGTTAATAGAGAAGTTTAGTGGAAGGAGGTGTTGTTTAGGTTATAAACATAACCTTATCACAAACATAATCTTCACTTCACCAAACTCAAGAATTCAAAACATAATCACCTCCACCACGCTCCATACCCACGGCCACCATAGCCCCACCATCACCTCCCATTTTGCTTCATTTGCTAGCCATTCCAAGTGTGTTCCAAGGTGTATCAAGGTCATCTAAGAAGGAGCATGGCATTGGAAGCTCAAGGACCTCTTCAAGGAGCTTTTATCCACCTCATTTGTGCTATCTTCATCTTCATCTTTGTTAAGTCACTTCCCTAGCCACAAGAGCTAGTAGTAAGCCTCTTGATCTTTGTTTTGATCCTTGTTACTAGTATATTTATCATGTACAAGTAAATCCATCAAGAAACATAAGATAAAAATGATGAACATATGAAGAACACTTGAAATCTAAAGAAAACAAACATAATCTTGAAGTATAATAACATGTGTATGATTATTTTGTGCTTAGCTTGATGCTCATCATGTGTAGACTTGTTAAAAGTAAGGATCTAACAAGTATATACATGGATCTTGAAAGATCCATGAAGAACAAGGATGATGAACTTAGTTTACTTGAAAGATGAACATGTTAAGTGCTTAAAACAACATAAACATGGATTTTTAAACCTTTTAAGAAGTTGTATGAACAAGTTGTTGAAGATGGATTTCTACAAAGGTTGTGTAATTAGTGGATAATTAGCATTTTTGAAGTTAAACAAACATGTTAAAGCTAGATTTAAAAGACTACATGTTTTTGCAAAAATATGAGTTCATCATCATGTAAAAAGTGTATGTTTGGAGTTGTTTAAATTATAGAAACTATTGTGTTTGATCAAGTGAGTTTTTTAAAGCCTAAACACATGTTTCAATCATGGGAAAACTCCTAAATCTAGGGGAAACTATGGCCATTTTTTATAAAAATTCAACACTTAGAGAAATATAAGGTTTACTACTAAACTTTTGGTTTTAAGATGTTTAAACAAATTAAACATGGCCATACCCTATTTTTTATATAAAAATACAAGTTAAGAAAAATAAGGATTTCATAAAGTCTTAAAAACAAGTATAAATATATATTTAGGAAAATATATATTTAATGGTCACCAAGGATTTTGTGTGGTATATGTATATTATGTGTAATATATGTAGTAGACAAGTTAGGGAAATTAAAACACTAAATACTCCCAATGGAGTATACACAACAATACCCTCAAAATACCAAGAAAAATACACACAAAATACCCATACTTGGGTACATGGACAACCATCACAAATTATGTATACTTATATATTCCTTGATCACTTAGACTTTGGACAAATTGGATGTACTTATATGCAAGATATATATATATATATATATATATATATATATATATATATTTTAACATAGCTGGTAAAAATACATATATGCAAGCCTTAAAAATATATAATTTTTAAGAAATATAATTTCCGGAAAAATATGAAAGTTACAAGTAATAAATCTTGTCAAGAAATAAGAAATATATGAACTTTAACACAAGAATACATGTATACTTTCCTAAGTGTACATTTGTTGAAAAACAAATACACTTATACTAAAAATAATAATTGAAAATATTATTTACAAAGTATACATATTTGTATTTGAGAAATAAGTATAACTAAACACACACTTTGACTTAGTCAAAGATGTATAACACCATAATACTTGGAAAAGTATTAAGTATATAAATATAAGTATGTTAAAAATTACTTTATTTTTAACAACCCATCCATGATTTTGGGCTAGGCCTAAAAGACACTAAAACATGGGCTAGGCCCAATGACACAAGACATGGGCTAGGCCCAATAACATAAAGACACGGGCTAGGCCCAATAACATAAAGACACGGGCTAGGCCCAATGACATAAAGACATGGGCTAGGCCCAACTACACAAAGGCATGGGCTAGGCCCAATGACATGCGTGCTAGGCACGAGGACAAGGAACGGGCGGCGCCGTTCACACACTATCCTAGACTCGATAACAAAATATATATTACTAAGACAAGAAATAATTAATCAAGAAAACGATTAAGAACAACTAACATAAGATGGAAACTTGTACATAGAACAAGCATAGACTTAAGTGTCTAATGGAATTTAGGACACTTGTAGGTTTTGGTTCGAGACCAAGGAAAACATTGTGAGTTTGCACAAGGAACGCAATTCTGTGAGTTCATGTCCCCCTTTCCTTTTAAACATTTTTGGTTTTATAACATTCGGGGGAAAATGCATGTTAAGACATATGGTATGTTAGTTATGGAGTTAGATGACAATAAGATCGATGCCGTAGGTAGGATTGATAACAATATAACATTAGTAACCATTAATCACTTAGTGACCAAGGTGCAAAAGGTGTAGATCTATTGAGCTTGAGGCACGCTCCACTCCTAGTTGTATACCATGGAGTGCTTTTGTGATCCCAATTGAGAACAAAGTGTCTCGGTTTGGTTATATACTTACGGCGTATAGTATCGGAGGGCTCGCTACCCACTGATAGATCCTTATATTCCATAATTATTTTACACACCCAGATTTCAATATTGGATAACAATTATGACAACTTATTCGAAAACAAAACTACATGAACTCGCTCAACTTTTGTTGATTTTTCAAACTACATGTATTTCAGGAAACCGGGCTTAACCGGTGATGGACTCTCGGAAGATACAACGATGGCCACTTTTGGAGGATTTGCCTCATATATCCCTGCCTGATTTGGACATATATGGGTCAAAACCTCGACTTAAATCTACGAATTATAACAAACATATTTTGGAGATGTAACTTAACTAAATTTGGAAAACTTATGAAACTTGTTGGAAACATGTAAGCATTGAATTTGAATTTGTATAACATATGCCATCGTTGTTGGTTATGATTATGTTTACACGATTGCAATGATTACCGTTAAGTCACACGTTTGCGCTTCCGCTACGGCCAGGGTGTGACACATGGTCATGCGGATTCAGATGCATGGTCATGTGGATCACAGCTTGCATGGTCATGCAATGTCAAGTGCATGGTCATGCGAATCTCAGCTTACATGGTCATGCAATGTCAGGTGCAATCACAGCTTACATGGTCATGCAATGTCAAGTGCATGATCATGCGAAAGTGCAAAATTTCAAGAAACTTTCCAAAATTAACAATTTGACCCTTAGAGTTTGATTATTCCATCATTTTGTGCTAGAAACTCGTTATTAAGCATGTTTTTGGGTATTTAAAGTGTAACAAAGTATAGTATAAGCGTATGCAAGTATAACTTGAGTATCGAGAATGTACGTATGATTGCATGCACGTATAATAAGTATCAAATGTGTATATAAGTTGAATTGTAAGCATAACAAGTGCGTATAAAGATGAGTTTCATTACGATCAAAGTCTCGGATTACAAGGTTGAAATGGAAAGACGTACACGATACTAGATACAAGTTTCCACATAGAATTTCGAATACACTTTCTAAATAAGGAAAGTTACAAAAAGCGAGGCGTTACAGCACTTTCGTGTCGTCGCCTTTTCTTCTAAGGTGTTAAGCTACAAACCTCAATTATTATCCAATTTCCAAATGACTTGTTTGTTAACGATAAAATAATAACCATATGTCAATTGAAGGACCATGAGTGTACGATCTCCGAGCATGCAATGATATAGTGGGGATCGCGAGTGATCTAAAAATCCAAGTTGTGACCCTTCCTTCGGCCTCCAACCCTCTAATTCCATTCATATACCAAACCGAAAAACATATGGTGGATTTGGATTGAATAACTCTCAGTTTTTATTAATAAAAAATATAACTTAAAATTTTTTTATTACAATCCTCAAACCATGACTTTGTTTCTCTCTTAATAATGTCAAACCCTAACTTAGTTTATATATACTAACCTAACTTGCTAGCCAAAATATTCCCATACTAATCATAACATAATAAGAAAACTTAATTAGCCAATTTAACCCACTAATCATAACATAATTAGAAAACTTAACCAATTTAACCCATTTATCAAATTTGGTCCCAAAATTCACCAACTTGTGACTTGCTAAACCCATTTATTTTCCGGGTTGGGGCCCTCGCTCAGGCCAAACAACAATTGAGCCAACATAGGTTTCTTCTGTTAGTTAGGCATATATACCTATCCTAAGATTTAACAAAACAGCAAAAAGTTAGATAGTTTAAAGAAATTGTGAAAGGATGACGATCCTATAACGAACAATACTTTCATTACGTGTTATAAACAATTTACTGTTACACTTGTCCAAGAGTCAAAAGCCATACTTGTAATTAACATCAACCGAATGAAATAAGTTAGAAAACTTATTGCCGCTCTAGCCTCCTACAAAGCAACGTACTCTAGTTAATATTTTTTGATGTAATTTTTTTTGAATGTCTAACAAAGCCCGATCACCCAGGTATACTCATTGGCACCAACGCCCGCTAGTGGCGGACGTGCCTTATAATAAGGGGTGGCCTCGCTACCCTTTGACGTTCCGACGGTAGTGTAAATTTTGGAAAAAAAAATACATTTCTTTGACGTTTTTTCGATTTCTTTGCTCCCTTTTTTTGAAACTTACCCCTATAAGGATTTTCTAGATCCACCACTGAGTCGCCCGCAATCGCAGACAACGCTAGTTACCCGGCTTGTCACCAGTTTCAAAGAAAACCCACAAGGCCTACTGTTGTAAAACCCTTGGATCACGCATAACATTTTATCACGAACAAGACTCCAATCGATAACCTCCCCTAGAGAAAGTCACCAGAGTACACCGCTAGAGCACCGCACCCCTTTGGTTTTTTTTTAATGTAATAATGGGGAAAAAAGGAAGAAGAAAAACTAGTTATATAACCATTTAACAAATAAAGTATGAAACAAGGGTAGTCAACTAGTCATAGAGATTTACGGGAAATTCAAACGTTTGGATGGTCATGCGATGTCATGAAACCATGAGAGGTCACGACTCACTAACTTGGGTTAAAGGATGGCCAATATTGTAATCAATATATAAACTATCTCATTAGTCAGTTCGTAAGTTACATTTAGTTTAAATAGAAAAGTAAAGCTAACAATTAACAATTTAATAAAATTAGTTATAAAAAGGAACTAACATTTATTTTGTTATTATAGTAAAGTGAGGAATTAAAAGAACTTATTTGAAAATTACCGACAAATGTATGCTCTGGGTCGTCCACATCTTGGGGTCAAACCCATTTTTACGCAAAAGAAAGCTGTTGGACTTGAGTTGATCAAACAAAAGATATTTGATTTTATAGTCAAAATATATGGTTTAGAAAACATACAAGAACATAAGTTTCTTTCTAATTTTGGACAGTTAACAACCTCTAAGCTCTTCCTATCTTTGGTGGTTTATTTTCTCCCCCTCATTTTCCCATTCATTTCTCATTAACGTCATATTCTCCATCCTTACTTCCGTCCTTCCTTCCCATTTTCTGAAACCAAAACAAGATATTTTTCACTTTTATGGTAGGATAGTAACTTGAAACACGATGAAAGGGCTGATCTTGAGAGCGTTCAGATCGACCCAATAGATGGCCGTAAGCCTGCCGGGTTGCCAACGATGTTAAGCCGCACCTCTAGTAAGGCAACATCTGTTCAAAAGGGACCGCCACCTTCTGGTGGAGGGGCGCCAAAAATGGGCCGTACAACATCAACGGCTGCCAAAGGGCTTAATAGCTTACGGTTTCTTGATAGAACTGTGACCGGAAAAGAAGGGGATGCATGGAGGTCGATTGAGAGACGTTTTAATCAATTTGCTGTCGCGGGGAAGCTACCTAAAGACAAATTTGGAATCTGCCTTGGTTAGAAATTAAGATTAGTTTGGAAAATGTTGACATGCATATAATGCAGGTGGTATATATATTTTCTTTGTTGAATGTTCCGTTTATGTTTGTAGGAATGGGAGATAGCATCGAATTCGCAGGGGAGTTGTATGATGCAATGGCTAGGCGTAGGAATATAGATGGTGAAGAAGGGCTCACTAAAGAACAAGTTAGAGATTTTTGGGAAGAGATGACAAAGAAAGACCTTGATGCTCGGCTTAGTATCTTTTTCGACATGTAAATAGAAATTCGCATGTTTGTTCGATTGTGCTTGCTTATGATAGAATCAGAATACCCAAGTTAAAGATTTTATTGATTTAATGTTTTAGGTGTGACAAGAATGGGGATGGGATATTATCAGAGGAAGAGGTAAAAGAGGTGAGAAATTATCAAAGAAACGTTTTTATCTTCCCATTCGTTACCAGAATCTTAAACTCATGCTGAATTTCTCGTCTTAAGGTGCTTATAATGAGTGCTTCGGCGAACAAGCTTTCGAATTTCAAGAACCAAGCTGGGACATATGCAGCTTTAATCATGGATGAACTAGACCCTGACCATCGTGGTTACATAGAGGTTATATATATAGACTATTTTTGCAATATGTGAAGCCTGTTTGGATTTGTGTTGTGAACAAGTTCTATAAATAACAAGTTTTTAGCATTTGATGAAAACTTCTGCTTCTTATTATCTTGGCCACTTTCATATCATTGGTAACAGAACTCATTATATAAAATAAAATTTTGATTACCTCTTTATCATGCTCGCTAACTCTCAATTTTAGTCATTTTAAACAATCAAATATATGATTATTGCAACTTTAAGCAACAACATAACACTATTTTTTATACCTGGTTTTGTTAGATTTTATCATCTTATTTTGATTTTCAGTATTATAGAATTCACATTCAAGTTAAACACCCCCTTCACCTTGTTACTATTTTTCTAAACTTTGTATCTAGGGTTAGATTCACCCACACCCTACTATGAGTGGGATCTTACTGCGTATATTTTTTTGGGGACAGATGTGGCAACTCGAAATCCTGCTAACAGGCATGGTATTGAAGGATAATGGCAAGACAAACCAGAAAGCAGAGAATACTAAAAAGAATCTAGATACAACAAATCTAGCAATGTCTATGATCCCACAAAGCTATCGCCACCCAACTAGAAGATTCATAAATGAAGGGATAGAACTTGTACAAGACAACTGGAAAAGATTTTGGGTAGTAACCATATTCCTCGTGCTTAACTTCTTACTTTTTGAATGGAAATATCTTCAGTATAGCAAATTGCCAACATTTGAAGTAATGGGTTATTGTGTATGCGTAGCCAAGGCTGCGGGTGAGACCCTAAAGCTTAACATGGCTCTAATTCTCCTTCCGGTTTGTAGAAAAACACTCACAGGCTTACGAGAAACATGGTTAGGGAAACTTTTACCTTTCGATGATAACATCAACTTCCATAAACTTATCTCCGTCGCCATTGTGATTGGAGTTATAGCCCATACTGTTGCACACATGGGCTGCAACTTTATAAGGATTAGCACTTGCCCCCCAGCCACTTTTCAACGTGTTTATGGAAATTTGCTCCCAGCGCAACCATCGTACAAGGATCTAATGTCAACAATCCCAGGTGTTACGGGTGTGATCATGGACGTAATGATGTTCTTTTGTTTTCTACTCGCAACGCATGCTTTTAGAAGAAATGTCATAAATTTACCATGGCCGTTCAAGAATCTAGCCGGTTTTACTTCCTTTTGGTATGCACATCATCTTCTGATTATCGTTTACATCTTGTTGATCCTTCATGGGTACTTCCTCGTGTTCGCCACTTTTTGGTACATGAAAACAGTAAGCCAATTACCTAGTGATACCAACAGTTTTACACATACCATCTTCGATTCGAAGTTTGAACCATAAATGCAAACTTAATTACATTGCAGACATGGATGTATCTTGTGCTCCCAATGTTGTGTTATGCAAGTGAGAGAGTTTTTACAGCCTCTGACCATAACCATCGGGTTAATATCGTTAAGGTGACTATCAATGCATCCGTTTTCTCTCTTTTAACCACCCATAATGAAATCTGATGTGTATATCTCTTTATAGGCTATCATATACACTGGAAATGTCCTAGCTCTCTATATGAGCAAACCTAATGGATTCAAGTACAGGAGCGGGATGTACCTTTTTGTTAAATGTCCAAATATATCAGGTTTCGAATGGTACAAGTCTCTTTGATCCAGTCCAACTTAATATAAAAATGTCAAAAAGTATTGTTTTACAGTGATATAAATTTAAAGAAACCAAACGTACCCAATAAAATCCTACACATGGCAAGCTACTAGGAGAGTCCGCAGAATAACTTTAAAGAAATGATTACGAAATAACCAATACGCATACACTATCTAATAAAATGCTCAAAACCTTTCACTTTCTCACAAAACAACCACATCTTTGGTCATTGGTTATAGTGTGAGAAAGGGAAAGATTTTGGGTATTTTGTTAAAGTTATCCCCAAGCTGAACTAAAACATGATGATGTTTATTGCAGGCATCCTTTCTCCATAACTTCTGCACCTGGAGATGATTACTTAAGTGTACATATTCGTACTTTAGGAGACTGGACAACAGCCCTTAAAAACGAATTTGCAAAGGTAAAACCAATTAGAGCTTCTAGGCTTAATGCACCAGTATTTGAAACTTACTGGCCAATGTTTATATACAACCTTTTTTTACTGTTAAACTAAATTCTAAAACACAGAAATGCAGGCTTGTGAGCCTCCACCACAGAAACCTCAAATTGGTGCTTCTGCTTCAAGAGCTGTAAAAGGAAACCTTGTTCGATTAGAAACCAAAGCAAACGTTAATGTTTCTGTAGAAGAAGCGCAAGCAATGTAAGCATAGAAACAAGCCTAAACTATCCATTGTGAATTTTTGCATATCTTTCTCTTTAATTTATGGTCTTGGCTTTGTATTCTTCCAGATACCCTACAATAATCATCAAAGGACCATATGGAGCTCCGGCTCAAGATTACAGAAAATATGACATCCTATTACTTATCGGTTTGGGTATTGGAGCAACCCCCTTCATTAGCATTTTGAAAGATCTCTTAAACCACCAAAGGGAAGCAGTAAGTAGTACTTATTTTATACCATGTTACCTTATAAAAGGATTGTGATAAAGGTACCCCACCCTCCTCTCATTTTACCTATTGCACCCTTCTAGGGCTGTTCAAAAAGCTCGCGGCTTGGAGCTCGCTCGAAGTTCGCTCGGATTTGTAAGCTCGCTCGATTTGGCTCGGTTTAAAAGTGAGCCGAGCCGGCTCGGCTCGGTTAGGAAAGTGAGCTAACTCGGCTCGGCTCGTAACGAGCCGAGTTGGCTCGGTTTGGCTCGCTTTGTAGCTCGGCTCAGTTTAGCTCGGATTTTTATACTTATAATAAATTTTAATTTTATATACATTATTATATATTACAAAAAACTTAATATTTACATGTATATAGGTTTGTAATTTGATATCTATGGCATATTTGAAGGTTGATTACCATGCTAATAAACTAATATTATATTTCATTGAAATTAAAACTTATTTTGAATTGTTGAACTTGATTTTGGTTTGTAATATATTAGGTTGAACTTATTTTAATATATTCTTTAAATTATTGAATAATATTTTAGGTTACTGAATTTTAAGATGTATGTATTAATTTTTCTTTATAAAATCGAGCCAAACTAAGCCGAGCAGAGCTAGCTCGGTTTAAAACCAAGCCGAGCCCAAGCTTAGATTTTCAGCTCGGTTTCAAATCCAAGCCGAGCCGAGCCAGCTCGGTTTATAATCGAGCCGAGCCCGAGCTTGGCCTGGCTCAGCTCGGCTCGGCTCATGAACAGCCCTACACCCTTCAACTTGACACATCAGTAAATTTTTCCCTTTTCACACTAAAACCAAAAATTATCGATCTGATGTTTTCAGAGGGGGTATGATGAAAACTTAGGAAGGGGTGAGATACGTTTAGCAACCTCTTATTAAAACGAGTTATGCTAATCATATTCTCATAGGCGTATGATGGAAAAGTTCCGGAGCGCGCCTACTTCTATTGGGTGACAAGGGAACAAGGATCATTTGAGTGGTTCAAAGGTGTTATGGATGATATTGCTGAGTATGACAAAGAGGTAGGTTCAATTATGGTTAACAAACAAATGCATTATTTCATTCCTACACAAAAGAGTATTGACATATTACCCAAAAGATACATCTCAGTATTTTGTTTATAAAACAGTCCATCACCCCTCTAATCGTACCCTAATTCTACACCAATATCCACTACGGGACACAACCCTCAACCAGATAGAGAGGGACACCACTTTACACACCTTGATAACAGGGATCTCTAACAAAAAAACAGTCACACATAAAAATGTTATAAATATAAATTAAATTACTGACAGATTACCTAAAATATTTCTACCCATTAAACCAACAATTATCTACGAATACAGTTGGAGGAAACTATACAATTTTATCGTTTTTTGAGGGAATGGTACTCCGTCTGTGATACATTTTGTAGTGTTTTCATGTGTGAAGCAAAAAGTATTGTTAAAATGGGTATTTTGAATGTGAATTGCAGCACATAATCGAAATGCATACCTACTTGACATGTGTTCATGAAGAAGGTGATGCACGATCTGCGCTCATTGCCATGGTGCAGTCTCTACAACATGCCAAAAACGGAGTGGATGTTGTCTCTCAAAGTCGTGTATGTTTTCTTGAAACTGTTATCCCATGTTGTTCTTTACTTCCTAGAGAATTCAGTTTCTAATGAGTAAATTGTAACAGATAAGAACACATTTTTCAAGACCTAATTGGAAGAGGGTATTCTCCACTTTGGCAACCAACCATGATTCTGCTAGAATTGGTAATTAGCCACCTTATTTCATAATGTGATATCTACTATCTGTTTTGATAATTTGTGATATTCTATGGATACCTTTTGATCGTTGTTGACTTACAGGTGTGTTCTATTGTGGGAGCCAAACGCTGGTCAAATCACTAGAAAGTATTGCCAAAGAATTTTCCGTAGAAACTTCAACTCGCTTTGAATTCCACAAAGAGAACTTCTAATAATCCATTGTAGTTGAAAAGTTTTGGTTACGAGAAATCAACTTGTACATCTAGAAGTCCTTGGTTAGGGTTTGGAATCTTGATTGAAGTTCCAACGCTTGTGATATCGGGCATGTTTGTATGTTCGTATTTATGATCATCTGCAATAGGAATACCTAGTGTTGATAGAAAAGGATAGTTTTCATACTTTTATTGATATCGTTTTAGTGAAACACAAAACGGGTTTGGGCTTGTTTTAGTTAATTGTTAATTGGTCAAGACTTATATTATGTTGATTATTAATAAAACTCTATGTGGATCGATGTTAAGTTGGGTTAGGAGTCCAATAGGGTTGTGTAGTGTTGCAAGGGAAACTGTATTTGGATGGTTATCATAAATCCAATTGGGGAATCGGAATCAACAACCATTGCGAAGTTTCATGGTTGTATAAGTAGGGTGTTAAGAATGGCTTGTAATCACATTCCAAATCTTTCAATCAAAGTCAATAATCATACTATATTTGTTTTTTGTTTGATTCATCTGATACGTTATAACATGGAGAAGAGATGTGAACATTGCGATTTGTATTTCGAGTATGATTCATGGGATGATCTCGGGTTCGATAACACTAACAATGGTATTAGAGCCAAAGGCTCAAAATCATACTCGTAGGAAAATCAAGAAGAGCGAAAGCAAGGGAATCGCAGGGGTGAATTAGAGTACAATGGTATTAGAGCCAAAGGCTCAAAGTCAAGGTTTGCACCAGGTGAGTTCTCGAACAAGGATGAGGCGATAGGTGTTGGCGTCGAGTTTTTCAAAGGAAAAAAGGCCACGACAGCGACAAATAAAAGAAGGTTTCATTGGGGTTGTCATCTTTTTAATCTAGATGGTGGAGACCAGGTTTTAGATTCGCTAGGAAGACAGTTCCAAGGCAAGATTGTAGGAAAATTAATCAGTAAACTAATAAAAATTGGAGTACGGTGCTATCCCTGTCACAAGATTGGTCATATTGCATCCATATGTCCTCGTAAGTTCATCAACGTAAATCTGAACCACGAGATGGTGACTATCTTGTGAAGGGGACAATGGGGGTGACTAGAAAAACATGTGGATTGTTGATCCATCTTACAAGCATCACATGACTGGTAATAAAATGATTTTCAAAGTCTTTAAGATGCATTTTGGCATTACGACAAAGAAAAAGAGTTAGGATTATGTTTTCATACATGGTGTTGGTGAATCCAAAGTACAGGAAATTGAAAAGTCTTCCTTGCATAAGTTACATGCTAACCATGAAACATAATGTTCTTAGTCTAGAACAATTGTTATACAAAGGGATAAAGGTTATTATGGATGGAAATAGTTGCAGTTTAAAAAAGATGTTTAATAGGTCAAAGGGCTATGGCGTCTTTGGTAACAAATCTGAGGTCGAATTAGAACAAGAGAATTTAGACAAGTCTTACGTAAGTTCTATTTGTTACCAAAAAGAAAAAGAAAAGTGTTGAGGATTATTATGAGAAGGAATTTAGTAAAGATCGTGAAATGGAATAGTCTAAGAGTGACTGGGTAGTCAATGAGGGTACTTCAGGTCGGAATAGTTTATTTTTTAAGAAAGAGAAAACTGTTTTGATTTGTTATTTGAAAAAGATTGATAATAACTTAAATGTGGTGCATGAAGTTTTACGTGAGAAGGTTTGGGATTTAGTAAACAAAGGTAAAGGTGGTCAAAGTCTTGATGAAGAAACATCTTTATAAAGTTATATGAATTTCATTGAATTAGTGAAATTGCATGAAAGGTTGATGGGGCACCAAAAGATTTTAAGATGGAATTTACCAAGTTGGTAAAATGGTCCGTACAAGATTATCTTGGAATTTTAAAGGAGGAACATATACCCCCTCGTGTATGAATGGGTGATGAAGCATATCTATTGGAGTTGCACACAATTATGGATAGCATCGCTGGATTTAACAAAGTTACTAAAGAAGTCATATGAAAGATCCTGGCTCTCAAACTTTTGCATGTAGGAAAAGATGCTAAAAATTGAAATTAACCTACATAAATACCTGGATTTATTTGAATGGTATTTCCATGTGATGAGAAATAGGGTTAAATTAAGCGAGAAAGGAGAAAGGTACTCTAGTCATGTGAAGATCGCAAGGAAAAGGTGACAAAGGTAAATGCAACTTGGGCAAAAAGAATTGTAAGTGCAAAGCGAAGTTAGCCTAAAGGATGTGGTTCGTATGCCGGGAGCAAAGAAGCTGATGCGGGCCCAAGTGTTTTACGAAAACGCGTTCTAAGGGGAGTTTTGGACACTTTTAAGTTTTTTTCGGTCTTTTATGTATTTTGTTTTTGGACTTGTGTCTGGCCTTTTGTCTTTTTAGGCCCATTTTGAATTTCAGTTTCTATTTATATGTTGCTAAGGTATTTGTAATGATCATAATTGAATTTTGAGAAAAAAAACACTTTCACTTTAAATTCTGTGCTCTTTGGGTTGAATTTTGGGGTTGGGCAAGATCATCACGGTATTCGCAGAATCAACGTGATTGTTCTTCGTTATCTTTTCATACGCTACATCAGAAGTACAAGCAATGCATAAATCAGATATCAAGGAAGATCTATAGGAGGAGCTAGTGATCATCGTGGATGACATTAAAGACGGCAAGCATTGAATTGTATTGATTAAGGGGGTGAATGATACCGTTTTAATCAAACACAAACAAACTGAGTACTTGTGCTTGTTATATTTTATTGTTTTAGTTAATTGTTAATGGATTAAGACTTATGTTACGTTTGTTTTTCTATTTGGTTCGTAGGCCATAAAACTCTATGTTAGTCGACGTTAAGTCTGGTTAGGAGTCCAATAGGAACAACTTTCATAAAATTGATTGGGGAATCGATATCAACAACCATTGTGATGCTTCATGGTCGTATAACTAGGGGTGTTAAGAAATGGTTGTGATCACATTCAAAATCATTCACTCAAAGTTAGCAATCATTTTATACTTGTTTTTCATTTGATATGTATAACATGAAGAAGAGATGTGAACATTGCGATATGTATTCGGAGTATGATTCATGCGATGATCTCGTGTCTGAGAACACTAACATTCATAATGTAATTGTCTATAGATATGTATATATTGTGTTGTCGTTGTCTTCATCAAGAGTTTCCTCTTTTGAAGTCAGGGTTCATCAATATAATGCACATAATTCTTCGGATAAAGATGTATGACCCATTTTGTTTAATATTTTTACTGAAATGAAGGGTTATTTTCGAATTTGAATGATTTGTTCTAATGCACAAATTATGAAATGTCATTAATCAATATTTACACTACACATACATGATGTGTATTGGGTCGGTATACCCAACGAGGTTTTAGAAAAACCTGTGCTTTTAGCCGAAACCCAACGTGTAGTTACCCGATACCTGACGGATTTTGGATCGGGATCAGGATAAACTTTTATAACTGAGTATGGGGTTGGGATTACCCAAACCTGCCCATTGCTGTAATGCTTCGCATTTTGTACTTTCCTTATTTAGAAAGTGTAATCCTATTTCTATTTATGGAAACTGTATTTGTATCACGTTCGTTTCCATTTCCTATCTTTAATCTGAAGCCTTGATCATAATGGAATTCCATTTTATACATAAACATGCTACATACTTGGAACATGTGTTACAAACTTGAATGCATGCTCATACACGAAAACCGACACTTGAAATACTTGAAATTGATATTTATACATGCATTACACTTATACGTTACTCAAATATGTTTGAAATACTTAAAATCGGCTAAAACATGAGAAAAAGACGCAAAATAACCCAACCTACACCACTCGTGTGGACGTAACATTACCTTTGCACGAACTTACCTTCGCACGAACCAGTACCTTCGCACGAAATGTCACCTCCATACTAACCACTCATCCGCACGAACGGAGCTGGCGACGGAAATTTCGGGCAGAAAGCGCAAACAGCCGCGTTTTACCTACTTTTTCACCTTTTTACAACACCCAATCACTTCCTACTTCATTTATAACATTAACCATAATCATATCTTATAAATAGGAGCCTCCATACACTCCTAAACACTTTCCAAACACTTATATCCTCTCAAATCTTCTTGTTTACTCTCTAATTTACATGACTTGGCATAAAGTTGCAATCATTCTAAGTGAGTTTTAGCTCACCTTTCTTCTTATTTCCTTATGTTTTAATCTCTAGGAAGGTTTTCACAAAATTTCCATGGCAAACTAAGGTGACACCTCACCACAGTTGAGGTCCAAAGTAGAGCTAAAATTATGCTTTCTTTTATACTTTTGTAACTTGCATTTCATAATTAAAACTTGGTTAAATCTTGTACCCACCAAGCTCCCAACTCAGTTTCATAGTTGTGGGTTTGTGTTGTGGTTGATTCCCACCAAGAAAGAAGTTTAAAAACTTTTTTAAAGTATACTCATACATGTTCTAAGTGTTGAAACCATCAAAGTTACCAACCTTCAATGTTGAAAGACTTGTGTTTTGGTAAAGGTGTAAACCTTGGAAGCCTTGGCTATCCTAAACTTGTTCCACCACCTCACTTGATGATTTTATTCACTAAGTAGTTTCCTAGTCCTAAAGTAAGTTAAGCCCGCCCTGCCTCTAACATTTGCCATGTTGGGTATGACACGCTCGTGTTGTTCTTATTTGGCTACTTAGTATGTTAGTAGATTAGTTGTATTTTACTTCCATTCATGACCAATCGGGTTTACTAACTAAGTTGGTGAACTTTGTGTTTTGGTGAATCTTACAATGAGGTTCAATGGATGTTTATGATCCTACCTCCATGCTTGACTTCTAAGACATTCATGATAGTCTAACTATATAAAATATAATATATATAATATAAAAATATATACTTAACTGAACTCTTGATGTTAACTGGATTATGGTTACATGTCTTGAAAATAGGTTATATTATCTGTGTTTTAAACCTATCATTACGATTCTTATGGGCAAGTATTGACCCAAGATAACAAACGAAATTAATAGTGTCAAAAACGAGTGTTTAAGGCTAGATAATTATTTTTCGTATACATACTTTTATATACTTAGAATCTCGAATTCGAACGCTCCACAAGCTCCGAATACTCGCACACCTTCATTTCCCCAGGTAGGGTAACTCCGTTGTTCCAAACTCGAACGCACATCAAACTCTCAGTTTCTAGGAACGCTTGCAAAACCGTGAGTATATATGACTCCCTTTTTACCTTTTACAATTTTGGGTGCAATACATATATGCTATTAAACACACGCAAAACACATACTTTGTGCTTAAATCACAAACATGCAATCTAACATACATACGTTAACTTGAACTCTTATGTGCTAGAATTCTTATGTTTTATACTTGTCATTAACTTCGTACGAGCCTCCCTTAACATGTATAGCGCTACAGGACTAACGCCGCCTGTATTCTGGAGGTCATGTTAAGTAAACAAAACGGTCTATTCATTGCTATGATTAATTACGCTAGCGGGAATCTTTGGGTTGACATGTATAGTTGCATGCTAGTATTGTATGTTAGTTTTAATTTAACAATTATCCTATGCGGATTCGTTTAAACTTTTATACTTATGCTAGAATTAAACGTGTATGCTCGCCAGTACTTTTGTATTGAACTATACTTTAATACGTACTGCAGGAAATTGATGATAATGACGATGAACGGAATCTAGTAGGATGACTAGAAATGCACCTTTAAACTTTAATACTTGTTGTATTTTGTTTTGTTTCAAACTTAATTCTGTTTCGAACAATGTACTTGATGTTAGCAATGAAATGAAATATTGTTTATTAAATACTTGTCACATTTACTGTGATGAAGTCTCTTGCAATATATTTTGTTTCGCCCTGATGTTTCCGCATCGGTTGACGTGTGACAGATTGGTATCAGAGCCATAACTATAGGGAATTAGGATAAATGCCAAGATTTGACCTAGTCTATAGTCTAAGTACACGTATTTGACCATTCTTGTTTATACGCTTAAAATACTTGAATTCTTCCTATATTGTTTCTTATCTATTCTTTTGTCTTAAATTATACATGCATCTCCTAAGGCAAACACAATACACATGCGAAGATGTGAAGACACTCATATACCACAAAGAGACGATCTCACCAAAAATAGGCGTGAAAACCCACAATTTTTGGTGAAGTCCCTCAATCGCGTATTCAATTTTTCACGAAATTTCGCCATCAAGTTAGGAGTGATATCCACATCTTGATGGAAAATTTCTCATTTATACTCTAGTGGACCCTTACCAACGAGTCAGAATTTATTTCCTTGACCCGTTCGGTGAGTACTAACCACCCTTAGGGTATGATGCTATCAAGTTAGGGGTGAAACCCGCATCTTGATAACTAGTCCCAGTCATCGATTTTAAATCCCGCCAAAGTCTCAAATTTTCGATCGACTAGGGACATGTAGTAACCGAAGGGTGAATGCCATTAACCGCTCCTCGGTGAGAGTATTCTACCTATTAGGCCAAAGCATAGTTCCCTAACTCGAAAGAACTTTCGACCACTTTAGAAAAGCCTTAGTTTCGTTCCGAGACACTCTACGTTTTGCTTGAATCTCTTTTATGTCGTATCCATTTTAATGTGTTCGTTTATTTCAAAACCAAAGCACGAATCGCACGTTACCCGCAATCTAAAACAATATTAATGCTTGAGAACAAACTAAATTTACATTCCTTATCATCTTTATTCGTGATTATACAATGTGAAAACATGTTAGGATATGCAAACTATGTGAAACTTACGTGTTATGTGAAATACTTTATGCTCATCCATGCAAACAAACTTTATTTTCAAACACTTTATGATCAAGTCTCATCCTTTCCCCTATTTCGACCTTTTGCATGTCTTCTAACCGTATCTCGAACTCCAAAAGAAGCTCCAAGTCCAACTCCGATGCAAGGTCCAAGAAGGGAATGACGAAGTTCATGGCCAAGGGTTATTCCAGATATTGAAAGATCCAAACCCCCAACAACACCGAATCCCCTCCTGCCTCGATCAATCCATGTCGACCCACCCAAATCAACCTTCACCTTAAACAACTCAACTCTTGTAGCCCGATGTCGTTTACGGGCGAAGAGGAGGCGAAGAAGATGCTCCAATGGTTCGATGCCATTGAGGTCACCTTCTGTCACAGTGGGTGTCCCGACACCTTCACACCACCAACGCCACCAGCGTTTTCCGATCGAGGGCACTCGTTTGGTGGACGGGCAACGCGCGTGGTGCGATGTCGCCTATGCGCTCACTTAGGCCAAGCTCAAGAAGCTCATGAAGGAGAGTTTTGTCCTCCCCACAAACTCCAACAACTCGAGAATGAGTTTTAGAACAATAAGCAAGTCGGGAGTGACAAAACTGGCCTTATCGCCACGTTCAAGCAACTTGGAGCCCTTTGCCCTGGCCAAGTCGATTCCACCGAAAAAAGCCATCGCTAAGTACATCCGAGCCCTACCCTCCCCCATTTCAAACTTTGTTGAGTCCGCCCAACCCAAAACCCTCGAAGATACCTTCCGTCTCGCCGCCAAATTCAACCATAACCGAATTTTGGATGGAACCTATGAAACAAAGGGTTCTACCAAAACGGTTCACCAAGCCACTACCAAACATATCGCCAAACCGTCCAAACCATCTCCCAAACCCAACACCAATGGTAATAAGCGGAAAGTTGCAAACCGAAACGATGTGGTTGTTACTCCGCAAAATCATCCCATAACAACAACTCGGCATAACCCAAAACCCCGAACTGGCTAAGCGAGCTTACTCTGGGCTCATCCCAAGTGTGTGACCTGCACCTACCATCACCCAACCACCACACCCTGCCGCCTTTGCACTAGTGCAATAGGTTTGGGCACTTCAAACCCAATGTCGAAGTGTCCAAAAGTTGCAAAGCAACCAAACCCAACCAATTTCTCAAAACCAAACCCAACCACTTTCCAAAACCAAACCCAACCTCTAGCAAACAATGGTCGCACTTGTTATAAGGGTGGCGGCCTGAACCATCTTAGAAATGCTTGTCCGCAACTCAATAATCAAGCACAACAACAAGCTCCTCATGGACGAGCTTTTGTCATCATTGTTCCCAGGCTCAGAACAACAACGAAGTCATAAATGGTACGTTCCTCGTAAACGATATATATGCTTCGTGTCTTTGTGATACCGGCGCGGATAAAGGTTTTGTATCCATTGAATTTGAACATTTGATTAAGTGTAGACGCTCTAAGTTGCCAAAAATCGTTTGCCATCAAAGTCGCTAACGATAAGTCTATCACCGTCGGTTATGTTCTTCTTAATTATTCTCTTAACTCAACGATCACGAATTCTCAGTTGACCTTATACCCAAGAAATTGGGTAGTTTCGATATCATAGTAGGCATGGATTGGCTTAGGAAAGTCAGTGCCGAAGTTGTTTGTTCCGAGAAATTCATTTGTCTTCCTCTTCTATCCGCTGAATCCTTACATGTCTATGGTGAGAAGTCGTCAAAAGGTCTCAAGCTTATGTCGTGTACTCAAGCGAACAAGTACTTGCGCAAAGAGTACTTTGTCTTTCTTGCCACATTGTGGAAAAGAAGTATAAAGGAAAAAGCGTGGGTGATGTCCTGTCGTTTGCGATTTTCCTGACGTTTTTCCCGAAGACCTACCTGGTACTCCTCCTCGTTCTATTGACTTTCGCATTTACCTCATTCCTCGTGCTACACCTCTGTGGCTAAATCCCCGTACTGTCTCGCACCATCGGAGATGCAAGAGCTATCGAGCCAACTTCAAGAATTACTTGATAAATGCTTTATACGCCCTAGTACTTCTCCTTGGGGCGCTCCGGTCCTTTTTGTCAAAAAGAAAGATGGATCATTCCGCGTGTGCATCGACAACCATGAACTCAACAAGCTTACCGTCAAGAACCGTTACTCACTTCCTTGAATCGAAGACCTCTTCGATCAACTCCAAGGTGCAACTTGCTTCTCAAAAATCGACCTTCGTTCTGGCTATCATCAAATTCGAGTCCTCGAAGAAGATATTCCTAAAACCGTGTTTCGTACTAGATACGAGCAAATATGAATTTGTAGTTATGCCATTCGATTTAACCAATGCACCCGCGGTTTTCATGGATTTGATGAACCGTGAGTGTAAGTTATACTTGGATCGCTTCGTGATCGTTTTCATAGACGATATCCTCATCTATTTAAAAACCCAAAACGTACACGAGCGACATTTGCGTCTAACCCTCGAACTCCTACGTGGTGAACAACTGATGCCAAATTCTCTAAGTGTAAATTTTGGCTAACGGAAGTTCAATTTCTCGGTCACGTCGTGAACGAGAAAGGCATTCACGTTGATTCCGCAAAAATCGAAGCCTGATATGCTCTAAATTATGCACATTTTAATATAAATATTTCCCTACAGTTTTGAGTAGCTCTTGTGTTGTTTTTTATTAAATTTCACTCCTAGTTGGTTCGTATTGAAGTTTAAGTATTTAAAGAGAAAACGAGGTAAAATGATTAAAATTAGAGATAAAATAAATATCAACAATCCTTAATCATATATAAAGCTATATTGTATTGTATTTCGTATATGAATTAAATTAAATAGGATGATGATTGTTTTGGTGGAATTAAAAGAAATAAATTATTAGTCCTAATGTGTCAGTTGGGTTTGGTTTGGACGAGACTTCAATTAACAAAGACCTATTTCAACATTTAAATTAGGAAGGAAGTCGGTTAAAAGAAAGATATAAAGAGGGATTGTTTTTATTATTATTATTCAATACCATTCACAATCTGGTGATCGTGCGAACGCCACATTATATATCCATTCGAAGGTGCTACAGAATTAAAAAAAAACAGAGAGAGAGGTCGCATAGGATCAGAGGGGTGGAGGCAAATCACAAGGTATCAAAGGTTGATTTTGAAGGAAAAGTGGTTGGTTCAAGATTCAAGCTTCACGGTTCAAGATACGAATCCGGGTTTGCAAATAATTAATTTATTAGTTTGATAAACTTTATGTTATTCGAGCTCATGACTATGATTTATTATTTGTTTAAGACTTGCTTCTTTTTCTTGACTATGATTCTTGGCTAGACTTTTACACTACCTAGGTTAGGATGATAGTTTAATAAAGTTTGGATTTTTATTCGGTTTCTAGCATGTGTATGGATTTTTCTTAAAAAGTAACGAACTTTGGAATCTTTAACTTAGTGCGTATGCTTATCTTGTTTTGATTTTTGATTAGTTATTTGTTTCACATGAACCTTTGTGAATGTCTTTCATAGAATGGGTTTGTGTTGATTATTCGAGTCTTTGTGGGTTCGGGTAGTCTTTGGGTGAATTGGCCAGTAACCTTAGAAACAGTAATTAAAAGATAAACAGAACTTCGTATTCTGTTAATCTTGTCGCTGAGAGGCTCGAGGTTATTATTAGGTCTCGGTTTGGTATATAGCTAGGATTAGGTTGTGGGAGAAATCGGTGTTAGTTCCCTAATCATATTCGTGTCTAATAAACCAAGTTAAAACCCTTAGTTGCCTTAGAATTTCGCGTTGAGAGGTAGATTGTCGTATTAAGACACTTTTAAAGAAGTTAGATAACTGAGAGGAAGTCTAACCAACTGGTATTCCTAACAGCCCTGTAGAGTCTCACAGGTTTCTTCCTGATAATGGTCGGCAGATCCTAGTCGTTATTTCTTAGGGTTTATGTAACATTTGTCGAAAAACGGGTTTTCGAAACCCGCTTCGTTTAATAACCGAACAATCAGTTTTAAAATTTTAAGTGTTCATTTACGGCTTATTTTAATTTTAAACGATTCATAATTGATCAACAATTTAAAAGATATAAATTAAAATTGTAAAAATATCATAATGAATGAATTAAAAAGAAAAACCGGCTGCCGGGAGTCGAACCCGGGTCAGCCGGTTGTTTCTCCAAAGTCTTAACTCTCAACCATAAACCACTCCGCCACTTTAGTTTTCTGTTAAAATAAGGGATTTATTAAATCAAATAATGATACGAGGAAATTCAAATTCGGTCAACTTGCGCCCAAACAGCAGTCGTCGGAAATCCCGACGACTTCGCCAATGATTTACGTTACCACTCGAATTAACCATTGAATTAACGTTAGCGACGGTTATAACGGACATCTGAACCCGCGACAACAGCCGTAACCGCCGGAGAACGGCTGACTTCGAATTTAGACCAAATTCAGACCACATTCACCTCGATTCTACCCTATAAATTTAACCACAATTCGCCAGAAAACCTTTTCGCTTCCAAATCGCACTTTTTCTCGACAAAAATCTACTCGCCGGAAAACCTCTGCAAGTCGCCGGAAAACCGAGACATCCACCTGCACGGTAATTACTTCGAATTTTTCTGGCTCATTCTTTTATTAGACAAGTTCTAATATAAATCCCTCACCCAGAATCTTTGCAGTTGACGTTGCCGGATTATCTGATTCGCCGGAGAAATTTCTGAACTTTCAGGGGAACTGCTGATTATCGGTATAACTCGTCTGTTTCACTGATAGTTATTACCCAGTTGTCCCACTTCGCATCTAACCCCTCTAATTTATTGATAGACTCTATCAGTCGCAGCTCACCAAGACGGAGCCGACGACCTTGCCGGACGTCTGAAGAAAAGCGAACATTTGGTACAATAAACCCTCCAATCTCTTTCCATTCACTTTATTTTCGATGACTCATAACCTGCATTGAACTATCTTAGCAAATAACAGTCTCTTGATCAATGTTTATGTTTTGAACGAAGAAGATGAAGTGTGGTATAATATAAGTATAATTAAAATCGGTTTAATAAACAGGTTAGACACACAGTCCAGCGGTGGACTGTGTGTGCAACAAACATACACGAGACGCGAGTTCGAATCCTGTCCCCGCTTTACCCACTTGAAATAAAATTTCGCCTTTTTAATTGAACCGGGTTGAGCACAGTATATGTTAAGTATAATAAAAACCGAGTAAGTAACCAAGTGACGCACACAGTCCAGCGGTGGAGTGTGTGTACGCTAACCCACAGGTCCCGGGTTCGAGACCTGTGGTCAGCACCGGTCCGTTAAGTTAAAAGCTTTTTAAAAAATAAATAATTTTCGGTTTAAAGTAAATAGTATATAAGTATAATTAAAAACAGAATTATTTCGGGTTAGACACGTAGCTCAGTTGGTAGAGCTGCGTGCACGCGTACGGGAGGTCTCGGGTTCGAGCCTCACCCAGCGCACAAGACCGCACAATTAAACCGGTCAACAGTAACGGTCAACGGTCAACGGTCTCGGTCAAAGTCAATTTTTTTTTATTTATTTATTAAATCAATTATTTAAATTAAAAATCAATTAAAAATACTTAAAAATAACGTTTTCAAGATTAGAAAGTAGTCTTAAACTCACAAATTTATACCCAAAAATCTTATTAAAATAGTTAATAAAATCCACATACTTACCGTGCCGTTTCATTTCTTAATTGGTTAGTTATCTCTCGTCGATCAATCCCTAAACTCGTGCGCATCCATCATCTTCAAACAAACGCATCCAATATGAGTGAATCTCTACCAATTCCCCGTTTTAATCACATTTTGGGGTGTGTCATGTGTCGTTATTTATTTATTATAATTAATCATTGTGCATCCATCATATTTATGATCAATGTGTATTCAAGGTGTATCCATTGACTGTGTGGTTGAAGTTTAGATTAATGTTATCATTTCAGTACATCATTTCATAGGCCGCCGCTCCCATTACCTATGAGCGTGAGCTGTTCCCCATTACCTATGAGCGTGAACCAGGCGTTGCCAACATAAGATCGGCTCCGTTTGATTGAGCCTTGATCTCACATACATTAGCATAGGCCGTCCGTTCCCCATTACCTATGAGCGTGAACGGGACGTTGCCAACACATACATTGTTACTTTTTATTTCATGCTTAAGCAAGGTGGTTTGTGATTGTTATGTTTACATACATTTGTTCATATATGATTATTGCACAATTTTTCCTAAATTAAATTACAATAATTAATCAATAACAAATGTTTTAAACAAGGTTCACTCGCCAACTTTTGTTGACCCAAAATTTCCCATTTTTACACATGATACAGGTGATCAAGTTGAAGCAAGAAACATATAGGGCGGCCTAGAAGAATAAACCAGTTTAGATTATGGATTTGTTTAGTTAACCTTTTCCTTTCCTTGTATTGTATGAATTTGACTTGAAACTTTGAAATGTAATTTGGATTTAATAAATATGAAACATATTAGTAAACATCATGAGCTTTGGTGATAACCCAATTATGCCCCGACTCTTGTTTCCGCTGCGGGTCGGGGTGTGTGACAGATTGGTATCAGAGCCATGACTATAGGGATATAGGATAGGTTATTAGACCCTTAGAGCCTATACTATAGTTGCTTAGAAAATTTAAATTTTTGTGTGTTACATGCAAATCTCATGATGTTTATATGCTTTATGTTTATCGTTATATTCGATGTTATGCAAGCATATTCATAAGTATATACTATCATATATTGCTCACCATGAACCATACTCTTTATAACATATCATATCCATGAAAGCACACACCACATCATTTTCCTGATTGCTTTACAATGATTTATGTATTTTCAAATCCCATCAAAGTGAGTTCCCATGACGGGCATGTAGTAACTGGAAGGGTACCAGTACCGGTAGTCGGAACGTCCTGTCTAGGCTTGGCATTCGTATAAATCCAAAATAAAGGACCAGTTTGCCTACCTGGGGACTAACGATGAGAGTACGAAGTACCTATTAGGCCAAAGCATGCTATACCAAACGTCGTGTGAACTAACCCCACTTTGAGTTGTCATTGTGTCTACACCTGGACACATTCCGACCATACATCTTGTAAACATATTTTGTGGTTTTCATTCGGGTCATGTGAGTGTAAATCGCCAATACTAATGTAAATCCTACCAAGCCAATAGTCATGGGGGCCCACATGACTATACAGGTGAAGGTATGGGGGACATTTGAGGCCCAACATGAGCTAACCCAAGACATCCAGTGGATGTGGTTGCATTATCGGTATATATGTTAATTTCATTTTTTTGTTTTGACACATGACCCTAAACAATCCATAAACTCACCATCCTCCTATGTATATTCCTGTAGATGTCGGCTAGGCAGCTACGTGGAGGACGGAAGTCAGGAAGGTCAAACGAACGCTTGGCCGCTCAGATAGCAAAACAAATGGCCACAGTACTTCCTGATATTGTAGTTCAAGTTCAGCAAGCTCTCACTGCAAATCCTGTCAATCCACCAAAACCAAGAGGATCAAAACATCGACAACCCCTCCTCCAAGAAGTGCTCTACAAGCACTTCAAGTCATGCGATCCCCCGAAGTTCGAAGGGACCGAAGGTGTCACCGCTCTCCTCCACTGGTTTGAGGAGATGGAAAACACTTTCCTAAATTGCGATTGTCCCGAGGATCGCAAGGTACGTTACGCGACTGGGAGATTATTCGGGGTAGCCCTGACCTGGTGGAACACCGAGAAGGGTAAGAGAGGAGTGGAAGACGCTATGGCCTTAACTTGGGAAGAGTTAAGGGAAGTAATGACAAAACGCTTCTGCCCAAGAAGCGAACTCAAGAAGTTAGAGGATGAATTCCACTCACTGAAGCAAAAGGAAGGGGATCACACTTCCTACAACAAAAGATTCCTTGAGCTGAACCAGATGGTTCCAAACTTGTTCACCCCCGTGTACCGTTGGTGGAACACTATATTCGAGGCCTTCCCTCGAAGATTCAGGACTCAGTCCTCAGCGCTTCGCCTACAACGCTCGAAGCCACCATGGAATTAGCCACCGAACTTACCGAGAACCGCATCAGAAACGGTAAGTTCAAAGAGGAGAAAAATAAAGCCCCCATTGAGGGCCCAACTTCCAACCACCCCGCCTCATCCTCAAAGTTTTCAAACAAGAGAAAGCGAAATACCAGAAATTTTGCCGTCACTCAAACAAATTTCCCCACCCCTGTTGCCCCCATCACACAAGTTACTCCTTCACCCGCACCACACAAAAGGCAATACTCTGGCCCTTACCCAAAGTGCACCCGTTGCCAATACCATCACTCCCCGATTACCCCTGTCAATACTGCACCGGCTGTGGCCGTGCAGGGCACACCATTCAAGCCTGCCGCACAACTGCAACGAATGAACCGCAACCAACCCACAACTCAAACCCACCATCAAATGATGGGTCAAAACCAACAACCTTTTCAACCACCGCCTACACAACATACAACTCAAACCTACTATCAACCCAACTACCCCATGATGCAACCCATGCGGGCTTGCTATAATTGCGGTGACCCAAACCATTTTAGAAACACGTGTCCACGCTTGGTAAACATCATACATGCTCAAGCTCAAGCGAATCCAGTGAACCAAGCTAACCAAGCTCCTCCACCTGCTAGAGGAAGAGCATTTAACATCAACGTCAACCAAGCTAGGGCCGACAACAACGTGGTTAACGGTACGTTTCTCGTCAATGGTAGTTATGCTTATTTGATACTGGCGCGGATAAGAGTTTTGTGTCCTTAGAATTCGAACCCATCCTCAATCAAACTCGTGTCGAGCTTATGAACTCCATAACAGTAGAAGTTGTTGACGGAAAGCCAGTCTCATTAAACTCCATTATCCGGAACTGCACCTTTACTCTAAACGATCACGACTTTTCTGTTGACCTCATTCCTATGAAGTTGGGAAGTTTCAACATTATAATCGGCATGGACTGGCTCAGCCAACATCGGGCTGAAGTAGTATGCCGTGAGAAGTTCATTCGCATTCCTCTTGCAGACGGTCAAACTCTGCGAATCTTTGGAGAAACCCCTTCGAAAGGACTCAAGCTAATGTCCTGTCTTCAAGCCCGAAGATATCTCCGCAAAAATTATGTAGCATTTCTAACCCACGTTGTCAAAAAAGGAGGCAAAGAGAAGAGACTCGAAGATATACCCGTAGTGAAGGAATTCCCGCAAGTTTTTCCCGACGATATCACCGGACTTCCTCCCAAGAGAGAAGTCGAATTCCGTATCGACCTTATACCTGGCGCTACACCCGTCGCGAAATCTCCTTATAGGTTAGCCCCATCCGAGATGCAAGAGCTGGCCAGTCAATTGCAAGAACTGACCGACAAGGGATTCATACGTCCTAGCTCATCGCCTTGGGGTGCACCTGTTCTGTTTGTAAAGAAGAAAGATGGGACTTTTCGCATGTGCATTGATTACAGGGAACTCAACAAATTAACGGTCAAAAATCGCTATCCGTTACCTCGCATCGATGATCTTCTAGACCAACTCCAGGGTGCCTCTTATTTTTCAAAAATCGACCTTCGTTCCGGCTATCACCAACTCAGAGTACATGAAGAAGACGTTCCAAAGACCGCCTTCCGAACTCGATATGGTCACTACGAGTTCATGGTTATGCCTTTTGGTCTAACCAACGCTCCAGCCGTCTTTATGGACTTAATGAACAGAGTTTGTAAACCTTATCTTGATCGTTTCGTTATAGTCTTCATCGACGATATTCTCATTTACTCAAAATCTAAGGCTGATCATGAGCGACACCTTCGGCTCATCCTCTCACTTTTGAAGACCGAAAAGCTTTATGCTAAATTCTCCAAATGCGAATTTTGGTTACAAGAAGTACAGTTCCTTGGTCATGTCGTCAATGACAAAGGAATTCATGTCGACCCCGCAAAGATCAAGGCAGTACAAGAATGGCAAGCGCCACGTACCCCAACTAAGGTACGATCTTTCCTTGGATTGGCTGGTTACTACCGTCGTTTCATATCGAATTTCTCTCGTATCGCTGTACCACTCACGGCTTTGACACATAAAGGAAAACCCTTCGTATGGGGACCTAAACAAGAAGAAGCCTTTCAAACTCTTAAGCAAAAGCTATGTGACGCTCCTATCCTCACACTCCCCGAAGGTTGCGAAGACTTTGTTGTATATTGCGACGCATCAGGACAGGGTTTAGGCTGTGTCTTAATGCAAAGGGGAAAAGTGATAGCCTATGCTTCTAGGCAGCTCAAGACTCATGAGAAGAACTACACTACTCACGACCTAGAACTTGGCGCCGTTGTATTCGCTCTTAAGATATGGAGAGATTACCTCTATGGTACCAAGTGTGAGATTTACACTGACCACAAGAGCCTCCAACATATCTTTAACCAAAAGGAGTTGAATATGAGGCAACGAAGGTGGGTCGAACTTCTTAATGATTATGACTGCGAAATTCGGTATCATCCTGGCAAGGCAAATGTGGTGGCTGATGCACTCAGCCGAAAAGGTTATGCGAACTCTATTCGTCTTCTATGTTCGCAAATCATGACCAACATCAAAGACCAAATCCGAGAAGCTCAACATGTTTCCATAACAGAATACGACATACGCAATGAGTTATCTTGTGGAGCAGAACTTAAACTCGAAACCAAATCTGACGGCATTCTGTATTATCTCGATCGCCTATGGATTCCTGATCACAACAATCTTCGCGATACTCTTATGAAAGAGGCTCACAAGACACGATACTCTGTACATCCAGGAGCCGACAAGATGTATCAAGACCTTCGATACACCTACTGGTGGCTGGCATGAAGAAGGATATTGCTGTTTTTGTTTCCAAGTGCCTTACCTGTTCAAAAGTGAAAGCTGAGCACCAAAGACCCTCAGGACTTCTGGTCCAACCTGAAATACCCGTATGGAAGTGGGAAAATATAACCATGGATTTCATTACCGGGTTACCTCGCACTCCTGGTGGGTACGACACAATATGGGTAATCATTGATCGTCTTACAAAATCAGCTCACTTCATTCCTATCCGCGAGGACTTCAAAAATGAGAAGCTAGCCCGCATCTACATCAGTGAAATCGTAAGTCGTCATGGTGTACCTTTAAGCATTATATCGGATCGTGATGGTCGTTTCACTTCACGCACATGGCAAGCTGTACAAGCCGCATTGGGTACGCGATTAGATCTCAGCACTGCCTATCATCCCCAAACTGATGGTCAATCTGAACGCCCCATTCAAACTCTTGAAGACATGCTTCGGGCATGTGTCATAGACTTCAAAGGGAATTGGGACGCTCACTTGCCATTAGTTGAATTTTCGTACAACAACAGTTTTCATTCAAGTATCGGCATGGCACCTTTTGAAGCGTTATATGGTCGTAAATGCCGATCACCTATTTGTTGGCACGAAATTGGAGAAGCTCAAATCACCGGTCCAGAATTGATACAAGAAACAACTGACAAGATTCATCAAATCCGAAACAACCTGTTAGCAGCACAAAGTCGTCAAAAGAGCTATGCGGACAAGCGACGAAAGCCTTGGAGTTTGACGTGGGCGATCAAGTACTTTTAAAGGTATCGCCGTGGAAGGGAGTAGTTCGTTTCGGCCAAAAGGGCAAGCTAGCACAACGCTACGTAGGTCCTTTCAAAATACTCGAAAGGGTAGGACCTGTAGCCTACAAGCTTGAATTACCGGAGGAACTCCACAGAATTCATCCCACATTCCACGTATCGAACTTGAAGAAGTGCCTCGCCGATGAAAATCTCCATATTCCTCTAGAAGACATTCAAGTTGATGAATCTATGCATTTTATTGAAAGACCAGTAGAAATTATGGACTTCGGAGAAAAACGTTTGAGAAGAAGCCGCATTCCAATTGTCAGGGTACGCTGGGAGTCGAAACGAGGACCTGAGTTTACTTGGGAACGTGAAGATTCAATGCGCGAAAAATACCCACACCTCTTTCCTGTATCTACTACTACCTAAATTTCGGGACGAAATTCCTAAAAGTAGGGGATACTGTAACATTTGTCGAAAAACGGGTTTTCGAAACCCGCTTCGTTTAATAACCGAACAATCAGTTTTAAAATTTTAAGTGTTCATTTACGGCTTATTTTAATTTTAAACGATTCATAATTGATCAACAATTTAAAGATATAAATTAAAATTGTAAAAAATATCATAATGAATGAATTAAAAAGAAAAACCGGCTGCCGGGAGTCGAACCCGGGTCAGCCGGTTGTTTTCTCCAAAGTCTTAACTCTCAACCATAAACCACTCCGCCACTTTAGTTTTCTGTTAAAATAAGGGATTTATTAAATCAAATAATGATACGAGAAAATTCAAATTCGGTCAACTTGCGCCCAAACAGCAGTCGTCGGAAATCCCGACGACTTCGCCAATGATTTACGTTACCACTCGAATTAACCATTGAATTAACGTTAGCGACGGTTATAACGGACATCTGAACCCGCGACAACAGCCGTAACCGCCGGAGAACGGCTGACTTCGAATTTAGACCAAATTCAGACCACATTCACTCGATTCTACCCTATAAATTTAACCACAATTCGCCAGAAACCTTTTCGCTTCCAAATCGCACTTTTTCTCGACAAAAATCTACTCGCCGGAAAACCTCTGCAAGTCGCCGGAAAAACCGAGACATCCACCTGCACGGTAATTACTTCGAATTTTCTGGCTCATTCTTTTATTAGACAAGTTCTAATATAAATCCCTCACCCAGAATCCTTTGCAGTTGACGTTGCCGGATTATCTGATTCGCCGGAGAAATTTCTGAACTTTTAGGGGAACTGCTGATTATCGGTATAAACTCGTCTGTTTCACTGATAGTTATTACCCAGTTGTCCCACTTCGCATCTAACCCCTCTAATTTATTGATAGACTCTATCAGTCGCAGCTCACCAAGACGGAGCCGACGACCTTGCCGGACGTCTGAAGAAAAGCGAACATTTGGTACAATAAACCCTCCAATCTCTTTCCATTCACTTTATTTTCGATGACTCATAACCTGCATTGAACTATCTTAGCAAATAACAGTCTCTTGATCAATGTTTATATTTTGAACGAAGAAGATGAAGTGTGGTATAATATAAGTATAATTAAAATCGGTTTAATAAACAGGTTAGACACACAGTCCAGCGGTGGACTGTGTGCAACAAACATACACGAGACGCGAGTTCGAATCCTGTCCCCGCTTTACCCACTTGAAATAAAATTTCGCCTTTTTAATTGAACCGGGTTGAGCACAGTATATGTTAAGTATAATAAAAACCGAGTAAGTAACCAAGTGACGCACACAGTCCAGCGGTGGAGTGTGTGTACGCTAACCCACAGGTCCCGGGTTCGAGACCTGTGGTCAGCACGGTCCGTTAAGTTAAAAGCTTTTTAAAAAATAATAATTTTCGGTTTAAAGTAAATAGTATATAAGTATAATTAAAAACAGAATTATTTCGGGTTAGACACGTAGCTCAGTTGGTAGAGCTGCGTGCACGCGTACGGGAGGTCTCGGGTTCGAGCCTCACCCAGCGCACAAGACCGCACAATTAAACCGGTCAACAGTAACGGTCAACGGTCAACGGTCTCGGTCAAAGTCAAATTTTTTTTATTTATTTATTAAATCAATTATTTAAATTAAAAATCAATTAAAAATACTTAAAAATAACGTTTTCAAGATTAGAAAGTAGTCTTAAACTCACAAATTTATACCCAAAAATCTTATTAAAATAGTTAATAAAATCCACATACTTACCGTGCCGTTTCATTTCTTAATTGGTTAGTTATCTCTCGTCGATCAATCCCCTAAACTCGTGCGCATCCATCATCTTCAAACAAACGCATCCAATGTGAGTGAATCTCTACCAATTCCCCGTTTTAATCACATTTTGGGGTGTGTCATGTGTCGTTATTTATTTATTATAATTAATCATTGTGCATCCATCATATTTATGATCAATGTGTATTCAAGGTGTATCCATTGACTGTGTGGTTGAAGTTTAGATTAATGTTATCATTTCAGTACATCATTTCATAGGCCGCCGCTCCCCATTACCTATGAGCGTGAGCTGTTCCCCATTACCTATGAGCGTGAACCAGGCGTTGCCAACATAAGATCGGCTCCGTTTGATTGAGCCTTGATCTCACATACATTAGCATAGGCCGTCCGTTCCCCATTACCTATGAGCGTGAACGGGACGTTGCCAACACATACATTGTTACTTTTTATTTCATGCTTAAGCAAGGTGGTTTGTGATTGTTATGTTTACATACATTTGTTCATATATGATTATTGCACAATTTTTCCTAAATTAAATTACAATAATTAATCAATAACAAATGTTTTAAACAAGGTTCACTCGCCAACTTTTGTTGACCCAAAATTTCCCATTTTTACACATGATACAGGTGATCAAGTTGAAGCAAGAAACATATAGGGCGGCCTAGAAGAATAAACCAGTTTAGATTATGGATTTGTTTAGTTAACCTTTTCCTTTCCTTGTATTGTATGAATTTGACTTGAAACTTTGAAATGTAATTTGGATTTAATAAATATGAAACATATTAGTAAACATCATGAGCTTTGGTGATAACCCAATTATGCCCCGACTCTTGTTTCCGCTGCGGGTCGGGGTGTGACAGTTTAGCACATAAAGATCCCGGTTCCATACCACGATAGTTCCGATAGATATCCATTCTAAGTTAAATAGGATTCCAACCTAGGTAGTTGTTTATCATCACTGCGTTCAACCTTCGTTTTAAGTCGGGTCCTAGTTAATCTAGTTAATTATTTTTTATTTTTATTTCAATTTAGAATTTTTAGTAACCCCCCTCCCTTTTAGACAAATAAACATTTAGTCGTGTTAGTGTCAGTCTAGGTCTAGATAGAGTTGTTAACGTAATTAGAGAGTCTCTTGGGTTCGATACACGGACTTACTTATGCTATACTGCATTGATCGGTGCACTTTCGGTCGTGTGGTCAAGGTTTTAGAGAGTCTTAGTTTATAAATTTAAAACTTAGAGTGTCTAATTTAGGGTTAAATTAGTTAGTTTTTCTAGACCGCTTTTAGCACACCAAGTTTTTGGCGCCGTTGCCGGGGACTCTTTGGCAATTGCATTAATTACTTTATTTGGATTTATTTGACATCATATACGTGCTACTTGTGTTTGAGTAGTAGGAGTCTAATTGTCCGTGTCTTTTATTTCTTTTGAGTCTTAGTTATGTGTGAGATTTGTGGAAGACCTCATTTTACAGTAAATGTCCACAATATGTGGGGTCCTCTGCATATTATTTTGCTAATTCGTATTGGCAAATTAAGCAAAATGGTACAGAACAGGAAATAGATGCTTGGTTGAAATTTTATAAGGAAGAGACAGAGAGGCATGTCCGGTTTGTGGTTGAGTGGTTAGATCGTCAGGAGGCGGAATTTGCAAAGACTCAAGGTTGTTATATGTACGATATTGCAGGTAATTATCTTGGGTATCAAACTGTCTCAGGTGAGTTGCTTGTAAACGTTATAACGCTAGGGATGGTAGTATTACCAATTCCACATTATATGAAAATTGTTTGTGAAGATAATACTTCTGTATCTATTGATTCTATGCATGATGTTAATGATTCGTATGATTCTTTACACTTGTCTTGTGAGGATGATGTTTTGCAGGAATCACAGGCTCAGTCGGAGACTACAATGGACATCTCAGTCCCACCTCCGGTTCAGCAGGAAGAACGAGAAGAGAATACGGGTAAGTTCATAATTGATTTTTCATGTAGTAATGAAGAGATAGATGCACACCTCGTTGCATATAAGAGATGGAAAGGAGAATACCCAGCGAAGATGAAGGAAGGAAAGAAGCTGAGCAACCTCCCTGCAATCCAGATATTTATGAGGATGATTTTTATCCCACTGACCCAATATGGGACATGTCTGATGCATCGTGGGGGATGATCATATCCTTTCATGGGAGACGGAGTTTGGTGATGAGTTGGTTAATCTACCAAGTCTAGCAAATGAAGAACTATTTGACCCGGTTGGCGATTTGACCGAATTAGAAGCATTGTTGGAAGTGAAGCCAATTATGGAGATCAAAAATTCACCAAATGTAGAAAAAGTGGTGGAAGAGGAAGAACACCACAGCTGGCTCGTGGTATTAGTGATAAGTGAAACTGAAAAATCAACAAAACCACGGGAGAATGGGAGGAAAAGAAAAGAAAGGATCGGAACCGGACGAGGATCGAAGGCCGATACAAGTTGGAGAAGAAGGAGTCGTTGAAGCACAACCAGTCTTTTCGATACATTGCCATGCATCCGATTAATGCCATGTAAGTTTAAATTCTGGTGGTCTGACCCGTGTCGAATTTTTAAAATATTTTATAATTCCACCAATAAATTTTTAATTGTTTATGAGGACCGGGTAGAATTAAACGGGTTAGATAGGGTCCAGATCAAAGAGAAACCTCTTGGTTAAGTTCAAGTGTGGGAAGGTTTCGTGGAGTTTGTATAAAGTCATAGTTTTTGTATATTGAGTCTAAGTTAGTAGTTTTTTGTAGTTTTTGTTTAGAGTCGGTATTATGCTTTGGTTTTGGCTTGTCTTTGTTTATGCAGGTTTGAATATGTACCACCCGTACTCAATCTTCATTCGGGTGATTTCGGAGTTGCGTATTATTTGTTAAGGCAATAACCGAGCATGTCAGTCAGATCAGAGTCAGAGCCGATTGTGAATGAAATTCTATACGATCTAGTTGGATTGGACGAGAGTGTTTGAATCTTACGCGTTATATAACCAGCTAAGTCCTTTCCAATTTGCTCGTTGTCTTTTATTTCTTATTAATTTTGGTCTGTTGAGTCGGTTTCTATTCGTTCATTGAGGGCAATGTAGAGTTTAAGTGTGGGGATGGGAAACTATTGTTTAGTGTCTTGTTAGTAATGTCTTGAGTCAATAAATTTTGAAAAAAAAATCCAAAAATTTAAAAAAAAATTGAAAAATGTCCTTTGGTTTAAGAAGTTTGCAAAACAAAAACGGAAAATGATAGTAAAGTCGGTTGTGTTCGGGTTTGAAGTAATAAAAATAATAATAATAATAAAAGAATAAAGTTAAACTTGTGTCTAGCTTGGGATATGTGAGTAGGTCTGATTCGGTTTCTAGGTTCCTTTAATATTAATACACCTTAAATCTTAGTTTGCTCTGGGTACTGATCTAGAAAAAGTAGGTAGCTGAAACCGCCAATAATAGTATAAGGAATGTTATTATAAACTAAAATTGTTAGATTTTTATCATAAAAATATAATAAATAAGCTAGATTGAAATAAAAAGACGAGGCCTATGTAATCTTCGTTGGGGATGGTGACTCTGACTTAGATTGCCTCTAGGTTGAGTTAAAAGAAAAAAATGCTGAATTATCGACGCTTACGTTGTCGCTCTCGGGGATGGTGACTCTGGTTGAGACAGCCTCTGGGTTAGGTATGCAAAAAGTCTAGTGCTCATGAAAAAGAAAGAAAAAAGTGAAAAAATTTGATATTAAATTCTCTTGATTTTGGTATAAAACAGTTAAGAAATTGATCGAATGTTTCATTCCTTTTGTTCTATAAGCTTGAGGTGAGATTAGGTGAAACTACGGCTTCTAGTGTGAGACCCTAGATAGATTAACCATAGTTGAACTTAAATTGCATGACAAGGGCTTGGAACTGGGGTTAGGGTTTAAGTGGACACATATACTTGCAATCGCGGTTAACACGAGTTTTAATTTTAATAAGTATTATAGATCTTTTAACCTGAATATTTTCCGACTATGATTCTGTTTGCATAAGTCTTTTTCAGGGACGAAAAAAATTAAGTGGGGATGTTTGATATGCTCTAAATTATGCACATTTTAATATAAATATTTCCCTACAGGTAGCTCTTGTGTTGTTTTTATTAAATTTCACTCCTAGTTAGTTCGTATTTGAAGTTTAAGTATTTAAAGAGAAAACGAGCTAAAATGATTAAAATTAGAGATTAAATAAATATCAACAATCATTAATCATATATAAAGCTATATTGTATGTATTTAGTATATGAATTAAATTAAATAGGATGAGGATTGTTTTGGTGGAATTAAAAGCAACAAACTAAGTCCTAATGTTTTGATAACTCTCAGCGGATGGTTCGAGAAGTCATGTTGAAAAGGAAAAGTGCATGGTTTATTTAGGCAATTAAATGTGTCAGTTGGGTTTGGTTTGGACGAGACTTCAATTAACAAAGACCTATTTGAACATTTAAATTAGGAAGGAAGTCGGTTAAAAGAAAGAGATAATGAGGGATTGTTTTATTATTATTATTCAATATCATTCACAATCTGCAGATCGTGTGAAGGCCACATTATATATCCATTCGAAGGCTGCTACATAATTAAAAAAAAAGAGAGAACGAGAGAGAGGTCGCATAGGATCAGAGGCGTGGATGTAAATCACAAGGTATCAAAGGTGGATTTTTGAAGGAGAAGTGACTGGTTCAAGATTCAAGCTTCACAGTTTAAGATACGAATCCGGGTTTGTAAATAATTAATTTATTAGTTTGATGAACTCTATGTTATTCGAGCTCATGACTATGATTTCTTATTTGTTTAAGACTTGCTTCTTTTTCTTGACTATGGTTCTTGGCTAGACTTTTTACACTACCTAAGTTAGGATGATAGTTTAATAAGTTTGAATTTTTATTCGGTTTCTAGCATGTGTATGGATTTTTCTCTAAAAGTAACGAACATTGGAATCTTTAACTTAGTGTGTATTTGTATCTTGTTTTGATTTTTGATTAGTTACTTGTTTCACATGAACCTTGGTGAATGTCTTTCATAGAATGGATTTGTTTGAGTCTTTGTGGGTTCGGGTAGTCTTTGGGTGAATTGGCCAATAACCTTAGAAACAGTAATTAAAAGATAATTAGAACTTGATATTCTGCTAATCTTGTCGCTCTCGAGGTTTTTATTAGGTCTCGGTTTGGTATATAGCTGGAATTAGGTTTTGAGAGAAATCGGTCTTAGTTCCCTAATCATATTCGTGTCTAATAAACCAAGTTAAAACCCTTAGTTGCCTTAGACTTTCGCGCTGAGAGGTAGATTGTCGTATTAAGGCACTTGTAAAGAAGTTAGATGACTGAGAGGAAGTCTAACCAACCGGTATTCGTAACAGCTCTGTAGAGTCTCACAGGTTTCTTCCTGATAATGGTCGGGAGGTCCTAGTCGTTATTTCTTAGGGTTTATCACATAAAGATCCTGGTTCCATACCACGATAGTTCCGATAGAAATCCATTCCAAGTTAAATAGGATTCCAGCCTAGGTAGCTGTTTATCATCACTGCGTTCAACCTTCGTTCTAAGTCGGGTCCTAGTTAATCTAGTTAATTAATTTTTATTTTAATTGCAATTTTAGAATTTTTAGTAACCCCCCCCCCCCCTCCTCCAAACAAATAAACATTTAGTCGTGTCAGTGTTAGTCTAGGTCTAGATAGAGTTGTTAACGTAATTAGAGAGTCTCGCGGGTTCGATACTCAGACTTACTTATGCTATACTGCATTGATCGGTACACTTGCCGGTTGTGTGGTCTAGGTTATAGAGAGTCTTAGTTTATAAATTTAAAACTTAGAGTGTCTAATTTAGGGTTAAAATTAGTTAGTTTGTATAGATCGCTTTTAGCACATTAAAGTCGTTAAGAACTGGATTGCACCGAAGTCTCCGTCTGAAATTCGTTCTTTCGTTGGATTGGCGGGTTATTACCGTCGGTTCATTTCCAACTTTTAAAAAATCGTCGTTCCTCTCACCTCATTGACTCAAAAAGATAAACTTTGTTTGGGGTTCCGAACAAGAGGAGTTTTTTCAAACGCTCAAGGACATGCTTTGCAATGCTCCTATTCTAGCTCTTCCCGATGGTAACGACGACTACGTTGTGTATTACGGTGCATCTTACCAAGGTCTAGGTTGTGTTCTCATGCAACGAGACAAGGTTATCGCTTACGCTTCGAGACAACTCAAGATACATGAGAAGAACTACACTCCCACGACCTTGAACTTGGTGCAGTTGTTTTTCCGTTAAAGATTTGGCGACACCACCTTTACGGTACTAAGTGTGTGGTCTTCATCGACCATAGGAGCCTACAATACATCTTTAACCAAAAAGAACTCAACATGCGTCAACGCCGATGGGCAAAGTTGCTCAACGATTACAATTGCGAAATTCGCTACCACCCTGGCACAGCGAATGTCTTGGCCGACGCTCTTAGTCGCAAAACTCATGTAAAGAGTATCTGTTGTTTCCAAATCCTATACGACATTCGAGACCGTATTCGCAAGGCACAATACTCATCCGTTAATGAAGATAACTTATACAACGAATGGAGTGTGGTGTCGAAAACCAACTCGTGACCAAATCCAACGTAATTCTTTACTCCCTCGATCGTGTTTGGGTGCCAAACTGCGATGACATCCATGAACTCTTAATGAAGGAGGCGCACAAGTCCTGATAATCTATTCATCCTGGAAATCCTATTTCTATTTATGGAAACTTGTATACGTATCATGTTCGTATTCCATTTCCTATCTTGTAATCCAAAACGTTTATCATAATGGAATTCCATTCTATACATAAATATGCTACATACTTGAAACAGGTGTTACAAACTTGAATACATACTCATACATGAAAACCGACACTTGAAATACTTGAAATTGATATTTATACATGCATTACACTTATACGTTACTCAAATATGCTTGAAATACTTAAAACCAGCTAAAACACGAGAAAAAGATGCAAAATAACCCAACCTACCCCACTCGTACGGACGTAGCACCCTCGTGCGGACGTAACGTTACCTTTGCACGAACTTACCTTTGCACGAAGGACTTACCTTTACACGAACCAGTACCTTCGCACGAACATGTCTCCTCCGTATGAACCACTCATCCGCACGAATGGAGCTGGCGACGGGATTTCGGGCAGAAAACGCAAACAGCTGCGTTATACCTGCTTTTTCACCTTTTTACATCACCCAATCACTTCCTACTTCATTTATAACATTAACCCTAATCCTATCTTATAAATAGGAGCCTCCATACACTCCTAAACACTTTCCAAACACTTAAATCACTCTCAAATCTTCTTGTTTACTCTCAAATTTACAAGACTTGGTAGAAAGTTGCAATCCTTCTAAGTGAGTTTTAGCTCACTTTTCTTCTTGTTTCCTTATGTTTTCTTCTTTCATTCTACTTGGATAACCTCTAGGAAGGTTTCACAAGTTTGCCATGGCAAACTAAGTTGAAACCTCACAACATTTGAGGTCCAAAATAGAGCTAAAATTCTGCTTTCTTTTATACTTTTGTAATTTGCATTTTTGATTAAAACTTGGTTAAATCTTGTACCCACCAAGCTCCCAACTAAGTTCATAGTTGTGGGTTTGTGTTGTGGTTGATTCCTACCAAGAAAGAAGTTTAAAATCTCTTTTAAAGTATGCTCATACATGTTCTAAGTGTTGAAACCATCCAAGTTACCAACCTTCAATGTTGAAAGCCTTGTGTTTTGGTAAAGGTGTGAACCTTGGAAGCCTTGGCTATCCTAAACTTGTTCCACCACCTCACTTGATGATTTTATTCACTAACTAGTTTCCTAGTCCTAAAGTAAGTTAACCCGCCTCGCCTCTAACATTTGCCATGTTGGGTATGACACGTTCGTGTTGTTCTTATTTGGCTACTTAGTATGTTAGTAGATTAGTTGTATTTTACTTCCATTCATGACCAACCGGGTTTACAAACTATGTTGGTGAACTTTGTGCTTTGGTGAATCTTACAATGAGGTTCAATGGATGTTTATCATCCTACCTCCATGCTTGACTTCTAAGACATTCATGATAGACTAACTATATAAAATATAATATAATATAATATATAAATATATACTTAATCGAACTCTTGATGTTAACTGGATTATGGTTACATGTCATGAAAATAGGTTAGATTATCTGTTTTTAAGACTAGATAATTATTTTTCGTATACATACTTTTATATACTTAGAATCTCAAATTCAAACTCTCCACAAACTCCGAATACTCACACACCTTCGTTTTCCCTTGTAGGGTAACTTTGGTGTTCCAAACTCGAACGCTCGTCAAACTCTCGGTTTCTATGAACGCTTGCAAAACCATGAGTATACATGACTCCCATTTTACTTTCTACACTTTTGGGTGCAATACGTATATGCTATTAAACAAACGCAAAACACATACTTTATGCTTAAATCACAAACAAACAATCCAACATACATGCTTAATACGTTATACTTGAACTCTTATATGCTAGAATTCTTATGATTTATACTTGTCATTAACTTCGTACGAGCCTCCCTTAACATGTGTGGCGCTATAGGATTAATGCACCGCCCGTATTCTTGAGGTCATGTTAAGTAAACAAAACAGTCTATTCATTGCTATGATTAGATTACGCTAGCGGGAATTTTTGGGTTGACAAGTATAGTTGCATGCTAGTATTGTATGTTAGTTGTAAGTTAACAATTATTCCATGTTGATTCGTTTAAACTTTTATATTTTTGCTAGTAATCAAACTTGTATGCTCGCCAATACTTTTGTATTGAACTATACTTTAATACGCATTGCAGGAAATTGATGATAATGACGATGAACAGCATCTAGTAGGATGACTAGAAACGCACATTTAAACTTTAATACTTGTTGTAGTTTGTTTTGTTTAAAACTTGTTGTAATTCTGTTTCGACAATGTACTTGAAGTTAGCAATGAAATGAAATATTAAATACCTGTCACATTTAGTGTTACGAAGTCTCTTGCAATCTATTTCGTCTCGCCCCAATTTTTCCGCCATCGGTTGGGGTGTGAAAATTGCCCTACTACTCATCAACCACGTTATATTACCGAGTTTTTCTTAATCTTGGTTCCTTGTTGTTAACTACTAATTGTCTAATTTTCAATAACACATATTCCCACAAAACCACACACAATGATTTGCCAACTCTTCCCACAAACCACGCCCAAACAACTTGTAACACACACATTTTTAAGACAATCATAACGAATCATTGTACCTTTAAGAATGGGTCCAAATTAAAACTTTTCATTAACCAAATACATAAACACTACCATTACACCTTCATATAAGTAAGCATCAGAAGTTTACTACTTACATGTTTATCCACGTTACATTATAAACAAACCTAAATTATAACTAAGTTTAGCAACATGCCACCAACAAAAGTTTGAAAACCATTTACATTAGGAAATTAAGTTCGTGGTCCATGACTTGAAAAATCAAACAAATGTGTGTGTATTCATCCCATTTCTCGACTTGATCTTTTAAGATGATGATTTACCAAAATGACACAACAAGTTAGAAGAAATAATTTATCCAACAAGAATACATAAGTTATCTTTTGTGTTAAAATTGGAAATTTGTCCACGTTCATGAACATCCATTCTTATATGTGATCCTTTCATGCCATAATCCTTCAAGCTTCATTCATTCATGGATAATACTTGTTATACCTTCTTTCTAAGGCTAAATGGATTTCACTCCATGCATTCGCCATGGAAAACACTTAGCTCCCATACTTTTTCATTCAATTCTAACATCTTATCCAGATTGACCAGTTTCAATGGGTAATCTTACATTCAATCTAACTTGGCATGTTTCAATGGATAATCTTACACTATATCCACACAATAATTCCAACACGTACTTTATAGCCAATTTAGCATTCATTCACTTACATATATGTGACATTTGTGCCTTCTTAACCATTGTACAAATCCGAACAATCTTAAATCCAATGAAACCTTGTGTTTTATCTCTGGGATTTGTATAACTACATGTGACACTTACACGTTTTAGTCCTTGTACAATCTCAAACTCTCAAACCTAATCTGGAAGAAAAATCATAAACTGTTACGCAAACGTAATCATTTTAACGTAACGTACACTCCAGAACAAGGACATAAGCTAAACATATTCTAAATACCCTTTACATAACTTAGAAATAAATTTTGAAGGGTTCGGTATGGCAGAAACATGCTTATCCAAGCTCAGGGACTATTTGCGACAAACTGCGAAAGTCTGCAGATTCTCGTATTTTGAATACGGACCTTGTGTAGACATCCAAAAATTTTTGTAATCAATAAAATCTTGTATCTTATTGATAAGGATGCAAAAATATCAATCGTTGCACAATTTTGGTCGTTTTCGTGTTCGTTAAAGCGTTTTACGTAATTTCGTGAAACCGTACAACCGAATGAACCGACATCCACGACATTTCCGGGAAAAATCCAAGTTACATATGCCTTAATACCTTTATAGATCCTAAATATTGGGTTAAAAGTGACAAAACGCGACGAAACAAGTCCAGGGGCCAAATCTACCGTTTTTGGAAACTTGGTGCCAGCTAAAGGGCTTACAGACTGTAAGCATAAAGTCCATATAGTCCGTAAGGACCCCCCCCCCCCCAAAGCACAGCAGAAACTTGGCTGCAACAAGGCAAGCTTCTCCTTCAAAGTCTTGGGCTCCAAGTTTACAAAAAATCCAGCTTTGCACCTGCATTTGACACATGTTAACACCACCCTAGGATCATGCCACCTCCTTGGACACTTGTGATGATCTTGTGGCATCCAAATTTCCATAAATAGCTAGCATTCTTCACCATTTTCACTTGCTCATTCCTCCTTTCTTTCTCCCAACTCTTTGGAGCTTGCTTCCAGCTTTGGAGGCCTCCAACTCTGAGTTCTTATAGTGTTCCCAACACAAGTAAGTACTCACCCTTAGTCTATTTCCTTATTTTGGCTATTTATAAGCCAAATGTCAAACAGTTTGACTTTCTGTTTGACTTTCGGTTCTGATCATAATTGGTCAAGTAAAAGTTCAATTGAACTTTGCAACGTGATCATAACACGAAGGTTATAATCCCTAGCGATTGCACCTTCTGATTTCCACGTTTACTAGTCGAAGTGACGAGTCAAAGTTTCGGTCAAAGATGCGCATAATGTACATTTTATGACGAAACTATTTTCGGGTATCAAAACACCAAGTTTTGATACCAAATCAGTTTTTTGCAACTTAGTTAGACATGTTTTGACATGTCTAACTCGTCACTTCTAGTTTAGTGCTTTATTTGGGTCGTAAGTCGTGCGGTCTTGACCACCGCTTTGACTTTCGAATACGACCCGTTTGGTCGATCTTAGGATCCGACCAAACGCACATTTGTGACCATAGTTGTATAGGGAATAACCTACTGAGGTTATACCTTATGGTCACGGCATTTGGTTAGTGTTATGATAAGTCGCTCTTATGTTCTTTAAAAATGACCAAAAGGCCTTTTTGCGCATAAAACCTTTTTAAACATATGTAACCAAATTTTGACATATAAACTGATGTTATAACATTTTCAAACATGTTTGGGCATTTAAGACTTATCATAGGACATGTTTAACCATCCGATCACGCGTTTACGCAAATGACATGTTAAAGTAGCGTAAACTACCTTAACGAGTCATAACGGGTCAAAGGCACTTAGGATCCTTTCCAAATAAGAATGTTAAGCTTATTAAACCATATCATATAAGTTCCAACTCGCATTCGGTTTATAAAGACTTCATTCTATCCGATCTCCCATTTAAGTCTCGACACACACTAACATAGTTATCTGATATTAGGAGCTACTTAAATCCTTGATCCTTCATGCTTTGTTTGATCTTTCATACAAAACTTATACGCAACCCCAAGTGAGTACATTTTTCCCCTCTTTTACATTTTGCAAATGTTTTGGGGTGATTCAAATGTGCTAAATCATTTACAAGTTTTCAAAAACAAAGTCGATGGTTTATATAAAACAAAACGATTTCAATAATGTTGACAACTTGTTGGTGCGTTATCCATAACACGAATGACATTCATTGACATTGATCACGCCGACCAGTAGTATGTTATGGTACCATAGGATTGACAATCCCGTTAACGAACTGTTCACTGGATTTGGTGGAAGTTTGGGTAACGACAGAAATTGTTTCTGATTAACAAATCATTTGTTGATTTGTTAGTCTAGTTAAAGAGACCTTTTAAGGTCTATTAAAGATACCCATGGGTGGTATAGTCAACACAGGTTTGAATGTGTTCATTAAAGAACGACCAAAAGTTTTCACAATTAAAACACGGACGATTGATTAATGACACGAACATTTGGTTTATGACACAGACAATTGGTTTATAACAAGGACAATTTGTTTATAACAATAACACGTAATGATTTTCACTTAAAGATATAAACCATATATTGTTTTCTTTCAAATCGATTTATTACACGGTTTTACAAAAGAAATGTTTTGGTCAAGATTTATGGCTACAAGGTTTTCATAAACTCTAACCAACTTGTTTTAGTTGGTTAATTATATTGAAATATCAAACACTTTTTGATATCAAGATTTATACTCGTCGACTCTCGAAATCGGACAAGGTATTGCAATATGAATATAAAGCCATGAATTTGACACACAAAACCTATGTACTCCCGGCATTTTTATGCTGACTGTATTTTCACATATGTTTCAGGAACCATTGTTCGATGATTTGATTGTATACTTCACATAGGATGGACGCGAGCCTTAATGACTTTAAAATTTGAAAGATAATTTGATTGTCTTCATTTTTCGTTATTCCAAGACAATGTAATTTAATAATTCAATAAAACAAAACTTTAAATACCATGTGTTGTGAAACAATTTCCTGTAACGTGACTCCCTGATGTTTTTCCGCCGCGATTTGTTGTATTACGCGATTAGGGTGTTACAATATAAGCTAGACTCCAAAATATCAAAGATGTAAACTAGAAGGACTTACCTCGTTCTTGGACTTCTTGTTTTCTTGAATTGTTTGGTTATTCCTCTTTCACACCTACACTTAGACGAATTCACATTTAAATCCCATGAATTCATCCATTATCATGCTATATTGCTAATTTGATATTCAATCATCACACACATCAAATCTTACATTCTAACATGACGATGAGGTGTTTGGCACAAAATCAATTTTTTTCACAATCGTGACATTTCATCAAACATTTGGTGGGCAACATTTCATAGATATCTAGGAGGTTATATTCTATGGCATTAGACACCATAATTTCAGCTAAACTCAATCACCAAGCATCCATTATCAATAGGTTAGCACAAATCCAGTTTATCTCCCATGTTGAAAACCCACTTCAAACCAAATCTTCATCCAAATCTCTAAATTACATGACTTCTACACACATACTAGTTTAAAAGTTGTTCGAAGCACAAATTATATATGAATCAACATTGAACTGCTAGAATTCATACAAGATTTCTATTTTCAAAAGTTATATATCATGCAATTTATCATCAAATGGAATTCTACAACTCATCTTACGATTAACAAGTCTAGGTGATGAAGAAATCAAGATCATGCATGAGATTAGGGCTGAATTTCACTTTCAATTTAAAGGTTTTTCCCTCTTTTTCTCTTGTGTGCTGTCAACACACCCAACCCATAATCATTTGATTCTTTTTCCATTTTCTTTTCTTTTTTTAAACTTTGTTAAAATGTACAATTTCAGCCTCGGTTGTTTTGTTATTTATTTTTCTTGCTCATAACTCACTTTTCTTATTATTAAGAGATAACCCTACAATTAACTAGGTTAATTGTCCCTTGTTGATTACTTCATGCAATATTACCATAATTAACATAATGATTAAAAATTCTGACTTTTTGGATGTTACACAATTATCTGTCGTATTCTTTTATATTTGAAATATACGGTGGTAGCCATTATCCTAACAAATTAAATTAAAACACAATCACAGATAATATAAATATCCAACAAAATTAGAACCTAATAAAACCAATACAAACAATCACACACACGTAATCTATAAAAATCATGTTACATACACACAAATGTAAAAAGACATGTAGTCAATCAAACATGTTACATACACACATTAAAATCACTTTTTATCTAACTAAGACAAATGAGGTTTCATATTCACATAGGTGGTGGTAGCGGTTCATGTCAATGGAAGGCGGTGGTAGCGATTATGATGGTGGAAGGTGGTGGTAGGGGTGGTGGTGGTAAGTGACGGTGGTGGAGGTAGCGCTTGTTATAGTAAATGGTGATAGTGGTTGTGTTGGTAGTAATGGTTGTGAATGGTGGATGTTGGTGCTAACGGTTGTGTTAATGGGTAGTGGTAGCAAGGCGGTTGTGTTGGTGGGTGGTGGTGTTAGGCAAATGTGCTGGTTGGTGGTGGTGGGAGTGGAAGTGATTGTGTTGGTGGGTAGTAATGGTAGAAAGGCAATTGTGTTGGTGGATGGTGGTGGTGGAAGGCGGGTGTGTCGATGGATGGTGGTGGTAGGTGGTTCTGATGATTAATGAATAGTGATGGATAATCGATTGGGGATAGTGGACGACGGTTGTGATGAACGATTGAAAGTTTCCCAACGGCATATAACAGATTCTGAGAGGATGGAGGAACGAGAGAGATATATAAGGGACAATGAAAAGGGAAAGTAAGGTAGGTGGTTGCGATGTTTTCTTTTTAACCTAAAGTTGAAGGTGGACTCAGTTATTATCGGTATTAAAGTTGTTGATGCATTTTGTGTTCGCCACTTGTCGAATAGGCTAGATTGAGCGTGTGTTGAATATTGTATAGGTTAGAATCGAACACACGACCAAAATACGGAGCGTATAGTGAAAATGGGAACAAGTTCGCCCGAACTTGACCTGTGAGTCAAGTTCGCCGAACTAGGCATGTGATGGTCAAGTTTGCCCGAACTTGTACTGTGAAGGACAAGTTCGCCCGAACTTGTCCATAACACATTCCGGGCGAACTTGTAACCGTATATATAGGTGTGTGTTCATTTGTTGTTTAAGTTTTTACAATCCCTACGGGGAGGTGCTATCGGATTCTCTCCAGGAACTCCGGCAGCTGGACTTAAAGATGTATACTCTTTCGGTGTGAATGAAGACTTCCGCTGCATTCTGTTTCTACTCCTTTCTGTAATAACATTCTACCGAATCGGTTACGTTTACGCACTAACTTCCGTCTAGAACCGCCTGATCTTGGACCTTCAATTGGTATCAGAGCTACAGTTATCACCTACGCTCATGAATTTGGACATTTATGGACATTAGGAGGGGTTTTGAACGTAAAACATGAAATAAACATACAATCTATGGATAAAAAGTAAAATTGAATGGATAGGATTGTTAAAAACCATTTTCGAACAGATCTATGGTGGAATCATCTCGAAATTCGAAGAAATAAGGATTCTAGATCGAAAAATGTGAAAAAGGCTTGATTTGGAGGGTCAACTTCGCCCGAATTGTGACCAAGTTCGCTCGAACTGGTCTTGCAACAGTTCGCCCGAACTTGGCGCTTGGTGACCAACTTCGCCCGAAGTTGTAACATAATGGACAAGTTCGCTCGAACTTGTCCGGAGAGACTAAAAAAAATTTGTTGGTCGTATTGACGGGATGAGTGTCCAAAAAAATTTGGCGAATAGAAATTTTTTTGAGTTTTCGATGACCGAACCGGGATGTTCGGGGACACCGTCTGGAGCTTCAGAGTACAAATTTGATGATAGATTGCAAAATTGTGAAGATATTGGGATAGTCACTGATACCGATTCAAAATGTTTATCTTCTGGTGTCGTGACTCGTAATGGGCCTAAACGTTAAATCCGCATTTGATAACTATTTCTAGATTTTAGGGGGGATTTCAGTGAAAATTTCGGTACAGTCAGAATTTGCAAAAATGAGGGGGAATAAAAATTTTACGATATATGAAGATTCCGGTATTTTTGAAATTCGTGACTACTGCAACAATATCCGGGTGATTACCGATTGCAGATTATCAGGAAATGCAGAGGATCGAGATTCATTGGGTATTTCAAGTCGATGTCTAGTTTGAAAGCGAGTGGTTACATAACTGAGTTTGGAGGAGTTGTTTATCAGATTCTGAGGTCATGATTGTGGATTGACAACTGAGTCGCGCGTATGGTTTGGAAGCACATACGACTGCCTATCTTTAACTCTGCTTTGCACATGAATTATTGACTGGACTAACCGCCAGGAGGTAAGGATGCTCTGTAGTTTTCAGTTGCTCTGGGTTGTACGCGGTACCATGATTAAGGAAGATGATATAATGGGGTTTTCAGATAAAGCTGTGTACCGGTTGCTGACGAAAGAGACTATATATTTGGGATTCTATGATTACAGGAAGTTTCGATTTTTAGACCATGATACAGATTGATGCTTAAGGGTTAGAGTCCTGATCTCTGGTGAAGGGGTAGTTAGCTGGATTAGCAGTCATTAGTACCAGTGAGGAACTGAGGACGTTCAAAATGTTCAGTGATGATCTTAGAAAATTAATGACTAGCTCTGCAGACGGATAGTTTCAAATTACCAAGGAGATCTGAAGTTATCAAGATATAACTAATGATAGCCTTTAGTGGCCATTATTTTTAGTCTTCAAGCACATGAATCATTCTTCTCTTTGGACTAACCGCCGTTGGATGACGATGTTTGTTGACTAAGTGGCGCTGGTCTACCGGAGATAGCTATATATATGGCATTGTGACTGAAGAGGAAGAATGTGATTTTGGTCATGGACGTGTGTTTCTCAGATTCGATGCTTTACCAGATTATCTGTTTCCGATGAAGATTTGCTGATTGAGCAGATTACCGATTTGCTGATTAAATCTTTCTGAAGGGTGCTTAATTACGATTACGAAAATCGGGATTTCAGATTTTCAAGGGTATTCGTTGATTTGAAGTTTTCCGTTGCGGTGATTCGAAGTTTCTATCAATTGTCGGTTGAGTTTTTGATACTTTAAGAGTGTGCGGAATAAACTCTCGATGCTCAGTGCTTATTCAAAAACTGAACTCGGATGTGGTTAACATCGAAATGGAGAAGCTGTTGCATTGATTAGCTTCGAGTTGATGATTATTCATGAAAATTTGATTGATCGAGCAAATCAGAGGAGGTCGGAAACCGTGCAACTAAAGTTCTGAACTAGAGATTTCAGCGGAATTGAAAGTTGATAATGTGAGCCCGGATCATCAATTAAGGGGGAATTTGTTGACGCGTCTCGACGACATCGACAGGGACCTTGATTGAAGTTTCAGAATATTCAAACACGGCTCAGAGTTTTGAAGATCAAGATCAAGCTTCGACGGTAACGAACAAGGGGGAATTTGTCGATGCATTTTGCGGTCGTCACTTGTCGAATAGGCTAGATTGAGCGTGTGTTGAATATTGTATAGGTTAGAATCGAACACACGACCAAAATACGGAGCGTATAGTGAAAATGGGAACAAGTTCGCGACTTGACCCGGAGTAATTCGCCCGACTTGACCTGTGATGGTCAAGTTCGCCCGAACTTGGCATATGATGGTCAAGTTCAGCCGAACTTGTCCTGTGAAAGACAAGTTTGCCCGAACTTGTCCATGACATGTTCCGGGCGAACTTATAACCCTATATATAGGTGTGTCTTCATTTGTTGTTTAAGTTTTTGCAATCCCTACGGGGAGGTGCTGCCGGATTCTCTCCAGGAACTCTAGCAGCTGGACTTAAAGATGTATACTCTTTCGGTATGAATGAAGACTTCCGCTGCATTATGTTTCTACTCCTTTGTGTAATAACATTCTACCAAATCGGTTACGTTTATGCACTAACTTCCGTCTAGAACCGCCTGATCACGGACCTTCAAAAGTTACTTAGGTTGCGGCAATCCATCAGTGTTTGTGTCAAATTAACGACGGCTTAAAACTTTTGGTCAATAATTTGTCTTTATTTACCAAAGATGACAAAATAGTGTCATTATTTTTTTGGTTTTAGACCTTAATCGACATCAATATGTTACCTTCAGCTACACAAACCCACATCACGTCATACCAAGTCCGTTTCGGTCTTAATAGGCCTTGCCATGTGTTTGTGGGTTTGTTTTTTGTTACACAAACTCACGTCGCGTCATAACGAGTCAATTTAGGCCTATTAGTACATTTGAGTAAATATTATAGAGCGTTGATCCTTAATGGGACTTGCCATGTGTTTGTAAGATTTTTTTGTTACACAAATCCACATGGGGTCATAACAACTCCATTTGGGCCCACTGGTTCTTATGTATGAATGTTATACATTGTTGGGCCTCAAATGGGCCTTCACTTGTGTTTGTGGGTTTGTTTTGGTTACAAAAATCTCAGGGACATAACAACTTAATTGGGAGTCTATAGATCCTTGTGTGTGAATATTATACATTGTTGAGCCTTAATGGGTCTTGATATGTGTTTGTAAGTTTGTATTGGTTACATAAACTCACATTTGGTCATAACAACTCAATTTAGGTCTACGTATCATTTGAGTACACATTAATTATTATTATTATATATTATTATTAATTTGAGCGGCAAATTTGGATCACTAATAGACCACTAGAGTATTATCGTGCCACCAGTGGAACCACCTGATCATATTATTTCTACTAGGCATAATTACTATACACCAATTTAGGGGGAAATTCAATAAATTTGGGAAAACCCCCTTGTGGGAATCAAACCCAGGATATGATCCCTAAGCTTTATCCCACCTCCATGATACCACTAGGCTATAATGTCATGGGCTATTATTATTTATTTTTTATTTCTATTTTAAGATATCACAAACAAATTATATTACATTTCTCGATCTTAAAAACAAATCACATTAACATTCGCGTATATTACCTATCTTGTGATCTCTATATTTGTGCGGAAACACATATTCATATATTACATATCTTGTGATCTCTATATTTGTGTGGGGACCCTGGGAAACACATTCCCTTATCTTTATATGTGTCCCCACGAAACCCCATAACTAGACGCAAGCAACGTACATATAATAAACTATTAGCTTGGCCCACGTCGGGAAACTAGTTGGATCATCGATGATTGTTTGTTGGGAATGCTTGCTTTACGACCGGCTTTCTCTTACGAATGGCGGCCCATCTACACACTGATACAGTATGTTTTTGCCTACTCTTCCTACAAACCACGCCCAAACAATGATCTGCCATATATGAAATAGAGAGAGGTCATTTTTAGGTTTAAATTGAAATACTCGAAGGTTAACCACAGAGGTGGTGACGCTATTAATAGAAAGTGGTAGCGACTGAAGACTGACGGATCTATCGTCGGTAACGTACCCACACCGACAAATGACTAGAAAGTTTTAGAAGGGAATCCGATCCAAAATCTTAACCTCAAAACAGAGATGGGTTACCAACGGGTTGTGCATCGGTAATGGCTCCCACACTAACAATGGACATTAAAGTTTGAGTGTTAATCTAATCCACAAAACAGCGGCAGATCAGTGACGGGAGTTCAAAAACATTACCTAAATTGATTATCCCTTCCAAAAGTAACACTGCTAATTGTCGGTCAAACAATCAGCATAGTTTCCCTTTGCATTCGGTCGGGTTTGCCAATAGATATTTATGGCTTAGTTTTTTTTACTTCCGTCAGAGATCTGTGGGTAAATCCCGACGGATATTTGTTGTCAATATGAGTCCTTCGGAAATTTTTGCATGTTTAGGTGGTTTGAGAATAAAAAGAGTGTATCTAGGTGGCCAGAATTTTTGTGGTCAATATTAGGTACCTCACCAATTAAAACAGCGAACTTTTATCAATCTTCTGCAAAACTGTGGTGGCTTCTGCAAAAGCTGCAAAGGTTATTGAAGCTGGGTGTTTGGAACAGCCATCTTATTAAGCTCGCTGTTTCATACAACCATCTTCCTGAAACTCGCTGTTTCATCCAACCATCTTCATTAACCTCGCTGTTTCATAACACAATCTTCAGGAACATCGCTGTTTGAACCTGCAATGTTGTTTAAGATCGTTGTTTGGTGTTGCCAAGTTGTACAAGCTCGCTGTTTGGGGTTGCCAAGTATCACAAGATCGCTGTTTCATACAGATTATTTAGAAGTTGCAAAAGTGTTAAATGTTCACACATGCCCATTATGCGGAGACCACGTGATATGTTTTTATTTTTTTTACTTGCATGTTGATTTGACTAAACACTTGCACCCTACATGGATATGATTACACAATTGCCTCTTACAATTGCAGACTAAATGGAGTTATTAAAAATTAGGGGTGAGCAAAAACCGAACCGTAACCGAAAACCGAACCGTTAACTGAAAAAATAAACCGAAAATAACCGAAACTGTCCAAACCGAACGGTTACGGTTAGGAGAATATGATTAACCGACCTTTCGGTTACGGTTACAGTTAAGCTATCCTCATTAACCGAAATTAACCAAACCGAACCGAACCTTGTTTTTTATATTTATTTGTGATTATTTTTTATATTTACGGTTGAAGTTAAATGTTTAGTAAGCATTAGATTATTTTTTATCATCTTCCTCTTAGTTTCTTGTGTATGTTTATTTGTGTTCCTTTTTTTCTTTGTTGCGTTAGCAAACTAAATATCTATATTGAAAATATGGTTATATTAATTACTTATGAACTGAGTAATTCATTTTTCAGAGTGTATGGTATATGTTCTATAAGCTAAAATAGCTCGTATAAGGATATAATCATGTTTTATTCATTGAAACATCAATAACTATATACAACAATACAACCGTAATTTAATCTAAAAATACCAATAAATATAGCGGTTAATAACCGAAATAACCGTAGCCGAACCATAACCGCAGATTAACCAAACAATGGTTAACCGCCTATCGGTTATGGTTACGATTAACACTTTTAGATTAACCGAATCAGCGGTTAACCGACTTTGCACACCCCTGTTAAAAATTGCTATTCGTAGCAATTTAATCTGCAATTGTAAGAGGCAATTGTGTAGTCATATCCATGTAGGGTGCAAGTGTTTAGTCAAATCAACATGCAAGTAAAAAAAATAATAACATATGACGTGGTCTCTGCATAATGCATGTGTGAACATTTAACACTCTTGCAACTTCTAAATAATCTGTATGAAACAGCGATCTTGTGATACTTGGCAACACCAAACTGTTAAAATCAGAGTTTCAGAGTGGATTACCGAACAAGGCTATTCATTCATAATTGTGTGTTATGGTTATCGATTACAAGTGCAGGGCACCTTAAATGGTTTACAAGAGAAGCATAAAAAAGGAAAACATTGCTGCGATTTGCTGTTGATTAGCTGGATGTCCGGCTGTTGATTAGCTGCGATTTCCTCCAAGGTTTGACTTTCCTTTCTAACACTCCCCCTCAAGTTGAGTAGTGGGGTTTCCAATACACAACTTGTCTAAGCATTCGCCTAAGACTCTCCCACTGACAGCCTTTGTTAGTATGTCCGCTAACTGATCTTTTGATCGAACAAACGGTAGTTCAATTGTACCATCTTCCAATTTTTCTTTGATGAAGTTCCTATCAACTTCTACGTGTTTAGTTCGATCATGTTGTACTGGATTTTCTGAAATCTGAATTGCAGCTTTATTATCACACATAATCTTACTTGTTTCTCTTGAAGGAAAGCCAATCTTAGTTAAGAGTCTTCGCATCCACATGGCTTCTGTTAGACCTCGAGCTATACCTCTAAATTCAGCCTCTGCACTTGAAAGAGCAACCACCTTTTGTTTTTTACTTCTTCAAGTGACAAGATTCCCACCAACTAGAGCGAAGTAGCCTGCTGTTGACCTCCGACTTCCCTTATCTCCTGCCCAGTCTGCATCAGTATAGATTTGAACATTTAGGTGTCCATGTGATTGAAACAGGACTCCATGACCCACTGTTCCTTTGAGATATCTAATAATTCTCCAAACTGCTTCCATATGGGACTTTTGAGGTTGGTGCATGAACTGACTTACCACCCCTACAGCATATGCAATATCTGGGCGAGTATGTGAGAGGTATATTAGTTTTCCCACCAGCCGTTGATATCTTTCTTTATTTGCTAACTTTGCTCCTTCCTCCATATAGAGCTTTTGGTTTACACTCATAGGAGTGTCTGCTGGTTTGCAATCTATCATTCCAATCTCTGCCAACAAGTCTAAGACATACTTCTTCTGACTAATGAAAATTCCTTGTTTTGACCTTAGCACTTCAATTCCGAGGAAATACTTCAGCCTGCCCAAATCTTTCATTTCAAATTCGGCAAACAAGTTTTCTTTTAGTTTTCCCATTTCTTCTTTATCGTTCTCTGTAATGATCATATCATCTACATAGATAATTAGGCAGGTTACGAATTTTCCTCTTTTTTTGAGAAACAAAGTATGATCGGCGTTACTTTGTTTATATCCAAATTTTTTCGTAGCTACAGTAAATCTGCCAAACCAAGCCCGGGGAGATTGCTTCAAACCATACAGAGATTTCTTCAGACGGCAAAACTTCTCCGGATTTGAAATCTTTTGTGAATCCTGGAGGAGCATCCATAAATACCTCTTCATCTAGATCCCCGTGTAGAAATGCATTTTTTACATCAAACTGTTGGAGTGGCCACCCTTCATTTGCGGCTATCGAAAAAAGAACCCTAATTGTGTTCATTTTTGCAACTGGGGAGAATGTTTCAGCGTAATCAATCCCATGTGTCTGGGTATACCCTTTTGCTACCAGTCGGGCTTTATATCTTTCAATTGTACCGTCTGGTTTATACTTAACCGTATAGACCCAACGACACCCCACGGATTTCTTTCCCAATGGAAGAGTACACTTTTCCCAGATATTGTTCTTGATTAAAGCTTCCATTTCGGTTTTCATTGCTTCCTTCCAATGTTTAGACTTTAAAGCTTGATCCACGTTTGTAGGAGTTTCTTCAGAATAAACAGATGAGATAAACGCTTTGGCTTCCTTAGTGAGATTTCCATTAGCTACATTAGCTATAGGATAACTAGACCTTCTTGGCTCTTTTCCAGGAGAATACCGTTTCGGAGGAACCCCTCTGTTTGTTCTAGGGGGTAACACATATCTTGATGGTGATTCTTCTTGCATGGGTTCATCTGCCTGTAAATTCTCAGCTTGTTCTGTGGTAGTTGCATGGTTAGAAGTATTGGTATTTTCGGAGTCATTAGAAACTCCAAAAGTATCACTAGACTGAATAGGGTGAGTATTACTTACCTCGGATACCAGGTTAGGAGGAACATTAGGGCCTTCAGTGGCACTGAAATTGAACTCTGGTGACTCTGTAGTTGGTACATAGGGAACATATTTCAACCAACTTAGTGTGTCTAAACATTCCTTCTCCCCTGACCACTGAGTTGGGAATTGTAGTAATACTCGGTTTCAAGAAAGTCACAGTTTATTGTGGTGAACATATGACGTGTCTTTGGGTTATAACATCTGTATCCTTTTTTATTCATTCCATACCCAACAAAGACACATTTTTCAGCACAAGGGTCAAGTTTGGTTCGATCTGATTTAGGTATGTGAACAAAAGCGGTACACCCAAAGATTCGTGGTTGAAGAGTAAGGACTGAGGGTAGTTTGAAAAATTTTGAAAGGGTGTGTAATGGGGTCTTAAGTTTAAGGATTTTTGTTGGGAGTCGGTTGAGAAGATAGGTAACGGTAGCAAGGGCTTCAGGCCAAAATAGTTTCGGGACCTGGGATTCAATTAGGAGGGCTCGTGTCATTTCCAGTAAAATGCGATTTTTCCTTTCGGCGACACCGTTTTGTTCTGGAGTGTTTGGACATGTAGTTTGGTGGATTATTCCCTTGTTTTGAAAAAACAATTTAAAGGAGGTATTAACAAATTCACCTCCATTATCTGATCGGACAACTTGGATGTTTGTTTGGAATTGGGTTTGGATCATGGCGTAAAACATAGTGAATTTTTCAAAGACTTCGGATTTGTTTTTTAAAAAATAAACCCAGGTCATTCGGGTACAATCATCAACGAACATCACAAAGTAGCGAAGGTTTTGCCCCCCAAGAACGGGGGCAGGACCCCATACATCAGAATGGATTAATGAAAATGGTAAAGCAACCTTAGTGTTATTGGGTTTAAAAGTTTTCCTGTGGCTCTTTGCTAAAACACAAGTTTCACAATGTGACAAAGAATTAACTGGAAATAGTTTTGGAAATAAAATATGTAAATAACTTGTAGAGGGATGACCTAATCTTCGGTGCCACAGCCATGCTTCTCGTTCAGATGTACCATGAGTTAACATCACAGCACCATTTTGAGTTACTTCATCCACATAATATAACCCTTGACTTTCAGTGCCACGCCCAATGATCGCTCCCGTCCTGATATCCTGTAAAATACAAAACGTAGGGTACATTAGGACAATACAGTTGAGTTCTTTAGTGACGTGGCTAATGGAAAGTAGTTTATGTGACAACGAGGGAACATAAAGACAATTAGAGATTTTTATTGTGGGTGAAATCTCAATCGTCCCTCCCGATTTTACATCCATTATCCCTCCATTTGCCGTTTGAATATGTTTTTTTTTTGTTTAGTTGTTGAGATAATATCCGATGACTCATAAGTCATTGTGTCAGTTGCGCCACAATCGAATATCCATCGTTTTTGTTTTTCATGATGTTTTTGGGCCATATTAGCATTCCCACTATTTCCAGGGACCAAATGTGACATATCCAATTCTGGGTTATAAACCCACGGACTTGTGTTATCTGCCCCAAACCCAAACCCGTTACCTTCTCCTTCACTCTCTCCGCCATTACCTAACCCTTCATCACCTTCGCCTGTTGCGTCGGCCACTCCGCCGAAACCAACCCTACTCCGGCTTCCATCTCCTGGAACCTCTCGGTTGCCGGTGCTGGGTGATTTTCCTTTCTCGTGAGCGGTAACCCTTGTGCCCTTCTTATGACTGTCAGACCACCAATCGGGATATCCGACGAGTCTGAAACATTGTTCCTTGGTATGCTTAGTCATGCCACAATGGTCACATTTGAGATGAGTTTTGTCATCTCTGCTTACAGATCCAGTTCTTCTTCCGTCAAACCGTCGGAGCCCTTTCGATGTAAGTCCTGTCCCTTCTATTTCTGCGGATATTAGACCTGCTGCGATGCCCTGTGCGTCATTGAGAGGTGTTCCGAGAATGTTTTGGTGAGCGGCCTCCTTGCGAACAGTGGCATATGCGGCTTCTGCAGTCGGAAGTGGTTCCGACCGGAGTATTTCCCTCTTTATAGGGTCATACTTCCGGTCAAGGGCATTTAGGAACTGGAAGAGTTTTTGCTCAGTTCGGATTTTGGAGTATGTTTGAATATCCGTTGAACAAGTCATCGGATTCGGATCAATTCGGTCAATTTCTCCCCATACGCCTTGGAGAGTGATCCACAATTCTTCGAGAGAAGTATTGTTCTGTTTGATGTCATTCGCTTTGACATGAAGATTAAAGGTTTGGAGCTTGTCCCGTCCACTGCTATATGTAACTACCAAGGCATCCCACAGCGATTTCGCTGTGGGAAACTCGGTGAGGTTACCCGCAAGAACAGGTTCAATATTTTGAATTAACCATGAAAAAACGATTAGGTCATCTTGCTCCCACTGTTCGTAGGTTTCATGATTTTGGTCTGGGGGATTTGTGGTTAAATGTTGCAGCAGGGTTTTTGATTTACCGCCTATGGCGACCCGAATCATTCGGGTCCATAGGGGATAATTCTGGCCGTTTAGTTTCAGATTTATCTGTAAACTATCGGACATTTTGGGGTTTTTTGACTGGGAATTTTTGAGAAGGTTGGCTAGTTGTAAGGTGAGATCACTACTCGAGTTACCGTCTCCGGACATGGTGACTCGGTTGTGGCTCGGTTGTGTTTTGGGTAGATGATGAGGAAGCTAAATAACCCGCTCTGATACCATGTTAAAATCAGAGTTTCAGAATGGATTACCGAACAAGGCTATTCATTCATAATTGTGTGTTATGGTTATCGATTACAAGTGCAGGGCACCTTAAATGGTTTACAAGAGAAGCATAAAAAAGGAAAACATTGCTGCGATTTGCTGTTGATTAGCTGGATGTCCGGCTGTTGATTAGCTGCCGCAGGATGTCCGGCTGTTGATTAGCTGCGATTTCCTCCAAGGTTTGACTTTCCTTTCTAACACAAACGGCGACCTTAAACAACATTGCAGGTTCAAAGAGCGAGTTTATTAAAGATGGCATGTTCAAACAACGATGTTCCTGAAGATTGTGTTTGAAACAGCGAGGTTAATGAAGATGGTTGGATGAAAGAACGAGTTTCAGGAAGATGGTTGTATGAAACAGCGAGCTTAATAAGATGGTTGTTCCAAACAGCGTGCTTCAATAACCTTTGCAGCTTTTGCAGAAGCCACCAAAGTTTTGCAGAAAATTGACACAAGCTCGTTGTTTGAATTGGTGAGGTACCTAATGTTGAACACAAAATTTCAGGCCACCTAGATACACTCTTTTTATTCTCAAACCACCTAAACATGCAAAAAATTCAGTCCTTTGGTGATACTCCTTTTTCTAGTAGTGGTAACAGATTAAAACAATCCATGAGTTGCATCAAAAAGTAGTCTATAAATTCTAGATAGTTTTTAGTAATCAGTTTTGATTGTTTTGCTATGTTCCAGTTACCTTGTTATCCTATTTAAAAGACTGAAAATTTAATAAGAAATGTTAAGTTTTTTGTGTGACAGAATGTAAACTCTAATATGTTCCAGCATATCTCGCGTACGAACCTGATATTTCACCATCGGTTTCATTCGTACTACACACTCCCAAAAGTATGGTGATTTTATGAACAGCTCTTTGTAATTTGTGTTATAATTAAAGAAGCACTTGTCAATGTTACAACTAAAATTATATAATTGATTGCTTCCAAGCTATGAAAGAAATTTTGGATGTGCATGTTAACTTGCTTGTCATTATCTATGAACTATTATGCCACCACACTCCTAGATACACCTCTCCATCCTTCACACTCTCAACATATTTACTAACGATCAGATTTAGTTATTGGTTTATGAATATAAGTGAAGCAACTTGTCTGAATCTAGATTCTAGCCAGACATTCATGTCTTTATGTGAGGCTTATCTATAAACAAGAATCAAGAAACAATATATTATTTGTCATAATCGTTGATTCATTTCAAACGTTAGAATCTATGGTACGTGCGAACTCTAATCCACCCATTATCAATCCAGAAGATTCTAGTTTTTATTACAGTCATGGAGGTACCGCCTATACAGGTTTTACCAACAAAATAACATTAAATATCTATGGATATTACAAGGAATTATGTTTCTACTAAATGCTAAATCTAGCAATATATTACACCTGAACTCAAAACTTTATATTTATCATTTACCATATTAAGATACCAAAACTACAGATAATATTGGCTATATAAGCAATACAAATATATCGATCTCCATTGATATTGGAAGCATGATGTTTTCTATTGTTTTCAAGGCCACAATCTTTATGCTCCTTGTATCCTCTTGCAGTGGTAAGTTTGGTTCATCTTCATGTATGATTATCGTTTTTTAGGTGGTCTAGCAAAATGATAAGTGTTTTAGGAGGTTTTGGGGAGTGTTTTGGGTTTCTAGGGAGTTCACCACCCAAGGTAGCAGACTCTAAAACGGTCTTGACACCATATATTCACTTGGCAAGCGAACTCCTCAAAAGCGCTGACATGGCAAAACTTAAAAAAAGGATAATTGCTAAAGTAATCAAAGTTGACCAAAAAAAATGTAAAAATAGACATGGCAATTAGCCTTCACCAAAGTAATCACCCGTCATTTCCTTTAATCAGAATCCGCCACATCAACTCCATCGAATAAACTTGCGCTTTTTAGTGAAAAGTGCCGGCTAAGCCCACCATTTTGGTGAAAAGGGGCGCTTTTGGTAAAAATACACCGAGTAATCCCGCGCTCTTGCTGAAAAAAGTTCCGGCTAAGCCTAGTCGATATCTATTTTCAAAAGTTTTTGGTCAACTTCGATTGTTTTTGTAATCATCAAAAAATGAGTCTTGCTCCTTTGACAAGCAGACTCCAATTTGTTTGCTACTTTAACTAGCATACACTCTCTAGAGACCGAAACAATCTCAAAAGTCAAAGAAAACCCTCCTAGAAACGCTTATGATTTTGCTGTAACACCTAAAAATCAAAAAGAAACATCTTTGATTATTAGTTAATGGTTTTGTATATTAAACTAATCCTTGTATCTATAAGTTATTTTTACAGCTGCTAATTCGAATCTTTTCCGGGAATATATTGGTGCGGAATCCAACTCAGTTAAGTTAACTGATGTGCCGGTAAACTCTAATGTGGAAGTCCATTTCATCCTAGCATTCGCTATCGATTACACCTCAGATAATCACCCATCACCCACAAATGGAAAATTTAATGTTTTCTGGGAAACCAACCATTTGGGTCCTTCAGACATAGCAGCAATTAAAGCCAAGTACTCAAATGTCAAAGTGGCAGTTAGTTTGGGTGGTGATAGTGTTGCTAATGGTAAAAAGGCCTATTTTGCTCCTAAATCCATTAACTCGTGGGTTCAAAATGCAGTTAATTCATTAACTAGCATGATTAAGCAATACAATTTGGACGGTATCGACATCGATTATGAACACTTTAGATCGGATGACAAAACTTTTGTCGAATGCATAGGACGGCTTATAACAATTCTGAAGAAAAAACGAACCATCAAATTTGCTTCAATCGCGCCCTACGAAGATAACAGGCCTGTAGAAAGCCGTTATACGGCTTTGTGGAAGAAATATGGACATGTTATCGACTATGTGAATTTCCAGTTTTACGCATATGATAAACTCAGTGTTTCACAGTTTATTAATCATTTTAGTCGTCAACAAGCTTCAAGTTATGCCGGAAGTCAGTTTCTAGCGAGTTTCATAAGCAAGGGTCACTTGGGTTTGTCTCCTAAAGATGGATTCTTTGAGGCATGCAAGAAGTTGAAGAGTCAAGGGAAGCTTGGAGGCATATTTGTGTGGTGTGCTGATGAATCTAAAGCTTTCAAATTTGTACATGAAAAGGAATCTCAGGCCTTATTGGCTGCATGATCAACGCCATTCTTTCATCATGGGCTTAATATGTTTGATTTCATATGCCCGTAGTTTCATTTCGTCTTGTGTACAAATAAAAAATAAGATACTGTCAATCCGATCGTTTGTATAATTGTATGTATTTGAATAACACTGTATCAAATTATCCAGCTATAGCATTGATGAAGTTCACTTCAGGTTCTGACTCATAATCCATCCTCCTTGGTGCACTTTTACTAAACTGTTTCTTCCTCGAATTTGATCGAAACACCGATCAGTTACTTGAATTGAGTAAGACAGGATAAGAATAAAGATAATGAAACAACGAAGGACAAAAAAAAACAATGGCACTGTTTGTATTGTTGTGCGGATCTATACGACAATATTATTTTTGTTGTTATACTATATGGCTCTAACTATATGGCGTTTTTTTCTTCTAGACGGCAGCTAATTTGAACCAGATTAAAACAAAAGAAGCCCTCGTTAACATCTACAAAATACATAGTAGGATATAGAACAAACTTTTAACTTCTGTTTCATGTCTTTGTACTTGTTAACTTTCAAGATTTCAAAACCTCCTGCTTTTAATCATAACAGGATTCTCTAAGCTCTTCTTCATTCTTTTCACTCTACAAGCTCTTCTAGCCATGGCATTAACACAAGCTGCTGCACCAAAATCAGACCTGTATAATTCGCTAATATTCGGTGGTGCGGAATTAAAATGTCTTTTTGATGTACCCATCAACCCAAATGTAAAATTTGTTGAGCAACTAAATCACGAAAGGCAATCAAATCAGAAGGTACCAGCAACAAATCATCGTGCCTAACCAATGGCTATTAAGACCACGTTTCCGAATAACATGTTCATCTTGAAATTGAAGGGTCATAAGGCTTTACGGTGTGGGGGTTAGCATAGGCCCGGCAAAGGTCGTCGCCGCCTCCAACACCTATTACCCCCCCTCTCCCCCCGCATCATCATCATGGGCGTCCAGACTAGGACGTTGAAGCTGGTCACTACAAGACAAAACCATACTCACACATATACATACAACTCATATATTAGTAGAAATATTGTTTACTAGAGTCTGTAAGTTCTGCAATTATTTAGAGTTCTGAAATGATCTTGCCCTATATATATATATATATTATATAAGGCCATTACCCATTTCCTTACCTCCATCCTCACACCCAATCTATGTTGCAGATCATCTTTGGAACCACACCATAAAGCCTAAGTAGATTAAGGTGAGGTACCAGTCCCTGCTTCCTTATGACCCTAAATCCTACTTTGTTGAACAAATTTGTTTTCTTGTTATTGAACACAAGCCACATTTGAGCCTAGTCATATTCTCTATCTTCATCAGCTAAACATCTAGTTCACCCTCATGTTTGTAAATTCAATTTATCTAATCAAAACACATTCTTAACAACAAATACAATAGAAATTTGAACTTTTTGAAACTAACTCTCAATTTCAAATCAATTTAAAAACTGACAATCACTGTATTTTTCAACCAGATTTCAACTTCATAGATCAACCAAATCTCAACATCATAACCCTAACACTAAAAGACTAAAACCCTAACCACCGAATCCATACAAAGTACGTCCTTGTCTCTTCAACGCATAGACCACATCCATGGCGGTCACAGTCTTCCTGCGAGCGTGCTCAGTGTAGGTGACAGCATCTCTGATAACATTTTCCAAAAAGATCTTGAGAACGCCACGTGTCTCCTCATAGATCAAACCCTGATACGCTTCACACCACCTCTGCGAGCCAATCTACGGATGGCTGGCTTGGTGATTCCCTGAATGTTGTCACGAAGAACCTTACGGTGTCGTTTTGCTCCTCCCTTTCCCAATCCCTTACCTCCCTTTCCACGGCCTGACATTGTTGAATTTCTTAAGATGTTACGAAATCTGTAACAACAAAATTAAACCGAATAAGATATTTGAATCAAAAAGATCTAAAGCTAAACATTTGAACCTAATGAATTTGAATATATATATATACTGACGATATAAACATTGAATTCTTCAAATTATTTTAAAATCTGTAACAGCAAATCAGATCTGATTATGAAATTCTGAAATTGTAAAGAAGTATCGAACAAATCTGAAGCTGATAATATAAACATAACGAATTTAAATCTATACATTTTGAAATATATAACAACGAATTAGATCTGATTATGAATTTTTGAGATTGTAGAGATTTAAATAAAAAAAATTGAATAGAATTGTGTAACGCAACAAATTTGAATAGAAATAATAATATGTCGATTAAAAAATGAAGAAAATTGAGTTGTACCTGAAAATTTGAGGAAGTTTGAAGAGACGATGATGTGAATATTGAGATTGAAGGTTTGGTGGTATATATAGGGGGCGAGTGGGGGAAGAAAGGTTTCGGATTGTGTTATTTTGAAGTATTGGTAGCCGTTGATGAATGATAATGAACGGTCAAGATGCGTGAGTAGTCACGCGGATCGCTGACGTGGCATAAGGTATTTTGGAGAAATGAAGTGAACGTGGGGGGATTTTGTGGGAAATTTAGGCGGGATGAGATTATGAAAAAAAAAATAAGAATAAAAAATTCATGTAGCCAGTAGGCATAACCAATATTTTTTAAGAAAGAATATAGAAATATGTTATAAAAACATAGGAAATAAGGGGTGGTGATAAGGTTATTCGTGTATACGAGTTGATTCGAACGTGACTTACTCGAAATTGACTTATTTATAACTCAAAAGGAGTCCAAGCTTCTTTTGGAGTATCTGTTAAACATTATAGTAGTGTTTGGATTGCAAGAATGAGAGGCGGAATGGAATGGATCATTACGAGGGAATGAAAAAAAGGGTGTTTGGTTGGTAAATGGAATCATCCATTCCAAAAAGCATTCCATTCCCTCAAAATCATTCCTTCCACCCCCCATGTTTTTTTTTCATTCCATCCCGTCTTGCACTTTCACTAACAACACCATAAACCACACCTTCCCACCACCCACTACCACCACCACCAACCACCGACACCCAACACCACCGCCACCCGCAACCCGTCATCCCGACAGCCACCGCCGCCGCCACCCACCCGCCACCGTTGCCACCAACCACCACGCCGCTAATGCAGCTCGCCGCCAACCACCATCGTCGCCACCACCACCCACCACCGCCGGCCACCGCCACCAACCACCACAGACGGCGGCCGCCACCCCCCGTCACCGCCACCCACCGTCGCCGCCACCACCCACCGCCCTCGCCACCACCACCGCCACCAACCACCACCAACGCGCCGCCGCCACCCCTGTCACCGCCACCACCCACCGCCCTCGCCACCACCACCCACCACGCGCACCGCCCACCGCCACCCGTAGTCGCCGCCGCCACCTAACACCACCCACAATCACTGCCACCGACCACCACCACTCACTAACGATTTTATTGCTTCGTTTTTCTTGCCTATCAAACAATACACGATAATAATTCATTCCATTCACATATGGTAACAAACGAGACATGGAATGGCAATGATCCATTCCATTACCTCGTCCATTCCATTACCTTGTCCATTCCATTCCCTCGTCCATTCCATTACACCATACCAAACAGACCCTATATATACTAAAAACAAATGTCTCATAAGTCATGAAACATTGTCAACGATACACCAAATTTATTTTGGTCAAGTCTTGCTAGATCATTTAAGGATTTCTCTTGGATAAGAAATAGTGGTTTGGAAATAGGTGTACCTATTGGCACACTCATTTGTCTATCTACACACTTTTTTGGGGTGACTATCTAAAATGTGTAGATAGTTTGGGCCTTGGAAAATAGTATGTTCTTATTGCATGTGTACTACTTTCCAAAACATTCAATGTACATGAGTATATCGCATTACTTTTAGGTCTCGCTTGTATGTAAAAATAGTATGTAAAAATAGTTTAGTTGGAAAGGGTTTTGATGCATAACAAGCGATAAACATTTAGAGTGAAATTGCTCGAGTTAGAAAAGTGTCAACAAGAAGCCTAATGTATATGTGGTTGTCTAACCACGTAAAAGTGCAAACTACATTTAAAATTTATTATAGATTGGTTTCCATGGCCATTATCATGTATCATGCATATGGTTTAAGGCTTAGTTTGTATTTTAGCGATGATGTATTTGGAACATGTAAGCAACAATATTTAGGGGTTGTTTGGCAACTTCTGAATTGATAAGTGTTGAACCAGTAACATGTCTGAATCTTTAAATGTTGGACCAGTAAGAGGTCTGATCATTAAGAACCACTATAATGTTTAACCGTTCAGAGGCAAATGGCTGACCAATTCAGATAAGAGGTCTTAACCATCTAGACTCAGTATAATTTTTAACCATACAGAGGCAAATGTCTGAATCATTCAGACATCTTGCTCGCGAAACAAACAGTTTGAACCATTAAGTATTGAATCAGTAAGAGATCAGAACCATTAAGAGCTAAACAAAAATCCCCTTACTTTGTTTCATGTGGTGTACATATATGGGAGTAAATTGCAATTTGCCACCCTACGGTTTGCTCCAACTTGCACGTTGACACTTTTTTTCCACTTTTTGTTCTATGGTACCCCGTGGTGGAATTTTCATTACACTTTGACACCTACCGTTAGTTAAACGTTTGTTTGACCGTTATTATTAGGGGTAAGATGGTCATTTCATAACTAAATATTCTTAACTACACTTCAACACTCCCTTATATTCACTTCATTCCGATCTGACACCCTTACTTTACCAATCCACCATGTGGTTCCACACACACTCGTCGATCACCACCAAGCACAAATCTTCACTTAATTTCGGCCACAACCAAGGACCGTCTTCATCGTTGATCATGGAGTTCATTGTTGAGCTTCAAAATGAATCAGTTCATGGTAGGATTTCCATTTGATTTCACTTGTTTAGCTTGATTTCACTTAAATGTACTTGTCTATTCGATTTCACTTGAATGTACTTGCTTTAAAGTTAATTTGTTAATGTACTTGCTTATCCGATTTTAGCTGGAGTGGGGGTCATAGAGTCCCAGAATCACCGCAGCATGGTGCGGGTGATGGGGGTTCTACGATGGTTAAACAACTTTACCTGTGTCACACCCCAATAAATCAATTACATCAGAGTCGGGCGTGATCTGACTGGTATCTTCATTGCACAACGGAAGTTTAAAATGGTACTAAGACTTCTAAAAATTGAATGCCTGCTAAGTACTCGGGTTCCAAATGGGTTCACCTATTCCAACCGTACAATAGTTTGACTTTTGAAAACCTGAGAAAGAAACATGCGAAAAAAAAATCAACATAAAGTTGAGCGAGTTCATAGTTTGTTTTGAAAAAGATTTTAAACAAATATTTTGTTTACCGGTTTAAAAGTTGTTGAGAATACATAAATAAAATCATTTTTCTCGGCATGTCAATTGAAAACCTTGTTTTTGTAATATTTGAATACCCGTCAATGTCCGCGTACGACAAAGACAACATGCCCGCATGAGCCTATAACCCACCCCAAGCTAGAAAGTGCCTCGCCAAACCGTTTACTCAAGACGGTAGACTAGCAGCCGGTTATAGTTGCAATATGTAGCGAGGACTTCACTGTACAGTTTTAAGCGACCCTACGACCCTTAGTGTTGAGTAGTGGACAATCCAATCCTTGTGTCTTCGTGCCTCGTAGGAGTATAGGTGAGTCTGACCCACTCGAGTCTTTGTGCCTCGCACAAATGAGAATGGGCCTAGCCCGTTTGAGTCTGTAAGCAAGACCAACCTGTCCTCTTACTTGCATGTAGACACCCCAATCTTTGAGTCTGTAAGCAGGACTAACCAGTCCCCTTGTTTGTATGTAGGACAATCCAGTCCCGTTGTAGCTAAGACATTCCCGTCAGTAGCCAAGAAACTCATGCACGTTCTGAAAATACGCGTGTGTTTTGTAATACCGATATGTTTAGCATAAACTTTCGTAAACCATTTGTGTAGTTGGAATTCGTTTGTAACATGGTTTAGAAATCTGTTGTTTTCGTTTATCGAAATGTAATGTACTTTTGCAAAACTTGCATGTCTTTCCACCCCCGAAAACATTTATAAAAATGTAAAGCAGTAAAAAAAGGGGTATGAACTCACCTTGATATCCCTGTGCAAAGCTAGCTTAATGTGATTTCGTAATGTTATTTCAAGAGCGTGAACTTGCTAGCGTGCAACTATAGCATTCATATAAAGGAACCAAGCTTATAAGATTCTAATTAGACAACGCAGTTAAACTACGTGTCCGAGCTCTACCGGATCGTTAACAACCGATCCTAACAGGCATTGTTAACTTGTTTTGAAACAATACGCTGAAATTGTTTAATCTCATCTATAGTCGGAATAAATATTAAGTCTTGGAAACAACTCGAGAGATTAAGGATATATATATATATATATATATATATATATATATATGAATATAAATATATATAAGTCGTCTCGAAAGGTGATACGTGTATGTAACGAATATTGAAAATAATACGTTGTAGACTCATATAATGTGGTTGTACGGTTTTCGAGTAGTCGTCATGCACATAGATGAATAATAATAATAATACGACTCGTAATAGTTTTTGTAAGATGTAAATATATTACATCTTACGAAAACTACTACGAGTCGTATTATTATTATTATTATTCATCTACGTGCATGACGACTACTCGAAAACCGTACAACCACATTATATATATATATATAACGTTGCATCCGAAGTAATAGTCTTGCGTCTACGTGGATAATTATCAAAATAGTTACATAGTTGTAGCTTGTTAGGATCGGCTCCATCTGTTCGTTATCGAAACGACGCGGAGAATAATGTATTGAAATCGTTCGGTAATATTTCATATGCCTTTTAGGCGTTCGAAATAAATATAAATAATTATATTATTTTATAAAATTTATCCACAATTAAAGACGTTTGAGAGAAATATAAACACTCGTATTCATTTTATAAAAGTATTTGAAATTATTCGAATTATCGACGTTTGAAATAAATATAAATATTTATATTTATTTTATAAAACTTGAGTCGTAACCGTTGCAAATAAATATAATACTAATTATATTTATTTTAAATAATCGTCGAATAGTAGGCGTTTGAATTAACATAATGTTTAGACGAAATAAGTTTCCGTTATCTTGTTATCACTTTTCTAGAAATGTTGTAAACTTGTTTTTGTTATATTGTGTCGCCAAAATACATATACGTTTATATTTATTTTTATAAAAGTACTTGAACCTCGATAGGTGTCGTTTTAAGAATATAATACGTGTCGTGTCACGGAGTTTTACGAAAAAAAATGAGAGCTTTCTCTGTTTTTGGACGATCCCGACAACCAAAGTGTTAATATATTTTGAAAACGCAACAATTAGTCAATCACAATATATATAATTTTTCATCAAGTTGTAGAACACTAAAACAATATGTAATTTGTATGCAATTTTCATGACGATACTACGGTTCGAGCTCGGTTCGCGCTAAAATAAAAAGAGACTAATGAATAAATAAAAGTTTAACGCGTCGTTAAAACTTTACCAATTCTAGCGTCGACTAGTTGACCGGTTTTGACTGCATTGACCGAGTTGACCGTGTTTGACCAGGTTGACTGAGTTGACTGTGTTGACCGCAGTTGATTGGCAGTTGACCGGGTTTGACCCGAGACCCAAAACTGACCCGTTGACCGTATTGACCATAGTTGACCCGAACACCGAACCGAACATCAAATCTGATTGATTAAAGTTGACCGGAACTCGAGTAGACTTGAACTAAAACTAAGCCTGAAACACCCAAAGTTTACCCGAGCCGACCTGTGCCGCGAAACCCGAACCGAATAATTCTGAGCCTTTTACTTGTTGAACCGAACCTGAGACGAACTGAGTCTGAACCGCACCGTTCCGCGTCTGAACCGAACCGAGTCTGAACCGCACCGTGCCGCGTCTGAACCGCACCGTGCCGCGTCTGAACCGAACCGAGTCTGAACCACACCGTGTCACGTCTAAACCGAACCGAGTCCGAACCATAACTGAACCGAGTTGAACCAAATTGAACCGAGTGAACCGAAACTTAACATTGTTGACCCATACCCGATCCCGAACCCAAACTGTCACCGTCGTGGCTCCGGCGGCCACCGCCGCCGTCGGCCTCCACCGCCGCCATCACCTCTGCCGCCATCCCGTCACCAAGACCCCTTCTCTACCACCGTCATTATTGAGTATGGAAATCTTGAACTTGAAATGGAACTCCAAAGCTTGTGAAGACTAAAAAAAAAGAAACCGAGAAATGTGTGTGAAAGGGAAATCATGGCCGAGAGTGACAGGGAGTGTTTGAGTGGTTTGGATCTTAACTTCTTAGTGTTGAAAAATAAAAGATTACGGGATCAGTCAAGCATCATCTCCCAAGTTTAGCAGGGTCAAAAACAGCTAATAATCAGCTGTTAAGATTAGCAGGATCGAAGACAGCTGGTAATCAGCTGTAAATCCAGCCGTTAACCAAGCTGTCTTCTACATTTAGATTACGGTTTTGTGTATAAATTCAATACCTTTCTTGTAATGAAACATACAGAAAAAACATACCTCAATTCAGTGCTCTGTGTATCAACTTCTAACATGGTATCAGAGCAGTGTCGTTCTTGACCTGTTCATCATTTACCTTGCTCACTCAAAACCAACCATCCTCTCAACCAAGCTGCCATGGCCAAAGCCGGTAACTTGGGAGAAGATCTATCAATCCAAATCGCCAATCTGCTCAAGAATGGCCTCAACCCACAAAATCGGAACCCAAAATTGTCCGATAAACCTTCAAATAAACCTCAAGCTCAACAGCCCTTTCCAACCAAAGAAACTGCATACGCCTCTGTCCGCAAGGAGGCCGCTCACCAGAATATTCTGGGAACACCTCTCAATGACACACAGGGCATCACAACGGGTCTAAAGGCCTCTGAAATCGAAGGGTTAGGGCTTGCATCAAAAGGCTACCGACGGAACGATGAAAAAGGAACCGGATCAGGTAACAACAAAACTTACCTCAAATGTGATCATTGCGGCATGACAAACCATACCCAGGAACAATGCTTCAAACTCGTCGGGTATCCCGAATGGTGGTCTGACGGCCATAAGAAGAACACAAAGGCTACCGTCAAAGAAAAAGGGAAATCATCCAGTACCGGCAACCAAGACGTCACCGGAGATGGAAGTCGGAGCAGAACTGGTTTCGGCGGAATGACCGACGCAACAGGTGAAGGAGATGAACGCTTAGGCAAAGGCGGAGAAGAAGAAGAAAAAGGGAACGGGTATGGGGCGGATAGGTTTGGGGCAGATAAACCGAGCATATATAATAAGAATGTGAATATGTCACATTTGGTCCCTGAAAGTAATGGGAATGCTAATATGGCCCAAAAACATCATGGTAAACAAAAACGATGGATATTCGATTGCGGTGCAACCGACACAATGACTTATGAGTCATCGGATATTATTTCAACAACTAAACCAGAAAAAACACATATTCAAACGGCGAATGGCGGGATAATGGATGTAAAATCGGGAGGGACTATTGAGATTTCGCCCACAATAAAAATCTCTAATTGTCTTTATGTTCCCTCGTTATCACATAAGCTGCTTTCCATCAGCCATGTCACAAAGGAACTTAACTGTATTGTCCTAATGTACCCTACGTTTTGTATTTTACAGGATATCAGGACGGGAGTGATCATTGGGCGTGGCACTGAAAATCAAGGGTTGTATTATGTGGATGAGGTGACTCAAAGTGGTGCTGTGATGTTGACTCATGGGACATCAGAACGAGAAGCTTGGCTATGGCACCGAAGATTAGGTCATCCCTCTACAAGTTATTTGCATATCTTATTTCCCAAACTATTTCCAGTTAATTCTATGTCACATTGTGAAACATGCGTTTTGGCAAAGAGCCACAGAAAAACTTTTAAACCCAATAATACTAAGGCTGCTTTGCCATTTTCATTAATCCATTCTGACGTATGGGGTCCTGCCCCAGTTCTTGGGGGGCAGAACCTTCGCTACTTTGTGATGTTCGTTGATGATTGTACCCGAATGACCTGGGTTTACTTTTTGAAAAACAAATCCGAAGTCTTTGAAAAATTCACTATGTTTTACGCCATGATTCAAACCCAATTTCAAACAAACATCCAAATATTCCGATCTGATAATGGCGGTGAGTTTGTTAATACCTCGTTTAAATCCTTTTTCCAAGACAAGGGAATAATCCACCAAACTACATGCCCACACACCCCAGAACAAAATGGTGTCGCCGAAAGGAAAAACCGCATTTTGCTAGAAATGACACGAGCCCTCCTAATTGAGTCCCAGGTCCCGAAATATTTTTGGCCTGAAGCCCTTGCTACTGCTACCTATCTTCTCAACCGACTCCCAACAAAAATCCTAAAGCTTAACACTCCGCTACACACTCTTTCAAAATTCTTCAAACTACCCTCAGTTCTTACTCTTCAACCACGAATCTTTGGATGTACTGCCTTTGTTCACATACCTAAATCAGATCGAACCAAGCTTGACCCTTGTGCTGAAAAATGTGTCTTTGTTGGGTATGGAATGAATCAAAAGGGATACAGGTGTTATAATCCAAAAACACGTCATATGTTCACCACAATAAACTGTGACTTTCTTGAAACCGAGTATTACTACAATTCCCAACTCAGTGGTCAGGGGGAGAAGGAATGTTTAGACACACTAAGCTGGTTAGAATATGTTCCCTATGTACCAACTAAAGAGTCACCTACTACAGAGTCACCAGACTTCAATTTCAGTGCCACTGACGGTCCTAATGTTCCTCCTAACCTGGTTTCCGAGGTAAGTAATACTCACCCTATTCAGTCTGGTGGTATTTTTGAAGTTTCTAATGACTCCGAGGATACCAATACTTCTAACCATGAAACTGCCACAGAACAAACTGAAAATTTGCAGGCAGATGAATCCAGACAAGAAGAACCACCATCAAGATATGTGTTACCCCCTAGAACAAACAGAGGGGTTCCTCCGAAACGGTATTCTCCTGAAAAAGAACCAAGAAGATCTAGTTATCCTATAGCTAGTGTGGCCGATGGAAATTTCACTAAGGAAGCCAAAGCATTTATCTCATCTGTTTATTCCGAAGAAACTCCTACAAACGTGGATCAAGCCTTAAAAGCTAAACATTGGAAGGAAGCAATGGAAACGGAAATGGAAGCCCTAATCAAGAACAATACTTGGGAAAAGTGCACTCTTCCATTGGGAAAGAAATCCGTGGGGTGTCGTTGGGTCTATACGGTTAAGTATAAACCAGATGGTACAATTGAAAGATATAAAGCCCGACTGGTAGCAAAAGGGTATACCCAGACACATGGGATTGACTATGCTGAAACTTTCTCCCCAGTTGCAAAAATGAACACAATTAGGGTTCTTTTTTCGATAGCTGCAAATGAAGGGTGGCCGCTTCAACAGTTTGATGTAAAAAATGCCTTTTTACACGGGGACCTAGATGAAGAGGTATTTATGGATGCTCCTCCAGGATTCACAAAAGGTTTCAAAACTGGAGAAGTTTGCCGTCTAAAGAAATCTCTTTATGGTTTGAAGCAATCTCCCCGGGCCTGGTTTGGCAGATTTACGGTAGCTATGAAAAAGTTTGGATATAAACAGAGTAATGCCGATCATACTTTGTTTCTCAAAAAAAGAGGAAAATTCGTAACCTGCCTAATTATCTATGTAGATGATATGATCATTACGGGGAATGATAAAGAAGAAATGGTAAGACTCAAAGAAAGCTTGTTTGCTGAATTTGAAATGAAAGATTTGGGCAGACTTAAGTATTTCCTCGGAATCGAAGTACTAAGGTCAAAACAAGGAATTTTCATTAGCCAGAAGAAGTATGTCTTAGACTTGTTGAAAGAGATCGGAATGATCGATTGCAAACCAGCAGACACTCCTATGAGTGTGAACCAAAAGCTTTATATGGAGGAAGGAGCAAAGTTAGCAAATAAAGAAAGATACCAACGGCTGGTGGGAAAGCTAATATATCTCTCACATACCCGTCCAGACATTGCCTATGCTGTAGGGGTAGTAAGTCAGTTCATGCACCAACCTCAACAGTCACATATGGAAGCAGTTTGGAGAATTATTAGATATCTCAAAGGAACAGTGGGTCATGGAGTCCTGTTTCAATCACATGGACATCTAAATGTTCAAATCTATACCGATGCAGACTGGGCAGGAGATAAAGGAAGTCGGAGATCAACAACAGGCTACTTCACTTTAGTTGGAGGAAACCTTGTTACTTGGAGAAGTAAAAAACAAAAGGTGGTTGCTCTTTCAAGTGCAGAGGCTGAATTTAGAGGTATAGCTCGAGGTTTAACAGAAGCCATGTGGATGCGAAGACTCTTAGCTGAGATTGGTTTTCCGTCAAAAGAAACAAGTAAGATTATGTGTGATAATAAAGCTGCAATTCAGATTTCAGAAAACCCAGTACAACACGATCGAACAAAACACGTGGAAGTTGATAGGAACTTCATCAAAGAAAAATTGGAAGATTGTACGATCGAACTACCATTCGTTCGATCAAAGGATCAGCTTGCTGACATTCTAACAAAAGCAGTTAACGGGAAAATTTTCAGCGATTGTTTGGGCAAGTTGAATTTTGGAAATCCAACTATTCAACTTGAGGGGGAGTGTTGAAAAATAAAAGATTACGGGATCAGTCAAGCATCATCTCCCAAGTTTAGCAGGGTCAAAAACAGCTAATAATCAGCTGTTAAGATTAGCAGGATCGAAGACAGCTGGTAATCAGCTGTAAATCCAGCCGTTAACCAAGCTGTCTTCTACATTTAGATTACGGTTTTGTGTATAAATTCAATACCTTTCTTGTAATGAAACATACAGAAAAAACATACCTCAATTCAGTGCTCTGTGTATCAACTTCTAACACTTAGAAGTTGAAAGGTGGGTTTTGGTTGTGGTAGAAACCGAATGAGATGTTACATGAATAAACTAAAGCCCATGTTGCTTTTCATAAAGAAAGGAGGCATGGTCCATATAATTAAACAAGGGACAGACAACACTTGGATTTAATCATGATATGAATTGGTCTTGCTTTCTTTTGTTTCGAGTGTCAGAGAAAGAAATAGAAAACGGATGAGGGGCATGGTTAGTCAAAGTGGGTAGGTTGACTTTTTTTTTTTTAATTCAAGTACATAACATGGAATTCTCAATATAATACTTCTATAAGTAAAGAAAATGTATGCCTGAATATCGAGTTCATGGAGCGGAAGAAAAAAAATGGTGGTGGAAAAGTTCCAGATTAGCGATAGATAAAAAAAAAATGTTGGAGTGTTGTTATTTAGTGGATGACGTTTAAATAGATTGCTTATCAATAATCAAAACTAAATTAAATCAATGAAACATTAACTAATTAAAGTGGAATAAACCTTAGTCTAGATTAAATAGGTTACAATACATAAACCTTGAAGTCTAGATTCAATAAGACATAATCCGCACATATCGTGTGCGTATAAAATTATAAACGCATATGTGTCCGCGAACCATAAGTCTTTTTAATACGTAGATGCATATTAACGCAAAGATTATATAAGATCATGGAATATTAATGCCCAGGTAGCATCTTATGCGTAAAAATAATTTATACAGTATATCTCGAAACCATGAGTGATATATCACCAACGTTTGCCTTCGTATCATTTTAACGTTACATGATGTGACGTGACGATATCTAATGTTTGCTAAATGCAAACCCTTGTAATTTCATGGACTTTGCGAGATTTATGGACTCGATTAATTATAATTAAGTCTAAAATGCATGAAATTCATTTATTAAATAATGATTAAGTCATACGGACTAAACAATAATATATATTTTTTTGCCGGTTGTCACAACCTGCAACTTTGTTGTGGTCTTCCCACTGTCACCCCATCACCACAGAGCAGCAATGCCATCGCCCTCTTCTCCGGTCTGCCATCACCATCGCAATCACCAAGCAATGCCAGCACCACCCGCCTTCACCAAGACTAGCGTAATAATAGTTTGGTTGTTTGGATATTAACTTAGTATGGTTCTTGACTTAATAATTGTGGTTCATATATGTGTAATAATTAAATGATTTGGTTAGATTATTAACTTAACTTTTTGATATGTATAATTATGGTAACAACTTGATATGTATAATTATTGAAAGGTTCTTATGGTATTAACTTGATAAGTATCATTACTGAATGGTTTGTTGAATGTAGACCCATTTGCTTGTGTGCATTGTGCATTACAGTTGGTCACAATGCAAGTTTGATGATTTAGTGTACATTTAGTCCAAGTTGGTCACACTACAGGGTTGAATAAGGTAGGTTTGTCTGAATTGTGCATTGTGTCAGTTCACAGGTTTGCTAGGCATGGGTTCACAAATTGCAATGCAGTTGCTCACGGTGCAAGTTTGATGATTTGTTTGTCACAGATGATTTGCATACATATCTAGTCCAACTTGGTCACAATACATGTTTGTTGATTTAGTCCAAGTTGGTCACAATACAGGTTTAATGATTTGTTAGTCCAAGTTGCATTTGTTAGTTACAAAGCAATATAGTTGGTCACATTACATTTGTTCATAGTCATACATTACATTCCCATGTTGCATTTGTTCACAATGAAACATTGATTTGTATTGCAATATAGTTGCATTTGTTCATAGACAAACATTGATATGCATTGCAATATAGTTGCATTTGTTCACAATCAAACACTGTTAGTCATTTGTTCACAATCATTATTTGTTCATAGCCAATGTTTGTTCATTAGGCTCACAATCTTGGTTTTATTAAATCTAAGCATTGATTAAAGTCACAATCTTGGTTCATTAGGTTCAAAGTCAAAGCATTGCTAACAAAAGTCACACTTAGATGATTTGGTTAGACTATTAACTTTGAGTAATTAAGTCAAAGCATTAAGTTTGGTTTGATTTTTAGTAATGCTTTGATTAGGTTGGACTAATTAAAGTCAAACCATTATGAGATTAATTTGATTATGTTTGAGTTAATAAAGTCAAACATTTGCAAACGTATGTTATCTATTTAAAGCGGATGAAACATTTAGATTTTGGAGGGAGTTACAAAGTGTTATAGTTATAAAACCACAGGGTGGCATACTCCAACCGTAAAAGGATAGGATTGTCTTTTCACATGGTTTTTAACAGCCAGAGGATGGCAGAGTATCAAAGTGCAATGAAAATCCACCATGGGGTGCCATACATTAAAAAGCGGAAGATAAGGTGTCAAAGTGCAAGTTAGAGCAAACCACATGGTGACAAATTGCAGTTTACTCAATATATGGAAACATGAACATATTCTTTTATTCATGGTATTCTATATTAGCACGTGTAAGTCCATTTAAGTCCTGATAACTATGTCATTCTAAATTGTTTGTGGTAGGTCATAAATGTGTGAACAAACTTGAAATAGATTATTGCAAACTAGTTGGTTGATTATCATATTCATGATTGCAACCAAGTTTAAAGATGTTTCTTAGGGAAATAATATTGGACATGACATGTTCTCAATATCAGTTATGAATCGACATCAATACGTGGATTTTGAAAATGATTTGACTCTTTATATCCTTAGACATGAGATACACTTGTTGCTTGAATGTGTGGAATGTCATGGCTTGATATGGTTTAATGTTGTTCATTGACCAAATAGTGATTAGGCTCACCATTAAGTATGATGCGAATGGTGCTTATTGCAGTCAATATGGAACTTATTCCTCTAGCTTAGATGAGAGGATGACAATTTTGCCCCTCTAGATGGTTCAAGTTGATAAAAACTCACGATCATGCTTAGCCTAGGTTGATTTATTTAACATTGTTTGGTTGATCACTTGAACCTCGTTTGAGCAACAAAATAATTGAATCCATGTCTCATGCTTATTTAATACAAGTGATAACTGATGTCTTACCATATACATTATATAAAACATGGCGTGCTTTAGAGACAATGGATGTTATGAATGCCACACTTCGTGTGTTGTTGAGGATAGTGGCATGTTGCTAGATGAATGGACCACTTGTGTTTTAATGTGTTGAATCATGTGCAAGTGTGCAAGTGAAGAGTGTTGTTTTATATGTTCAAGACACAACAAACAACAACATGCACGATACGACATGATCATATATAGGCACACACATTGAATGATTTGACATCAATGTACATATCTTTAATATAGTTTAAAACATATTTGTTGATGCATATGTTTGTTGCCTACGTCATCGTATAATATCGAGTTTGTATTTCGGAGCGAAGTTAAGTTTATGTATGATATGAGACAAGTTCGCCCGAACTTGTAGAGCACATGGACAAGTTCGCCCGACTAAGTTGTCCTGTGAAGGACAAGTTCGCCCGAACTTGGCCATGGCTCATTTCAGGCGAACTTGATCCTCTATATATAGGGTTGTTGAGTTTTCATGTAACATTTGTCAAAAACGGGTTTTCAAAACCCGCTCCATTTTGTAATCGAATATCAAGTTATAAAAGTCACGTTGAATATTTATGATTATTTTGATTTAAAATGATACATAATTAATAAACAAACTAAACTGTAAAAATTATATTTGATAAAAAGTTAAAACAAAATAAATAAATAAAATATGTTGTTGCCGGGACTCGAACCCGGGTCAGCCGGTTTACAACTCCAACGACTTAACACACACTCACATCACCACTCCGCCACTTGTTGTTTTCTGTTATCTCTAGGAAACAAATAACATTTATACACAAACTCGGTTAAACCGGTTGCGCCAATTGAGAAACGGAAATCGGCAAATCAATCGTCAAATCGCTTGATTACTCGCACATTCAGTTTATAACCGCTGCACCGACGATTTTTAATCAAGTCGGAATTGATTGAACATCAATCCTCATCATTATCGGTTTTTATAACCGAAAAATATCAAAGTCCCAATTACTTCAACTCCAGACCCCTCTCGCGACTCAGAAACATCATACCAACATTCCATTTCACTTTCGTCACATTTTCAGACCATCAGAACGCTTAAATCAGCTCGCCGGAATTTTCTGCAAATTTCGCCGGAAAACCGTATTCATCCTCAAACGGTAAATCTTTCAATATCATTGTAGTTCAACAATTGTTAGGCTATTTCTAACTTAAACCTCTCAATTGAAATCGAATTCAGGCGCTGTATTCAGCTAATTCCAGTTCGCCGGAAATTTCCTGAAAGTCTTTATTTCCGTCTGTGAAACGGTAAGGACCTTCAATCCCGCTGTTAACGTTTGTTTATCACTTCAATTCCACGTTGACTAATCAAAATGGTTAATTGTTTTGATTCAGTTGAGGTGCACAAAAACAGAGCCGACGCATTTGCCGGAAATTCTGTGATATATCATTCCTACGGTATGTTACTTCCAACACCGTTTCTGTCATTTCATTTTAACCTTAAGAATGTTTGATAATCGTAAAAACAAGAAACGGATCAGTGATTCAGTCGACGGAAATTTGAATGAAGAAGACGAAGTTAATTAAGTTATAAGTTTATTTAAAACCAGTAAAATGAACGTGTTAGACACACAGTCCAGCGGTGGACTGTGTGCAAAACATATACGCATGTCCCGAGTTCGATCCCTGCTACACGCACTCATTATGTAATAAAATGCCTTTTTGTTTAAAAACTAAACCGGGTTAACTCAGTTAGTTGTTAAGTATAATAAAAACCGAGATAATAACCAGGTTAGACACAGAGCCCAGCGGTGGACTGTGTGCAACACTAAGTCACACGTCGCGCGTTCGAAACCCGTCACTGGCACCGGTTCGTTGAATTAAAATGTTTTTGAAATTAAAAGAATTTTGGTTAAACCGAATTAGTATATAAATATAATTAAAAACAAGATTATTTCGGGTTAGACACGTAGCTCAGTTGGTAGAGCTGCGTGCACGCGTACGGGAGGTCTCGGGTTCGAGCCTCACCCGGCGCAAACTATTTCACTGACCGAACCGGTCAACAAGTCAACAGGTCAACGGTCAACGGTCAACGCAAAATAAACAATTTTTTTATATTTTTATTTATTTAATTTAATTTAAAAATCAATTAAAAATACTTAAAAATAACATTTTTAAAGATAGAAAATAGTCTTAAACTCACAAAAATATATCTAAAAATTTCATTAAAATCCTTAATAAAATCCACTCATTTAATATATTTTTCCGTTATTATTTAGGTTAGTATTTCTCGTTGTTCCGCTCATCTAATTCGTGCGCATCTCACCATCTCCAATCCAACGCACCCAATGTGAGTGAATCTTTACAAATTCCCCGTTTTAATCACGTTTTGGGGTGTATCATGTGTCTTGTTATATATATTATAATTAAACCATTGTGCATACATTATGAGCGTTGAGCATGTTCCCCATTTTATTATGAGGTTGAACCTGGCGTGCCCACACACGATCGGCTCCGTTTGATTGAGCCTTGATCGCACAGACATTTTTCATTTTCAGTACATGCAATACGATCGGCTCCGTTTGATTGAGCCTTGATCGCACAGTTTCATTTATGTTATTTATCGTATGATGTTGGTATGTTCATGTATGCTGTCATATGTTATTGTATGTTATAGTTGTGACTGTTATTTGCCACTGCTTGATTATTTACATTTGCTCATTTATGGTTATGCACAATTTTTCATTGATAAACTAACAAGTAATTCATTAATAAATGTTTATCTAATAAGGTTCACTCGCCAACTTATGTTGACCCAAAAACCCCCATTTTTACACATGATACAGGTGAACCAGCAGCAACTAGGAACACATAGGATTGGACTAGAAGAATAAAAATGATTTAGAGTTGGGATTGTTATGTTTGGTTTATTTTCTTTGTATTGTATGAACATGTTTGGATATTTAGAAATGTAACTTTGACTTTATTAAATATGAAACATATTAGTAAATGTCATGAGCTTTGGTGATAACCCAATTATGCCCGACTCTTATTCCGCTGCGGGTCGGGGTGTGACAGATTGGTATCAGAGCCATGACTATAGGGATATAGGATAGGTTATTAGACCCTTAGAGCCTATACTATAGTTGATTAGAAACTTATAAGATTTTTGTGTGTTACATGCCAAATTTCATGATGTTTATATGTTTTATGTTAAATGTTACATTCAATATTATGCAAGCATGTTCATAAGTATGTATTATCATATAATGCCTATCATGAATCATATACTCATAACATATCACATCCATGAAAGCACACACCACATCATGATTGCTTTTACAATGATTTTCGTGTTTTCAAATCTCATCAAAGTGAGTTCTCATGACGGGCATGTAGTAACTGGAAGGGTACCAGTACCGGTAGTCGGAACGTCCTGTCTAGGCTGGCATTCGTATAAATCCAAAATAAAGGACCAGTTTGCCTACCTGGGGACTAACGATGAGAGTACGAAGTACCTATTAGGCCAAAGCATGCTATACCAAACGTCGTGTGAGCTAACCCCACTTTGAGTTGTCATTGTGTCTACACCTGGACACGTTCCGACCAAACATCTCATGAACATATTTTGTGGTTTGCATTCGGGTGATGCGAGTGTTAAATTGCCAATACTAATGTGAATCCTACCAAGCCAATAGCCATGGGGGCCCACATGACTATATAGGTGAAGGTATGGGAGACATTTGAGGCCCAACATGAGCAAACCCAAGACATCCTATGGATGTAGTTGCATTATTGATATTTATGTTATTTTCATTTTCTTAAAGACACATGACACCTAAAAAGACACCATAAACTCACAATCTTCTCATTGTATGATCCTGTAGATGTCGTCTAGACAGCAACGAAGGGGTAAAAGATCAGGAAGGTCTCAGGAACGCTTGGCCACACAAATCGCGAAACAAATGGCCACAATACTGCCTGACATTGTGGTCCAAGTACAACAAGCCCTCGCTACAAATCCTACTAACCCTCCCCAACAACATGACCAGAACATCGACAACCCTCCTACCAGCAAGTGCACTTACAAACATTTCAAATCTTGTGATCCTCCTAAATTTGAGGGGACTGAAGGTGTCACTGCTCTCCTACATTGGTTCGAGGAGATGGAAAACACCTTTCTCAAATGCGATTGTCCTGAGGATCGCAAGGTTCGATACGCCACCGGGAGACTATTTGGGGTAGCTCTCACTTGGTGGAATACTAAAAAAGGGAAGAGGGGAACTGAAGATGCAATGGCCTTAACTTGGGAGGAGTTAAGGGAAATCATGACTAGGCGTTTCTGTCCTAGGAATGAAAATTAAAAACTGGAGGACGAATTTCATTCTCTAAAGCAAAAGGAGGGTGATCACACCACCTATAACAAGAGGTTCTTGGAGTTGAACCAAATGGTTCCAAATTTGTTCACCCCAACCTATCGTCTGATCGAGCATTATATTCGAGGACTTCCCTCGAAAATCCAAGATTCAGTTCTCAGCGTTTCACCAGTAACACTTGAAGCTGCTATGGAGCTAGCAACTGAACTGACCGAGAACCGAATTCGCAACGGGAAGTTCAAAGAAGAGAAAAAGAAAGCCCCTGTTGAGGGTCAAACTTCAAACCATCCCATTTCTTCCTCTAAGTTTGCCAACAAGAGGAAGCGCAACACCAGAAATTTCGCTGTTACTCAAACCAACCTTCCAATTCCTGCTGTACCCATTACTCAAGTTCGCCCGAACTTGTCAAATTTTGTTGAAATTTTCTCACAAGTTCGCCCGAACTTGTTATAAAGTGAAATTTTCTGAAATTTTCTCACAAGTTCGCCCGAACTTGTCAAACTTGAATCTGATAGTGTTTTCTGCACAAGTCGCCTGAACTTGTCAAACTTGAATCTGATAGTGTTTTCTGTACAAGTCGCCCGAACTTGTCTCACAAGCTGTTACAAGTTCGCCCGAACTTGTCCAATGGTTTCTAAAAAAACATGAAAATTCACAAAAACGTCTCGTACATTATACATCGTTGAGTTCGTATCGACGAGACGATTTTAAAGCTATAATCTGGTAAAAAACGGTTTTCAGAAAAATTTTAAACGTTTTTAGCGAACCGATACGTTAATATTGTCGATTAAAACGTCGGATTTTGCATAAAACTTTTGAAAACTAATTTTTTCATCGAAAATGAAAGGTATTGATTTTGAAAAAATAAATGACTGGGAAGAATTGTCTTCTGATTTGCATGATAATGAACATTTGATCATTGGAGAAAAAGATTTGAAATGTTTAAAAGAAAAAAAGATGAATCTGTGCTTGAGCTAGTAAACCGTTTCAGTATCATGAATAGGTATTTCACATAGTCTACCGGGTACAAAATTCGTCTTGAAGATAAGTTTTTGAAATTAGAAAATGCATTACCATCAGAATGGGATGATTTTGTGAAAGAATCAAGAAAGAAATTTAGATTTGACATCAATCATCTTTATGAATTTCTAAGCGATATTTGCGATCATGTTCCTGTGATTGAAAAGATGAAAGATTCAAAAAATGAAAGTGAGTTTGTGATTAAAATTGAAAATTCTGAAGTTTGTCAATCTTTTGTAGGTATAATCAGTGATCAAGGAAATGATCTAGAAACGCAAAGTTTAAATGTTTGGATAAAGAAAGAAAGAAGTATAATGGCCAAGAACTGTGAAGGAAAAGTTTCAAGTGCATCAACAAATGAAACTTCAAGTTCTGAACATGTGTGCTCAAATTGTGAAAAATCCAGATCTGATAATGTCAAACTTATGAGAGATGTGGAAAGTTTGACATTAGAAAACAAAATTTTATAAAATTAGAAAATGATTTGAAAAATCAAATAAAATTTAGAGAATGAAAAATTTGTTTTAAATAAAAAAGATTTGGAAAAACAAAATATAATAAACTCGCATCTTAAAAAATCAGGAAACTTGAACAAGATGTTGAGAATGCTAAAAATAAAGCTGTGGATTTAGAAAAGAAGTTGAAAGGTTTTGTGACCTCATCGTTGATTCTAGATCAGATATGTCCAAAACCGATCAATGAGAATAAAAAAGAAAGCCTAATAAGTGACAAGATACGATCTCATAATTGAGGACTGTGATGATGATACTGATGATGAAAGTGTTAAAAAAGGATAAAAATGAAATATTTTTAAAACTAAAAGAAAATTTTCAAGAAACTGTTCTACAATCAACTGAAAAAGGTTAATGTTCAACGCAAAAATCTTCTAAGCAAAATGGAGAACGAAAACAAAAGGAAAAACAAAGTTCTAAAAATTCTAAAAATTTTCAAAAAAAATAAAATAAAAGCTCATCGGTACGATCATTAAGTCATTATAAAAAATCACAAAATTTTGAAAATAAGTGGTGCAGGTCGGACCACAGTGCTTCAACGTCAAATCATGCTTATAGAAAAAACAGAAAAGATGGTTACCACACATCAAATCAATGTTATGATTTGAGTGTATGGTTTGATAGAAAAGATCGATATGATAACAGGTTGTGTCACAAATGTGGGATAAAGGGACACATTGCTATAAAATGTTTACAAATTAATCCTAAACCTGTTTATATTGATAAGAAAAATTCTGAAGATTTGAAAATACCAACTCAGGTTTGGAAACAATGTACAGGAACTACAAACAAGGTGAAACCAGTTATTACTAAGTTTTCAAATTTTGAAATTGGTGAATCCTCGAATAGTAATGAACAAAAAGTTTCAAATTGTATTTCAAGAAAGCTTTAATGAAAAATCAAACATGGTTGGCGAAAGAAAAAAATGTCATACAATCAGTGAAACTTGAAAGTTTAGAGGACTTTCCGAAACTTGAGAAAGTCCAAAATAAACCTGATTGTGAAACGAAAGTCAAAATTAAGGTTGAAGAAATAACGCCTAAGGCTAAAAATGCTTGGGTGTCACTATTCAACTAATTGTTTGAATTTTTGTGCAGGAACTTCTGAGATAAAAGTAAATTACTGAGAATGGAGTTCCGTAGCACACAATGAAGATGGGCCGGGTTATCAAGTTTTATATAAAGGCCATTTTTACAAAATTTTTGAAATTCTAATAATGTTTAATTTAGAATTTTGAAAATATTTGGAGAAATTTTTTGAAAAACACTTTCCAGTAACGTTTACTTGAAAATTTTACAAATTTTTGAAGAAAATTTGAAAATTTTCACAGAACCCTCACTGTTCAAAAGACAAAATTCATGGATATAAATGTTTTACAAACACAAAGGTGTCAAGGTTTTTGTCATCATGAGGGGGAGAGGATTTAAAAGAAATTTGTGAAGCAGTAATGGATGAGGAATTGAAGTGATTTTCATCAGTTGGTCAATATTTTTCTATAAAAAAAAAATACAAAAATATGTTTTTGAATTTTAGGGGGGAGAAATTTTTTTTTCAGAAAATCCAAAAACATATTAAATGCAAAAAGTACAAAAACATTGAAAAAGACAAAAAGAGTTGTGTTTAAATAGGAAATGATAGTACATCAGTGGACTATCACATTATGTTAAGGATTTGTAAAGTTTAAAAAGTTTAAACAAGTCTTACTGTGGATGTGTCAGTAGGCTTTACACGTTCAATAAATTGTTTCCGGGATATAAACTAAATTTTACAACTGCTTAAACTTGTGGATTAACATCTCTCGGATATATGGACTTAGTACTCCAAAATTTCGTTTGAGAGATTGCCTGATTCTAAGATACGAGGTCTTTATAGATGATTGATATCTGGGGTATTATACAAGTTAATCTGATTTTGTGTAAGCAATGACCTAGAACTTCTATAATGCTTTTGCAAAAATCTCCTAAAACTGCATTCAAATTGAAAATATCGAAAGATACTACAATTGTAGTACAAAAAGATTCCATTTTGGAACACTACCTTATAAGTCGAGCCTTCATCTCTCTGTCGGTACGGTGGTACTAACCTGAGCTCTCAAGGCTTCGCATAACCCAGATACAGATATCAGTTATGCTATACTCACCTGTAAGACGAAATCTAGGGAATCTTGATACGAGAGTACATTCTGAGATGGGAACCTTAGTTAAGTCAAGTTTCATAAGTCTACCTAACATATCTTGGAACAATTGAGAAATGTGTCGAAGTTTAAGTGGACAATTATATTGACTATCCAGGTAAACGAGTTTAAAGCTTAAAGTCAATCAAAAGGTCAACAGTACTGGTGATATGTCTCAAAAACTGATATGATTCTTTAACACAAACTCAACAAAAATATGTTGTGTATATACTTAGAGTTTGATATTCTTTTTATAAAAAAAAAGATTATATTATCTTTTAGTTTCGACAACTGATGATGAAAAGCTGATTTTCAAAGTCTAGAGTTGCTGAACAAAATCGAAAAACTTTTGAAAATTTATCTGAAAAGTTTAAAAGCTCATTAAGTTGAAACTTGCATTTGAATAAATGTGTCAGTTTAGTATCAAAATGTTTAATCAAGATCATTAAGTTGAACTTGATACATGAGTCAGATATTCAAGGTCATTAATTTGGACTGATTAACTGAGAGGGTTTAAAACTGATAAGAAGATTAAAATTTGATATGTTTGTGTTTAGAAATTTTAAAATTTGAATCTGAAATGTTTATTTGAATGTTTGAGGAACTTTGAAACAGAAAATAGATTTTAAAGGGGAGCTGGATAAAACATGTTGATTGAAGATCACAGAAAGCTCAAAGCAAGGGGGAGCATGGTGATTAAAATTTTATCAAGACAAGCTCAAGAAAAGAGAAAAAGGATTATAGAAGATATGAAGATTAAGGAAGTTAAAGTTATTCAAGAAATAAAGATGAAGAGAATATTAAAGACTCTGGAACTTAATTGAAGACTGATGACTACGGCAACATCCACTGGGAAGTCTATTGATGCATATGTCTGTTGTAACGTTCCGCGTTTCTATACTTTCTATATTTGGAAACCTTGTATCGTACTTCTATTTTTAGTAAGCGTTGTATCTTGTATTCGTCTTTCGTTGTAAATGTTGTAAACCGAGACTTGAATTGTAATGAGAAACTCGTATTTTATCCATATTATGTTAATCATAGTCCTGTTACACTTATACTTGTTCATACTTTAAACATGTAAACATATTCGTGGTACTCTCAATCGTAAACGTGTCATAACTTGCAAACATGGTATGTATGCGTAATCGAGACTTAAACGTGAAACTTGTAATCGTTAAACTAAATTCGTTACGAAAATATAATTACCTATTCATTTATTAAGTTAATTAATTAAATTAATTAATTAATTAATTAAATTAATTAATTAAATTAGTTAATAAAATTAATTAATTTCTTTTTACAAAAAATTAAAATGCTAATTTATATATATATAACATTTTGAATTTAAATGTTAATATATATCTTCTTTAATAAAGTCCAAGGTTTAAAGTGTAATTCTTGGATTCTCAAACTACAAGGGCCATTCTTGTCATACATATAAACTGATTTAATGAGTTTTTAACTAAAAATAATAATAATTCAACAAAACCGGATCCGCGGGACTCGAACCCGGGACCTCCGGTTCACTAAACAAAGCCTCAACCACTCCACCACTCACACCACATATGAAGGAACCCGGAAACACAAAGCATTTAAGCTTTGTTTCCGGGTCGGATCCAGACGCAAAGGAGGGCGGCAGCAGCGGGTTTTGGGCGGGATTGGGTTGGTTTTTTGAGTTTTTTATCAACTTTTAACACTTAATAACCCACCTAAACTCACCTAACAACTAACCTAACTCATCCCTATAAAAACCACATCTAATCCAAGCATTTTTACACTTTAATCTCTCTCAAATCACTCTCAAATCACCTCAAGATCCTTGCAACATCAGATTTTCAAGCAGATTGTATACCTCTTACTAAAGTGAGTGTAACTCACTCATTTCTTAACGAAATCACTCCATTCTTTTTCCTACTTGCTTGGATAAACTTTGGGTTGGATTCCTAGGGTTCTCCATGGAGAATCCAGACCTGGAAATGCCCCAAAATGTCCACAAACTTTCTGTTTTGTCTAAACTTTTATCAAACTTGTGTTTTAACTTCAACAAACTTGTGTTCTTGTGCTTACAATCAAGCTTATGATTAGTAAAGCCTAACCAAGCTTGTTAACATGAACTAAGGGCTGTTTTAACACCCTAAACTTTCTGTTTTTGAAGAGCATTGAGCTCACAAGTGATGCAAGTTCTTAAACTTGTTCATGTGTGTCCACTAAGGACGCTTGGGCTATCCTGACTTGAGACCACACATCACTTGATGATTTTTCATCAAGATCCCAAGATAGTTTGCTAGACTTAAAATGTCACAACTCCACAAAGCCGTTGACGATTGTCCTCGTGTGCTCGTCGGGTTGTTGAATACTTGGCTACTTGGTATCTAGATGACACCTTATCATTCTTGTCTTTACATTCTTGTATAGTATATAGTTCTTGTACCCTCCTTGTTACCAATGGTAACTTGTGTAATGGTGAACATAATCTGAGGTTCAAAGTGGATGGTTTAACCTCCCACCTCATACTTGACATACATGACACTAGAGGTTACAAAGTGAATGGTTCATCCTCCCACCTCCTACATGATTATAATGATATATATATAACTATATTATAATTCTAAAACCGAAACCTTGATAATGAACTTATAATCACCTATCAAGTTATTAAGTTTAACACTAAAGTATGTAATTCCTTGTCACGATTCTAATAGGCCCGGAACCTATGAAATCACATCCAACTCGTAAGAGTTACTATAGTGTCAAAGAACGAGTGTTACATCTTAGTGAATACTTTCGTATCATAATACTTTATCAAACTTATTTTTAATCATGCTCGAATACTCCTAATCTCCCGTTGAAACTCTATACTCATACGCCTTGTTTCCTCTTGTAGGATAATTCGGCGTCATCCTCGAACCAACGTCTTCACGGATTGTCAAGTGTAGAAAAGACTTAGCAAAACCGTGAGTACACTCGACCCACTTTTGTTTATAACACTTTTCGGGTGTAACATGTTTCCATATACAAAATCACGAACACTTAAACTTTATGAAACACACAAACGATCCCATATACATGAAAACTTGAATCTTATACTTGATGCTTGTCTTGGATATTCGTTATGCCATGCTTTAGTCATTAACTATTTTTAGCCTTCGTTTGACATTCTTAGCGCTATAGGAATTCACGCATCCACCTCCATCGTGTTATTCGTGAGTGTCACACCCCGACCCGCAGCGGAATAAAAGTCGGGGCATAATTGGGTTATCACCAAAGCTCATGATATTTATTAAATGTTTCATATTTATTAAATTCAAATTACAACTTAAATATCCAAACAAAATTCATACAATTACAATAAAAGGAAACTACATAATTATTCCAAAGCATAAACTTTTTATTCTTCTAGGCCTTCCTATGTGTTTCTTGTCTCAACTGGATCACCTGTATTATGTGTAAAACGGGGGAGATTTTGGGTCAACAAAAGTTGGCGAGTGAATCTTGATAAAACATTGTTAATAATTTCTTGATTTATTTAATAAGGAAAATTTGTGCAATAATCACATGTGAGCAAACATATATAAATAAACAATCACAAACCACTTTGGATGAGTATATGACATGAATGATGATGTATGTGAGATCAAGGCTCAATCAAACAGAGCCAATCGAGTGACATGAATGATGATGTATGTGAGATCAAGGCTCAATCAAACGGAGCCGATCGAATGAGGCACCTGATACTCAACCCGTATCCCACGGGGAGCTGATGGGCCTAATGAAATGCATGCACTGAAAATGATAACTTCAATCTAAACATACTTCACACAACAATTGATACACATTTGATACACATTTGATCACGGATATGATGTAAGCACAAGTGTTTAAATAAAATATGAGAATTATACGACACATGATACACCCCAAAACGTGATTAAAACGGGGAATTGGTAGAGATTCACTCACATTGGGTGCGTTCTTTGATGACGTTGGATGCGCACGAATTTTAGGATTTGATCGACGAGGGAAAAACTAACCTAAAATAATAACGAAATGATTCGGTAAATAAATGGATTTTATTTGAGATTAATACTTTTAATTCATACTCTTAATGGGATTTTTAGATTTATTTTTGTGAGTTTAAGGAAGTTTTCTAACTTTAAAAATTTATTTTTAAGTATTTTTAAATGATTTTCTGATTAAATAAATAAATAAAAAGAAATAAAATGTTGACTTTTTGACCCCGTTGACCGTTGACCGTTGACCGGTCGGACTGTGTGTTTGTATGCGCTGAGTGAGGTTCGAACTCGAGACCTCTCGTTTACGTGCACGCAGCTCTACCAACTGAGCTACGTGTCTAACCCGAAATATTCTCTGTTTTAATTATATATATATACTAATTAACTGTTATCTTATTTAGTTGATTTCAAAAAGAATTTAATATGGCCGAACCGACTTCAGTGACGCGGAGTCGAACTCGGGACGTTCGGTTCGAGTGCGCACAGCCCAACCAGTTGGGCTGTGTGTCTAACCTTGTTTAACTACAGAATTATATTATATTTGTATACATGTTGAAGGATGATCTGAATAGGTTTTAAAAAGGATTGGTTTTTTTCTGAAAGTCGGTAACATATGCGATTCGAACTCGGGACGTGCGTGTTATGTTGCACACAGTCCACCGCTAGACTGTGTGTCTAACCCGGTTACATATTCAGTTTTAATTAAACTTATACACATTGTTCAACTTCGTCTTCTTCGCTTAACATTTCAGACCAGTGAATTCCGACTGTTCTGTTTAATCGATCTTAACTTATATTTGATTGAACTGAAAAGAGAAATGAGATGAGATGGTATACCAGAACGGCGAGTTTGCTTCAGGTTTTCCGGCAAAGTCTCGTTGTCTCCGATCTGCGGATTCCGGCTGAGGGAAACTGTTTAACAGTTTTGATTACTGGATTGAGCAATTAGATTACAAATCGAAAGATAGCAAGAGAAATTTAGATGATTGTACCGTCTGAAGAAAATCGCGGTTTTCCGTTCAGTGATTCCGGCGAAATTGAAATTTCCGGCGACGTGCTAAAGCTTCGAGAGATTGTGCGATTCTGAGCGAAAAGGTTACCAGAGGTTTGGGTGGGTATTTATAGGGAAGAACAGGATGTATTGGGTCCGAATTTTGGTCTTGATTCGCGGTCAAAGTTTTTCCGGCGGTTACGACTGAAATTGAGGGTTTAGACATCGGTTATAACCGATGTCGAGGTCGGTTAACATGTTTAGTCAAAAGGAAAATGGCAAGAATTGCGGATTGCCCATTTTTCCGGTGACGACTAGTCTGGGCGCGCTAATTACTGAATTTGACTTTCAGTTTAATTATAAGTGTTATTTGTTTTAATGTTTATCACAAAGACAGTGTGTGGCGGAGCGGTGTGTTGTGTGTTTTGGTTTGTGGGTGACCCGGGTTCGAAACCCGGCGTCCACATTTATTTTTTTATTCCTTATTTATTAGTAATTTTAAATTATGGTTTTTAAATTCTAATATATTTATTAATTATGTATCGTTAAAAATTAATTTGAGCAATAAATACGTAATGAAAAATTATAACTGGATATTTGATTAATACACGAAGAGGGTTTTGAAAACCCGTTTTTCGACGGATGTTACAGTATCCCCTACTTTTAGAAATTTCGTCCCGAAATTTAAGTAGTAGTGGTAATAGGAAAAAGATGCGAGTATTTCTCGCGCATTGAGTCTTCACGTTCCCAAGTAAACTCAGGTCCTCGTTTCGACTCCCAACGTACCCTGACAATTGGAATACGACTTCGTCTTAAACGCTTCTCTCCGAAGTCCATGATTTCTACTGGTCTTTCAATGAAGTGCATAGATTCATCGATCTGAATATCTTCTAGAGGAATATGGAGGTTTTCATCAGCGAGGCACTTCTTCAAGTTTGATACGTGGAATGTGGGATGAATTCTGTTGAGCTCTTCTGGTAGGTCAAGCTTGTATGCTACAGGACCTACTCTTTCGAGTATCTTGAAAGGTCCTACGTAGCGTGGTGCTAGCTTGCCCTTCTGGCCAAAACAGAACCACTCCCTTCCACGGTGATACTTTTAAAAGTACTTGATCACCAATGTCAAATTCCAAGGGCTTTCGTCGTTTGTCTGCATAACTCTTTTGACGACTTTGAGCCGCTAGAAGATTGTTTCGAATTTGAATGACCTTGTCGGTTATTTCTTGAATTAATTCTGGACTGGTGATTTGTGCTTCTCCAATTTCGTGCCAACATATTGGAGATTGGCACTTACGACCATATAAAGCTTCGAAAGGAGCCATGCCGATACTTGAGTGATAGCTATTGTTGTACGAAAATTCAACCAATGGTAGGTGAGCGTCCCAATTCCCCTTGAAGTCTATGACACATGCTCGAAGCATGTCTTCAAGAGTTTGGATGGTGCGTTCAGATTGTCCATCAGTTTTAGGATGAAAAGCGGTACTGAGGTCTAATCGTGTACCCAAGGCGGTTTGTACGGCTCGCCATGTTCTTGAAGTGAAACGACCATCACGGTCTGAAATGATGCTTAAAGGTACACCATGACGGCTTACAATCTCGCTGATGTAGATACGAGCTAACTTCTCGTTTTTGAAGTCCTCGCGAATCGGTATGAAGTGAGCTGATTTTGTAAGACGATCAATGATTACCCATATGGTGCCATACCCACTGGAGGTGCGAGGTAACCCGGTAATGAAGTCCATGGTTATGTTTTCCCACTTCCATACAGGTATTTCAGGTTGGATTAGAAGTCCTGAAGGTCTTTGATGTTCAGCTTTTACTTTGGAACAGGTAAGGCACTTGGAAACAAAAACAACGATATCCTTTTTCATGCCCGGCCACCAGTAGGTGTATCGTAGGTCTTGATACATCTTGTCGGTTCCTGGGTGTACAGAGTACCGTGTTTTGTGCGCCTCATTCATAAGGAAATCACGAAGGTTATCGCGATCGGGAATCCATATGCGATTTAAATAGTATAGAATACCGTCGGATTTGGTTTCGATTTTGAGTTCCGCTCCACTTGACAGCTCATCGCGTACGTCGTTTTCTGCTTCCCGGATTCGATCTTTGATGTCGGTTATGATTTGCGAACATAGAAGACGAATGGAGTTCGCATAACCTTTTCGACTGAGCGCATCGGCCACCACGTTTGCCTTGCCAGGATGATACCGAATTTCACAGTCATAGTCGTTAAGAAGTTCGACCCATCTTCGTTGCCTCATATTCAACTCCTTTTGATTGAAGATATGTTGGAGACTCTTGTGGTCAGTGTATATTTCACACTTGGTACCGTAGAGGTAATGTCTCCATATCTTGAGAGCGAACACAACGGCCCCAAGTTCCAGGTCGTGGGTGGTGTAATTCTTTTCATGAACCTTGAGTTGTCTAGAAGCATAGGCTATCACTTTTCCTCTTTGCATCAGTACACAGCCTAGTCCTTGCCCTGACGCGTCGCAATAAACTACAAAGTCATCACAACCCTCCGGGAGTGTGAGGATAGGTGCGTCACAAAGTTTTTGCTTTAAGGTTTGGAAAGCCTCCTCTTGTTTGGGTCCCCATATGAAGGGTTTTCCTTTATGAGTCAAGGCCGTGAGTGGTACAGCAATACGAGAAAAATTGGCGATGAAGCGTCGATAGTAACCAGCCAAACCAAGAAATGACCTAACTTCGGTAGGGGTACGTGGCGCTTGCCATTCCTGCACTGCCTTGATTTTTGAAGGATCAACATGAATTCCCTTGTCATTGACGACATGTCCAAGGAATTGTACTTCTCCTAACCAGAATTCACATTTCGAGAACTTGGCGTAGAGCTTTTCAGTCCTTAAGAGTGTAAGGATAAGTCGAAGGTGTCGCTCATGATCGGATTTAGACTTGGAGTAGATAAGAATATCGTCGATGAAGACTATGACGAAACGGTCGAGGTAGGGTTTGCATACCCTATTCATTAGATCCATGAAGACAGCGGGGGCGTTGGTTTAAACCGAATGGCATGACTATGAATTCGTAATGACCATAACGAGTCCGGAAGGCGGTCTTTGGGATATCTTCTTCATGTACTCTGACCTGATGATAACCAGAACGAAGATCGATTTTTGAAAAACAGGTGGCGCCTTGAAGTTGGTCTAGGAGGTCATCGATGCGAGGTAGTGGATAGCGATTTTTAACCGTTAACTTGTTGAGTTCTCTATAATCAATGCACATGCGAAACGTGCCATCTTTCTTCTTCACAAATAGAACAGGTGCACCCCAAGGCGAGGAGCTAGGACGTATAAATCCTTTGTCCGTCAGCTCTTGCAGTTGACTGGCCAGCTCTTGCATTTCGGATGGGGCTAACCTATAAGGAGATTTTACGACTGGTGTAGCGCCAGGTACAAGATCGATGCGGAATTCTACTTCTCTCACAGGAGGGAGTCCTGAAATGTCGTCGGGAAAGACTTGTGGAAATTCTTTCACAACTGGTATATCTTCGAGTTTCCTTTCCTTGTTTCCCTTTTTGGCGACGTGAGTTAGGAATGCGACATAGTTCTTGCGGAGATATCTTCGGGCTTGAAGGCAGGACATTAATTTGAGTCCTTTTGAAGGGGTTTCTCCAAAAATACATAGAGTCTGACCGTCTGCCAGAGGAATGCGAATGAACTTTTCGCGGCACACTACTTCAGCGTGATGCTGGCTGAGCCAGTCCATACCGATTATAATATCGAAACTTCCCAACTTCATAGGAATGAGGTCAACTGGAAAATCGTGATCGTTTAGAGTGAGGGTACAATTTCGTATAATAGAATTTAATGAAACGGGCTTTCCGTCAGCAACTTCCACCGTTAGAGATTCCATGAGACTATCACGAGTTTGGTTGAGGATAGGTTCGAATTCTAAGGACACAAAACTCTTATCCGCACCAGTATCGAATAACATGGATGCATAACTACCATTGATGAGAAACGTACCGTTAACCACGGTGTTGTCAGCCCTAGCTTGGTTGGCATTGATGTTGAAAGCTCTTCCTCTGGCAGGTGGAGGAGCTTGGTTAGCTTGGTTTACCGGATTTGCTTGAGCTTGGGCATGGATGATGTTTACCAAGCGTGGACAAGTGTTCCTGAAGTGGTTTGGGTCCCCACAGTTGTAACAAGCTCGCATGGGTTGCATCATGGGGTAGTTGGGTTGATAGTAAGGTTGAGCTATGTGTTGCGTGGGTGGTAGAAGTAAGGGTTGTTGGGCTTGACCCACTGTCTGATTTTGAGTTCGGGTTTGTGGTTGACTGCGGTTCATTCGTTGAAGGATACGGCAGGTTTGGATGGTGTGACCTGCACGGCCACAGCTTGTGCAATGTTGGCAGGGATTTTCGGGAAGGTGATGGTATTGACAACGGTTGCATTTTGGGTATGGGTCGGTGTATGGCTTTTTAAATGGTACAGCTGAGGGAGCAATTTGGGTAATTGGTGCGGCAGTGATAGGAGGGTTTGTTTGTGTGACAGCGAAATTTCTGTTGTTTCGTTTCCTCTTACCAGCAAACTTCGAAGAGGAGACGGAATGGTTTGGAGTTTGGGCCTCAATGGGGGCTTTCTTTTTCTCTTCCTTGAAATTGCCGTTTCGGATGCGATTCTCGGTGAGTTCTGTGGCTAATTCCATTGCGGCTTCAAGTGTTGTAGGCGAAGTGCTTAAAACCGAATCTTGGATTTTCGAGGGGAGGCCTCGAATGTAGTGTTCGACTAAGCGGTACAGTGGGGTGAACAAGTTGGGGATCATTTGGTTCAGTTCGAGAAATCTCTTGTTGTAGGAAGTGTGATCTCCTTCCTTTTGTTTCAACGAGTGGAATTCATCTTCCAACTTTTTGATTTCGCTTCTTGGACAGAAGCGCCTTGTCGTGAGTTCCCTTAACTCTTCCCATGTTAAGGCCATGGCATCTTCGACTCCTCGCTTACCCTTTTCTGTGTTCCACCAGGTAAGGGCTACCCCAAACAGTCTCCCAGTTGCGTAACATACCTTGCGATCCTCGGGACAATCGCAATTGAGGAAAGTGTTTTCCATTTCTTCAAACCAGTGAAGGAGGGCGGTAACACCTTCGGTCCCTTCATATTTCGGGGGATCGCAAGATTTGAAGTGTTTGTAGGAGCACTTTTTGGAAGGAGGGTTAACGACGTTCTGGTCTTCATGATTGGGAGGGTTGATGGGATTCGCGGTGAGAGCTTGTTGAACTTGAATTACGATGTCAGGAAGCACTGTGGCCATTTGTTTAGCAATTTGCGTGGCCAAGCGTTCATTTGATCTTCCTGACTTTCTACCTCCACGTAGTTGCCTAGCCGACATCTACAGGAACATACATAGGAAGATTGTGAGTTTAAGAATTTTCTAGGTGTCATGTGTCGTAAAAAGAATGAAAAACAACATAATTGGCAATAAATTAACTACATCCATAGGATGTCTTGGGTTTGCTCATGTTTGGGCCTCCAATGTCCCCCATACCATCGCCTGTGTAGTCATGTGGGCCCCCATGACTATTGGGCTTGGTAGGATTCGCACTGGTGTCGGCGGGTTAACACTCGCACCACCCGAATGAAAATCGGAAAACATAATTGCGAGATGTATGGTAGGAGGGTGTCCGGGTGTAGACACAATGACAACTCAAAGTGGGGTTAGCTCACACGACGTTTGGTATAGCATGCTTTGGCCTAATAGGTCCTTCGTACTCTCATCGTTAGTCCCCAGGTAGGCAAACTGGTCCTTTATTTTGGATTTGTACAAATGCCAAGCCTAGACAGGACGTTTCGACTACCGATACTCGTACCCTTCCAGTTACTACATGCCCGTCATGAGAACTCACTTTGATGTGATTTGAAAAATACAAAAATCATTGCAAAAATTATGGGAATTGTGAGGTGTGTGCTCTCATGGATATGATATGTTATGAGGATATGATTCATGATGAGCATTGTATAATAATATGTACTTATGAACATGCTTGCATAACATTGAGTGTGAAAATAAACATGAAACATATAAACATCATAAATTTTGCATGTAACGCATAAATAATTAAAATCTAGTCAACTATAGTATAGGCTCAAGGGTCTAATAACCTATCCTATATCCCTATAGTCACAAGCTCTGATACCAATCTGTCACACCCCGACCCGCAGCGGAATAAAAGTCGGGGCATAATTGGGTTATCACCAAAGCTCATGATATTTACTAAATGTTTCATATTTATTAAATTCAAATTACAACTTAAATATCCAAACAAAATTCATACAATTACAATAAAAGGAAACTACATAATTATTCCAAAGCATAAACTTTTTATTCTTCTAGGCCTTCCTATGTGTTTCTTGTCTCAACTGGATCACCTGTATCATGTGTAAAACGGGGGAGATTTTGGGTCAACAAAAGTTGGCGAGTGAATCTTGATAAAACATTGTTAATAATTTTTTGATTTATTTAATAAGGAAAATTTGTGCAATAATCACATGTGAGCAAACATATATAAATAAACAATCACAAACCACTTTGGATGAGTATATGACATGAATGATGATGTATGTGAGATCAAGGCTCAATCAAACGGAGCCGATCGAGTGACATGAATGATGATGTATGTGAGATCAAGGATCAATCAAATGGAGCCGATCGAATGAGGCACCTGATACTCAACCCGTATCCCACGGGGAGCTGATGGGCATAATGAAATGCATGCACTGAAAATGATAACTTCAATCTAAACATACTTCACACAACAATTGATACACATTTGATACACATTTAATCACGGATATGATGTAAGCACAAGTGTTTAAATAAAATATGAGAATTATACGACACATGATACACCCCAAAACGTGATTAAAACGGGGAATTGGTAGAGATTCACTCACATTGGGTGCGTTCTTTGATGACGTTGGATGCGCACGAATTTTAGGATTTGATCGACGAGGGAAAAACTAACCTAAAATAATAACGAAATGATTCGGTAAATAAATGGATTTTATTTGAGATTAATACTTTTAATTCATACTCTTAATGGGATTTTTAGATTTATTTTTGTGAGTTTAAGGAAGTTTTCTAACTTTAAAAATTTATTTTTAAGTATTTCTAAATGATTTTCTGATTAAATAAATAAATAAAAAGAAATAAAATGTTGACTTTTTGACCCCGTTGACAGTTGACCGTTGACCGGTCGGACTGTGTGTTTGTATGCGCTGAGTGAGGTTCGAACTCGAGACCTCTCGTTTACGTGCACGCAGCTCTACCAACTGAGCTACGTGTCTAACCCGAAATATTCTCTGTTTTAATTATATATATATACTAATTAACTGTTATCTTATTTAGTTGATTTCAAAAAGAATTTAATATGGCCGAACCGACTTCAGTGACGCGGAGTCGAACTCGGGACGTTCGGTTCGAGTGCGCACAGCCCAACCAGTTGGGCTGTGTGTCTAACCTTGTTTAACTACAGAATTATATTATATTTGTATACATGTTGAAGGATGATCTGAATAGGTTTTAAAAAGGATTGGTTTTTTTCTGAAAGTCGGTAACATATGCGATTCGAACTCGGGACGTGCGTGTTATGTTGCACACAGTCCACCGCTAGACTGTGTGTCTAACCCGGTTACATATTCAGTTTTAATTAAACTTATACACATTGTTCAACTTCGTCTTCTTCGCTTAACATTTCAGACCAGTGAATTCGACTGTTCTGTTTAATCGATCTTAACTTATATTTGATTGAATGAAAAGAGAAATGAGATGAATGGTATACCAGAACGGCGAGTTTGCTTCAGGTTTTCCGGCAAAGTCTCGTTGTCTCCGATCTGCGGATTCCGGCTGAGGGAAACTGTTTAACAGTTTTGATTACTGGATTGAGCAATTAGATTACAAATCGAAAGATAGCAAGAGAAATTTAGATGATTGTACCGTCTGAAGAAAATCGCGGTTTTCCGTTCATGATTCCGCGAAATTGAAATTTCCGGCGACGTCTAAAGCTTCGAGAGATTGTGCGATTCTGAGCGAAAAGGTTACCAGAGGTTTGGGTGGGTATTTATAGGGAAGAACAGGATGTATTGGGTCCGAATTTTGGTCTTGATTCGCGGTCAAAGTTTTTCCGGCGGTTACGACTGAAATGAGGGTTTAGACATCGGTTATAACCGATGTCGAGGTCGGTTAACATGTTTAGTCAAAAGGAAAATGGCAAGAATTGCGATTGCCCATTTTTCCGGTGACGACTAGTCTGGGCGCGCTAATTACTGAATTTGACTTTCAGTTTAATTATAAGTGTTATTTGTTTTAATGTTTATCACAAAGACAGTGTGTGGCGGAGCGGTGTGTTGTGTGTTTTGGCTTGTGGGTGACCGGGTTCGAAACCTGGCGTCCACATTTATTTTTTTATTCCTTATTTATTAGTAATTTTAAATTATGGTTTTTAAATTCTAATATATTTATTAATTATGTATCGTTAAAAATTAATTTGAGCAATAAATACGCAACGAAGAATTATTACTGGATATTTGATTAATACACGAAGCGGGTTTTGAAAACCCGTTTTTCACGGATGTTACAGTGAGGTCATGTTAAAACATCGTGATTGCGTTAAGGGTTTGATTATTAGTATTGCATGCCTTGATATTGCTCTTGTATAGATTTGGTTGCCATGAGGATTGTTTAAACTTATTTGTATACGTATGCTATGCCTAAACTTGTGTACTCGCCTTTGCTTTCGCATTGACATTATTTTAAAACATGTTACAGGTTGAAGGAGATGATGCTATGAAAACAATATAGCAAGGACTAGATACACACAAATTAGACGTTAGGTTTAATGTCGATGTATCAATTTTGTTATGACTTTGCAAATGTTATGTTGTTCTTTGTTTTGTTACATTGATGTATTTGACAATTCTTATGAAATGAAATATGGTTTAATTAATTATTGTCACTTAATAATGTTGTGAGCAATGAGCAATCTCGTTTTCGTCTCATCCCGATGTTTCCGCCATCGGTTGGGGTCTGACAGATTGGTATCAGAGCCATAACTATAGGGAATTAGGTAGAATTGCCATGTTCGACCTAGTCTATAGTTCTAAGTACCCGTTGTGACCATTCTTGATTATGCTTAAAACTTTATGCTTCCTACTTTGCTTCTCTCTTTCCTTTTGGTCTTAATACATATACATGGTGTCTTCCTATGACACTTTTACACAATACACGTTTGGACGCTTGAAGACACTCGTAATATAAACGAGACGACTTCACTAAAATAGGTGTGAAAACCGCAATTTGGTGAACGACTCTCAATCCGCTATACTTATTCTTTTTGCACGCAATTATGCCATCGAGTTAGGAGTGAAATCCAAACCTTGATGGAAAATTTCCAACTTAAAACTCTAGTGGACCCTTACCAACGAATCGGAATTTGCTCTTCGTTTGGTAAGTACCAACCACACTTAGTACGAAATCGTCAAGTTAGGGGTGAAACCCACACCTTGTCGATTAAGTCCCATTCCTTGATTTTCGCTCTCGCCAAAGTCTCGATTTTCTGATCGGTTAGAGACATGTAGTAACTGAAGGGTAAAATGTCGTTAGTCGCTTCTCGATGAGAGCATTTTACCTATAGGCCAAAGCACGTTTCTCTAATTCGAAAAGATCTTCGATTCACTTTGGAATTGTCGACTATTCTCTACCCGAATCATTCCAATGTTTTACGAGCCTATTCTTTTTATGTGACTCAAATTTTATGTGTTTTAATACTTGTTACCTCGTTCATTTCAAACCGTTACACACTCGCACGTTTATCGCAATAAAAAACAATACTAATCCTTATGAACAAACTAAATTTATACTCTTTATTTGTATTCATAGGTGAGTATACATGTCATACTTGTTGAACTCATGCAAACTATGTGAACCATACTTGATGAACACATGCTTCTTATGTGAAACTTATGTGAACTTTATTCATACTCATGCATGCAAAACCTATTTTCCTTATTACAATCAAGTCTCATGCTTTTGTCTTGTTTACAACCTCTAGATGCCTCCTTTCGTAACTCGTTGAACCGCCTCAAGAAGTCCAAGAAGACGGATTCCCAGAAGGAATCCAACAACGAGGACTCGATATCGAAGCAAGAACTGATTGGGCACGTTTCGGAGTAAATGGCCGGGCAATTAGCTAAGATCATACCTGACATTGTTAGCCAAATCCACACCATACACGCCGAAGCCACACCTAAATCATCCGCTGATTCCAAAGCCGATACCCCCAAACCATCTAACCAATTCAAGCATTTCATGGCTTGTAAACCAGTGGAATTCACTGGCATGGACATGTTACCGCCATGATCAATTGGTTTGATTCAATGGAGCTTATCTTCCTTCAGGGCGGCTGCCCTGAGGAACTCCGAACCCTTAATGCCACCGGGGTCTTCCGCAAGAGAGCCCTTGAGTGGTGGACCACCGAACGAAACACGCGTGGAAACGAAGCAGCCCATGCGATGACTTGGGAAGAGCTTAAGGAGCTCATGAAGGAGCAATTATGTCCTCCCCATGAGACCCAGAAACTTGAAAACGAGTTTGGAATCTCACACAACAGGGGAGCGACGCTGAAGGATTATTGCGCGCTTTAAACAGTTAAGTATCATTTGCCCTGGGCAAGTCGATACTGTTCCCAAGTCAATCGCCAAGCTCATCCGTTGCCTCTCACCGGTGATCATGATCCATGTAGCCGCAGCCAACCCGAAAACCCTCGAAGAAGCCTATGCCATAACCCTCCAACTCAACCATAACTACATCCTTCAGGGGGCCTACGGCAAGGTCCCTACGAAGCATGCGCACCAGCCATTGCCAACACCACCGAATCACCTACCCCTCCAGCCAAGAAGCCCCACAACAAGAACAAGAAGCGGAAGGCTTCTTCTCAAAACAATGCTGTCGTCACTCCGCCTACCCAAAACACCAACCAACCTGACAAGGTTACATTGGCTCTCACCCCAAGTGTACCACTTGCAACTACCATCACCCTGTTGGCACCTCATGCCGAAAATGTGCCAACTGTAATAGGTTGGGCCACCTCTCCAACTATTGTCGCCTACCCCAGAACCAGCAAACCCAAGCCCTTTTACCCAATCCTAACCCAAACTGCCAAACCCAAGCTACACCTGGTCGAACCTGCTACAATTGTGTCGATCCTAACCATTTCGCCAAAGTTTGCCCAAACGCACCAACAACCAACAGCAACAACAAACCGAACCTGCGAAAGGACGAGCTTTCGTTCTCACCTCAGCTCAAGCCCAAAGTTCGAATGACTCATCACTGGTACGTTCCTTGTGAACCATATCTATGCTACTTGTCTGTTTGATACTGGCGCAGATAGAAGTTTTGTATCCGTTGAATTTGAACCCTTGCTTAAGTGCGAACGAACTAAAATGCCTAATCCTTTTGCTGTCGAAGTCGCTAATGGTAAGACCATCTCCGTTGACTATGTTCTTTCTGGTTGCTCCCTAATCTTAAACGATCATAAGTTTTCCATCGACCTCATACCTATGCAAATGGGTAGCTTTGACGTCATAGTAGGCATGGACTGGCTTAAGCGAGTTCGCGCTGAAGTCGTTTGTTCTGAGAAATTCATTCGCCTTCCCCTACCTCAAGGTGACTCGTTACACGTCTATGGTGAGAAACCTTCTAAGGGTCTCAAGCTTATGTCGTGCATCAAAGCGAACAAGTACTTGCGTAAGGAGTACTTTGCCTTTCTCGCCCACGTCGTGGAAAAGAAAGACAAAGGTCCTAGCATAAGTGATGTTCTGTCCTTTGTGAGTTCCCTTCCGTTTTCCCCGAGGATCTCCCTGGTCCTCCGCCTCCTCGAGCTGTCGATTTTCGTATTGACCTCATTCCTGGCGCAACTCCTGTTGCGAACGGCTCCCTATCGTTTAGCACCCTCGGAGATGCAAGAGCTATCAAGCCAACTTCAAGAGCTTCTTGATAAAGGCTTTATACACCCTAGTACTTCCCCTTGGAGCGCTCCCGTGTTGTTCGTCAAGAAGAAAGATGGGTCTTTTCGGATGTGCATTGATTATCGTGAGCTCAATAAACTTACAGTCAAAAACCGATACCCACTTCCTCGTATTGACGATCTCTTCGATCAATTGCAAGGCCGAAGTGCTTTTCAAAGGTTGACCTCCGTTCTGGCTATCATCAACTTCGGGTTTCCGAGGAAGATGTACCCAAAACCGCATTTCACACACGTTATGGACACTACGAGTTCGTGGTCATGCCTTTTGGTTTGACCAACACTCCTGCAGTGTTTATGGATCTCATGAACCGTGTGTGTAAGTCTTTTCTCGATCATTTCGTCATTGTATTCATTGACGATATCCTAATCTACTCCAAGACGAAAGAAGAACATGGACGACATTTGCGTCTTATTCTTCAGCTTTTGCAAACCGAACGTCTTTATACCAAATTCTCCAAGTGTGAATTTTGGCTAAAAGAGGTTCAATTCTTAGGTCACACCGTCAATGAACTTGGTATTCATGTTGACCCTGCAAAGATAGAAGCTGTGAAGAATTGGATTGCACCTAAGTCGCCCTCTGAAATTCGTTCTTTCTTGGCCTAGCTGGGTATTATCGCCGTTTCATCTCGAACTTCTCGAAGATTGTCCGTTCCTTTGACTTCGTTGACTCAAAAAGATAAACCTTTTGTTTGGGGTCCCGAACAAGAAGAATCTTTCCAAATGCTCAAGGACATGCTTTATAATGCTCCTATTCTCACTCTCCCCGATGGGAACGACGATTTCGTCGTGTATTGCGATGCCTCTAACCAGGGTCTTGGTTGCGTTCTCATGCAACGGGAAAAGTATCGCTTACGCGTCGAGACAACTCAAAATTCATGAGAAAAACTATACTACTCACGACCTTGAACTTGGTGCAGTTGTTTTTGCATTAAAGATTTGGCGACACTACCTTTATGGTACAAAGTGTACGGTCTTTACCGACCATAAGAGCTCCAACACATCTTTGATCAAAAGGAACTCAACATGCGTCAACGTCGTTGGGTAGAATTGTTAAACGACTACGACTGCGATATCCGCTACCACCCTGGTAAGGCGAACGTCGTGGCCGATGCACTTAGTCGTAAGACTCATGTCAAGAGTGCTCGTTGCTACCAAATCATGGGAAAACTCAATGAGTTGATTCGACAAGCAAATTTGCCGTCATTAGCGAGGGTAACCTCGATAACGAGTTGAGTTGTGGAATCGAAAACCCACTCGAAGCTAAGCCTGATGGTATTCTTTACTACCATAGTCGCATTTGGTTCCCGATCGTCTCAATCTTCGGACTACTTTGATGGACGAAGCTCACAAATCCCGATACTCCGTTCATCCTGGAGCTGATAAGATGTATCATGACTTGCGCGCATCCTATTGGTGGCCTGAAATGAAACATGATTTGCTCTCTACGTCTCCAAATGCCTTACGTGTTCAAAGTCAAGGCAGAACATCAACGTCCCTCCGGTTTGCTCAACAACCAGAAATTCCGTCTGGAAATGGGAGAGCATATCCATGGATTTCATCACGAAATTGCCTCGTACCTCGTCTGGTCACGACAGTATTTGGTTATCATCGATCGTTGACCAAATCCGCACACTTCCTCGCCATTCGTGAAGATTACAAAGTCAAGAAACTGGCTCATATCTACACGAGTGAAATCATTAGTCGTCATGGTACTCCTCTTGATATTATTTCTGATCGTGATGCTCGTTTCACTTCTCGCCTTTGGCAAACTTTCCAATCCGCCTTGGCACTCGTTTGAATCTTAGCACCGCTTTTCATCCTCAATCTGATGGTCAGACCGAGCGTACTATTCAAACTCTAGAGGATATGCTTCGATCATGCGTAATCGATTTTGGGGCAACTGGGATTTGCACTTACCCTTGGTAGAATTCTCGTACAACAACAGCTATCACGCAAGTATTCAAATGGCTCCATTTGAAGAACTGTATGGTCGCAAATGCCGTTTCGCCTATTTGTTGGCACGAGATCGGAGACGTACAACTCACCGGTCCCGAACTTATACAAGAGACGACGGACAAATCCTACAGATTCGTGACAACTTGCTCAAAGCTCGAAGCCGACAAAAGAGTTATGCTGATAGAAGACGCAAACCTTTGGAATTCGACATAGGAGACCACGTACTTCTCAAGGTTGCACCTTGGAAAGGTGTTGTTCGTTTTGGTAAGAAAGGAAAACTCGCTCCTCGCAATGTGGGTCCTTTAAAGATTCTCGAAAGGATAGGCACGGTAGCGTATCGACTGGATCTACCTAAAACGCACAGCAATGTTCATCCTGTGTTTCATGTTTCGAATTTGAAGAAGTGTCTAGCCGAAGAAGGACTTCAAGTTCCACTCGAAGATCTTTAGATCAACGATACTTTGCACTTTGTGGAGAAACCGGTCGAAATCATGGACCGAGGAACCAAGCAACTGAGGCGCAGTCGTATTCCTATTGTCAAGGTTCGATGGGAAGGTAAACGTGGCACCGAATTTACTTGGGAACTTGAAAGTGATATGAAGACTAAGTATCCATATCTCTTCATTACATCTTCCTAAATTTCGGGACGAAATTTCCTAAAGGACGGGAGACTGTAACGCTCCGCGTTTCTATACTTTCTATATTTGGAAACCTTGCATCGTACTTCTATTTTTAGTAAGCGTTGTATCTTTATTCGTCTTTCGTTGTAAATGTTGTAAACCGAGACTTGGATTGTAATGAGAAACTCGTTTTTTATCCATATTATGTTAATCATAGTCCTGTTACACTTATACTTGTTCATACTTTAAACATGTAAACATATTCGTGGTACTCTCAATCGTAAACGTGTCATAACTTGCAAACATGGTATGTATGCGTAATCGAGACTTAAACGTGAAACTTGTAACGTTAAACTAAATTCGTTACTGAAAATATAATTACCTATTCATTTATTAAGTTAATATTAATTAAAATTAATTAATTAAATTAATTAATTAAATTAGTTAATAAAATTAATTAATTTCTTTTTACAAAAATTAAAATGCTAATTTATATATATATGACATTTTAATTTAAATGTTAATATATATCTGCTTTAATAAAGTCCAAGGTTTAAAGTGTAATTCTTGAATTCTCAAACTACAAGGCCATTCTTGTCATACATATAAACTGATTTAATGAGTTTTAAATAAAAATAATAATAATTCAACAAAACCGGATCCGCGGGACTCGAACCCGGGACCTCCGGTTTACTAAACAAAGCCTCAACCACTCCACCACTCACACCACATATGAAGGAACCCGGAAACACAAAGCATTTAAGCTTTGTTTCCGGGTCGGATCCAGACGCAAAGGACAGGCGGCAGCAGCGGGTTTTGGGCGGGATTGGGTTGGTTTTTTGAGTTTTTTATCAACTTTTAACACTTAATAACCCACCTAAACTCACCTAACAACTAACCTAACTCATCCCTATAAAAACCACATCTAATCCAAGCATTTTTACACTTTAATCTCTCTTAAATCACTCTCAAATCACCTCAAGATCCTTGCAACATCAGATTTTCGAGCAGATTGTATACCACTTACTAAAGTGAGTGTAACTCACTCATTTCTTAATGAAATCACTCCATTCTTTTTCCTACTTGCTTGAATAAACTTTGGGTTGGATTCCTAGGGTTCTCCATGGAGAATCCAGACCTGGAAATGCCCAAAATGTCCACAAACTTTCTGTTTTGTCTAAACTTTTATCAAACTTGTGTTTTAACTTCAACAAACTTGTGTTCTTGTGCTTACAATCAAGCTTATGATTAGTAAAGCCTAACCAAGCTTGTTAACATGAACTAAGGGCTGTTTTAACACCCTAAACTTTCTGTTTTTGAAGAGCATTGAGCTCACAAGTGATGCAAGTTCTTAAACTTGTTCATGTGTGTCCACCAAGGAAGCTTGGGCTATCCTAACTTGAGACCACACATCACTTGATGATTTTTCATCAAGATCCCAAGATAGTTTGCTAGACTTAAAGTGTCACAACCCCACAAAGCCGTTGACGATTATCCTCTGTGCTCGTCGGGTTGTTGAATACTTGGCTACTTGGTATCTAGATGACACCTTATCATTCTTGTCTTTACATTATTGTATAGTATATAGTTCTTGTACCCTCCTTGTTACCAATGGTAACTTGTGTAGTGGTGAACATAATCCGAGGTTCAAAGTGGATGGTTTAACCTCCCACCTCATACTTGACATACATGACACTAGAGGTTACAAAGTGGATGGTGTAACATTCGTCGAAAAACGGGTTTTCAAAACCTGCTTCGTTTATTAATCAAATATTCAGTTATAATTTTTCGATGCGTATTTATTGCTTAAATAAATTTTAAACAATACATAATTAATAAATATATAGAATTTTAAAACCATAATTTATAATTAATAATAAAATTGAATAAAAAATAAATTTGAGACGCCGGGTGTCGAACCCGGGTCTCCACTCAAACCAAACACACAACACACCACTACACCACTTGCCCACATCTGCTACAACTCAAAACTAAGTCACCGGCTATCATCAAGATATCTCGGATTCCTTTTCAATCATCGAATGTAACTGATCACGTAATAGACTCAATCAGGGAGTCAACAATCCCCAAATCGGTTATGCAATCATCTCGGCAATTACATCTTGACCAAATTCTTGAAACCGAAATCGGTGATCTACTGGTTATTCTATAAATACAAATCGTTTTCACCACAAACGAATTCGTTCAATCTCTCAAACTCTCTCTTAAACTCTCGCTAAAACACTCTAAAGTTGTCCCTGCAAGTCGCCGGAATTCTCAGTTACTCGCCGGAAAACCGAAGAATCCATTCCATTACTGCCTTACTCTAAAATAGGACTTCTAGAGCTCAGACAGAAATCACCACACACACCTCAAACTACCTGTAGAGCATCTGTCGCAAGTTAAGCTTCGCCGGAAAAATTGGAACTCGCCGGAGTTGGTCACCGGGATCATCAAAGTTCTGTTCTCTAGTGGGTATGAACCTTTAAAACCTTTTATGTTCATATTTAATTCCGTTAGTTTGTAAACCAGTAACCAGAATTGATAAGATATAGATAACAGTCGGATTTTGTTTCTGGGTAATGTCTAGGAAGAAGATGAAGTTTTACCTAGAAAATAAGTATAATTAATCTTGATGTTTTAACCAGGTTAGACACACAGTCCAGCGGTGGACTGTGTGCAATTACAAAGCACACGTCCGATTTCGAGTCCAGGCTCTCACACCGGTTCGACAGTTAAATCCTTTTTATAAATTGAATAATTTCTTAATAATCTAAATAGTATATAAATATAATAAATCAGAAATATTTCGGGTTAGACACGTAGCTCAGTTGGTAGAGCTGCGTGCACGTATACGAGAGGTCCCGAGTTCGAACCTCACTCAGCGCATATAAAAACACAGTCCGGCCCGTCAACGGTCAACGATCAACGGTCAAAAAGCCAACTTTTTTATTTCTTTTTATTTATTAATTTAATTGGAAAATTATTTAAAAATACTTAAAAATAAGATTATTAAAGTTAGAAAATTTCCTTAAACTCACAAAAAAAGATCTAACAATCCCATTAAGAGCACTAATTAAAAATATTAATCTCAAATAAAATTTATTTATTTACCGAATCATTTCGTTATTATTTAGGTTAGTTTTTCCCTCGTCGGTTGAATCATAATATTCGTGCGCATTCATCGTCATCAAGGAATGCACCCACTGTGAGTGAATCCTTACAAATTCCCCTTTTATTCATGTTTTGGGGTGTATCACGTGTCGCTTCAATTATTTCGTTTATTCAAACTTGTTCTATTACCATTATATGACCTAAACTTGTGATGTAAATATTGTTTGTTGTGATGCGTGTTTACATTCTTGTCAAGTTGCGTGCAAATCATTCATTAGGCCCATCAGTTCCTTCGTGAGAGACGAGTTGAGTATCAGGTGCCTCATTAGATCGGCTCCGTTTGATTGAGCCTTGATCTCATTGTTCATCATTTGGTGTGTGTGCTTGTGCATTAATTGATATTATGTGTTTTGTGATTAAATTTACATTTACGTTTACTCATATATGGTTATGCACCTTTTTATAACCAATATAATAAATTCGTTCAAATGTTTTCATAAGATTCACTCGCCAACTTATGTTGACCCAAAAACCCTATTTTACACATGATACATGTGATCTAGTTGAGAAAAGAAACACGTAGGATGGCCTAGAAGAATAAACAAGTTAATGCTTTGGAATGGACATTTAGTTTAGTTTCCCTTTGTAATTGTATGATTTTTGTTTAATACTTTAGTTTGTAATGAAAGTGTATTTGAACATGTTATGCTTGTATGTCTATTGTAACTTCTTCTTTAAAGGGAAATAATAAATATGAAACTTTATAGTAAATGTCATGAGCTTTGATGAAAACCCAATCATGCCCCGACTACCATTTCCGCTACGGGTCAGGGTGTGACAGATTGGTATCAGAGCTTTTGACTATATGGATATAGGATAGGTTACTAGACCCTTAGGCCTATACTATAGTTGATTAGATTTTAATTGTTTATGTGGTTACATACAAACTCATGATGTTTATTTGTTTCGTATTTATTACACACACAAATGCATGCAAACACTTCCACTATCATATTGTGTGATATTTAATGAGTTATACTTATTGTCAAACATCACATGCTTACATATACATTCATCACGCATATTTCCATATTCACATATTCAAATCATCCTCATATTTCCTTATTCAAGATTTGTCGCATTTTTTCGTTTTTCAATCTCATCAAAGTGAGTTCTACGACGGGCATGTAGTAACTGTAAGGGTACAAGTACCGGTAGTCGGAACGTCCTGTCTAGGTTTGCATTCGTATAAATCCAATATAACGGACCGTTTGCCTACCTGGGGACTAACGATGAGAGTACAAAGGACCTATTAGGCCAAAGCATGCCACACCAAACGTCGTTCAAACTAACCCTACTTTGAGTTGTCACTGTGTCCATACCAGGACACCCTCCGACCTCATACTTTGCTGTCATGTTTTTGCGATTTTCATTCGGGTGGCGCAAGTGTTAACAGGCCAACACCAATATGAATCCTACCAGAGCCCAGTAGTCATGGGGGCCCACATGACTACCAAGGCCAAGTAAGGGGACATATGGGAGCCCAAACATGAGCAAAGCCCAAGACATCCTATGGATGTAGTAGGTTTATTTTATTCATTTGTTTTTGTGAATGTTCATTTCTAATACGACACATGACACCTAAAACGTCAAACTCATACTCTCGATACGTATTCCTTGTAGATGTCTTCTAGTCTCTCTCATAGAAGTATGAGATCAGGAAAATCCGCGAACGCATGGCTGCCTAAATCGCTCAACAAATGGCTGCCGTAATACTCAACATCGTAATTCAAGTACAACAGGCCCTTACCGCTACTCCCGTCAACCCAATCAACCAAGAAGATCAAAACATTGTCAATCCTCCCCCAAATGCCACTAAATGCACCTTCAAGCATTTCAAATCCTGCGATCCTCCAAAATACGAAGGGACTGAAGGTGTCACCGCTCTTCTCCATTGGTTTGAGGAAAGGGAAAACACTTTTCTCAATTGCGACTGCCCCGATGATCGCAAGGTGCGATATGCTACCGGTCTTTTGTTCGGAGTAGCACTTACATGGTGGAATACAGAGAAGGCCAAGCGAGGTGCTGAAGATGCTATGACTTTGACTTGGGAAGAGTTGAAGGAAATCATGACAAGACGTTTCTGTCCAAGAAGCGAAATCAAGAAATTGGAAGATAAGTTCTATTCTTTGAAACAAAAAGAGGGCGACCACACCACATACAACAAGAAATTCCTTGAGTTAAATCAGATGGTCCCCAACTTGTTCACTCCCCTCTACCATTTGATCGAGCACTACATTCGAGGTCTTACTTAAAAATTCAAGACCCTGTAATAAGTACCACACCTGCAACTTTGGAAGCAGCAATGGAGTTAGCTACAGAGCTCACCGAAAATCGCATACGAAATAAAGACTTCACGAGGAGAAGAAGAAGGATAAAGCATCGACCGAAACCTCCAACCCAACCCAGACCGAATCCTCTTCTCAACCCACTCCTAAGAGAAAACGAGATGGGCAAAATTTCGCTATCACCCAAGGCAATCAACCAGTTTCACAAGCCGTACCCCTCCAAGCTATTCCAATCACTCAAGTAGCACCCAACTCTACTTACCCAAATAAGAAACCCTACATTGGACCTCACCCTCAATGCAACACCTGCTTTATCACCATTCATCTACCGTACCTTGTTGACTTGTGCAAATTGTGGGCGTTATGGTCATTGGAGCAAAACTTGTCGTGCCCCTCGAAACCAAGCCTCACCCCTACTCAAAACATGATCCAAACATATCAACAACCCCAATACCCCATGTTCCCATATGTTCGAGCTTGTTTTAATTGTGGCGACCCTACCCACTTTAGAAACACGTGCCCTCGATTGGTTAACATCATAAACGCCCAAGCTCAAGCAAACCCAGTTAACCAAGCAAATCAAGCAAACCCAGCTCCACCACCAGCAAGAGGAAGAGCTTACAACATCAACGCCAATCCTGTTGAAGATAATAACGGCCCAAACGAATCACCCAACTAGCTTTCCCTCACCAAGAGTCAAGACTCAACTCCAACCGTTTAGTGTTAATGTTTTCTTTATGTTATCTCAATCTTTACGTCTCCCAGTTATAAATTGGGAATTTATGTATCCAAGAATTTTAATGCGAATTGATATTACAGTTTTGTTTTATACTCATTGATTTAACATTCATATCATCATACATCTCGACGTATCTCGACCTCATCACTTAAAGAAGTTGGGTTGTGTCTCACTTTTACATAGACTGACCCCTTCATCATAACAAACGAGAGAGGTACTGTCATCATTCAGTCATGTATCCTTGCAGATTTGAGAACTCAAGCTTTGGCTGTTGTGTTTGTTTTGAAGAATTTTAGAGTTACATAGAACTAATCATAACTTACTGACAAAGCCAATGAAAATTTGACAAGAATATGGTGGATACGCCGCTGGTACTTCCTATATCTAAGTATTCTTGTCAAAGGATCAAAAGCATTGTCAGGTGGTTATGAGAAGTTCCGTGTAGGTTTTAATATTGTCATGGATGAATTTTTGTGTTAGGATATAACCTTATCTTTCCAAACGTATCAATTCCCTCAAAACTCTTATGCATGAAATCATACCTAGTCAATCAACTTTGTTTATCCGGTTCCGCATTCTTATACTTTAGGCATCAAAAAGCGATTCCTGTAGCAGGTATTCCACCCTTACTAGGAACGTTACCGCCTCAAACAAAATTTGAACTCTCACCCTCTTCTAATTATGTAATTATCAAATTAAAGCACCCCCTTCAAGTCAAACATACTACTACTACTTAAATTTCGGGACGAAATTTCTAAAAGTAGGGGATACTGTAACATTCGTCGAAAAACGGGTTTTCAAAACCCGCTTCGTATTAATCAAATATTCAGTTATAATTTTGCGTTGCGTATTTATTGCTTAAATAAATTTTAAACAATACATAATTAATAAATATATTAGAATTTTAAAACCATAATTTATAATTAATAATAAAAAGTGAATAAAAAAATTTGAGACGCCGGGTTTCGAACCCGGGTCTCCACTCAAACCAAACACACAACACACCACTACACCACTTGCCCACATCTGCTACAACTCAAAACAATAATACATTTGAAATCACATTCCGTTGATCCGGATTCAAAAAAAGAAACAGCTGCGCTAAGTCACCGGCTATCATCAAGATATCTCGGATTCCTTTTCAATCATCGAATGTAACTGATCACGTAATAGACTCAATTAGGGAGTCAACAATCCCCAAATCGGTTATGCAATCATCTCGGCAATTACATCTTGACTGAAATTCTTGAAACCGAAATCGGTGATCTACTTGTTATTCTATAAATACAAATCGTTTTCACCACAAACGAATTCGTTCAATCTCTCAAACTCTCTCTTAAACTCTCGCTAAAACACTCTAAAGTTGTCCCTGCAAGTCGCCGAATTCTCAGTTACTCGCGGAAAATCGAAGAATCCATTCCATTACTGCCTTACTCTAAAATAGGACTTCTAGAGCTCAGACAGAAATCACCCACACACACCTCAAACTCCCTGTAGAGCATTTGTCGCAAGTTAAGCTTCGCCGGAAAAATTGGAACTCGCCGGAGTTGGTCACCGGGATCATCAAAGTTCTGTCCTCCAGTGGGTATGAACCTTTAAAACCTTTTATGTTCATATTTAATTCCGTTAGTTCGTAAACCAGTAACCAGAATTGATAAGATATAGATAACAGTCGGATTTTGTTTCTGGTAATGTCTAGGAAGAAGATGAAGTTTTACCTAGAAAATAATATAATTAATCTTGATGTTTTAACCAGGTTAGACACACAGTCCAACGGTGGACTGTGTGCAATTACAAAGCACACGTCCCGATTTCGAGTCCAGGCTCTCACACCGGTTCGACAGTTAAATCCTTTTTAAAATTGAATAATTTCTTAATAATCTAAATAGTATATAAATATAATTAAAATCAGAAATATTTCGGGTTAGACACGTAGCTCAGTTGGTAGAGCTGCGTGCACGTATACGAGAGGTCCCGAGTTCGAACCTCACTCAGCGCATATAAAAACACAGTCCGACCGGTCAACGGTCAACGATCAACGGTCAAAAAGCCAACTTTTTTATTTCTTTTTATTTATTTATTTAATTGGAAAATTATTTAAAAATACTTAAAAATAAGATTATTAAAGTTAGAAAATTTCCTTAAACTCACAAAAATAAATCTAACAATCCCATTAAGAGCATAATTAAAAATATTAATCTCAAATAAAATTTATTTATTTACCGAATCATTTCGTTATTATTTAGGTTAGTTTTTCCCTCGTCGGTTGAATCATAATATTCGTGCGCATTCATCGTCATCAAGGAACGCACCCACTGTGAGTGAATCCTTACAAATTCCCCTTTTTATTCATGTTTTGGGGTGTATCATGTGTCGCTTCAATTATTTCGTTTATTCAAACTTGTGCTATTACCATTATATGACCTAAACTTGTGATGTAAATATTGTTTGTTGTGATGCGTGTTTACATTCTTGTCAAGTTGCGTGCAAATCATTCATTAGGCCCATCAGTTCCTCGTGGGAGACGAGTTGAGCATCAGGTGCCTCATTAGATCGGCTCCGTTTGATTGAGCCTTGATCTCATTGTTCATCATTTGGTGTGTGTGCTTGTGCATTAATTGATATTATGTGTTTTGTGATTAATTTTACATTTACGTTTACTCATATGTGGTTATGCACCTTTTTATAACCAATATAATAAATTCGTTCTAAATGTTTTCATAAGATTCACTCGCCAACTTATGTTGACCCAAAAACCCTATTTTACACATGATACAGGTGATCCAGTTGAGAAAAGAAACACGTAGGATGGCTAGAAGAATAAACAAGTTAATGCTTTGGAATGGACATTTAGTTTAGTTTCCCTTTGTAATTGTATGATTTTTGTTTAATACTTTAGTTTGTAATGAAAGTGTATTTGAACATGTTATGCTTGTATGTCTATTGTAACTTCTTCTTTAAAGGGAAATAATAAATATGAAACTTTGTAGTAAAATTGTCATGAGCTTTGATGAAAACCCAATCATGCCCCGACTACCATTTCTGCTGCGGGTCAGGGGTGTGATAGATGGTTCATCCTCCCACCTCATACATGATTATAATGATATATATATATAACTATATTATAATTCTAAAACCGATACCTTGATAATGAACTTATAATCACCTATCAAGTTATTAAGTTTAACACTAAAGTATGTAATTCCTTGTCACGATTCTAATAGGCACCCGAACCTATGAAATCACATCCAACTCGTAAGAGTTACTATAGTGTCAAAGAACGAGTGTTACATCTTAGTGAATACTTTCATATTATAATACTTTATCAAACTTATTTTTAATCATGCTCGAATACTCCTAATCTCCCGTTGAAACTCTATACTCATACGCCTTGTTTCCTCTTGTAGGATAATTCGGCGTCATCCTCGAACCAACGTCTTCACGGATTGTCAAGTGTAGAAAAGACTTAGCAAAACCGTGAGTACACTCGACCCACTTTTGTTTATAACACTTTTCGGGTGTAACATGTTTCCATATACAAAATCACGAACACTTAAACTTTATGAAACACACAAACGATCCCATATACATGAAAACTTGAATCTTATACTTAATGCTTGTCTTGGATATTCGTTATGCCATGCTTTAGTCATTAACTATTTTTAGCCTTCGTTTGACATGCTTAGCGCTATAGGAATTCACGCATCCACCTCCATCGTGTTATTCGTGAGGTCATGTTAAAACATCGTGATTGCGTTAAGGGTTTGATTATTAGTATTGCATGCCTTGATATTGCTCTTGTATAGATTTGGTTGCCATTAGGATTGTTTAAACTTATTCGTATACGTATGCTATGCCTAAACTTGTGTACTCGCCTTTGCTTTCGCATTGACATTATTTTAAAACATGTTACAGGTTGAAGGAGATGATGCTATGAAAACAATATAGCAAGGACTAGATACACACAAATTAGACGTTAGGTTTAATGTCGATGTATCAATTTTGTTATGACTTTGCAAATGTTATGTTGTTCTTTGTTTTGTTACATTGATGTATTTGACAATTCTTATGAAATGAAATATGGTTTAATTAATTATTGTCACTTAATAATGTTGTGAGCAATGAGCAATCTCGTTTTCGTCTCATCCCGATGTTTCCGCCATCGGTTGGGGTGTGACATCTGTTGCCTACGTCATCGTATAATATCGAGTCTGTGTTTCGGAGCGAAACGTTAAGTTTATGTATGATATGAGACAAGTTCGCCGAAGTTGTCCTGTGAAGGACAAGTTCGCCCGAACTTGGCCATGGCTCATTTCAGGCGAACTTGATCCTCTATATATAGGGTTGTTGAGTTTTCATTTGTAAGATTCTGAGATTTTGTGTACTGGACGGTGAAGCTCTGTCCAAGTGTTTTTAGGATCTGTAACGTCTTCTAATCAATGAAACGGTGTTAAACAGTAAAGAACTTGTATCCAATGTCGCCTATGCAAACGGATTCCACACATTTACCTTAGTTTGCCAAATTAGGACCAGAATGATCTGTACAACGGACCTACAATATTCAAACCTAAATACGCCATTTTGTCAAAATTTCAACACCTGCGATTGATCGCAGGTGGACCATAGTCTGAGCTGAAATCTTCGTGGCAAATTTGTACATTTTTGCTATTTATATTTATTTGTATTGTTTATAGAACAAGATGTTATGTACAAATAATCCATGTTATAGTTGCTGTTATTTGTTAAAAACACAAGGTGTTATAAAGAGTTGTATTTTATGTAAATAAAAGATGTGAACATGGACACTTGAATGTCTTTTATCTACTTGTAAATTGCCCCGCGTGTTGCCGCGGTGTCCGAAAAAAAAAGTTTATCAAAACGTAGGTCAACTGAAAACGTACATAAAAATAAGCACGGAAAGGTAATTATTTGACTCGACTCATTTGCGAAAAATATATAAATTTTACGTCAAAACGTAGACCAATCGAAAATAGACATAACAAAGCGTAAAGATTATATTATATTTGACTTGACTCATTTTCGGGAAAAATTTACGTCAAAACGTAAATCAACTTGAATTTATACCACGTGTACATAAAAATAAATACGTAAAATTAGATTACAAAGTGTTTAGAAAGTTAAGGGTATAATTGTATAAATATGAAAAAGAAAAAAAAACAAAAGGACAAAAAATACAAAAAAAGAGAGGGAAAACCCAAATCATTATTCACCAAATTTGATAATTTTAGTATATATAATCTAGGTTTTTTGGTGTGTTGTTTGATAAAATCCCTCATTGATTTCGCCTTTAAGGGCTAAATATTTGTCACAAATGGGATTTGAATCCGGACTACATAGAAAGACAGCTATATCCAACACCTTGATACCGCTAAACCAAATTCCTTTTAACTCTATTTGGTATAAAAGCATGCACGAGTGCACACCAGGAACAAGGTGTTTTGGTGTTTTTATTTAACTATCAAATATTTATGTGTTAAACTTTCCTTCTAAGACCGTGGGTGTAGGCTTAGAGATTTGGCGTGGCTGGCCAAGCAACGCCGCTATGGCCACACTGAGCCAGCGTGGGTAGCGGCGTTGCCCCGCTGGCGTGGTGTTGGTGCTTGGCGTGGGCGGGTTACGAGATGAGCTGGACCGCTGGGATTGGCCGGCTGTTGCTGACCGTTGGGGCTAGCCGTTGGGATGACGGTTCCCTTGTTAAAAATCAATTTAAAAAAAATACTCTTTTTTACCTATACATACCATTCCAAACCTCTATTTTTTTTCACTACTCTCAATCACAAAATCACTTCCAAAAGCAACCAAGAAAATGGTGAATTGGACCGAAGAGGAGGAATTTGCGCTCGTGACATCGATAGTCGACGCACAACGTGCACTTGGTCGGGTCAAACCGCTTACTGGGCACAAGCTTTTGGTCAATATCAACATGTTGGTAACACTCGTCACAACTTGAAAACGTGAACATAAGTGGCGTGAACTAAAACCGAAGCTGGAAAGGTTTAAAACATGCTACAATCGTGTCCCTGCGGGCGAGCTTATCACGATGATCCGGTGGAGATCGCTAAAATCGACTACAAGCACGATGGGAACTCGGAATTTAAGTGGGTTCCCCATTTTAATATTTATCGTACTTGTAATTTTTATTTTTTAGGGTTTACTACTTAGTATTTTATTATTTTTAGGATTTAGGACCCTTTTTTTAATTTTGTTAGGAATTATTAATTAAGTTGTTTTTTTCTTAATTTGTTAGGAATTATGTAACTTTTTTTTTTAAATTTTAGTGGTGTGTTTTATTTATAAAAAATCTTAATATAAAAATTATATATATATATATATTCATAATATTCACATGATGCCACCAGCCAAGCCACGCCACCCACACCGTCAAAAACCCACGCCAGCCATCCCCCCGGCTGAACCCCACCTCCACCACATGTCAACCCATGCCCGCAACCCAAGCCCTACCACACCCCATAATCTAAATGGTTGAAGGCTTGCTCGGTGTTGTGGTCCTTGTGGATACGAATAAAAGAAGAGCTAAGATTGGTCTCTTGCAACATATCATCCATCTTATTGGCACTCTGTAAACTATAAAGGTTGTAGTCAAGAGGGTTTGCATATATATTCTCAGTTGCATGATGATCCTTGGTTGTGTTTTTTTACAAACGATTGTACCATTTTAATTTATGCTGCAAAAACTTCCTTAAATGCGCCCACACAACATGTATAAAATATAATAGCATAACATGTACTTGGTTCCATGTAAAGGAAGGCATAGACCAGAATACTAATTTGTTCCAAAAGCTAACAAAACTGAAAATATGAAGAAAATAGATTCTATAAAACCTATTGTTAAAAATGGATTAACTATAAGAATACGAGCACAGGTTCACTTTCTCCTGCTGGGTTGATGAATGATGAATGATGATCACTCTGCCTTGTGCTTGGAAGACCTTGAACTCCTTTGACCACTCATAGTCAACCTACCTACAAACTTGAGAATCTCGTCGATCAGAATAACAGGCAAAGCAACCGCCAAAACCAACAGCCACTCGTTCACACTTAGCGGAACGATCCCAAAAACTTGTGCAAGAAAAGGAACATATAATATCAAGAAATGAAGCCCGAATGAGATCGACATTGCTACAAGCAACCATGGGTTGACCCAAGGTGGCATGGTCAACAGGCTCTCGTCTTCCGAAAGGGCATTTAAGGAATTAAACATCTCAATGGCAACCAACACGGAGAGTGAGAGAGTCATGGCTTTGACTTTTCCTGTACGGAAGTAGTCACAAGGGTCAGATTCGAAACTGAACAGTTGGTCTCCGGCCTGGAAGGGCGAACGGTAAAATTCTCCCAAGATTTGCATTGATCCCAGTTTCTGAGCTGGGAGAAACTAACAAGACTGTGACCATCTCCACTGAGGTCAATTCCTAAGAACGAGTCATGAGTGAACCAAATGACGAAAATACCCACGGTTGCTAGTCCGACATAGAGTCCAATCACCTGCAGAACAGAACAAGAATATTTAGGGGTGTTGGCATTGTATGTTGGAATCAGCTTTATAATAATCAACAGTAACAAGTTACAGACTGCAGAAAATACTGTTTAGTGTAACGATAATCATAATAAAATGAGGAGTAAAATGCCATTTTCGTCCCTTAGGATTGTCCAGTTTTGCGACTTTCGTCCAAAGGTTTATTTTTCCGCATCTGGATCCAAAAGGTTTGAAATCCTGCCATTTTCATATGACTTGTTAACTCTATCCATTTTTTCTTCGTTTAAGGCAGGGGTATTTTCGTCTTTTTTGTTAACTTTAAGGGCAATTCAGTATTTTAATAATTTGTACATTATACTATATGCTTAATGGAGAAAAATGGATGGAGTTAACAAGCCAGATAAAAATGGCAAGATTTCAAGCCTTTTAGATCCAGATGCGGAAAAACAAACCTTTAGACGAAAGTCGCAAAACTGGCCAAACCTCAAGGGCAAAAATGGCATTTTACTCTAAAATGAGCTATAAAATGCATGACACGAAGAACATTTTTGGTACAAGAGAGAAACTTGCCATATATCGAAATAAAATCCAGGCATTAATCAAAGAATCATCACTCCTGCGAGGGGCCTTTTTCATGATGTATTTGTCAGGTGGATTAAACCCTAAGGCGGTTGCAGGGGGTCCATCAGTGACCAAATTCACCCATAAAAGCTGAACGGGAATCAGGCCTTCTGGAATCCCAATGGCAGCAGTCAGAAATATGCTAGCAACCTCACCAATGTTCGACGAAATCATATACCTGTGACAAACAAAGAATACGCAGTCAGCTTCGTGACACATACACCGATTTAGTGATAGCTTAGCAGAATTTAAGAATAATAAACTAGAAAAGAAAGATAAGCTGACCGGATGAAGGCCTTCATGTTGTTGTAAATGGATCGGCCTTCTCCAACTGCGGCCACGATTGTGCTAAAATCATCATCTGCCAAAACCATGTCAGAAGCTTCCTTTGCAACCTGGACATAAGATTCAGTAAATGAATAAATGAAAATTTGAATGTGTTAATAGTCTAACTAGTGGGCTACCACTCGCGCTCCGCAGTGGGTCCGAAACATAGATAAAAATAAGCAAATTGCGAAAGTTAAAGTCGTTTGATGTTTTAGTTGAGGGGCTAAACATGTCATTAAAGTTGGGAGGCTAAATATGTCATTATTAAAGTTGAGGGGCTGAATTTATTTACTATATTCAGTAGATATTCTGAATATACCTCAGTGCCAGAAATACCCATTGCAATTCCTATATCTGCCAATTTCAAAGCAGGTGCATCATTGACCCCGTCTCCGGTCATTGCAACCACTTCACTGGCATCCTTGAGCAGCCGCACTATCTCTTGTTTGTGACGTGGTTCAGCCCTGGAGAAAAGAAGACCGCCTTTTTGAGCCAAATGACTTTTCGGGTCACGATATTCCATGAACTGTCTACCGGTTATGCTTTTTGAACTAATGTCTTCATCCGGCCCAAACACACCAATCTCACGACATATTGCTTCTGCTGTGTTCTTGTTATCGCCCGTTATAACCATTACTTGAATACCCGCAGCTCTGCAGTCTTCGATTGCTTGGCGAACCTCTTTACGAGGAGGATCCTTACAACATTAACACAACAATTATGTTAATTAACAAATAATACAACTAAAATAATGTAATATAATCGGCTTACCCGCAGTCCTGCTAGGCCAGCGAAAGTCAAATTACTTTCGATTGAAGAATAGTTAGTTGGATCGAGTAAAAGGTTATGGAGCAGGATGGTCTTCTTCACCGTTATAACTTCTAAATTCTGAAGGGTCATCCTTATATGCAAAACCCAAAACACGTAATGCACTTGTCGACATTTCGTTTAGGCTGTCTAATATTACTGATTTTGACCTCTGGTCAAGGTCAACAACCGAACCATCTAGCAACTGAATGTGAGAGCTTCTTTCTAACAAATTTTCAACCGCACCCTTTCAAAAATTAAGGATATATTCATTAACATATCACAACAGAAGATATCGTACAAATTCAGGGATGCATTACCTTAACAAGTAATGATTTTTTCCCGGAGTTCGAGGACACGATAACCCCCATTGACTTCCTATCGCGGTCAAACTCAAGAGTGGCAATCCCCTTTCAGCGCTGCACTTTATTTCACAGGATTACAGGAGAACCAATTAGCACATAATACATAACAGCATAAGTCATAACGAAGTAATAAGAAAGAGAGAAGAAAGTCAATGGACATACCCATAAGGTCACTGTCACCCGTAGATGAACCCGAATCCAAACCCGAAGGAAGTCCCATTTTCTCAACAAGGACCTGAAGATTACAAACAGCTGGTTGAGTAAACAGGTCAAAATTGTGAACTTTACCAGTTACTGTACCTTTAGTGCTGCTTCAGTAGGCATTCCACCAGCAACATAGCCTTTTTCAGATTGCTCAATGCTAGCATCATTAGCCAAAGCTGCAATCTTCGCAATCGTTATCTTCCATTCGGCCAGCTGGCCAGTCTTGTATTTTTCCATCCAAAGGATTATATGTGCTCCCTTCCACGTTAAACAATCGAACCGCAGTTTCCGTGTGACCCATAGCAACGAGCTTAGCCACAGCCATCTGGTTAGTTGTCAGCGTGCCGGTTTTGTCAGAGCAAATCACAGTCGTACACCCGAGTGTCTCAACTCTCGGTAACTTCCTAACGAGAGCGTTCTTCTGGGCCATCTTACGTGTGCCAAGAGCCAAACAAGTAGTAATGACAGCTGGCAAACCTTCTGGGATAGCAGCAACGGCCAACGCTACGGCTATTTCAAAGTAATACGTACACTTCTCGAATGAAAACTTGAAATTTGTCGGCCAACCGTCAAGATAATCCCATGTGAGAAAGTACTTAACGTTTATAAGCCAAACCAAAACACAAATTAACCCGATCATCAACGTCAGTTTTCTCCGAACTCGTTCAGTTTCTTCTTCAACGGTGTGTCTTCTTCACTCTGGGCGGCCTCATGAATCTGCGAGTGCACTTTACCTAATTCGGTATTCATCCCTGTGTCCGTAACCAAACAGATACAATTCCCATTAACAACTGTTGTCCCGGCAAATACCATACATTTCTTCCCCTGGATATCGGATTCCGCGGGAACGGGTTTCGTATTTTTACTAACGGCTTCACTTTCTCCGGTTAATGAACCCTGTTCAACCCTAAGGGTTGAGCTAATTAGATTCAATACCCGCATATCAGCAGGGACTTTATCCCCTACACGCAGCTCCACGATATCACCTGGAAGAGTTCTTTCACAGGTAGGCCTGAAAACTTTCTGCCATTGCGTATGACAGTTGCTTGTTCAGATTGTATTTCTTTGAGAGCTTCTAACGCCCTTTCAGCATTACTTTCTTGCCAAACACCAACAATCGCGTTAATAATTAGTATCAAAAAAATTACCAGAGGCTCTACGAACGCGGTGATTTCCATCTCCCCACCTTCTTCACCATCATACCAGGCTAGAACGAAAGAATCACAGCAGCAACAAGCAAAATTCTGACCAATGTATCGTTGAACTGATCTAAAATGCGACGAAAAACCGATTGTCCTTCATGTTTTTCCAACTCATTGAACCCATGGATCTTCAACCGTTTCTCGACTTCACCGTCTGACAGCCCACTTTTTCTATCTACCTTATATTTTTCTTCGCATTCGAGCGTTTCTTTTGCCCAGGGAGCATAACTATCGGATGATCCTTCACCTGCACTCTCATTCTTCCCGTAGTTTGAGGCTCCTTTACCCATCAATACTCGCTAGAAGAAACGATATCAACCAACCACTAGAATCTCCCACAAGCAAATCCCCTGTAAAAAAAGAAAAAAAAAGTTTCCCATCAACTGAAAGTGCATTTAAAATGCCATCATAAACAACAGACAACTACACCTAAGCAATTACCCGCACTTAACAAGTAACAAGTGACAAATCACCTACAGGTAAACCTAGGTGAATTCAACAAACAAACAATCCGATCAGTCAATCACATGAACACTTAGAAGTTTCACATTAATCAAAACCTAGTCCAACAATCTAGACAACCATGCCTAGAAATTACCCGTGCGTAACAAAACACCTACAGGCAAACCTAAGTAAATTGAACAAACAAACACTCCGATCAGTCGATCGCTTTACGCTTAAAAGTTTCAAACTAATCAAAACCTAGTCCAACGATCTAGACAACCACGCCTAAGCAATTACCCGTGCATCATAACTTTTTTTTGAAAGGTGTGAATTATTCGGGAATGTCGGGAGGTCTAGCATACGTTGTCTTAACCGGGTCCGCGCTAGAGAGCCACCTCGCACAATAGATCCACAATTTAAACCCCTCAATGAGAAACCCCTATTACCCGGACTCGAACTTGAGATCTAGAGGGGAAAACTTACCCGGGCCCACCATAGGTGGAACTTGAATACCCGTGCCACCACTAGAGCACTAGTGATGGTTCCGTGCATAATAACTAACAAATCACCTACAGGTAAACCTAACTGAATTCAACAAACAAACAAACAATCGGATCAGTCAATCGCAATTACGCTTAAAAGTTTCACACTAATCAAACCATAATCCAACTATCCGGGGCTATTCTACCACACAGAAAACAACAATTTATCAGGACATACATAAAACAAAGGTTTAATAATTTTAATTCTACCCTACACACATCACAGGATATAGATTCATAGTAACTAAACGTACAAGCTTTAATTCATCCATCATTGACATAATCAAAGCGAAAATCAAACAAACACCGATGATCGAGTTAAACTGATCAGATTCCAAAACCCTAATTGTTCCGATACACGAAAAATCTGGAATTTTTGCTTACAAACATAAAATCGAAGCGAAAGTAGGGTAAAAGACGCGTGTACGATAAAATCAAGCATGAAAAATGTTAGCTACCAGTAGAAGGAAGATCTGCACGATTGGGAGAGTGATGAATGATAGGGTTCGCTACGCTATATAAAGAGATCTGCGGAGGTTGTTACTGCTGCTTTCCGTGATGGGCTTTGATCTCATTATCAATATATTCATATGATGCGATTTCCTTTTATTAAGCGTCGGTACGGTTTTTATTTTTTATTCCATCATGAAATTTAATATATTTTTTCGTTCATCAATAATTAACTTGTAAAGAGGTATACGTGAGTATGTGATATTTTTCCTTAACTAAAATAAAAGATTTTTTAGTGTTCAAAGAAGTTCCTGTTTGGTATAGGATTGTATAAATGAAATACTTCTTATAAATCTATTGATTTAATAAATAATACATAGACATAGATATTACCGTACTCATGATAGGTTCCCGTGTTACGATTATTAATATATTTTAACATTCTCTATTTTTTTAACACGAAGTAGCTTCTCATTGTCAAATGTACATTGCTTTCGTCTTCTATGTTGTTGTCTTTGATCATGCAGATGTTTTATAACAGAGTTAACACATTAAGGTGCTTAGCCCAAGTGTTTCAACACTGGAAAAGGGGAAACCCAAACCAACAATTTTATAACAGAGTTTTAAACAAATTTTTATTAGAAAGAAAAATTATTGTTACACATTCAAGAGATGATACATTTTGCGAATTTTTTTTTTTAAAATTGTCATGTTTTGAGTGATGAGCTCGAAGAAAGTTCACCAAAGATATTTTTTGCTAAAAAAGAAAACGCGAAATAATCGTCATGTGGGACCGTTGCTTCCAAGTCTAGAAGTTGACTAGTCTGAATATAACATATTTACTTGCTCAATTTTCAATGTTAGATCAGTTTTTATAACTTTGAATGATGTTTTAAGGGGCAACATCCTTCAAAAGCTTGTTCAAGTACACCATCCATTCTATTGGCAATTAGTATATGTATAGTCAAAATAATCTAAATATCATTATGTTTGACTTCGGTATTCAAATTGTACCCATATTGAGTTTATAATAGACACATTGAGTTTTCAAGACATCATAATGCTTTGCTTTGACCCAAAAAAGTCAAATTGTTGACATATTGAATCTTTAATAAAGTGTCGGACTTTTTAAAGTATCCGCGCACTATGTTTGACCTCATAAGTCAAATTATACTTAAATTAAATGTGCAATGAGTAACTGAAGTGATTTAAATAGTCAAATTGTACTTATATAACTATTTGTTTGACACAGTCAATAAGAATATTAAAGCACATATTTTTTACGGAGAAATATCAAAATAAACATGGATGGTATCTACCTCTAAACTTGCAAGAACAGCCGAAGGAACTTCTGCCAAATCTTCAAATTTCTCTCTGACAGGATAACTTTCTTAAGCGCATACCGTGTGCAGCCAACCCCTGTTAAAAATAACAAAACCGAAGTCGAGTCGCTCATATAATTGTTGGTTGGCAATAAGTTACTACGAGTAAATCGAGTCGTTTATATAACCCCTTGACCCATACCAGTGTGCAGCCAACACCTGTTAGAAAGAAGCAAAATCGGAATCAAGTCGCTTATATAATTGTAGAAAAATACACAGCTTATTAATGGATCATTGTCGATATATTGTAAGTGCAACCGAAAAGAGTTTTCCCAACTAGCTATTCATATAAAAAGCAAATAACTTTTAAAAAAGGTCCATTAGTATCACCAGAATCACAATACACATAATAGGATTTGTAAAAATATTGACCAAAGTAACAAACAGAAATCTCAAGTTCCTTTTGATCATTTCAATCTCATCAAAACCAAAGGCCAATCTAAACGAAAATCACAACTCAACCAAACCTGACTTGACGTAGTTATCAAATATAAGTGTATCGAGAGTCCACGAAATTAAACATATAACAAAATGTTTATATTATACTAATTAAACTTAATATCGCGATTCGATGTTCTTATGCCCGTGCTGCATATGCAAAGATGCATCCAACTACGACAACTGCCATTTGAGCTATTGCCGACACCTAAAATAGCTTGGGTTTCTTTTGTTTATGCTAAATAATATACATAAAAAAACTGAATTTTTATGATAAACTATATAATTAAGGAATCTTACAATCTGAATTTATTGTGTTCCTGCCTCCTGATCTCAAGGATACAATGCTCGAATTGCCATCTGGATTTGAATGAATTTCAAAGTTAACATGTTGGTTGTTCTTATTTGTCAAAGAAATCGATAACGTTTTTAGCACAACGTGCTAAGAAATCAAATATTTGAAGAGTTTTTGGTAATATGATCATCATCCCGTATCAGTCTTATCGTCGACTTGTTTATAAACAAAAACAACTGAAATAGATATATCAAAATTGAAAAATAGATACATTGTTAATATAAAACTAAGAATTGAATCAAGTAAATGCAAACTTTTCTAATAATGTATTGCCCACCCTTTTCACATTTAGCAACAGTAGCCTATCCGAACAACTCTTTCATTCTAGATATAATTTTTGTTCCATTTCCTTTTTTTTTCATCATATCAAGACTCGAATTCAAGAAAAATGTGTAAACCCGTTTAGGCTTGAACTCGGGATAAAAAAATATTTTTTATCTTTCCCGTAACATATGCAGGTTTGGTCGGCTTAGTGCATTTTTCTGCCCTATTACATGAGCAGCTATGTATATAGCCATTTGTGTAGAAAAAATAAACAAATGAAAAAAATTGTATTCAAATAAATTTAAAAAACATGAAAACTTATAAAAGAACAATGTAAAACTTCCTGCTTTTTTTCTAAAAGAGTTATAACAAAAACAAATAGATAAAGTAAACTTGCATGCATACATTCAATAAGTTAAAGAATGATCACCTGTTTTGGTTTGTCCATTTTTGTTAATTATCTCGCCCTTTTCCATTCCCAAGAAAACGGCAACCCAAATTCATACTTACAACTTACAAATGAATCAAAAAAACACATCAAACATTGATAAAAAGAAAATTTTCATCATAACCTGCTGGATGAATTTGAGTGTGAAAATGGAAGAACTTACTTACTTTACCGAACCAAACCAAACCAAACCTTGAAACCCCTAGATAACACATCTCAAAAAGACCAACATCAATCAACAGATCTAATTTCAATCACATTTCTTATACACATCATTTAAAAACACCAACAAAACAAAAACTTTAGAGTATTAGTCCATGGCTGCAAATGAACATAATCCATAAAAAAAACTCAAGCACCAACCTCGTTTTCGACAACAAATACTTCCCGGGATCCACACCCCCAACATCCAACACCTTCATCTCTATCACCTGCTTCCCTTGCTTATCTTCCGGCGACATTTGAAACACGCCTTCCACGTGCAAGCACGTGCTAGTCAGCGTAACCTGCGCTTTTCAGCGTAACACCTTCCACATAATCTGAGCATATTATCAACTACAGGTTCGCCTGACATGATCCATCTTTCAGTTCGATGAATGCGAGTGTTCCTTTGTCATGCTCTCGCCTTTTCACATTAAAACCCATAACATATAACAAGAATAAGAATAAGATGAGAAACTTTGTATTTTATGAATGTAGGTTGTTGAAAAAACCCTAATTCATGAAGAAAGTAATGTCAAATCAAAGATTAGACAGATAATAAACAAAAATCATTAAAGAAACCATACAAATTATATATGAAAAATTACGAATAGAAAAGGGGCAAAGCGACCTTCTTGCTTGCAATGGAAGAGGAAGAGTTTTAGGGTTTGTTTAAAGTGATTAGGGACAGACGCATGTACAAAAACAAAATGGTTTGCACAAAATGGAAAGTCCGGATTTTTTAAATTTAAGTTCAATTGCGGGTGAGAAAAGAAAGGGAACAAAGAGTATTGTGTTTTCCCTCCGAAATGAAATAAAGGAGGGCCTAAGGATATGTCAAGTGTCATAAGTTTGTTTTACTTTAGTATAAAGTATAGATATTAATTTTAATTATTCTAGAAATTATATAACAAAATGGAACTATGTTAATCTTTAATGATTATTTTAATTATTCTATAAGTTATATATAGAGGAACTCTAGTTGTCATCTAAGAGGTTTGCCTCAATTAACAGGTTCAATCTACCTTTAACATATTACGTCTCTGACGTTTCAAGTATTAGCATTATTGTCCCTGATCCCAACGCGTATTACCTATTTCGTTATTGGTGAGAGTAGATTTATCTTATCATGTTGTAATTTAACTAAATAAACAAATCTAAAACTAATAAGGATAAAAAGGTTAAAATAGTGGGGCCCATGAAACCAAAATCATTTAATATTCTCTAACTTTGGCCTCAGCCATCTCGACAAACACCATCATCTTCTACAACCATCACCATCCCCAACAATCAACATCAGTTTCTAAACCCATTTAACTTCTTACGCCATTGTCTTCCTCCTCCGACTGGCGGCATTCCCGTTATACTACAAATTTACACTATATAACATTATAACCTACCTTGAACTAGATTTAAATCATTTAACTGGCTCGATTCCATCGCTCAACCAATCATCACTTCATATCTTCATTGTTTCGTTCAACGGTTAACTGGTCTGGTTCCGGTGACTCATAAGCTCAGATAATTCAACACGTTGTCGTTTTCTTGTAATAACAGGTATTTGCGGTGAGATCGTTTTGTACAGAGTGAAGTTCCATCACACCATTCTTTGGCAAAGTTTCCACTGCAACACCATCAGTATCACCACCTTGAGAGTAATATTAGGGCATAGCGCAAAGTTGCACGACGGAATAACGACTTTTAAAAACTCCATTTTGAAAATTTACAAGAGATCAGTTTTTCGTTCTTCACGGTCGTCGAAATTTGTGGATGATGATGAGGGTGCTTGTATTTGCAAGGTTTACCGGAAGGGTGGCGGTTCAGATTAGGGTTTTAGGTGAGGGCTGTCGGGGAGAGACAATGTAGGATTACGACCTCATTTTGTGTAGGCATTCTTTGAACATGAGATATGGATCACATTTCACTCTTGTCATTTGTTTAAAGATTCTTTTCTCTTATCTTGATATGTTCCCAACTAAATACCCTTATTATTGTCCTTTCATGATACAACGTTAGGTAAGATCAAAGAACAAACTTTAATTAAATGTTAGTTCCAATATGTCTCTTCTGCGGACATTTAGATCATACCAATTTCAAAACATTTTATGATTTTGATCCATGAAGATCGTTTTGAATAGAGTTACATCTGATATCATTCTCCAATGCATATCCATGAATATTGGTTCTCAACACCTTGATCATTCATCTCGTAAACAAGCAATCATTCATAGTAGTCTTACCTTGGATTAATTCTCATGAACCTAAATGACTACGGACGTTTAGAATACTTTATTCATGGATACTTAAACATATAAAAACGAACATAGCAACATATTTATTATACATTTAAACATCAAATCAAAATTTAGAAGCACCAAATACATAATATCAAATCCATTCCATAGCATATCTTAACCATGTCTTCTTTGCATGCCCTTCATGTTTAGCCACAAGCATAGGCTTAGTGAATGAAGAGCAGTCTAATATTGTTGGCGATACTAGGCTACAACCCATGGCCCTGGGGAATATAGTCCGCCGTGGATCCACATGACACAATAACATGCAATCAGTGGCGGACACAGGATTTTTTTTCAATGGGGTCCGCTTTTTCCGGTGTTAAAATTTTCACAACCACACGTTAGATTTTTCAGTTTGTCCTTCGTTCGGGCCGGTTCGGGTTGAGGTGTAACAACTCGTATTTCCGTTGTTATCTTGCTTCTGTTTATTTCGTTTATATCTGTCATTGTAATCCGAGATTTGATTAAAGGAATGGTTTATGTTTACTAAATACATTTTGTCACGACTATATTACGTCTAAACGCCTTAAACGCAACGCTAAACTCAACACAATCACAAGTAACTATGTTACCTAAGAGCCGAGTGTGTTGTTGTACAATAACCACTTGTGCCTTCGACATCGCTTATCACATCGCATCGCAAAACGCAGTTATTTATGTGGAGTCATGTTTTATGTGTGTTATATTTGCCTATGTTATAGTTTGCTATCGCTAAAACGCTCACGCAACTCACCCTCTCTCATTACAATGGTAAAACAACGCTTAACACCTCGCCAAAACGCTTAACATAACTATCTATTACAAACCGAACCGCCAAACGAACACCTAACTGCAAATAACGAACAAAACTTAGCCAACAAGCCAAGTTCACCGAAGTTGGGTAAGCCAAGTCACCCGAAGTTGGGTACCCCAACTTCGCCCGCTTGTTCAGGCCACCAAAACAACTAAATAAACAACAAGTTCACTCGAACTTGTACCATTCAAACAGAACTGGCCAAGTTCGTCCGAACTTGTGCTCAAGTTCGCCTGAACTTGGTGTCGGCCAGCTTGTTTTCTCCTCACCTATAAATACCAAGCACCCTCATTCTCTTATTCCTTGCTGCTAACTTCGCCCTAGAGCTCCCGAAACCTTATTTCTCTGTTTTCCAAGTAAGAATCAACCCATTTTATGCAAACTACTACGTTTTCACTACGACTTTACACAAGGATTACCTTCGTTTTCATCAAAACTTTTCTGTTTATGAAAATCTTCATCTTTTTCTACAAAACTTCTTCTTTTCACTTAGATCTACACTAAGCGAGTGTATTTGGGCTTAGCTTTGGCTTCCCAAACTAGAAATCTTAATGATTTCGATTCACCAAGTGTTAGATCCGAGCAAAAAAAATTTAAACATTGATTTTTACACAAAATACGGACTAAGTGACGTATGTTTCGGTCACTATGGAGTGGAATGAGGCGTTGTCAAGCAAGATCTCATATCCGGAAGCACAAGGACGATATCGTCACCTTGCACGAACTGGACTAACCCATACGAACCATCAAGGTCGCCCGGAATAGCCCGAGTTCCTGTAAAGTGGCTAAAACTCGCTCCAAAAGTCCCTCATCCTATGTTTTGCTCAGTATCTTAAGGTTGGAGGGATGGACACTCGATTTCCTCAAAAAACATACGAAAACGCACGATTTGGTGGCCAAAACAGTCAAGTTCGCTCCAAAAAGAGTAAGTTCGCTCGAAGTTGTCATCAGATTGATGACTAACTTCACCCGAACTTGTCCAAATCTCAAGAAAACCATCAAGTTCGCCCGAACTTGTACAATTTCTAAGGAAACCAGACAAGTTCGAACCTGTATCAACAGTAAGACCAGCATGTCAAGTTCGCCCGAACTTGTACCAATTTCCAAAGGATTTGGTACAACTTCGCCCGAACTTGTTCACTGCCCCTCCATACTTCGACCGTTTCAGCACTTCGGAAGACTGATGCACTTCTGTTCGCGTTTACAGGCTGAACCGGCGCTCCCTTCAATCCATATCAGATCCCATCTTACCTCCAACGCACCGACCGTGAGTATACTTGAACCCCTTTTACGCTTAAACGCACTTTTGGGTGTCACATATGTTCCTATATCAAAACACATCACACAACTCAAAACGCTTATTCGCAACCCGCCTTTACATGATTATACGTGAATCGATGAATTGCAAGTATTGCTTGGTTTGTATGCCACCATTAACATGATAGCTTGCTAGAGGTTGACCCGCTACCGGGAGGCCCGGGGTTGTTAAGGCTCGCACTTTTACTTCTCATTTATTTTCTCTTAGGACGTGGACACTTGTTCACGTGCCTCGCACTTGCGGTCTGTTGGTTTACATGTATCAATGCAGTAATAGAGTTCACATCTCTTGCGTATGTTCATGCGGTGTTTGCTAAAGGCTTTTATATCTACTATGTATGCAAACCTGTATACTCACCTTTACTTAATTGTATTGACTTTTATTTTAACATATGTGACAGGTTGATGACTTTTGCTGCAATGGATTAGGGCTATCTTTAGAAACTCAGTAATAATAAAAATATAGGAGAAGATCGAAATTTGGAATTGTTTAAGAGATTCTGTATTTCTGTTTGACTATTTGGAAATGTTTGTTGAATTGTATGAGTATTTGACCTTTTAAATATTGTCGCTTTAATAGCGTTATGGAATTATCTTGAACAATCTGATTCGCCTAGTGCCGGTGCCCGATGTTTCCGTCATTGTTGGGTTGTGACATGAGGCGTGTTGTATTTATCATAAAATTTAGTTAATTTAATTCATTGTAGCAATGTTCGATTTTTTTGCTTCGCTGATGTTTTTTGACACAACAATTAGAGAGACAGATTAGTCAATGCTTAGATTTAAAGAGCTTATGTATGCATAGATATAATTAATTAGCTTCGGATCAGTTACCACATCAAAAAACTTTAAATGATTAGTTCTAATATCATATATGAACTTCTGCAGTGTTCTATTTCCTTTCTTAATTTTTGTATTATGAAAACATGGATTTGAAGCTCACATTGTCAACTGAATTGTTTTTAACTTTTTTGGTTAGATAAACAACCTTAGAGCAAGTATTTGGTTTTTGCCACTATGGACACCAACTATCTGGGTTTTAGAATCCAACCACAATAACTCAGGTTAAACATATGTAGAGTTAAAAATGCACACCATTCATATGATAAGTATATAAAATACACCTGGGGCAGATTTGTGACTACCGTTTGTGTTATATTTGTGTTCTTGGACTCCAAACAAACGGCAACGCAATACCAATCACAGCGGGTAACTCAATACCAACGTAGCTAATAACCGACCAAATTCACAAGGCACCTCACAAAGTCTAAAACTTGTTAAAATTTTAAAAATGATTTGGGTGTTTGGTCTGTATGTATATGTTTGTATGTTTAATTTATGTTATAAAAACACTAGTCTTGATTAGGAAAAAGCAGGTTGTGCAAGGCTAGAACTTGTGACCTCTTCTTATTAAACAAAGGAACTTACCACTCCTCCAGCTTTACATTTTGAACTATAGGGTCCAACTGATTTTTTTATGGGTCCTTGAAAAATTTAATATACCGAGCTAGTAAAATTTAAAAAAAGATTGGGGTCCGGGGACCCCGACCCACTCTATGTGGGTCCGCCCTACATGCAATAGACTTGACAAGAGATATCATATAGAATGAAGGATACCACATAAAGACATTCATATAATAACACTTGAACATAGCTTGCTAAATAAATAAAAAATTAGTATAACATCATGCACCCCAAAGTTTGTAAAATTAAAAGGAGAGAATGGAAGAGATTACTCACTGTTCGGCGAAGCTAGCCAAAATACAACTTAGCATAAGTTGTAGCGTTTAGGAAAGAATCCCAACAATTATCCTAATAACATATTATATACAAGTATGAATAAGGCAAATAAAACGAATACGATGGAATATGGATTTCTAGGGTCATATGAGTTTAGGAATTAAATCTAAGATTCTAAAAGTGTTAAACAGAAAGTATATAAATACAACTCACTAAAATAACGTTTATGATTAGTATTACAAAAAAAAACCAAGTCGTCTAATAGTGTTGTGCAAGAACATATATAACGAGTCTAAAAAAACATAAAAGGCAATGTTCATAAGTATATATAAGTATGTGAAAATGTCTTAGGTGTATGATTCCAACAATTAATATAAGTATAGAATAACAAGTTATTTATTAAATAAATAATATAACTTATGCGTTGTGACGAAATATATATATTATAAAAAATATTTCTATTAGTCTAGATAATATGTGTCACAACCTCCGACCATACTCTGGACGGGAGCCGTGAGGCAGTCAAGTGGTACCGGTGGTTATTTTGAAAAACATCGCAGCGGAAATTTCATCAGGACCGTAGTTAGGAAAAAAAATTACCAGAGTATAGAAACACCGGATTTTATTTATTAAACAGATGGGAATAAAACCCATGTTTTATAAAGGTAGCTTTTAATAGGGAATAAATCCAAACGATGTTTCTTAATTTAATTGATAAAATAACCCACTTCTTTAAGCCCTTTGGTGCTGTATCCCATCCGATCTATTGTAATCACCTGAAACGCGTTTAAAAACATTTGGTCAGCAGGAAATACTGGTGAGTTCATTCAGTTTGTACAAAATGACACAGCATTACGAGTTTTACATTTGTTTATCTTACCAAACTGCTATTGCTAACTCATTGTCCAATAGTAAAGAAACTATTTTAAATAGTATTTGTCACTCGGTGGCAATTCCTGTGACTATGGTCATATCACACATTGGCTAACTCATTGTCCAATGGTGAAGCTTATCAAGTAATGTATACAAAACCCCACATACTGACGGTAGTTTCCGAGTAAGAATACAAAGACTTAATCACTGTAATATAATTGAAAAACATTTAGGGTTTTGCCAAAGCCTTTGATAAAAAGAAAGAATGACTCACTTTGTAGTTTTTAAGGTTATTATCTTAGAGCTTCCGGGTGCTATTTCTGAGTTCCTAATAACATTACAATCCGTGTAATAACCCAAGTCACTTTAGCCATACAACACGAGATAGAACTCCAACGAACTTAGTCAGGCATAGCCTCGACATGCGTTGGTGGGTCCTAAATCAATCGGGCAGGGTAACGAATTTAGTGATCAGGGGTTAAATCACTTACAACGGGGCAGAGTTCCGCATGTTTAGGGGTATACTGCAAAGAAACAGAGGTAAAGGAGAGAGAGTTCGTCAAAATTCGATCGAACTGGTGCATCTGAACATCTCCCAACTGGCCTTTATATGCCCAAAATTGGACTCACCTGCGCGTCGCGGGAGAAACAAGGTTCCTGGCGAGACGCGCCGGGGCGGTCGGCCTCGCATAGGTCTGCCACGTATCCAGCATAAGTCTGACACATGGCGCATGGGCGTGACACGTGTCCTTGGCCGCCTTTTTCGCCCAATCGTACGTTTTCCTCGATTTTCATGCTGATTCTTATTGCGTATGCTCGGGTCTTGATTCCAAATGGTTTGGTTTTTAATTGTGAGTTTAACAAGGGTCCTTTTGTGTGGGCTGGTTCGTTAACCGCCATGTTTTCTCGCTAAGTTTCCTGATTGAGTATAACAAGTTTCGGCGCGTGCACTTGGGGTTTTGATTATGGGTTATTGTCGAGAATATTTTTTTTTAGGATTGTTACATCCTCCCCACCTTGTTTTAAATCTTGTCCTCGAGATTTGGGCTATGATATCTCCTCAGAGTTATGTTATGTCTTAGTCAATAAGAACAGTTGTGAAGTAAATGTCATAGAATCAAGACGAATACGAGGGTATCGTATAACAATTTAGAAATCAATGGTTTAACTGAATTAAATCTAGAAATCGATGTCAAACGAACAAGATGAAATGATATATTTTCCAAGGTGATTAGGTTCAAGCCAAAAGAGACTTATGATCAATAGATGTCTAAATCGAATGTTTACAAGTTGTGAATGACTTTTAGAATCAATAGAATTCACTTCCAAAGGAAAACTTACTTTGGTTGTTAATCAAGGAAAACTTAGAATCAACAAGCTCAAATGAATAGAAGCACGGAGATGTTGTGTCAACTATCAAACCATGTCATGAGAAAATATCAATATGTTGACATTATTGAATGACAGGGATACACTTGAAACACAACAGAATTTAGTGTATCATTAACTTTATACATAGTTTCATTAAGACTAGTTTAAATGATGAGTCAAACGAAAAGCATACGTAGTTTTGTAAGATCATGATTAGCTAAGGCGACAAATCTATATCGACACTACAAGGTGTCGTAATGATCGAAATAGTTTAATAATTACGGTGACCGAACAAGCTCACCATGTTTGTCATCAATTGAAAGGTTTAATGAAGTAAATTCGAATATTTATTTCAAATAAATCTTATAGGATTTTCAATTGATGATGAAAGAACCGTTAGAGGTACACCGAAAAATAACATGAATTTGTGTATCCTTATCTTAACATATTATTGTATTAAGACTGTTTTATGACAATAAACCAATAAGATGGGTTTTAAGAATAGATAAACCCGCACATCAAGTGTGCGAACGAGATTAGCTCAAGCTTTACGTTAATGAAAAACGCCATCACCATGTGTCGTAATCAAATTAATGATTCAAAGAAGGTGAACACCAAACAAGTCTATTATGGTCCTGAACAGATGAAGTATTTAACAGAAAACATTATTTATTAACTTTGATTTGTACTAGGGTCAAGTGATACTTTAACTTAGATATTACATATCAGTGATCACGTCTGGAATCATTTCTGCTTCCTGCGTAGTAAGTACGATGTTTGCGCGTTCTTCTTAGCTCCGTCTGTTGTTTTTGCCTTGTTGTCATGTGCCTTCGTCAGTTTTGGGCAATATGGGCGGATGGCCTGTTTCTTCACAGTCAAAACAGACTGGGTTTTTCCTCTTGCATTGTTCTTCCTTATGGCCAGGTGTTTTGCAGAGGTTACAGTAGGGTTTCCTCTTAAAGTAGCATTTTCCTGAATGCTTTTTATTAAAGTTTTTGCAGGTGGGTTGCTCAAATGACTGTTCAGTTCCTTTCTTCTTATAGGAATCACCAGGGCAAAATTCTTGGTAATTTTCTGGGCTAACTCCTTCTTCTTGTTTTCTTCTTGTGCGGATTAGTCCGTCTGTTAACGTATTGGCTAGTTCGACTGTTTCTTCAATAGTCTAAGGTCTAGCTGCTTTGACTATATCACGGATTTCACTAATCAGTCCCCAAATATAACGAGAAATTAGTACAGGTTCTGGCGAAGCAAGAGTTGGTACCATTCTAGCATATTCAAAGAATGTTGTCGTATATTCACGACACTTCACATCGACCATTCTATGATTTAGAACTTGTTCGCCATTTGTTCCTTTTCATAAGGAGGACAAAATTTTCTTTCTGCCATTTCCTTGAATTCTCCCCAGTTCATGGCATAGGCTATGTCACTTCCTTTTGCTTGAAGAATAGTATTCCACCATTCTAAGGCTTCATCTTTAAAGAGATTGGAAGCATACATCACCTTGTCTTCTTCGGCACATTTGCTGATCTTAAGAACAGCTTCCGTCTTTTCCAACCATCCGCAGTGCAGCTGTGGCTCCTTCACTACCGGCAAACTCAGTTGGCTTACAGGACAGAAATTCTTTATAGGAACATCCAGCAGTCATTATTTTCATCTTTTTAGGTAATGGGGTTTTGATAATATCATCATTGCCTCCATTGACCTGTGGCTAAAGTTGTCGCTACGAGTACGCTTGCTACTCACAACTTTGGATGTTCTACGGGATTTTTAACAGCCTAAAAATTAACAGGATAGCACTGGCTATTCCCTAGGCGATTATGTTTTCTATGGCCTCTTTGTTTAAGGGATTTTCATTATTCTCATGAACTTCTTGATTATGTGATACTTCATTGACATCTGAATATCATAGAACAATTAAAACAAAACAATCATATATATTTAAATTTATATTTATAGAAATAACACATAAGTTATTTTGTATTAACCTCTTAACTTTATGGTTTAAGTTTTACATAGCACCTACATGGCTTTTGGATTTCCTTATAGATATTCATATCTATACGATCATATGTTTCATATACTGTAATATACATACCATTCATAAGATTAATGTATTTAACAGGTTCATATTTCCAAAAAAGGACAAACATTAGATCATGGTATTATTTAGAGATTTTGTAACTTTTTAACATAACATATCCCCCATCTTACCCGGTTTCGCCGGAGAGGCTACCCCATCTTACCCGGATAAGTTGAAGAGTCTACCACACCATACCCAACCTTGCCGGAGAGGTAATTTATTTCCCGTAAAAAGAATTTTCTCAAACCATGATTTTAAAAGTGCATCTTTCTTAAGTTCAAGTTTAAATATTATCCTGGTGCTACCAGTTAATATCGATTCCTAACTCTTTTGTTTAAGCTTAGGTATTATCACAACACTTAATTGCTTAAACCAGTGCCTCTGATACCACTTTCTGTCACAACCCCCGACCATACCCTGGACGGGAGCCGTGAGGCAGTCAAGTGGTACCGGTGGTTATTTTGAAAAATATCGCAGCGGAAATTTCATCAGGACCGTAGTTAGGAAAAAAAATTACCGGAGTTTAGAAACACCAGATTTTATTTATTAAACAGATGGGAATAAAACCCATATTTTATAAAGGTAGCTTTTAATAGGGAATAAATCCAAACGATGTTTCTTAATTTAATTGATAAAATAACCCACTTCTTTAAGCCCTTTGGTGCTGTATCCCATCCGATCTATTGTAATCACCTGAAACGCGTTTAAAAACATTTGTCAGAGGAAATACCGGTGAGTTCATTCAGTTTGTACAAAATGACACACATTACGAGTTTTTACATTTGTTTATCTTACCAAACTACTATTGGCTAACTCATTGTCCAATGGTAAAGAAACTATTTTAAATAGTATTTGTCACTCGGTGGCAGTTCCTGTGACTATGGTCATATCACACATTGGCTAACTCATTGTCCAATGGTGAAGCTATCAAGTAATGTATACAAAACCCCAAATACTGACGGTAGTTTCCGAGTAAGAATCCAAAGACTTAATCACTGTAACATATAATTGAAAAACATTTAGGGTTTTGCCAAAGCTTTTGATAAAAAGAAAGAATGACTCACTTTTAGTTTCTAAGGTTGTTATCTTAGAGCTTCCGGGTGCTATTTCTGAGTTCCTAATAACATTACAATGCAACACGTGTGAGTGTAATAACCCAAGTCACTTTAGCCATACAACACGAGACAAAACTCCAACGAAGTTAGTTAGGCAGAGCCTCGACATGCGTTGGTGGTTCCTAAATCAATCGGCAGGGTAACGAATTTAGTGATCAGGGGTTAAAACACTTACAACGGGGCAGAGTTCCGCATGTCCATCATAGGTCGCTGGAGAAACCAGGGTTTCTGCGAGATGCGCCGGAGCGGTCGGCCTGACATAGGTCTGCCAATGTCCAGCATAGGTCTGACAGTGGCGCATGGGCGTGACACGTGTCCTTGGCCGCCTTTTTCGCCCAATCGTGCGTTTTCCTCGATTTTCATGCTGATTCTTATTGCGTATGCTCGGGTCTTGATTCCAAATGGTTTGGTTTTTAATTGTGAGTTTAACAAGGGTACTTTTGTGCGGGTTGGTTCGTCAACCGCCAGGTTTTCTTAACCGCTAAGTTTCTTGATTGAGTATAACAAGTTTCGGCGCATGCACTTGGGGTTTTGATTACGGGTTGTTGTCGGGAATATTTTTTTTACAGTTGTTACAATAAGCATGGCATAAATGATTATTTGAATGAGCATAAAAATGTATAATGGTTCTTATACTAAAGTGGATGTCTATTAGGCCATAATAAACCAACAGAATTATGGTATTTAATTTCAGTTAGGTAATGTCTATTATCTATTATATATAAAATAAATGAAAGGTTTTGAGCTGATGTGGCTGAGAGCTCCCTGGATTCACTTTTGACGGGAAAATAAGCTGGGTTTTTTTTTCATCGCGAAGCTCCATTTAATCATTTGACCTGTGATTCCGGATCCTATTTATTCATCTAATACACATTGTTTAATATCTAGAACCATAGAACTTCCTATTTGTCTCTCCTTTTTCTCTCCATACTCTTACTTTTGTCTTCAGAAATCTCCTTTTATCTCGATTCTCTCACCGTTATCATCAGAGAATCATTCATCATTGTCGATACAGTCTTTTCTAAAATCTTCCGATTAAGTGTTTGAAAGTATTTATGTTACATTCCTATATATTATAACAGATTTTCCTTTTTACCGTCTTCTTCTTCCTTAAATTTTGGTTTTTCTTTCATGTGGTGTATTCATTTTTATTCTTTCCATGTTGATTTATTAGGTTTTTTACAATCCATATCTGCTTTCGAGGTAGATGTTTTTCTTATATAACGTAATGATAATGTTTTAACATTGTTTATATTGAGTTGTATGCTTATTTGTTTCCGATTTCTTTGTTACAAGTTCTAATTTTGTATTTTGTTCCGTTTAGTGTTCGTCAATTTTAGCGTTTTATAGTTGAGGTTTTCTTTGCATGTTGATTCATTATGAATTTTCTACAATCATTATGTTTATCCTTCTTTATTTTGCTTTTTATGTAATCTGTTTACTGATTTCGTTATACCTAGTTTTAATTTTGGATTTTTTTTGTCCCTTTAGTTTCTGTCGATTGTATGGTTGTTAGATTTGAGATTTTCTTTGCAGGTTGAATTATTAGGGTTTTTTATACATCGGATACATCGCTCATATTTTATCTAAATAAGGAATTGAATTTAGGGTTTTTTTATGCTTAACGAGTTTGTAACCTTCCTAATTTAGAATCTTTATTTTTTATGGTTTTTTGTTTGTTAATTGAATAATATTAGTTTGTTACGAATGTTTGTTTCTTATTTCAGGATCAACTTTACATCCGGGAACATGTCTTTTTATATGTCTTTTTCGTCACTTACTTCCGAATTCTTGATACTCTAATTGTTGTTCATTTAGTTTTTTAATATGTTAATTAAGTTATTTACCGTTGATTATGTATATGTTTATTGTACAGGTTATACCCACTCGTTTTTCTAAGACATGGTTATCATTGCGGTTGGTGATAATATTGTTGTCATAAAGTGTATAAACGGAAAGGTTTGGAGGGAAACTTTTCTAATTACAACAGTAATTTTGCTTTCATGGATGGATGGGAAAGGTTGTGGCTACCTTTCGTTATCTGAGGGAAGTGTACTTGTGTTCAGGAAAGTTGAACCCTATTTGTATTTGCTGACACCTTTTCTCAAGGTTACACCTTATCCACGTTATGAGCCAAACTTCAATATGTTTACCTCGATCTCATCTTTGTCAAAGGGAAAATATATTGAGTCTTTCTGCCATGTTTTTAATGATCAGACAGTTCATACTTTGGTAGGTTTTAACATTTATATTTATGAATCTATTTATATTTAATTATCCATGTTACCACCACTAAATTTGTAGTTGTTTTACGAAACATGTATGATTAAAACTTTGTGTTGATTTTATTTAATCTTTACAAAGTTAATTGTAACACTTTTCTATTGTAGCTTCTACCCACTGATTTTGTGAAAAACACTATTGGTGTTGGTAAACTGGGACGATCAATGAAGGCTCATGTCAATTCATGGAGCTCTTTAGATGTATCACTTCAGAAGGATTCCGTTACCAAGTGTTACTTTTTTACTGATGGATGGAACAACATTGTATGTCATCTAGGTCTTCGTACTGATTTTGTAGTTGTTTTACGATACCTGTTTGATTACAACTTTCAGTTGACATTCTTTGATCTGAATGGATGTGAAGTTATTGTACCTAAAGCTGCTGTGCAGCTGAATTCTGATTCTAATTTAAAAGATCCAACTCCATTGGAAAACACTGTTGATGGTGTTGAAGACGATGTTGATCAGCCATATGATGCAACTCCGGAAGTAAATGAGTTATTTGACAACGAAGGACAACTTTTGGTTGAATCTGATCATAATTTTGTCAGTTATGAGTCAATGGATGTTGTTTCTGATTCGGATGACTCCATCGATGATGGTTCTGACACTGGCATTTCCATTGACGATGTTTTTGAAGAGGGTGGCGATGCAGATGGTAGTGGTGCTTCTGATAATGATAAAGACGGCCCTGATTATCATCCTGTTGAATTTGTATGGAAGTTTAACCAACATTTTGTAAGTTATGTTATATATTTATTTTTATACATCGGCTAATTACTTTTTTAAAATTTGTTAATTTATGTTAAACATATTTATGTCTTGGTGTTCATTATTGGTATTTTAATTTCTTTTAACAATAAAGTCGTGCGTATGTCTCGTATTGATATGTCTTTGAAGAATACCATTTAGAATCTTGATGGAGTTGATACCGTTATTTCTTTTCGACCGGAGAAGCATGGTCATGGCTTTAGATATGTTGCAAATGAATGGTGAACTGAGTTCACAAAGCCGAATGGTATAAACGCACCTCAGAAATGCACCTTTGTCTACTCTCCGGATGCAGGCAAGTTGATTTTGAAGAAGGTCTACAAGTAGTTTGTTGTGTGCTTTTAGTACAAATTCTTTTTGAACAACATGTTTTGGTTATCTATGTTTTAATTTGGTATTTATCTTATTGTTTGTGTTTCTATACAGTACTATATTAGTATGATGTAAACTTACTTACCAAATTGGACATACAATGTCTGGTAATTGGTTTGCATTTCAGTCATGTCGGTTTTTGTTTGTCTTAAATATCGATTTTTATATGTTTGAATTGTAATTGTAATGAATTGGAATGTGTATTTAACTTTTATGTTATTTATAAATATTACAGTATTGAATTTTATTTTTTTTTAAATTTAAAATTTCAAAACTCACACGAAATTTATGTATAACAGTCAGTGTGTTTAAGTTTTAGGTTATTTATAAATACTTCAATAGTTTCCATGTTTTGCCTCTTCATCTAATTTAGTGTTGGTCTCAATTCGAATTTCAAATTCAAAATTACAGTTTGTCTCTCATTTTGTGTAATTAATTACTAATCAATACTTTCCATAGTTTCTCTTAAAAATTGTTTATAATTATGATTTATACTTTATCGTAGTACCACATTACCATTCTTCAATCATGTCGTTATTTTTTTAGAATACTATAAAGAATGAATTGCATTTTTTAAAAAATTTCAAAAAAATATTAATTATATTATATCCATGAAAATTATATTTTATTTAATTAACTTATGGTTAAAAGAAAACGAAATTATCGATATTTATATCGATATTTATAGTAGATAGATAGGTGTTTGGTATATAATTAATCCACAATAGTTTTCTAATTTTTCATTTTTTCTAATTTGAATTTAAAATTCAAGATGACAGTTTCCTTTTCTTTTGTTGTGGTTAATGATTGAAAAATTATTTATATATTTTTGTGATTAGGTTATCAAATGAAAATAGAATTTTAATTAAATAAATTACGATTATCAATAATCGTCACATTCAAATTAAATAAGATTTTCACGAACATTGTTCTTGTGATGATAATTAAACTTAAAATTAAAAATATTAATATGGTGTAAGATAATAAATATTATTATATTGATTGTGTCAATGAAAAAGAATCTCATCATGACAACTTCACCAAATCAAATCAATAAGTAGTCCCAATATCTTGAACTTGAAATTTTGACGGTAAGTGTTTTAATACTCATCTTATATAAATACGAATATTTTATCAATTTCCATCTATCATTTTGTTTTGGATATGTTTTTAATACATAAAATTAAGTAGACTTTATACATTAAAAAGTATTTTACATTTTTACATTAGCATATATATGCTTAATTTAAGCCAATAAACAATTATTAGTAACTAAATTATTATACTTTCTTTTATTAGCATAACATTTCTAAATTTAAATTCTTCATTCAAACAGTATATAAAGTGATGCACCACCAACATTTCAAATCAGATTTCCCATTGCATTCAATCTAACTTCTGAACGCAGGTATGCTTGAATTCCTATCTTTTAGTGTTTTTTTATGAACATGCATGCTAATTATATTATCACGTTACTTTTATGACTAGTTTATATTTTTAACGTAGTGTTCTTTTTTTTATGCACAATCTTCAAATGGAGGTTGCAAAGGTTAGCATGGTTATGGATCTTAATACTTTTTCAAATAACTATTCCATTAGAGTCAAGATCGATAACATGTCAAGGAAGATGATGAATCAAAACAAGAATGAAACATATCGCCTTGATATGATTTTCATGGATGAGATGGTACCGTATATTTTTTTTCTTCTATTTTTTTTTTGTTAATTTAAATACACAAATGTTGCATGTTCCATATTGTTAGGGAACCATGATACAAGCGAGTTGTCTGCATAAGATGCTAGAAAGATTCGAAGAGTTCCTTCAGCTGGATCAATGTGTTCTTATCACCTAACTGCCTCTTGTTGCTAATAAGTCCTCTACTAAGGGGTTGTTTGGCTAAGCTTTTAGTGACTTATTTACTTACTGACTTTTTAAAAAGTTAAAAGGTGTTTGGACTAGCTTATTATGTGAGAGGAATAAGTCAATAAGGCACTCCATTATGACTTATTTACTTTTCCAAAAAGTCAATAAGTTATAAGTCACTCCAAAATAAACTTAGCCAAACAGCCCCTAAGTATATTAACAAAAATGACAAAATATCTTTGTATATCTATACTTCTGTTGAGAAATGCCTTGACTGTTCTAGACCGAAATAGAATTTTAATTTCGTTAACCTCAAGGATGTTGTTCAAAACAAAATTGAAGTTAATACGACTATTGGTATGTAAATTAGTACATAATATATATATTCGTGTATTGTCTTAGTGTTTTTCATTTTCATGTTATACCTAGTTAATACTACATATTTTTGTTTATAGATTTTATTGGTTATGTGGAAGTTTGTTTCAACCTAGAGGATACAACAAAAAAGGACGGGAGCAAAGGCAAGAGACTTCATCTTAAACTTGATGACCTTGAGTGAGTTCTTTTTTTTTGAGTAGTTACATTTCGAGGTTTAAAGCATTTGAAGGTTACTTAATGTTTTATGTTAATATTTTAGAGCTCAAAAGTGCCCGGTTACATTGTGGTATGCTTTTGCTATTGAGATGTTTGCGTACATGAGTGATAAAAATGAGAGAAATATTTTATATCTTTTCTTTTTCAATTTAGGCATGCGTGGAGTTGCAAACAATTTTGAGCTTAGTAGACTTTTTATCGACACCGACATTGAAGAGATATCCTCTTTCTAGGAAGAGGTATAGTTAGTAATATGCAGATAAACATTAAACAATATTATTTTTAATGTACATTTTTTTGTAATTTAATTTCCCGTCCATTGATCACACGCATATGTTTAGGTATGTTGATAAAATTTCTACTTCATCTTCATCAAATGAGCATGTTGGTTCTTACGTTATTTCAAGTGTTGAAGATGAGTTCCTTAACAACGATGATTTCATACTCATTGCTTTTCTTGGAACCATATTAAAGGTATGCGTTTATATTTTGCATTTTGTTATAATTATATTACATACTTAGTATTTTTTTATAGTTTTATCTAGAGATTATTATTTTTGTTTGATATTAATAGAAAAAGAAGGTTTTGGTTCTCGGCACAATCACAACCATATGCACTGATAAGCTTTGGTATGACAATGGTTGTAACCACTGTAAGTCCCGTGTGGAGGAAGATTTGTAACGAAAGAGAATGTGGATGGTTCATGTGATCTTAATGATACAAAAGCTTTGGTGTGTACAAAGAGTGAATGTCAAGGAGTCCACGTTTATTCACATCCGCGGTTTGAGATTAATTTTAATTCCTTATACTAAGATAAACAACACTTCTGTTATTAGTACTACTACGTTTTCATATGTTTTTAACTTTAATAGTTTCAAGATACCTATCATGGTGCAAGACTCTTCCGGTACTGTGTCTTTGACACTCTTTGATTATGAAGCTTACAAAATTTTTAAGAAATCTGCCAAAGAGTTACTTGCAATCCAAGATCAGGAATAAACACTTCCACTATGTTCTTCATTAGTGTACTCATAATATTTTATTAAGACGAGGCTCAAAAATTACCTAAATTAGATTAGAATCGAAATTGAATCGGTTGAAGAAATTCCAAACCTTAGAATTAGGGTTCTTGAATTTGTAGGATGTTTTTTTATTTGTGGAATCGATGGGGATCTAGATTGGTGTGGGTTTGTGTGTGTGAAACTTGCACTTCTTCACATGCTTTTGGTTATCAAGGAAATCATTTGATTTCCTCCGTTAGTTAAACAAATTCTTTAAATGCATTAAAGTTATCAGCCTTTAGATTTAGAATTATGAAACCAACAAACAATTAAAACGGTCATCATAACTCTTCTTTTTAATAACCTTTTAAAAAGACAAATTTTATTTAATGTAAAACAAACTTTTGATGATTGTCACAACTAGAAGTGTAAAGTTATAAAATTTATATTTAAGAAAGAAAGTTTAGTTTGGGTAGGAAGTGTAGGGAGCACTAATAAAAGGACATGTGGCGAATGACAAAAAACATAAGGAGGGACATTTTAGTCAATCTCCTTTCATCTATTCTATTCATCCTTCTCTGCATCTTCAAAACCCATCATTTTCAAAACCCACCATCTTCAACCTTTCCTTCACTTTCTCTCTCTAGAATTACTACACCATAGCGCGATTTTATTCATCAATGAATGGTTTAAACACTCAATCAACGTGTTCTCCAATTTCTTTGAAGAAACGCAACTTATTTTTATACAAAACATAATGCAATGGAACATGAAAAACCGATTGAAAAAGACACTTCTCTTCTCAAATTTCTCAAACATTTTCTAGGCAAAGTGAAGATATCTATGATTCTAACCTTCTCTTGATTTATTCTTGCATTTGGGCAACATTATTGCTTCCAATTTATTAAGAAATCAGTGGTAAAAAGTTACACACCAGGTGTTTGACAAAATTTCTTAAAGAAAATTACAAAACAGTTTTCAGTTGAAACTTTCATTTAGAATTATTTTTTAGAAAAGTATGAAAAACATATTTTTGTGTGTTTTTTGTCCATTGCATTTTACAAAAGAATGAAAAAGCAACGTGTTTTTTCAATTGCGTTTTCAAAAAAATGAAAAAAACACATTTTTGTGTGTCTATTGCGTTTTACAATATAATGAAAAAACACAGTTTTCTTTCCTTTGCATTTTACAAAATAATGAAAAAAACACAGCTTTTTGTGTGATTTTGTCCATTGTGTTTTAGAAAAAAACGTTTTCTTTTGTGTTTTTAGTCAATTGCGTTTTAGAATAAATATTTTCTTTTAGTTTTTAGTCAATTGCGTTTTAGAATAAACACTTTCTTTTGTATTTTTAGTCCACTGTGTTTTAGAAAGAACACTTTGTTTTGTGTTTTTGATCCACTCCGTTTTAGAAAAAACACTTTTTTGTGTTTTTTTGCCATTGCGTTTCAGAAAAAAAAATATTTTTTTGTGTTTTTAGTTCGTTGCGTTTTCGAAAAAAACACTTTCTCTTGTGTTTTTTGTCCATTGCGTTTTAGAAAGGACAGTGGCGAAGCTTGAGATTTCCGACCGGGGGGTCGGAAGTCACTGGACCTAAAAGTATACCTTAAAAATTATAAAACTGTGGGGTCGAAAACGTATATACCTAAAAATTCTATATGAAACCTACATGTATAACACTACTAAGCGAAAAGTTTGGGGGGTCGGCCCTCCGACCCCTTCTAACCTGCGCCATTGAGAAATGACACTTTCTTTGTGTTTTTAGTCCATTGTGTTTTAGAAAAAAAATCATTTTTTTGTGTTTTTTGTCCATTGCGTTTTACATATATGGGTTACCGAAACTTTTCTTTTTCAAAAGTTTAGCAATAGTATGCTCATTTTAAAGATAAAAAACGCTCGTTTTGTGGTGCAATTTTTATAAATAATAATGTCGTATGAAAAAATTATTAACCTTTTAAAAACGAGAGAATTGGAGGAGAGAGAAACTATTGACTTGGATGGACTAGAATACCTTTAGAAATCTCACACGCCTCTTTGTTTTTGTTCAATTTTATCCATTTAATTCAAACCCTTGATTACTCAATTGATGATCATGATTATTTCTTATCCTTGCTACCTAAATAAATTTCCTAATATATCCTAACCCTATATACACACAGATACACACCTCACGTAGACATATAAAAATGGAATACTAAATTTTTCTTTACTTATTAATTTAATGTTTATTTAATTGATAAAATTAATAATTAAACTTTAACCATTGTTTATTATATATAACGACTCAGTTGTAGAGAAAAAATATCCGGTTGTTACAGTGACATAATGCTTTATGGCTGCTAATACGAATTTGGTTTTTATTTGAATACGAATTTGAATCGAATTCGGTAGGTTTTAATCGAATTCAAATTCAAGGGAAAATAAAAATTATTCGAATAATTCGATTCAAATAACTCGAAAATTCGATATTCGATTCGATGAACACCCTAGTTTCAGTGATCTAAAAGGGAAGGGAGTGATGGTGATGTGTAACAACCCTCAAAAAGATGCTACAACAATCCTTGTCGCGAGGCGCGACGGTGCCGAAAACAAAAAACGAAAAGAGTTAAAAAAATCCTTGTCGCGTGGCGCGACAGGACAATCTTAGATTGTCGTGTGGCGCGACGGTGCCAGATTCTCCGGATGCCACGTGTCACCACATGGCAAGGCTAACCCACTGACTCATGCCACCTATGCCCTAGCCAGCTCCATCGCATGACGCGACTAGGAAAGCTTCCTGTCGCGTGGCGCGATGACAACATTTTTCAGCTGTAAATGGGAGGGGACATGAGCAGTGTCAGTGCTCATTTTCGACTTCGAAAAACAATTCTCTCGAGGCTTGTCCCGATTCCCGTGTATGAAACCCTATTAGCTGAAACAATACCCTGTCCAAGTGATCCGAAACCCTAGCGATAAAAAGTTGAGGTTATGCCTGAATAAGGTGAGACTTTATATGTTGCAGTTTTGATCTTGTGATTATCGCTGAAGTTTTAGGTGGGTGCCTGAGAACAATACAAGTCCTAAAACCTTAATGTCAACATTGGATTTGAACTAAAAGCTCTATTTTTTTTGTTTTTGTTTTCGTATCCAAGGTGTTGTTCCTAGTGGATTTCTCTTCCCTCTGATGCAATGGGGAGGAAGGACACATTTCCTGCTCGCCATAGTTCGTAAAATATACGAGGTCCGCATTGTCTTCTTATATGCATCTTGTTTAACTACATACTATAATTTAGCCCAAATATATATAAGAATGAGAAATGAAGGTGTTTTAAATCTTTGATTTTGAACATCTTAGCTGTTGCTTCCTTTTCGTACTAGTTTTCTGCATGTTGACTGTTGTATATGTATGCTCTGCTTCTTTATATAGGTTCAAGAATCTCCTGCAGTTCTCATAACATTTGTTGCTTGGTGTTGCATTGAGGTAAATTCACCCTTCTGATTATAATACATCGTTGCATACATCTTCTGAAGCTGATTTCATTAGGGTAGTGAGCCAATCAACCAAAGTTTTATTTCCGATCGTTAGTAGTAAACATATATTCATTATATCTCTATAACATGCGCTAAAACAAGTGTTTTGTCTAATTTCTCGGAAACAGATAATTAGGTACCCATTCTATGGTTTGAGCTGCTTGGGTAGCTGCCCGTCTTTCCTTACCTACCTCAGGTTCGGTTCATTCATCTTATTTGACATTAGCCCATGTCTTTACTGGTTCAGTCGTGCACAAGAAAACATTTTGGACACTGAAGTTTCATAATTAGTTGAGAAAATAAGTTTTTTTTTCTTCTTCATATTTTGCTAGGTATACAGTCTTCATTGTGATCTACCCAATTGGAGTTGTGGGTGAAAGTAAGTTGTTTCTGTGTTATCTCTATAACGGTTTTCCAATACGTGCACGTTGACCAACTTATTCCTTAAACAGTGTGGATCATGTACCAATCACTCCCTCCCAGTTATCTTGGAGAAAAACCTTTATGCAGATTATTTTGCTGCCGTCCCTTTCAGCTACTATACGTTTGTCAAGGTATCTTACCATATAGATTTTGCTTCACATCATATCATGTGCCACATCACCAACCCTTTTTCTATTTTTGTTAGCCTAAATGAAAACAATTTCAAAGTTTGAACCTTTGTGTGAGTGCAAATAAGCGTGTTACGAAAAACAGAAATCAGATTAAAGTTTGTTGCTTTACTATGTATGATATTTGCTTATATTTAACTATTAGTTACTGATATGTTTTTTAATAATTTAGTTCTCTCTCTCTCTCTCTTTTTTTTTTTTTTTTTTTTAATTTTTGAATCCAGGCCGTCCTTATTTGCTATCCATTTCAATGGCTGCAACTGTATCTATATTTGTTCAAGCACGACGACGAAAGGAGAAAAAGAGAAAATGAAGATCAAACACTTGATTTATCTAGCTGAGGTGATAATTTAAAGGGGAATTTACCAAAATGTTGGTTGACCCATCAAGTTTACCAAATTGTCAACCTTATGCGTCGGTGGAGAGGGGCATCAGCGTGGGATGCGTCCGGCAAGCAAAACCCAATAAAAAATGGACACGTGGCCATGGGAAGCGTCCTTGAAGCGAGCCATGACGCACGGGATGCGTCCGGCGAGTTTCTGAAGCGCCCGGTGAGTTTTCCAGCGAGTTTGTTCTTTCTTCTGTAAATCAAAAAGGAAATTTATCGAATCCCGAACTCACTCACCATCGCTCCCGCCATCCCCGCTTCGGTCTTCTTCTCCGGCGTTCTCTCCTGTTCTGGTGACCTGCAAAAAAGGGTAGAATATTGCAGACGGAAAAGGAAACCGTTCTTCTGCAAATCTTCCAGGAATATCATTTGAATGCTGAGTTGCAGTGAGGTTAGGACGCTGAGTGGATTTACTTGAATATGTACTCGTCGGAGTACGAGTTCCGACGGATCTGCATGTGGATAAAACGTCTTGAATTGGGAAGCGTCTTCAATGGAGATGTCTGCAAATATGGAAACGTCGTGGATGGCCGGAAGCGTCTTGAATGGAGATGAAGCCGACATTTGATGGGCCAGACGCATGGACCTCAAGTGCAGACATGTGTCAAATTTTAATTCGAAGACGCATCCCGGGCTTTGCCGGACGCATGATGCCCCTCTCCACCGACGCATGAGGTTGACAATTTGGTAAACTTGATGGGTCAACCAACATTTTGGTAAATTCCCCTAATTTAAATCCCTTGTGCACATTTTTTAATGTATCTAGCTGTTTGTATCTAGATGTTTAGATCTACATGTGTATTAAATTATGAGATCTTCTCCTTCCTGGTGAATCCTAATTCAAATATTTTCACATTTATATTATTAAACATTTATTCTTGCTATCTCTGTATTCTTATGCTGAAAATAATGCGCATTTACATGTTAGTCCTTGTGTAAGAGATTGAGATTGAGCAAAAATATCCGAATCAATGCATACAATATACTATCAAAGTTAACTACGTATTTATGACATGGCCACCACAGCCTATGATCCGAGGAAATAAACGACAACAACCTATGATCCGACCTAAAATAATCATTTTATTATAAGCCTTTTGTACAAATTTGAACGTAACAAAAACAAATCTACAAAATTAATCGCCTATTTGCAGAAAAAAACATACAATTTGTACAAATCATTTGAATATCACCTTCATTTTAATGAGCAAGTTAACGCGTCAAACTGATAAAGCGAGGCTGTAGTCCTTTTACGAAACGGCTACAAGGCTGGGTCAGTTTGGCATAAACACCATCCTTCATTGCTGCGAGAGAATCATGAGCCCCTTGCTCCACAATTTGACCTCCATTAACAACCAATATTTTATCAACTCGTCTCATCATAGACTCTCTACGTGCAACTATTATCGTTGTTTTGCTACCGATTAACAGCGTGTCAAGAGCCTCTTGCACCATACGTCTTGACTCGTGTTCGATCCTATTGCTAGCCTCATCCAACAACAAAATGGGCGCGTTTTTCAACACCACACGAGCAATGGCGATCCTAAGTTTCTGTCCCGGTGTTAACTCCACCCCGTCGGGACCAGCCTTAGTGTCATACCCTTTAGGCAAACTACTAAAATAAAATGGTGGGCATTCGCGATTCTGGCTGCTTCTTTGATCTCGGTTTCACTTGCATTACGTCGCGCATATGCTATGTTTTCTCTAATGGTGGTCGAGAATATTACCGGTTCTTGTTGGACAAAACCGAGTTGGCTCCTTAACCATCTTAGATTAAAATGTTTCAAGTCTTTTCCATCTAGAAGTATCTTGCCGGAAACCGGATCGTAAAATCTTATGATCAAAGAAAGGATAGTATTTTTTCCAGAACCGGATACCCCGACTACACCCACCGTGTGTCCACCATCAACTTTAACATTGAAATCCCGCAACACCATGATTTCTGGACTTTTCGGGTAACAAAAGTTAACATTTTTAAACTCTATAGTTCCATACGCACTAACGGGCTTAAGTGCAGTAGATTCATCATGGTTAACCTCGGGAACATGATCGATGATATCGAAAACACTAACGAGATCTTTCTGTCTTTTGTGTATGTTAGGGGTCATGATCCCGAACGGTTCCACTAGTGCAAAAGTTGCAAATGTAAAGACGATATATCCTCTAAGGGCCGTGGGAAGGTCGATATGGTCATTTCTTACAAAAGCAGCAGTGTACCGAAGTAGAACAGCGTTGCACGCGAAAAAAAGAAATCTTGAAAAACCGAACACGAGTCCAGTTGTAATTCCATGGAGGAAAGTTTGTTTGTAAACCTCTTTCAGATATAAAGTGTAGAGTCTTGAAGACTCATTTCCGGCACAATATGCCATTACAGTCGAGATGTTACTTACCAAATCTTCTAGAACCACTGAAGCCTTCTTATGAAGCTCCTCGATTCTCCTCGAGAACCCAGAAAACATCCTTCTCTGAAAAAGACGATTTTTATTAACATCAAATCTGGATTTAAACAATGAAACTCGAAGATAAACTGTTATCTTTGACGAGAACCTGTGCAACTGTAGAGACGGTTAGAAATGGTATAATCACCGAAGCCACCAATGCAAACCTCCATTCTATAGAGAATCCAATAATTATAGCAGTAAAGGCAGCACAAAAGTCCTGGATGATCATACATAGTCGGTTGCTGAAAACAGCACGCGCATATGTGGCGTCGTTTGCTAGTCGCGATAATAAGATGTCAGTATTGTTTTCATCGTTGTCAAACCATCCTACTTCACTCTGAAGCATGGCTGAAGATTACAAATATTCAGTTTCAAAATTAGAAACAAAATGATAGTTAGTTGCTAAAGAAAAGATATTATAAACGTAACGGTTTTACCTGAAAACATCATTCTTCTGATTCTTTCGGTCATTTTTTCTCCATGATTCCAAAGTAGAAATGATGCAGTACGGTGGCTACTAAAGCAATGATAGCCATGAGTGCAATTATCAAGCACCATTTATCAATATCAAAATGGCTTGCACCATGTCTATAGTATGCAGTTACGATGAGGCCAACAACATAAGCAAGGATAGGTCTTAAAGATCCAAACGCCGAAGCCCCCACGCTTCCCAAAACTGCGTACAGACACTCCGGTAAACTTAACTTCACAAGTCTCCGTAAAGACGGTGAACACTTACGGTTTGCATTGTATCTCATGATTTTAATACTATCATCAACTGAGTCATTGTCATTATTATTCTTACTTGGCAACCTGATTATTATAACAAACTCACAATTCATTTAACCATCACAAACACGCGCGCACAAGAAGTACAGTAGCGTAGTAGCGTACCTTTCAGGGAGTTTGATCACTTCTTCACATCTAAGAAGCTCTGAATACAGTCCATGTGAGCCAATCAATTCATCATGCGTACCCATTTCGACACACTGGCCACCATCCATCACAGCGATCAGATCAGCTTCTTTCACAAATTCAATCTCCTAGCGATCATTATAGTTGATCTTCCACGTGTAATCATCCGTAACGTCTCCTTAACTGCACTTTCTGCTTCCAAATCAAGTGTGCCGGTAACTTCATCAAGCAAGAGAATCGAAGGGTTTGAAAGAACTGCTCTAGCAATAGAAATTCTTATTGCATGTTCGTCTGTCAACGTTAAACCGGTTTTACCCACCTGATGAACATCAAAGTAAAATATTTATAAATAAAAATAAGTGTAAGAAAATGGTGGTTTTAACGAAAAAAAAGTTTGCAGACCTGAGTATTGTATCCGCTTTCAAGCGAACTTATGAATGCATGCACGTGTGCAATTTTAGCAGCCTCCTCAATTTGATCTAATGTGACGTTAGGGCGTCCATAAGCAATGTTATCTGCTACGCTTGAACATGCTAAAGCTGCTTCTTGTGTCACAAGCCCTATCTGGCGTCTCAACCATTCTAGCTTCAGGCTTTTTGTATTTACTCCATCCAGAAGAACCTCTCCTGCTCCATATCACAAACATTAGAATTTAATTATAAAGTTTATTGCGTTATACGTCATTAAACTTTGGTTCGGTTCCCTTTTAGGTAATCGGATTCATTTTACCGTGGAGCCGAAATATAAATCAGAACAATTTTTGTTAGCATTTTATGCGATAATCCTTTTAAAAAATAATAAAGATAACGGAGCTAGCTCATCTTACCCAGATGAGGATCATACTGGCGTTCTAGGAGGCGGATCAAGCTACTTTTTCCTGACCCATTTCTTCCCACAAGTGCCACAGTTTTTTTTGCAGGGATAGTAAGGTAAAATCTGCTTAAGACAGGAACCGCAGGACACGTGGGGTATCTAAAATAAACATCCCGAAACTCAATTTTTCCTTGCACAAATGCTAAAGTATTTCCATATGAATTTGTAGCTGAACCCGAGTTTCTTATAACGCCATACAATCTGTACGCTGCTATACAGGCCTTGCTCAAATGAATACAGGATTGTAGACGCCTGATTTAACGCACTACAATATGATATCAGTAAACAAGGTGACAATGACTATAAAACAAATATTATAGCAATAAAGATTAAAGACTATAAACTCTTACATGCCAATCAAAATTGTAGCAAAAATGGCGGTAAGGATTTGAGCACCGCTAGATTTTCCACTTGTAACTAAAATCCTTCCGACCCAAAGTTGCAAAGCACAAGAACACATTCCGAGTCCATTGGTGAATCCAACGCTAAGTCCTTGAACAAGGCTTATTATAATACCGTATTTCAGTGTATTGTGAAGAGAAGACGCATAGGAATGTTTGGCTAATGCTTCATTTGTGAACGCGTATAGTGTTCTAATGTTTGACAATGCCTGCAAAGAGCATAACTTAATCAATAAAATCCACATGAAGAAACCTATAAATAGTTTTAATAACACCTTTAAAATGCAAAAGTTGAGATACATGCACGCATGACGCACCTCTTCGGCAATGCTTGCTGCATGAACGTTAGCATCTTGAAGGCTTCCTTCAAACTTACGGAGAAACACATTTGAAATCCAACCTGCAGCCAAAATTACGGGACTTGTTGCCAATGCTACAAATGCAATCTGCCAGCAGTTTATAAACGCTATGACAATCCCCCCTAAACATGCCGCAATGTTGTGAATATAATCTCCAACCTGTATATATAAAGCTTGTTATTTTTTAAATTATATAAAAAAACTAGAAGAAATAGAAGAATATGCGAACGTTGGAAAATAGGTATACCTTTTCGCCAAGAACACATTGAATAACTTGAGCATCAGTCAAGACTTGATGAACAATGTCCCCATTGTTTCCATAAGTATCGTAAAAGCCATGTTCTGGTTTAATATTACTTGAACGTACTTTGTCCTTAACATGGCAGTTTGTCTTTCGGCCGCTAGAATCCAACACCAAATCTCTATAAGATAAATACAAGTTCACACTTAGTCATTTACAGAAAGACGTGAAAGTATATCGTACAATATGCCTTAACGTACATTGGTACGCTGGGGTGATTTCGCACGTTATAATGATGAATTCGCATGGATAAAAAACGAATTCGTACCTATATTTCGCATGCGGGTGTTCAAAATGATGAATTCGCATGGATAAGAAACGAATTCGCATGTTGAAAAAAACTAGCGTACGTAATGTAGGTTAAGCACATTTATACGTTAACCAACCCCACAGAAAGACATCAAAGCATAAAAAATAGTTACATATGATAGTGTAAAATTTTTCTTACTGATCCAACTAGCAGCAAAGACAACCAAGCCTATATACACAATATTCAAAGCATACTGCAAATTCAAAACAACAAAACAGTTTGTGAGAAATTCTGAAATACACCCACAATCAGCCACAAAAAAGCAAAAAAATAAAAAATATAATAGTAATTACAAGAGAAAAATACCTGAGAAAAACGGTCAAACAGTTCATCAGCATTACTATGAAAGCTCAATAAATGAATAACTTTTCCGAATAAATGTATATATACCGCAAGCGATGCACCATAAACCAAGGAACCCAGTGACCCGACCACCATAAGAATCCAGTCAAACCCATCCGCACAGTTGAACAACGCTGCAAACGGCACTGCAGATGGTGAAACTACTTCTTCCTCCCCAATGTCATCATTCTCATCTATAACACTCCGGCGACTGGTGTTGGGCAAAGGAATGTCCGGGGCCTCAGAATTTTCCAACACAGGCGTCAGCGGCCCCACACCATGCGCCGGAGTCCACCCAAGTTCCAACATCATTCAGATTGGTACTAAGCTTAACCACTTTGTGTAAAAACTAAAAAGTAATTTGAGAAACTTAATGATTTGAAAGTGGTACATGATGACTGTTTCAGAAGAATGAGTTACAACTAGATGTTAAGGATATAAACATTAATTCAAGAATATATGATTGTATTTTCGGTAGTTTATTCTGTTGGGTGTATGTGTATGTTGGTCTCTTCTTTCTCGGGTTCCCGCCAGTCCGGCAAATAACTTGAACCCGATTGGATAATCCGAAACTCTACTCAACATTGGTCATGTCAATTGGTTGGCAATGGCATGCATCATTAAGAAAAGTTAAAATTAGGAACAAAAACATTACATACATTTCTATGTTCGGTCTTCTTAATTTTAGTTGCATTGTTAAAACATATTTTTGACCAAAAATAAATTTGATATAATTCAAAGATAAAAGATTTAAAAGATAAACCGGGTTCAATTTTAACAGTATACAGTTATGGGAATATCTCACTTAATCGTAATAACGTTTTTTTTTTGTTATTTCTTTAAACTAACTTAAATTTATGTTTAACAACAATAACCACTCAAGTTCTAATATTGTTAGTGAAATCTTAAATTTATGTTTAACAACAATAACCACTCAAGTTCTAATATTGTTAGTGAAATCTTTTATAAATGTTATAAATATAATGAATATGAAATTTGATTAATATTTAGTTAGTTAAAAGGAAAACTTACTTGACGTAGAATAAATCAAGAAGAAAAAAATATCAAGTTTTATAGTCGCTTCCTTCACTTAGATGTTCAGTCTAAATAATCATAAATTATTTTCATTAACAATGAAGAATATCAAAATTTAATTAATTTTAGTATTGAGGTTGTTTTTATTTATTTAAGTAGAAATAGAGAAATCATACTATGAAATTATGAACTTGAATTCGCAATTTAAGAGCTGCAAATTACGCAGAGCAACTTTTAGGTTATGTACTACTTTATTACTATAAATTTTACTATACGAAAATGCATGGAAATAACATCTTGTGGCTGTAGTTTAGTGGTAAGAATTCCACGTTGTGGCCGTGGAGACCTGGGCTCGAATCCCAGCAGCCACACTACCCTTTTTATTTTTACGCATTTATTTTTCAAAATAAAAGTAACTTATTAAATTGTTTAATCTCGTGAGCTATATAACATTTGTAGGTTGAGTGATGCAAAAAAGAAATGTCTAAAGGCTAAGTTTTCTGAAATCTAATAATATAAACAGAATATACATTTTATTTTTTATAAGATTGATTTGTAGAACTCTTTGAAATCAGAATAAAGTTCAAAAGAGTTCCATGTTTGATTAGAGAATTAAATAATACAACAAAATCGGCCAAAATATTCAACTCTCACATTATCACCATTGAAGACCACCACCATCCCACTGTTGCCGACAACCACCCCATAGTCGCCACTGCCCTACCAATCAGTGGCGAAGCTTGCCGTCGAAAACCCGGGGGCGAAAACATATATACCAAAAAATTTATATAGAAGGGGGCGAAAACGTATATACCCAAAAATTTCTATACGAAAACTACATATATAACGCTATTGTCGGTGCCGCTGTTGTCCCATCATAATTTCCAACTTCTTTAACAAATTCATGAACATGGTATAGTTCTTTTGATGAATTCATGTGATAAAAAAAAAGCCAACGAACCAAACGCCTCCTAAATAAAATCTATCAGACCTCTTCGTAACATGTATTGCCTATTGTTTAAACACATGCCTACTAAAATCTCTTAGTCCTTGTATCTCTCACTCTTTACTTGGTTCTCATGTCGACTTGAGACTCCCAACTCCCTCACACCAATGATAACTAATGTCCACTGCTTCGGATGTCACTAACCACTCCAACACTATTTCATAGACATGGACGAACCTAGTGTACAAAACCGGAGTCAAATATCCCCGATGTTTCCTATCTGTATGTAATCTATAATATCGAAACTTAAATGACTTTGTAGGTTATCGGATTATTTGATTGGATTGGTAATCACGTCAGGACTTCATTGAAAGGAATGTGGTACTATGGTGTGTGATACAACTACTTGGGCTACTAGTTAGTTGTGTTAAAGCTAGTCGTAAAAAGTTTCACGATCATCAATATCAACTAAAAAAACTCTAAGTTGACATAAAAGTTATATTTCATAAAGACAAAACGAAACAAATCAAATAAAAAAATTCCTATATATATATACTCAAAACCCAAAAAAAATACAATGACTCAACTTAGTCAAAAAAACAATAAACAAAAAAAAAAAATCTAACTGATCGATAATCTTAATATCCTCATGGATGAAAAATTATGACCTGGTAAATTTCTTTTTTGACGCAAACGTCCACAGTCACGTTTTACCATCCTCTCATAGATGATGATCACTAAGATCGTCATTGACTAATTGTTTATTTATGTCTAAACTTTTTGACTATAGTTACTATTAAGATAAAGAAAATGTCTTTCTTTATTCGAAATGTCTAGTTATCTTCAACCAACTACGCGTTTCAATATAATTACTAGGTGTTAGATAATCATGTATGAGCTTCAATATAATATTAGGTGCCTGATAATCATATATGCAATTTCTGAAACTTTATCTTCACAGGAAATATTATAGCTTTTAGTCGGTGTTTAAACCTTATAATATGAGATAGTGATTTTAAATTAAATTAAATGTGCTATATAATACATATGCATATCTAGCCGTTAAAAAATAGACAACCTTAAAAAACTAATCAGAAGACGCCAAATAGGATTTGTCGGCTAAGATGACTGCCGCACAAAAACTTATTTGAAGTACAAATGGTTTAGATAATAGCTAGTCAGATTGAAATAGAAGCAATGCCTAAATAGGCTCTTGTTTAAACACACAAAACTCCCCCCCTTCTTTCATCTGCCGACTCCTTTTTCTGTCTTTCATCTGCCGACTGAATTTAATCTCTGCTATATATCTATATCGCACCTACCTATATCATCCCCCACTCTCTTTCTTCCGGCTACAACCTCTCACATCTTCCATAATCACTGAACAAACCTTCCATAAACAAAATCATAAACCCATGTCCAATCTTCGCAAATCACCCTGCACTTACACTCTCGTTCGCCATTATCACAAACAACAAAAACCCCACAAACCCACCCGCAAACCCATCCCATTCGTCACCGATCTCAAACACATTCAAACCCCAGATGAACTCTTCTCCGTATTCAACGATTACCACCAAACTGGCACCTTCAAACACGACTACCCATCTTACTCATCCCTCATTTACAAACTTGCCAAAGTAAGAAACTTTGAAGCAGTTGAAACCCTTCTTCAACAGTTACAGTTGTATAACGTTAGATGTAAAGAAGCCCTCTTCATTGGGTTGATCCAGCATTATGGAAAGACCGGTTTTGTAGATAAAGCGGTTGAGTTGTTTCGGAGAATGCCGTCGTTTGATTGCTACCGTTCGTTGCAGTCGTTGAATGCGATTTTGAATGTTTTGGTTCAGAATGGGAGGTTGGATGAGGCTGGGGAGATGTTTAAAGGGTGTTCGAAGATGGGTTTTCGACCGAATGTGGTGTCGTTTAATGTTATGATGAAGGGGTGGCTTGCGAAGGGGGAGGGGGACGTTGCGCATAAGGTGTTTGATGAAATGCTTGAGAGAGAAGTTGAGCCTAGTGTGGTAACTTATAATTCTCAGATTGGGTTTTGGAGTAAGAAGGGTGAGTTTACGAAGGCGAAGAGGTTGTTTGATGAGATGGTTAGTAAAGGGAAGAAACCGAATGCTGTGTCGTATGGTTTGTTGATGGAGGCGTTGTGTTCGGTGGGAAAGTTTAAGGAGGCGAAAAAGATGATGTTTGATATGGAATACCAAGGGTGTAAACCACGGCTTCTTAATTACGGAGTTTTGATGAATGATCTAGCGAAAAGGGGGAACTTTGATGAGGCTAGAAGTTTGCTTATTGATATGAAGAAAAGGCGAATTAAGCCGGATGTTGTAATGTATAACATATTGATTAATTATCTATGCAAAGAGAGTAAAGTTGAAGAAGCCTACAAGATGTTAGTTGAGATGCAGGTTAATGGTTTTGAGCCAAATGCAGCCACATATAGAATGATAGTTGATGGTTATTGTAAGGATGGAAAGTTTGATGATGGCTTGAAGGTTCTAAACGCGATGTTAATGAGTAGGCATTGTGTTCGCTTGGAAACATTTTGTTGTTTAATTATTTGTTTGGTTAATAACGGGAAGGTGGACGATGCTTGTTTTGTTATGGAAGAGATGATGAATGGACGAATGAGCCCTGATTTCTCGTCCTGGGAAGCATTGGTAGCTAGCACTTGTGGTGGGGATAAAAGTGCTCGTCTGCTTCTGTCCGAAGTGGTTTCGTTAAGTGTATAGGTCCATTTGTTTCGTTTAACTCTAGCCGAACAAATAAATGTACACAAATACTTTAGTTAAAGAAATATTGCTGCTTGTTAAGAAAATAAACCTGTTTGTGTTTATTTTTTAAATATTTTTTTATGTTTGTTCATTAATATGCTAAGTGAACACATACTTAAACGTCAAAATCAATATGACAATATCCATAACATCATCATTAAACAATTTGGAAAATTGTCAAGTTAATATCAATTGATCAATATCTATATTCTGACCTCATGTATGTTTCATAATACTATATCTAATGTATTTTGTTTATATTTGCTTTATTTTAATCCTATTAATACTTAATATATAATATTAAACCACTTTAGGATGTTTGGTTTTGAAATACTTTTAGTAGTTGTTTAGAATTTAAAGAACACACAAGTTTAGTTGACTAACTCTAATGTCACCTACTCCATGTTATCAACTTCACCATTTTTGAATCCTCCATATTTGTGTGTATAAATACACGCATCTTTCATCTTTCATCTTTCAAACACATCACATCCAACAATATCCACCTAAAGCATCAATCATTCACTTGATTAAACCTTTCTTATGGCAGCCTCTACCTTCACTTATATTTCACTACTCTCCTTTCTTATCCTAGCCACCACAACCCATTAACTATCTCGGCTCGAACCCTAGTCGAGGAACCAGAACCCACGACCCCTGTGGTTGCACCCGAAGCAGGCGACGATGTGACTCCCTTGGGCGCCATACCACCTAATCCAGCTACTAGTTCCGCTGGCGTGGTACCCGTCGAAGGTCCTGATCACACACTAACCTTCTTCATGCATGACATTCTCGGTGGGTCCAACCCCTCGGCTAAAGCCGTCACTGGTGCTGTCACTAACCCGGCTGTCAACGGTCAGGTCCCGTTTGCAAAACCAAACGGTGCCAATCTCCCGGTTAACAATGGCGTCCCGCAAGACGATGGAAACAACGGGATTATCAACAACAACAATCTCCCATTCCTAACCGGTCTAGGCGGGACCACCTCGAATGTTTTCCAAAACAATAACAACAACAACAACAACAACAACAACAACAACAACATGGTGTTTGCAGCCATTAACGGTGGACAGCTACCTCAAGGTAACGCCTTACAACAGTTTATGTTCGGGACATTGACCGTGATTGATGACGAGCTGACCGAAGGACACGAGCTCGGGTCGGGTCTGATTGGAAAGGCTCAAGGGTTCTATGTATCAAGCTCAATAGATGGGAAGAGTCAGACAATGGCATTTACTGTGATGTTTATGCATGGGAGTTACATTGATAGTTTGAGTTTTATGGGGGTTCACCGAAGCGCAGTTGCGGAGTCTCAGCTGGCGGTTATGGGTGGCACTGGTAAGTATGTGAATGCCAAGGGACATGCTGTGGTGAAGACCTTCCAGGGTACAAACCAGCAGAACAATGATGGCACAGAGACACTGCTTCAATTTACTGTGTATCTTGCTTATTAGTTCGTTTTGAGTTTGTGGGTTTGCTTGGTTTGTGATTCTCAGTTTTTGTGATTCTCATATTTATGTTTGTAAAATTCCAAAAAGAAATGTTTGTAAAATTCCAAAAAGAATATATATATATATTTTTTTTAAATCTGAAATTTCTGTAAGAATACATATTAACTGATCACCATGTTACGTGATACATATGAAAATTCAGAGAAAGATGAGAGGAAAATAATTTTCTTATTTCATCTCAATCAAAGGTACAAAATAAATAGGAAGGCCAATAACAAGCATTCCGGAAATAAATCCTCTAAATATGGAGAGGATAACAATCATTGATAATAAACGAAAATAGAAGATCATATTCAATATTCCCCCTCAAGATGAAGCGTGCAAATTTGCAATGCCAATCTTGTCAAGAAGGAAATGAAGTTGAGATATGAGCCCCTTCATGACCAAGTCTGCAACCTGCATTGTGCTGCTGATTTTCATGGGAATTATTTCGTTGGATTCAACGCGTTCTCGCACAAAATAACAGTCCATCTCAACATGCTTGGTTCTTTCGTGGAATACCGGGTTGTTGGCGATGTCACGGGCTGCCTGGTTATCACAAAACAGAGGCGTGGGCGATGAAATGTGAACTTGAAGCTCACCAAGTAACCAACGAACCCAAATGACTTCACTGACCGTGGACGCCATAGCTCTGTATTCGGCTGAAGAACGTGAGACAACGGATTGATTCTTAGTTTTCCAAGAAATGGGAGTCCCACCTAGCAATAAAAAATATCCAGTGCATGACCGTCTTTGAACGGATAACCCAACCAGTCTGAGTCACAATAAGCGGTCAAAACAGGATCTCCTGCACGAGACAGGAGAATGCCCTGACCTGGTGTAGCCTTTAAGTATCTTAAAACACGATTTGCTGCTTCTAGGTGATTGCTTCTTGGGTCAGCCACAAACTGGCTTAAGACATTAGGTTATATCCGGTCGGGTGGCTTGAAGATATAGAAGTCGACCAACTAAGCGGCGGTACTGGATCGCGTCAACACTTGGTTCATTCTCACCTTTGTCAAGTTTCAAGCCTTGCTCAATCGGAAAGGAACTCGGCTTGCAACCCAATTTTCCACAATCCTTCAAGATGTCCAATGTATACTTGCGTTGGCTTAGGACTAGACCATTTTTTGTCTTGGCCACCTCTATGCCAAGAAAGTATTTTAAAGGACCAAGATCTTTCACACTAAATTCTTCATCAAGCTGCGCTTTGGTTTCTTGAATATTCTTGAGACAATTACCGGTAATAATGACATCGTCCACATAGATGAGGACGACCACCATGATGCTTTCGGTCTCGTAAATGAATAAGGAGTGATCGGCCTTGGACTCCCTAAAATTCAAGTGCAAGAGAAAGGCAGTGAACTTGTGGCACCAGTTACGAGAAGCTTGCTTCAATCCATATAAAGATTTTTTTAAGCGACAAACACGAGTTTCGCCGTCATTGGAAAAGCCTTGAGGAATCTTCATGTAAACTTCCTCATCTAGGTCTCCGTGTAGAAAGGCGTTGTTTACATCGAGCTGGTGGATAAACCAATCTTTCTTTACAGCCACTGCTAGCAAGGTTCGAACCGTGACTAACTTAGCCACCGGTGCGAACGTATCGTGGTAATCCACCCCTTCTATTTGTGTGAATCCCTTTGCCACCAAACGAGCCTTGTACCTTTCAACCTCACCATTAGGCTTAAATTTGATTTTGTACACCCACTTTGAGTCTATTGCCCGTTTGCCCTTAGGCAAGCTTTCCAAGGTCCAAGTTCCATTCTCTTCAAGAGCTTTAATCTCCTTTTGCATGGCTTCACGCCAGCGAGCATCTTGTGCTGCTTGCTTGAAATTCTTTGGCTCATCATTTCTAGTGATAGCCGTCAAGAAAGCTTTGTGGTTACTGGAAAATTTACCGTAAGAGACAAAATTAGAGATACGGTAATGTACCGTGGAGGTAACCTGATTGGAAGTCGAAGTCGGGTGTTTGACCGAGGGGGGGACCTGTACGATGAAATCTTTGAATTTTGAAGGATGGGTTCTTGATCGAGTGGGTCTACCTTCATTTTGATCTTCGGCTTCCTCATGGGTCTCGTTCACTTCAGGTTCATTGAAATTGGGCTGCCCCTCTTCAGCTACGTGGCCCATTTCATTAAAATTGTCACTTTCATTTGTGGCACTTGGGCCGAAATTGGGCTTCACATTGTTTGTTTGGTCATGGTCCACTTGTGTAGTGGGATTTTGGGCTTCAATTTGTGTGACAACCGGTTCATCAAACAGTGACAATCATGAATAACGATTGGTTCCTCGCTTCCATTGTCACCTTCTTTTTCGACATTTTTGAAGGGGAAATGCCTCTTCATGAAAAACAACATCCCTACTAACCACTATTTAGAGATCAAGAATTTTATAACCCTTAGTTCTAGGAGGATATCCAAGAAAGACTCCTGGCTTCCCCTTTCATCGAACTTGTCTCCGTTTGTCAGTATTTTTGAAGTAGGCGAGACACCCAAAAACCCTTAAAAGATCATAATCTGGTTTTACATTCCATATTAGCTCAAAAGGAGTTTTATTTTTAATAACCTTGGATGGGAGGCGATTAATTGCATATGCCGCGGTTAGAATGCATTCTCCCCAAAATGTTTTTGGAAGATTTGCACCGAACCTTAGGGCGCGAGCGGTTTCAAGCAGGTGTCTATGCTTCCTTTCTACAACACCGTTTTGTTGGAGGTATAAGGACATGTGGTTTCTAACAAAATTCCATTTTCGTTATAGAATTCTTGCATGTTGTTAGATGTAAACTCCCCACCATTGTCACACCTAACCCGTTTAATTTGTTTCTTAAACTGTACCTCAACCATTTTGTGAAAATTTTTAAGACATTGACTTGCTTCACTTTTGTATTTAAGGAGAAATGTCCACACCGCTCTACTAAAATCATCAACTATCTTAAGGAAATAGTTGGCCCTTGTATATGACGGTACTCGATAACCCACCCCCCCAAATATCACAATGAACCAAATCAAATGGAGCACTAGTTTTAATAAAACTGGAAGGAAAAGGTAGTCTAGTATGTTTTGCTCTAGAACATGAATCACAAAAATTACCCAAATCAATAACACTAGTTTTGAGAAAATCCATTTTAGCAAGCTTCCTTTAGAAGCATGTCCAAGTCTTCTATGCCATGTCTCAACAATGGTGGCCATAGCTTTTCTTACTTGAGCCATCCTCATTCGGTACAGTCCCCCCTCGCATCTACCCATACCAATCAAGTTCCTCCTCTGCAGTCCCTGCATGACACAAAATTCAGGAAAGAAGCAATGCAACATTGAAGGTCGCGAGTAAGGCGACTAATAGAAAGAAGATTGCATTTGAAATCTGGGACATAAAGAACGCCCTTCACTTTTGTTCCACCTGGAAGAGTATAATCCCCTTTCCTCTTAACCGGGATGGACTCTCCATTAGGAATAACAACAGGGGGTTCGAAAGGAGTGGGCATCACATTTGTAAGTGTGTTTAATAAGAAAGTGATATATTCGGTGCAACCCGAATCAAAAATCCACTCACCGTCGTCGTTTTCCTTATGAGCCATATTAGCTACGGGTTTTGTACCCTCGCCTTTAACTATTCCAGAAAAGTGCCTTTAGAAAAGTTCATAATGTTCTTTTGTCAAACCTGGGATGGGACTTGCTTCGGTCTCGACACAACAGGCTTTGGCTTTCGGCCTTTCTCTTTTCTTCCGGGCCACCATTCTGGGTACCCGACCAACTTGAAACAGCCCTCACGCCTATGCCCATCTCTATCACAGAAAGTGCAGTGTTCATTGTTCTCTTTCACAGCCCTTGAACCGCCCTTTTCTCTGTTTTGACCTGAAGAAAAATCACGTCTTTGTGCAGCCTTGAACGCAGCAGATTCTGATGGTGTTCTTCCTTCAGCCGAAATAGCTCTCTGTCTCTCATCCTCAGCCACCATGTGGTACGCGTTTCCAAGTGATGGAATCAGTTTTGTGGCTAAGATTTGCGTCCTAATAACCGTGAACTCAGGATCTAGGCCCATCAAAAACTCATAAAGATGTTCCTTTTCCTGATGTTCAGTTATCTTTTTGCTCATATCACATTCACACTTGTCACAGGTACATCGTGGGAAAGGGTGTATGGATTGTACCTCGTCCCACACGGACCGTAGCTAGGTAAAATAGGTTCAGACGGAGGCACCACTTTGTCGAGTGGATGCGATTTTCTGTTTTAACTCATACGCCTTGGGAGCACTCTCCTTCCCAAAACGCTTGTTCAGATCCGTCCATATTTCCGATGCCGTACCTGCGTATTTTACACTGTTTCGTATATTCTTCTCCATGGCGGTTGTCAACCAACCTTTTATCATTGCATCAACCCTCATCCATGGCATGTAGTCCTTCGAAGACTTCTCGGGTTTCTTGATCGTCCCATCAACGAACTCTATTTTGTTCTTGGTAAACAGAAAGTTTGTCATCTCTTGACTCCAATCTGCAAAATTATTATCGGTAAGGACTTCATTAACATGAAGCTGTTTGGGGTAATCCGATGGATGAAGATAATATGGTGAGTCATACATGACCCCACCATTAGAACCTTCTCCATCCTTATTTTTGTTTTGGTTTTCATCTCCTGCCATCTTTCTGAATCGAGATCAAGAGCTCTGATACCATATGAAAATTCAGAGAAAGATGAGAGGAAAATAATTTTCTTATTTCATCTCAATCAAAGGTACAAAATAAATAGGAAGGCCAATAACAAACATTCCGGAAATAAATCCTATAAATATGGAGAGGATAACAGTCATTCATAATAAACGAAAATAGAAGATCATATTCAATAATACATGTATGATATTATATGTATTGTTAGTACAATTGAAATAATTAAATCATTCAATAACACTTGGGTTTAATAAAATGAAAATCATAACCGGTCAAAAGGGGTGTAACTAGTGTTGCACAAAAATCCCGAACCTGGATCTGGAATCGGGTAATACAAAACCCGGGTTTTTTATACCCGGACCCGAACCTACCCAAAGGGTAGGGGTCGGGTATGCATTTCTGTAATAAAACCCGAACCCGGAACCGGGTTTTTTTATACCCGTTTTCAACCCAGGTTTTCTGAATACCTGGTTTCAACCCGAACCCGGAACCGGGTTTTTCAATACCCGGTTTGGGTTTTCCAATACCCTGTTCTGGTTTTTCATTTTTTTTGTGTTTTTTCGAGTTTTATACTTTGGTAACCGCTATATAGTCGTTAGAAAATATATTTTGACCATTTTTTTACATTGTATCTCTATAACCTATAAAAGGGGTCTTTGATGTTTGGTTTAACCGCAAGTGTTATTATCTAGACGAACAATAAACGATGACGATCAAGTTATTCGAAGCTATCTATATTCATCATCTTATTCGACCCGGTTCTAGGATTATTTACGTGTCATGCATTTCTATGTTTTATGAAATAAAAAGGTTTTGCATTTTATATTTCTATGTTTTATGCAAAAAAATGAATACTCGAGGCATACTCGAACCAAACCCGATCCATACCCGAACCCAACCCGATCCATACCCGACCCAACCTGAACCCCCGGCTATTATAAAACCCGACCCGAACGTATATAGGGTATACATTTTTTGTATAAAACCCGGACCCAACCGAGTATTCGATTTTTAGAACCCGGTCGTACCCGAACCCGGTTCCATACCCGGAACCGGGTATTCAAAAAACCCGATTTGTGCACCACTAGGTGTAACCGGTTATTTTAGAAACGAGTTATGAGTTAATTTGGGCTGGTTGGCCCATTGGGTCAAAGAAACTTAGTATTTACTGAAAAGTAGTTGTATCTAGAGATGGGCATAATTGGTTATTATTAATACCCATACCCGGTTCCTACCCGTACCCGGTTCCTGATACTAGTCAATGGAATCGGGTACTCTGAGGAACCGGTTCCAAGTCGTACCCGGGTATTCGCCATTAAAACTAGAACCGATTGTAACCGGTTACGGGAAGTGTGGAACCGGTTCCTGACAAGAACTGGTTCAGTCAGTTATTTCAAATCAAAAGCTGCTAATTTACTGTTTGGAACCGGTTCCAACGGATATAATACCATTGGAAACCGATTATTTATTGTAAAAATCAGTTTTTTTTATATATACTCCATCTTCTCCATTCACTTTCATTACTACTACAAACGTTGACCACTTAAACCTTTAAATTCATATTTTCAAAGATACAATGGCAATGACAAGGTTGTGATGGTTTTGGAAACCAAACAAAACCCGTCAATTTGGAAGAATTTTGATTTGTGTTTGATGTCCGATAGCCACGAGATGGCTAGGTGCAAAGCTTGCGGAAAGTTCATGAAGGCATCGACCAACTTGACGCTAAAGAAACATACCGACCGCCATTGCCCGGTGACCAAGGCGGAAAAATGAGACGGGTGAAGGATCCGGGACCGGTTCTTCAAATGTTTAGTGTGTTTGATGTAACCCGTTTGTTTAGTTAAGTTTGGTGTTTTATGTTAAGTGTTAACTGATTCCAGTTTGTTTAGTGAAGCTTGGTGTGTTAACGTAGGATTTTAACTTTTGTTTATGTAACGTTTGAAATAAATATTTATGTAACTGTTTGTTTGGCTTTATACCTTGTTTTAGTAACGGGTTCTAAAGAAATAAATCACATTAAATTAAGTACTTAAAAAAACATTAATAAAAAACTTAAATAAACACTAACCGGTTCCCTGACTTAAAAAAAATAACCCGGTTCAAAATTTCTAACAGTAACCGGTTCCAGACATAAACCAGTAACCGGTTCTTACAGGAACCAATTAATTTCCTTGACCGTTTACTTGTGGCGGGTGCGGCACTTTCACTTGCGTTACGCTTTGGTGTGGGCACTTCGGTACAATCGTCTTCGAAATCATTAGTCTCTTCTCCGTCTTCCTCCTCTTCATCAATAATCTTGTGCTCTAACTCCACTTCGTCTTGTAGACTCGATTTATGTTGAACACGATCAACGGCATCCAAATGATCATTTAGGCAAATTGCCATCTCTAGCGTTTCCGGTGTTAGTCTTGTTCTTCGAATGGACAATACCTACCACTAAGAGAAAAGACACTTTCCGAAGTTACCGTGGAAGCTTGGACCGTTAGTATATCACGAGCCATGGTGGCTAGAATCGGGAATTCTGATTCTTTTAATTTCCACCATGCCAAAATATCAAAGTTTTTATATTCCTTGGCGGTTATAGTATGCGAGTAATTTGTTACTTTATATCTACCGAGTTCACTTGATGGTTCGTTACCCCTTTGTTGCTTGGCCGTTTCGTCTCTAACGACATTCAACATGGTTATGATTGGGTCTCTGATCGTTTCATCATTAGAGGCCGACGACCGAGACTCAAACAAATTGGTATGATGTTTTTCCCCATACTTTTTTAAATAATGATCATAAAGCTTGGACAAATACTTGTTGAATAATTTTTTTTGTTTTCTCTTTTAATGTTGGATCCTCCTCATGCATATCCAACTTGTCATAAATTTCTTCAATTAAAGCTTCAACACCCAGTATTGGATTTAAAGGGGCGACACATAGAAAAACGGGTGGTAAATCCAAATTTTTTTTTAATTTTTTCAATCTTTGGTTTCATTATTCCTCAACATTTCACTTGAATTTTCAAACTTTTAAAATTGATTGTTATCAAATACAATTCGGATAGAACTTTAGAACTAGTAGGATAATAAACATCGGAAATCAAGTTGTTGAAGTTTGAAAACTTTAAAAAAGTACTTAGTGTTTGAATATTCACCCAAGCCGTGTCGGGAAAAGGGTCGACTTGTTAGTCATTACTTAAAGTTGTATGAAATGATTTTAAAGTGCCCATTGTTTTAAAGCTATTTCAAACATATGAAAAAGTTGAATTCCAACGAGTTGGTATATCCCATTAGGTCCAATAATTTTTTGGTTAACATGTTTACAAAGTATTTTATAGTCTTGATATCTTTGTTTTCCACACTCCTCGCTTACGGTATGCTCATATAATGTATATATGTGTGGGCGCTCGGGGGCAAAAGTGAAAGTGCACTAATTTTAACATTATTTTACTATTTTCATGAAAATAACATTAAAAGAGGGGAATGGTTAATCATGCATCATGTGGTGGCGTTGATGGCCGAAAGACAAGGGGGTACATGCACTAATCGGCGTTTGTCTCAATTCCTGAGTGTTATGTGTCTTATGTCCAAGGCTTGATGCAAAACTACTATCGAGTCGGGGGTCTCACTGGAAGCAGCCTCTCTATTCCTACGGAGTAAGGGTAAGGCTGTCTACATCTTATTTTAGAAAATAAATTTTTGTATCACAATTCGGGGCGTTAAAACATAATAAAAATATATGTGTGTGTGTATATATATATTATTAATTGTTATATATATTATTAATTGTTATTTGTTATTCGTGTAATGCCTCGTATCTTGGTATTTCTATTTTAAAAATGTCCGTATCTGTATTCTAATTTTAGAAACCTTACATTCGTATTTTAATTTCAATCTCACAACTCGAGACATTAATCATAATATAATTCATATTTTATACATATTTTTTTATTCACACAACCGATCATTTAAATACGTATTTATACGCAAACCGACACAATTATACGTATAAATACTTATACGCACATCCTCAATACTTGAATTATACTTTTATACTTTTTATATACTCAATTACATAATATATACTCAAGAAATACCAAGAAATATACCAATCATCTTTTCCACCTCATCAATTCACTTCCACCTTCTTTAATCAATCATATTTCACCGTTTTCCACATCCTTTCTCCACCAATCATCTTTTCAATCTTCTTCTACCTTTTTTAACCAATCATATTTCACCCTTTTCCACCTCCTTTCTCCACCAATCATCTTTTCAATCATCTTCCACATTTTTTAACCAATCATATTTCACTCTTTTCCACCTTCTCTACCTATAAATACCAACCTCCTTCTACCATTTTCTTTACACCATTCTTCTCTCCATCTCTCTAATTCTCTCAATCTCTCTAAATCAAGAATTCTAAAAGGACACTAAGTGTTCCAACCATTATTCTCTCAACCTCTCTACTTCTCTCAAATCTTCCAAGCAAGGAAGAGAACTCTAAGAGTTCTAAAAGAAAACACTAAGTGTTTTAAAGGAAGCTTGAAGCTCCAACCTCCATCTCTTCACGGAATCACCAAAGGAAGCTTTGCAAAACCGTGAGCATACTCGACTCCCTTTTTACACTTTATGCATTTTGGGGTGCAACATGTATAAATTACAAAATTTATTTTAAACAAAATTAAATGTGTTCACAATACCAAATGTGCCATCAGTTACGCTTATGTGAGTTATATGTGTTAGTTTAAACTCGTCTATACATGCTACTTGTTATGCTTGAGTTTGTTTATGCTTATTAGTTTTGACTTGTATTCTCATGATATCGTTATGCTTAGAATACTATGCATGCTAGTTAAGGAATTCGATTATATGCTATTGTTATGCGAAAGTGGTCTACATATTCGTGCGATTCGACTTGAATATATACTTGTCACAATCAAAACCAACTTTTATACTTATAATTAATTTCAAACTTGTATGCTTGCCAATACTTTTGTATTGATCTATGCTTTTAATACATGTTGCAGGAATTTTGATGACACATGGAATCTAGTAGGATTGCCTAGAAACGCATTTAAACTTTAAATACTTATTGTATTGTATTTGTTCTAAACATGTATTTCGTTTCAATATCTTGTATTAAATCGTTATCAATGAAATGAAATTATATTTGTTACGTGTCGGGATCTAAATTTTGTATTATTTGATTTAAACTATGTAAAAAGGTAATTATTAAACACTTGACACAATTAGCGTTATGAAGCCTCTTGCAATCTAGTTTTCGTCTCATCCCGATGTTTCCGCCATCGGTTGGGGTGTGACAGATTGGTATCAGAGCCATAACTAAAGGGAATTAGGTAGAATTGTCATGTTCGACCTAGTCTATAGTTTAAGTACCATACCATTGACCATTTGTGATACTTGTCTAAAATGTTATTCTTTCTATCATGCTTCTCCCCCTTTTGATCCTAAAACTTACAATATGTCTCTCCTAAGACATGAAACACAACACACGCTTTTGAGTATATTCTTGTTCCACAATCGAAATAACTCATCAATACAGGGGTGATTCCTGCCATTGGTGACGAGTTTCCATCCGTTTTACATGTTATTTCGCACGAAATTCACCATTAAGTCAGGAGTGATATCCATATCTTGATGGGAGTTTCATTTCATAATCTAGTGGATTCTTTATTGACGATTCGAGATTATATCTTGATACGTTTAATAAACCACAATTTGGGGATGAAATTGTCAAGCCAGGATTGACATCCACACCTTGATGACTGGTCCCGCTCCTCAAATTTCAATCTCGCCAAAATTTTGTATTTTTCGATCAAATTAGGGACATGTACTAACTGGAAGGGTAAAGTACCGTTAATCGCTTGGCGACGAGAGTATTATACCTATTAGGCCAAATCATGTCTCCCTAATTCGAAAGGACTTACGAGTCACTTTGGAATAGTCGAAGTTTCTAAAACTGAAACACTCCAACATTTTAACAAGCCTCTCTTTTATGCTATCTTACATTTTAGGCTATATAATTCTTATTCCTTCATTTTTTTAATGTCACACTATACTAAAATCAAATTTATGCACGACAAATTTCACATTTATACTAAATCTATTACGCAACGATTCTATAGGTGCATACTAAACATCATACTTGATTTGGGATTACTGGAACATTATATGTGATAAACTCGTTATAAAACCACACCTTAACATGTATAGCACTATGCGTAGTGCTATAGGAGTAGCGCACCGCCCTTGAGACTTGGGGTCATGTTAAGTAAACTATTTCATACCAAGTAAACTATTTTACACTATGATTCAACAATATTGACTACAACATTGCGTACACGATGGTTTGACTTGTTTATTCACATGTTTATGTGGTAGACTCGTTATTAACTTTGATCAAGCCACACCTTAACATGTATAGCGCTTGTGTAGCGCTATAGGAGTGACGCCCGCCCGTATTCTTGAGGTCATGTTAAGTAAACTATTTTACACCCTCTTCGTTTTAACGATGATGGGTAGTCTACATTGCGGTACACGATGGTTTGACCTGTTTATTCACATGCCAGTAATCTGTTAATCTTGGTTAAACTAAAATATACCATCTGTATTGTACACGAATGTGTGAATACGCACACTTACACTTATACTCATACTTATACAGTATACTCTCTCATACTTAAATGCAATTATACTTATATACTTGAGACTCTATATATGCTATCATTCTCACTTGTAATACGTTAATAAACCCTAATCGTGACATGGAACGTAACATGACACCGATTAGCGAAACAGAAGTAATATAGTATAAACATGGTGGATACGCCGCGGGTACTTCCTATATATAAGTGTTACTACCATATTACCAAACTTTCGTAAAACGTGCCATGAGAAATTCGGTGTCACACCCCGACCCGCAGCGGAATAAGAGTCGGGCCATAATTGGGTTACCACCAAAGCTCATGATGTTTACTAAAATGTTTCATATTTATTAAATTCAAATTACAACTTCAATATTTCAAACAAGTCCATACAATTACAAGGAAAAAGTAACTAAATAAACAATCAAAAGCCTAAACTGATTTATTCTTCTAGGCCGTCCTATATGTTTCTTGCTGCAACTGGATCACCTGTATCATGTGTAAAAATGGGGGTTTTTGGGTCAACAAAAGTTGGCGAGTGAACCTTGTTAGAAAACATTTATTTTTGATTTCTTGTTATATTTAATATGGAAAAATTGTGCAATAATCATATGTGAGCAAACGTAAATAAACATACAATAACAAACCACATTGCATTAGTATATGACATGAATGATAATGTATATGTTGGCAACGTCACGTTCCGCTCATAGGTAATGGGGAACGGACGGCCGATGATGATGTATGTGCGATCAAGGCTCAATCAAACGGAGCCGATCGTATGTTGGCAACGCCACGTTCCGCTCATAGGTAATGGGGAACGGTTCCGCTCATAGGTAATGGGGAACAGACGAGCCTATGATGATGTATGTACTAAAAAATGATAAATTTAATCTAAACATTAACCACACAAACAATTGATACATATTGGATACACATTTGATCATGGATATGATAGATGCACAAGTGTTTAAATGTAATAAATAATAAGACACATGATACACCCCAAAATGTGATTAAAACGGGGAATTTGTAGAGATTCACTCACATTGGGTGCGTTCGTTTGATGATGTTGAATGCGCACGAGTTTAGAGGGTTGATCGACGAGGAATAACTAACCTAAATAATAACGAAAAGGTACGATAAATAAGTGGATGTTATTAACAATTTTTAATAGGATTTTTAGATTTATTTTTGTGAGTTTAAGGTCATTTTCTAACTTTAAAAATATTATTTTTAAGTATTTTTAATTGATTTTTAAATTAAATAAATAAATAAAAATATAAAAAAAATGTTGACCTTTTGGGTTGACCGTTGACCGGTCCGTTGACCGGTCCGATTGTGGTGTAAGTGCACTGAGTGAGGTTCGAACTTGTGACCTCCCGTACGCGTGCACGCAGCTCTACCAACTGAGCTACGTGTCTAACCCGAAATATTCTATGTTTTAATTATATATATATACTAATTAAATGTTTAATTTATTCGGTTTATATTAAAAGAATTTAAATGGTTGAACCGGTTTGCAGGGAGCCGGATCGAACTCGGGTCCTTCGGTTTGTAAGCGCACAGCCCAACCAGTTGGGCTGTGTGACTTATCTGTTAAACTTACAGTTTTTATTAATCTTAAAAACATCCTGGGTCCTACTCTGATTCAGTAACAAAAAAAATTGGTTTTAATTCGGAAAGCCGGTGCGTTTGTAAGATTCGAACTCGTGACGTGCGCTATGTGTTTGCACACAGTCCACCGCTGGACTGTGTGTCTAACCCGGTTTAATATTCAATTTATATAATACTTATACACAACGTCGACTTCGTCTTCTTCGTTCAAAGACACAGACAATTGATATTCGACTGTTCTTGTTTAATTCGATTAACGAAACTTATAAATGATTGAAATGTAATGGATAGAGAGGGTTTTGGAAATGAATGTACCGAAACAGATGTTTTTCTCAAAACTCCGGCAAAGATCGTCGGCTCTGTTTTGTGAATTCCGTCTGATCGGATCAATTAACAGTTTTGATCAACTAATTGTGAAATTGAGTTACTAAACAAAGATTATCAAAGGGTTTAGATGTTTATACCGATTCACAGCGTTTTTCGTAAATGTCCAGAGATTTTCCGGCGAGCGTAGAGTATCCGGTAACGTCGTCTAGGACCGATTCTGGTTGAAGGATTTAAGTTAGTATAAGTCTAACAATGGATAGAAGATGAAAGAATTGAGAAATTTACCGATTCGATGAATGTCACGGTTTTCCGGCGAAAGTCCGGCGATATCAGATAACGTTTCCGACGAACAGAAATTAGAGCGAAAGTGAGACTGAAGGTTCTGTGAGTGTTTCCGAATTATGAGACGATGATATTGTTTGTGCAAATTGGAAGTAAATTTCATTTCGGTTTTAACTTCCAAAAATCATATGAATCGAAGCAATTTAAGACTGAATTGATTAGAACGTGGGTTGCAAATGATTTATCGGTTATAATCAGTAACTCGCGATCACTCAACAGTCTGGATAGTTGAAAGCTGATTATCGGTTTCAGTTTTTGGCGCAAACAGATGAGTTCACGGGTAGAAGTTAAGTTTTATTTGTTTCATTGATTATACAAAAGAACCAAGTGGCGGAGTGGTTAAGTGTTTGTGTGTTAAGTGAGCCGGCTAACCCGGGTTCGAAACCCGGCAGCGGCATTTATTTTTTTCTTCAACCGATTTTATGGTTTATTAATTATAGTTTATAAATTCTAATATATTTATTAATTATGTATTGTTTAAAATTAAAAATAGCATTAAATAAGCAACGAAAATTTGAAACTGACTGTTCGATTAATAAATGAAGCGGGTTTTGAAAACCTGTTTTTCGACGGATGTTACAGTATCCCCTACTTTTAGAAATTTCGTCCCGAAATTTAAGTAGTAGTGGTAACAGGAAAAAGATGCGGGTATTTTTCGCGCATTGAGTCTTCACGTTCCCAAGTAAACTCAGGTCCTCGTTTCGACTCCCAGCGTACCCTAACAATTGGAATACGACTCCGTCTTAAACGTTTTTCTCCGAAGTCCATGATCTCTACTGGTCTTTCAATGAAGTGCATAGATTCATCGATCTGAATATCTTCTAGGGGAATATGGAGGTTTTCATCGGCGAGGCACTTCTTCAAGTTTGATACGTGGAATGTGGGGTGAATTCTGTTGAGTTCTTCTGGTAGGTCAAGCCTGTATGCTACAGGTCCTACTCTTTCGAGTATCTTGAGAGGTCCTACGTAGCGTGGTGCTAGCTTGCCCTTCTGACCAAAATGAACTACTCCCTTCCACGGTGATACTTTTAAAAGTACATGATCACCAATGTTAAACTCCAAAGGCTTTCGTCGTTTGTCTGCATAACTCTTTTGACGACTTTGTGCCGCTAGAAGATTGTTTCGAATTTGATGGATCTTTTCTGTCGTTTCTTGAATCAATTCTGGACCGGTGATTTGAGCTTCCCCAATTTCGTGCCAACATACTGGAGATCGGCACTTACGACCATATAAAGCTTCGAAAGGTGCCATGCCGATACTTGAATGATAGCTGTTGTTGTACGAAAATTCGACTAATGGTAGATGAGCGTCCCAATTCCCTTTGAAGTCTATGACACATGCTCGAAGCATATCTTCAAGAGTTTGGATGGTGCGTTCAGATTGTCCATCAGTTTGAGGATGATAAGCGGTACTGAGGTCTAATCGTGTACCCAAAGCGGCTTGTACGGCTTGCCATGTTCGTGAAGTGAAACGACCATCACGATCTGAAATAATGCTTAACGGTACACCATGACGGCTTACGATCTCGCTGACGTAGATACGAGCTAACTTCTCGTTCTTGAAGTCCTCGCGAATCGGAATGAAGTGAGCTGATTTTGTAAGACGATCAATGATTACCCATATAGTGTCATACCCACTGGAGGTGCGAGGTAACCCGGTAATGAAGTCCATGGTTATGTTTTCCCACTTCCATATAGGTATTTCAGGTTGGACTAGAAGTCCTGAGGGTCTTTGATGTTCAACTTTTACTTTGTAACATGTAAGGCACTTGGAAACAAAAACAGCGATATCCTTCTTCATGCCAGGCCACCAGTAGGTGTATCGAAGGTCTTGATACATCTTGTCGGCTCCTGGGTGTACAGAGTACCGTGTTTTGTGCGCCTCATTATAAGGAAATCACGAAGGTTATTGTGATCGGGAATCCATATGCGATCTAGATAGTACAGGATACCGTCGGATTTAGTTTCGATTTTAAGTTCAGCTCCACAAGACAGCTCCTTGCGTACATCGTTTTCCGTTACTGAAACATGTTGGGCTTCTCGGATTTGATCTTTGATGTCGGTCATGATTTGCGAACATAGAAGACGAATGGAGTTCGCATAACCCTTTCGACTGAGCGCATCAGCCACCACGTTTATTGCCAGGATGATACCGAATTTCACAGTCGTAGTCATTAAGAAGTTCGACCCATCTTCGTTGCCTAATGTTTAACTCCTTTTGGTTGAAGATATTTTTGGAGGCTCTTGTGGTCAGTGTATATTTCACACTTAGTACCATAGAGGTAATGTCTCCATATCTTAAGAGCGAACACAACGGCTCCAAGTTCCAGGTCGTGGGTGGTGTAGTTCTTCTCGTGAACTTTGAGTTGCCTAGAAGCATAGGCTATCACTTTTCCTCTTTGCATTAGTACACAGCCTAGTCCCTGCCCTGACGCGTCGCAATAAACCACGAAGTCATCACAACCTTCAGGAAGTGTGAGGATAGGTGCGTCACAAAGCTTTTGCTTAAGGGTTTGGAAGGCTTCTTCTTGTTTGGGTCCCCATATGAAGGGCTTTCCTTTATGAGTCAAAGCCGTGAGTGGTACAGCAATACGGGAGAAATTTGCAATGAAACGGTGATAATAACCAGCCAAACCAAGAAATGATCTTACTTCGGTAGGTGTACGTGGCGTTTGCCATTCCTGTACTGCCTTGATTTTTGAGGGATCAACATGAATTCCCTTGTCATTGACGACGTGTCCAAGGAATTGTACTTCCTTTAACCAGAATTCACATTTCGAAACTTAGCGTACAGCTTTTCTGTCCTTAAGAGTGTAAGGATGAGTCGAAGGTGCCGTTCATGATCAGACTTAGACTTTGAGTAGATGAGGATGTCGTCGACGAAGACTATGACAAAACGGTCGAGATAGGGTTTGCAGACTCTGTTCATTAGATCCATGAAGACAGCTGGGGCGTTGGTTAAACCAAATGGCATGACCATGAATTCGTAATGACCATAACGAGTTCGGAAGGCGGTCTTTGGGACGTCTTCTTCATGTACTCTGAGTTGATGATAACCAGAACGTAGGTCGATTTTTGAAAAGCAGGGGCGCCTTGAAGTTGGTCTAGAAGATCATTGATGCGAGGTAATGGGTAGCGGTTCTTGACCGTTAACTTGTTGAGTTCTCTGTAGTCGATACACATGCGAAACGTTCCATCTTTCTTCTTCACAAAAAGAACAGGTGCACCCCAAGGCGATGAGCTAGGACGTATGAATCCTTTGTCAGTCAGCTCTTGCAGTTGACTGGCCAGCTCTTGCATTTCTGATGGGGCTAACCTGTAAGGAGATTTTGCGACTGGTGTAGCTCCAGGTATAAGATCAATGCGGAATTCGACTTCTCTCACGGGAGGAAGTCCTGAAATGTCGTCAGGAAAAACTTGCGGAAAATCTTTTACTACTGGGATGTCTTCGAGTTTCTTCTCCTTGATCCCCTTTTTGACGACGTGAGTTAGGAATGCGACATAATTGTTGCATAGATATTTTCGGGCTTGAAGACAGGACATTAATTTGAGTCCTTTCGAAGGGGTTTCTCCAAAGATTCCTAGAGTCTGACCGTTTGTAAGAGGAATGCGAATAAACTTTTTGTGGCATACAACTTCAGCATGATGTTGGCTGAGCCAGTCCATACCAATTATAATGTCGAAACTTCCCAACTTCATAGGTATGAGGTCAACTGGAAAATCGTGATCGTTTAGGGTGAGAGTACAATTGCGTATAATAGAGTTTAATGAGACCGGTTTTTCCGTCAGCAACTTCTACCGTTATGGATTCCATGAGTTTATCACGAGTTTGGTTGAGGATGGGTTCAAATTCTAAGGACACAAAACTCTTATCCGCGCCAGTATCAAATAACATGGATGCATAACTACCATTGATGAGAAACGTACCGTTAACCACATTGTTGTCAGCCCTAGCTTGATTGGCGTTGATGTTGAAAGCTCTTCCTCTAGCAGGTGGAGGAGCTTGGTTAGTCTGGTTTACTGGATTTGCTTGAGCTTGGGCATGGATGATGTTCACCAGGCGTGGACAGGTGTTCCTGAAGTGGTTCGGGTCTCCACAGTTGTAACAAGCCCGCATAGGTTGCATCATGGGATAGTTGGGTTGGTAGTAGGATTGGGCTACATGTTGGGCAGGTGGTAGGAGTAAAGGTTGTTGGGCTTGACCCACTATCTGATTGTGGGTTTGGGTTGAGGGTTGATTGCGGTTCGTTCGCTGAAGTGCGTGACAGGTTTGGATGGTGTGACCTGCGCGGCCACAGCCGGTGCAATATTGGCAGGGATGATCAGGAAAGTGATGGTATTGGCAACGGTTGCATTTTGGGTATGGGCTGGAGTATGGCTTTTTATATGGTGCAGATGAGGGGGCAACTTGAGTGATGGGTGCAGCAGGGATAGGGAAATTTGTTTGTGTGACAACAAAGTTTCTGGTGTTTCGTTTCCTCTTACTAGCAAACTTTGAGGAGGAGGTGGAATGGTTTGAAGTTTGGCCCTCAATGGGGCTTTCTTTTTCTCATCCTTAAATTTGCCGTTTCGGATGCGATTCTCGGTAAGCTCGGTAGCTAGTTCCATAGCAGCTTCAAGTGTTGCAGGCGAAGTGCTTAGAACAGAGTCTTGAATTTTCGAGGGGAGGCCTCGAATATAGTGTTCGACTAAGCGGTATACTGGGGTGAACAAGTTGGGGATCACTTGGTTCAACTCTAGAAACCTTTTGTTGTAGGAAGTATGATCTCCCTCCTTTTGCTTTAACGAGTGGAATTCATCCTCTAACTTTTTGATCTCGCTTCTTGGACAGAAGCGTCTCGTCATGATTTCCCTTAACTCCTCCCATGTTAAGGCCATTGCATCTTCGATTCCTCTCTTACCTTTTTCTGTATTCCACCAGGTAAGAGCTACTCCAAATAGTCTCCCGGTTGCGTAACGTACCTTTCGATCCTCGGGACAATCGCAATTGAGGAAGGTGTTTTCCATTTCCTTAAACCAGTGGAGGAGAGCAGTGACACCTTCGGTCCCTTCATATTTCGGGGGATCGCAAGACTTGAAGTGTTTGTAAGAGCACTTTTTGGAGGGAGGGTTGTCGACGTTCTGGTCGTCTTGATTGGGAGGGTTGATGGGATTTGCGGCGAGGGCTTGTTGGACTTGAATTACGATGTCAGGAAGCACCGCGGCCATTTGTTTTGCGATTTGGGTGGCCAAGCGTTCGTTTGACCTTCCTGACCTTCTACCCCTACGTTGCTGCCTAGCCGACATCTACAGGAACATACATAAGAAGATTGTGAGTTTAAGGAGTCTTTTTAGGTGTCATGTGTCGTTAAAAGTAACAAAATAACATAATCATAAATAATGCAACTACATCCAGAGGATGTCTTGGGTTTGCTCATGTTTGGGCCTCCAATGTCCTCCATACCATCGCCTGTATAGTCATGTGGGCCCCCATGACTATTGGCTTAGTAGGATTCACATTGGTGTTGGCGGTTTTAACACTCGCATCACCTGAATGAAAACCATGAAATATGTTTGCGAGATGTATGGTCGGAGGGTGTCCAGGTGTAGACACGATGACAACTCAAAGTGGGGTTAGCTCACACGACGTTTGGTATAGCATGCTTTGGCCTAATAGGTCCTTCGTACTCTCATCGTTAGTCCCCAGGTAGGCAAACTGGTCCTTTATTTTGGATTTATACGAATGCCAAGCCTAGACAGGACGTTCCGACTACCGGTACTTGTACCCTTCCAGTTACTACATGCCCGTCATGAGAACTCACTTTGATATGATTTGGAAAAATACAAAAATCGTTGCAAAAATCATGGAAATTGTGTGGTGTGTGCTCCCATGGATATGATATGTTATGAGGATATGATTCATGATGAGCATTGTATAGTAATATGTACTTATGAATATGCTTGCATAACATTGAATGTTACAATAAACATAAAGCATATAACATCATGAATTTTGTATGTAACACATAAACAATTTAAAATTTTAATCAACTATAGCATAGGCTCTAAGGGTCTAATAACCTATCCTATGTCCCTATAGTCATGGCTCTGATACCAATCTGTCACACCCCGACCCGCAGCGGAATAAGAGTCGGGGCATAATTGGGTTATCACCAAAGCTCATGATGTTTACTAAAATGTTTCATATTTATTAAATTCAAATTACAACTTCAATATTTCAAACAAGTCCATACAATTACAAGGAAAAATTAACTAAATAAACAATTCAAAGCCTAAACTGATTTATTCTTCTAGGCCGTCCTATATGTTTCTTGCTGCAACTGGATCACCTGTATCATGTGTAAAAATGGGGGTTTTTGGGTCAACAAAAGTTGGCGAGTGAACCTTGTTAGAAAACATTTATTTTTGATTTCTTGTTATATTTAATATGGAAAAATTGTGCAATAATCATATGTGAGCAAACGTAAATAAACATACAATAACAAACCACCTTGCATGAGTATATGACATGAATGATAATGTATATGTTGGCAACGTCACGTTCCGCTCATAGGTAATGGGGAACGGACGGCCGATGATGATGTATGTGCGATCAAGGCTCAATCAAACGGAGCCGATCGTATGTTGGCAACGCCACGTTCCGCTCATAGGTAATGGGGAACGGTTCCGCTCATAGGTAATGGGGAACAGACGAGCCTATGATGATGTATGTACTGAAAAATGATAAATTTAATCTAAACATTAACCACACAAACAATTGATACATATTGGATACACATTTGATCATGGATATGATGGATGCACAAGTGTTTAAATGTAATAAATAATAAGACACATGATACACCCCAAAATGTGATTAAAACGGGGAATTTGTAGAGATTCACTAACATTGGGTGCGTTCGTTTGATGATGTTGAATGCGCACGAGTTTAGAGGGTTGATCGACGAGGAATAACTAACCTAAATAATAACGAAAAGGTACGGTAAATAAGTGGATTTTATTAACAATTTTTAATAGGATTTTTAGATTTATTTTTGTGAGTTTAAGGTCATTTTCTAACTTTAAAAATATTATTTTTAAGTATTTTTAATTGATTTTTAAATTAAATTAAATAAATAAAAATATAAAAAAAATGTTGACTTTTTGGGTTGACCGTTGACCGGTCGGACTGTGGTGTAAGTGCACTGAGTGAGGTTCGAACTTGTGACCTCCCGTACGCGTGCACGCAGCTCTACCAACTGAGCTACGTGTCTAACTCGAAATATTCTATGTTTTGATTATATATATATATACTAATTAAATGTTTAATTTATTCGGTTTATATTAAAAGAATTTAAATTTCGGGTCGAAATTTCCTAAAGTAGGGGAGACTGTAACGCCTCGCTTTTTCGCATCCTTATTTTAGAAAATAAATATTTGTATCATAATTCGGGGCGTTAAACATAAGAAAAATATATGTGTGTGTGTTATATATATATTATTAATTGTTATTCGTTATTCGTGTAACGCCTCGTATCTTCGTATTTCTATTTTAAAAATGTCCGTATCTGTATTCTAATTTTAGAAACCTTACATTCGTATTTTAATTTCAATCTCACAACTCGAGGCATTAATCATAATAAAATTCATATTTTATACATATTTTTTATTCACACAACCGATCATTTAAATACGTATTTATACTCAAACCGACACAATTATACGTATAAATACTTATACGCACATCCTCAATACTTGAATTATACTTTTATACTTTTTATATACTCAATTACATAATATATACTCAAGAAATACCAAGAAATATACCAATCATCTTTTCCACCTCATCAATTCACTTTCACCTTCTTTAATCAATCATATTTCACCATTTTCCACATCCTTTCTCCACCAATCATCTTTTCAATCTTCTTCTACCTTTTTTAACCAATCATATTTCACCCTTTTCCACCTCCTTTCTCCACCAATCATCTTTTCAATCCTCTTCCACATTTTTTAACCAATCATATTTCACCCTTTTCCACATTCTCTACCTATAAATAACAAACCTCCTTCTACCATTTTCTTTACTCCATTCTTCTCTCCATCTCTCTAATTCTCTCAATCTCTCTAAATCAAGAATTCTAAAAGGACACTAAGTGTTCCAACCATTATTCTCTCAACCTCTCTACTTCTCTCAAATCCTCCAAGCAAGGAAGATAACTCTAAGAGTTCTAAAAGAAAACACTAAGTGTTTTAAAGGAAGCTTGAAGCTCCAACCTCCATCTCTTCACGGAATCACCAAAGGAAACTTTGCAAAACCGTGAGCATACTCGACCCCTTTTTACACTTTATGCATTTTGGGGTGCAACATGTATAAATTACAAAATTTATTTTAAACAAAATTAAATGTGTTCACAATACCAAATGTGCCATCAGTTACGCATTATGTGAGCTATATGTGTTAGTTTAAACTCGTCTATACATGCTACTTGTTAAGCTTGAGTTTGTTTATGCTTATTAGTTTTGACTTGTATTCTCCTGATATCGTTATGCTTAGAATACTATGCATGCTAGTTAAGGAATTCGATTATATGCTATTGTTATGCGAAAGTGGTCTACATATTCGTGTGATTCGACTTGAATATATACTTGTCACAATCAAAACCAACTTTTATACTTATAATTAATTTCAAACTTGTATGCTCGCCAATACTTTTGTATTGATCTATGCTTTTATTACATGTTGCAGGAATTTTGATGACACATGGAATCTAGTAGGATTGCCTAGAAACGCATTTAAACCTTAAATACTTATTGTATTGTATTTGTTTCAAACATGTATTTCGTTTCAATATCTTGTATTAAATCGTTATCGATGAAATGAAATTATATTTGTTACGTGTTGGGATCTAAATTTTGTATTATTTGATTTAAACTATGTAAAAAGGTAATTATTAAACACTTGACACAATTAGCATTATGAAGCCTCTTGCAATCTAGTTTTCGTCTCATCCCGATGTTTCCGCCATCGGTTGGGGTGTGACAATTATCAAATGATATTGAAAATATTTTATCCTCTAAACAATATTTAATTATTGTGGCTTATAATTTTATAAATATTTTCTCCCGTATGAGGAGAAGGAAACTCGTCAAACGCAATCGTATGCTTCATCATTTGCCATGTATCGGGATCAACCCAATGAGCGGTGACACAAATGTACGATTCTGGAAACCTGTGGGTCCGACCATACGTCACTAGTTAAGTTTACGCTAGTTTTTAAATTAAAAAAAAATTAAATCTTTTGTTGCATTTTCCTATAAACTTAAACAATGACGTTTTAAAGTACGACGACTTACATGTTTATAGCGAGGTTGAAGCGTCTCCCTAATAAGCTTAGTAAGATCGGGGTCGTCGAAGTTTCCAAACGGCAATGCTTTTTGAACCACCAACTTCGCCATCCTATCACGAGCTAACTTTTGTTCATAACGGAATATCGTACCATCTTTTGATAGTTGAACTTGACCGGGTGTCAACTCTTTTAAAGTTTTACAATACTTTTTAAATGCTTCTTTGACGTGGAATTAGACTCCTTGCTTAACAAGGAGCCACAATGTTTGCATTGGGCCTTTTTCGAACCGTCACTCATTTCGACCAAGTCTCAATTGCTCCATACTTCCATATTGCGACTATGTGATAATGTTCCAACAACATATGGAGCGGTTTAAGCTTGAGGAACATTGTTGACTGATGGGGAATTTGCAGTTTTAGAATTCTTTGAAGCCATTGTAGAAAAGTATGTCAAGAAGAAGAAGAAAATGATACAAGAAGAGGATGAGCATTTGTGAGCTAAACAAATAATAATTGAAAACAATTTATAATAACCGGTTCTAACGGCTAGTAACCGGTTCCAATGGTCATATTTGGCATTTAATGCTGTTTGCAACCTTCAAGAATCGATCCCAACGACTAGTAACTGATTCCAACGGTAATTCATGTGCGGGTACAATGGAACCAGGTACTGAAGGAACCGGGTACGGGTTGGAACCGGGTACTACCCATTTATAATTCTAAAATGTGGAACCGGGTAGGAACCAACGAGTTTTTTTTAACCCGGAACCGGTTCTTCTATACGTAGGGTAGGAACTAGAACCGGTTCTAGGTCGGTTCTACCGGGTCGGGTTTGGAACCGGTTATTATACCCATCTCTAGTTGTATCCAAAGTCAAAAGATAAGCGGTAAGGCCAATAATCTCTAGATCCAGTGATGGAAGGTTTGTATTTTTCTTGAGAGATGCAGGTTTAACTCACACTTGGTGCATAGTGAGGCACTAGTGGGTAATGATAGGAGACCCAGAGAAACCTGGGTTCGATCCTTGAGCCCAACGGGTTTTACCGGTAATTTCACCGTCGTGTCTACGGGTGGATGGGTTTGCCAGGTTTTACTCGGAATTGATGGTGGACTCAGGTTACTCTCGTAGTACTCCGTTTGGTCTAATGGGTAACCCGAGGATGCTCAGGATTAATTCTGTTGTTCGTTCAAAAATAAAAAAAAAACAAGCAATAAAGTTGGCCTATTGTAGGTTTATTCTTTCTTTAGTGCTTCTCACTTATGATTAGTTTTATTTCTATTCCATTTAAATGAATTAGATTTCCATTAATTGCATTGATATAAGAAGACTTAGGCCCAGCGTTTTCAGACCCGAATGGACTGACTGGTCAGACCGGGTTAATGTATCAGACCAGAGAAACATTGAACCAAAGGTTGAACCGGTGACCCGGCAGTTGGACCGAGAAACCGGCCAGTCACACCGGTTTTTAAAGGGGTTGGACCATTTTATTTATATTTTTTAGATTTAACCCTATTAATATTTATTATATTTACGACACCTCCCGGTTCTTACGTCCAGTCCGATCAATCCGACCATTCGGACCCGTGAACCGGTAAGGAGACCGGTTCGACGTTCGGTCCGGTTCTAAAAATATTGCTTGGGCCTTGGGTATACTTTATCCTTCCTTAACTCCACCAAAGTGCTCATTTCACCATGCATTACTCCGGGGAAATTGTTTAATCCCATTAACTTTATCTAACCCTATTTTTTAGTGGTTTTTGTTTTAGAAAATAAAAGAATGATTAATTCAATATCTTGACATCTGGTTAACATGTTAAAAAATAACCCATTTAATACCCTTTAACACTTGGAGAGAGTGATTTACAATGTCGATTAACATGTCATGTCACTAGGCCTGTAAACGAACCGAACGAACACGAACACAAGCATGTTCGTGTTCGTTCATTTAACTTTAACCGAACACGAACATATAAGCGAACACATTTTTTTGTTCCTGTTCGTTCATTAAGAAATGGGGCATGTCCATGTTCGTTCGTTTAAGGCCTAAACGAACGGTTCACGAACACAAACGAACATAAACAAAAAACTTAACTGAACATATTTGAATAAACATAAACAAACATGATTTAACAAATATGATTTAACTTACATAAACGAACACAAATAAAGTAACTGAACAAACACAAACAAACACAATTTAACATTACTAAACACAAACAAACAAGTCTAATTTATTACAGTTCATCTGAAAACACATCTAAATTAGGGTTCATAGATACTAAAATTAAGTAGTTTTTTTATAGAAATATTAAGTAAGTCATCAGGTACGATCTAAGAAAAATTTTAAAGTTTCATTCTTATTACTAGAAAACTTAATTACTAATTAGTTATATTTATATAAGTAGTTAGAAAACCTAATATTTATATAAATCTACCTATTTACGTACTTACTAAAATTTAAACGGACATAAACAAATGAAACGACATAAATGAACGAATATAAACGAACGTTCACGAACATAAATGAACGAACACAAGGTGTGTTCATGTTCATTCATTTAATTAAACGAACAATATTTTGTGTTCGTGTTCGTTCGTTTATTAAATAAATGAACTTCTCAACGAACAAGTTCACAAACATTTCATGAATGATTGGTTCGTTTACCAGCCTACATGTCACTGTTAACACTCCAAATGTCAGAGTACACTATGGACTTGTGATTCTTTAATTTCTATTCTATCTAAATGGATTAGATTTCCATTAATTGCATAGATTGTAAGAATCCTTATGCTGAATTGTTAGTTTTGCTCTTTAGGTTTGGATTCTCATAATTATGCAATTATGGTTCAAACAATAAAACTATATTTTTTTTTCTAAAACAACTTAGACACTCTAATTTTACTATTAAACATTTTGGTTTTGTTAGGCTAAAGAGTCAAAGATTCTTTGGTTTTCAATTGGTGTTGTTCGCTGTAATGATTAGAACTAGGAGTTGCATACACGCGACTTATTTACGGTTATTAGTAACAACCGACTTAACTTGACAATAGAGCTATTGCTTGGAGTTATGTTTCTCCATTGTCAATCCAAAGTAGAGTGACAATTTTGGTGTTAATTATATATTAATCTAGTTTTTTGGAAATCGTTGAAACTAGATATTTGAGTTGGTTTCCCGCTAATTAGAGATATAGTAGGGTATATATAACTAAGTGAAAGCTTATAACTAAGAGTTAATTCACTTACTAGAGTAGAGTTTAGTCTTTATTTTAGGATTAGTGAAATGGTTAGTTATCATGTGGGATTGGGTATGTTGGGTAGGGGGATTGTGTTTAGATTTCTTGTTAATATATTTGTTATTCTTTCTTAGTTTATAATATCAAATCCTAAGCTTTTTAGTTGGTTATGGACAACAACCTTGTTGGATCTGAGTTTGAATTAGTTGTGATTGTTTGGAAAGTGGTTTATGAAAGAAGATAAAACAGAGTGAATTTGCAGCGGAATAAAACTTTGTATCACAACTAATGGAAGATTGATTTGATCATCATGCTTTCAAACTTATAAGTTTTGCATATGAATCACAAACACCCCCCCCCCCAGCCCAATGATAGTTTTGTTAGTACAAAATGTAAAAAGAAAGATGTTAGGAAGGAAATGCATAAAATGATCTTTTGATATATGGATGGAACAGTACAATGTATTGTTCTATTATACAGCAAGTCAAACCTCTGAGCATCTTTGATGACGTCAGGGTTTGATAGTGACATCTAACAACTAACTAACTCTAAGCACTGATTAAGCTAAACACTGCTATTACATAAACACTGTTACATTAATATAGAAGAAACACTGATGATCCTATCAACTGTTAGTCTTCATCAGAGGTTCCACAATAGAGCTTGTATTCAGCAGATCTTGTAATGCAATATTAACCTGGATCAGTGGTTTGCATCAGAGGTTGTAAAACTCTGTTATTCTGGATCAATCCTCTGATGTAGTTTTGGTTTTATATCATCTGTTCCTTTGCAAGGGTTCAATCCCAACAATCTCCCCTGGAACAGATGATGCCAAAACACATTTATTGTTGATCTTTATTTCTCAACATGAATTCTCTTATTTGACTTTGAACTGCAATTCAAAGTTAAGAGACTCAAGATCATCAGCATCCTTATCGAGCTCTAGATTCATTAGGTCTTGGAGGTCTTTTGCACAGTGCCCATATGCATCCTCCTTTCTTATCTTGGTAGCATCGCCATTTGATTTGAGCAGAGTCAATTCGTGGGTGTCTTTGTCGGCCTTCCACTTTAGAATTTTTGGATCAGATGGCTTTCTAGGATGCTGGCTTATTGTTGAGATTGATGGTTGAATCTGATTTGTAATCTTCGATAGTGTCTTCTTAGCATATCACTTGCATCATTAGTATGAAACTAGGTTTGATTCTTGATGCCCTCTTTGATGAAGCTAAGTTCAAACCTTCTCTCATCTTCCTCAGACATATGCTTTTGCCTCTTTCTTTGATTTAAGGCAAGGATGGAATGAGCAGATGTTGAAGAAGATTTTTGATAATAACCTCTGCTGAGTAGTCTGGTTTTCTAGGCACTGATGGATCTCTTTTTCTCAGCTCTTCCAACTTTTTGTAGGTATTCTGCCTTTTTCTCAGCTTTGACCACCTGGTAATCTGCCCTTTTGTACCATAATTTGCAGCAACCAGCTCTTCTTTCATCCTTTTGAGTTTTAAGGCTTTGTCAGGCACATTCTTCTTGAATTTATTCCAGTCTGGAGGAGTGGGCTTGTTGTTTGGATCTTTCAGCATCTCTTGCATTCTTTCTACTTCTTATTTAAGATCACTCACAGACCAGTCTTTGACTTTGCTCTTGTTGCCTTGTATTGTTTATTCTCCATGATATAATCTATGTAGTCTTTCCTTAGACTTTCATCATCTTTTTCTGATAGCTTCTTGCACAAGTCTTTGGAGAAGTCTTCAAGTATTCTGACTTTGCTAAGTTGATATTGCATGTAGTTATGTACTTCTCTACCACTCCTTCCCTTTGTATCCCTCTTTGTTACATCTCTGCTTGAATGGCCTTCAATTGAAGATATTCATCAATATTATTGGGCTTTGGATATCCTTGTAGGGATGGGAAGTTTCTCTTTTCTGGATCCTCTTCAGAATAGAAAGATTTGATTTCTTCCTTAACAACATGTAGATCAAGAGGAAATTGAGTGGTAAGAGGAAGAAATGTAGGTGGTTTCACAGTGGTTTGAGATGATGTGGAGATTAGGAAGAGATACAGTGGTTGAGGTCAGTGGTTGTGATGATAGTGGAAGTGGTGAAGGAAGGATATTTTCATCATCTATTACATTTGTCATCTTCTTTCTTTTAAAAATGAGTTTGGGTGATGGTGGTTGATTATGAGTTCTTGTGGGAGTAGGTATTTGGTGAGTGGTGGTTGGGAAAGTGATCATGGCAGTGGTTAGAGTAGCATCTGTTGTAACAACTGCTGTATCAACAACTCTTGACACAACATGTGTCACAACATCTGCTGGTTCAGGATTTGATGTATTTGCTGGTGATGATGATGGTTTTGATGTGCTGAGAGATTGATCAGTGGTTTTAGAAGGGGTGGATAATGGTTGTCTAACCTTTCTGGTTGACTTTCTTCTTTGTTTTGAAGTACCAAGGTCTTCCTTTCCATCTAAGCAACCTTTTCTTTTTCAAATCTATTTGCACCTTTTGTTTCCAACCTCCCTTTTCTCTTTTTCTTTTCATCAGCGAAGAGGTTGAGAGTTTCATCAATTTTCTTGGTACCATCTGGCTTAGGGATTTCCACTACTGGTTTGGCTTTAGGATTAGGCTTCAATTTTAACCCCTCTTTATCTTTCTCCCTTTTTTTGGCATCAGCTGTTTCAGTAAATATAACTGTAGGAGGAGAAGTGCCAGTGGTTTGGAGAAGATGAGCTTTTATGGCTTTGATGTCTGCAAGTGTGTCCTGATATCTTGCATCAACCATATTCCTGAACAGTTGCATGTGTTGTTCATGTTGGAGATTAGCATGTTATCTTTGTAGTTGAAGCAGATGATACAATTGTTGCCATAACTCAGCAGTGTTTGGGGCAGAAGATTGACTTTTTGAGGTTTGTAACATCTGTTGCATCATATTTTTATGTCAGCAACAGAGGTTTCAATGTTTGATACTCTCTCCGTCAATTCCTTATATCTTAGCTCATCACCTAATTTAATAGGATCATCTGAACTCCCACCAGTTGTGGTTGTATCTGGAATCTCAATGGAAGTAAATCCCATATCCTCAAAATCAGATGCCCATTTTTCTTGGTTCTGGGGACCTCCAACTGGAATATAGGTTAGCTTAGTAGCCTCAACAGTTATTGCCTTCAAGGGAGTCTTAATGATGAAACCACTGTCCAATTGAGCAACAGGAAGTTCTGCAATTGTAGTGATTGCTCCACTTGAAAAATCACCAAGGGTTACTTGTAAACCAAGGGATGTAGCCTCCTCAGCTGTTGATGGGATAGCAAAGACATGAGTATCAGACTCAGTCACATGCAGAGGAAAACTCTCTTTGATGTGTGATTGAGAGGAACTGATATTTGTCTGATCCATGTCTATTGCATTCAACAGAGGTAAGATTGTGGGTGGAATATTTGTTGGTAAGGGTTGTGGTGTAGAAAGCGACATTGCCCTGGGAGAGGGGCTGTGGAAGATAGATCCAAGTGGATCTAGAGCTTCATAATGAGGTGTCCCTGTGCTTACAACTTGATCCTTTTGTGAGGATTCAAGAGGTGGTAGGCTTATAGGTTGAGATCTTTCTACCATCTGCTGTGTGGAAGTAGCATAGTGGTTTCAAGTGACTTTAGTGCTGTTACTGGGTTAACCTCTGGGATCTCATCTTCCAGATGACCCTTTTGTTTTTTGGTTTGGTGGGCTTTTTGGATTTTGTTTTTGTTTTCTTTTTGGTGATGGCTGGTGTGGGTTTCAAAGCACTGGTTGTAGTACTTTGATCACCAGGAGCAGTAGGCTCAGTAGCAATGGGTTGAGTCTGTAATGTTTGTGCATCTACAATTTTACTCATCCCTCTCTACTTGTGTTTTTAAAACTTTTGATTGGTTGGTGATGCGTGTAAATGTTTCATGTGTAAGGCTACCATGATAAGTCACAGCACCTTGTTTATCATCAACTTCACCAACATTGTTTTGAATGTATACACTTAAAGCCTTGGATTCATTAGAAAAGCTTTGCCATTTTTAATGTTGCCAATGTTTGCCACCAAGTCATTAAACAATACTCGAGAAAAGTTAAAATCAGAATTTGTCAAAATTGCATATCCCAAGTATTGCATGTTTAAAGGTATTTCATTAAAAGTAGTTGTCTTGGCAGACAAACATGTCAACAAAGTATGGAAGAAAAACTTCATTTCAGCAGGAAATTTAGGTTTGTAGATGGTTTTACCTGTCAGTTCAATTTCATACCCTCTTTCAATGAATTCATTGTGCAAGTCAGGAATTGGGAAAGATGTTGGATGATTTAGGTCATTCAAACCAAAACCTCTGAAATAGAAGCTGGGCTTATTTGAAACAAGGTTTTTCCCACAGTGGAAACAATAGCTTTAAGGTTTCTTCTTTGTTGAATGGACCTCAGCATTTGCCCAGAACTGTCGTAATGTATCTTGATAAATTGGGGCTTTGATTTCCATGATATTCTTGTATTTTGACTCTTTTAAGACTTTGATCATGGCATGATATTGTCTATTTGAGTCAGTTTCTTCAAGAATTGGTGTGTAGTTGTGGGGAGTTTTAATGATGAGCGTCATAATGAAGGAATTGAGTGAAAAAAATTGTGAAGAAAAGAAGATATGAAGAGAAAACATCTTTTACAATTTTGAATTCGATACGGCAGAGTGAAAACCTCTGATTGGGATAAAACATGGTTTTATAAAGTGAAAAGCGAGTGATGACGTGGCAAAGATTTGACGGTTAACATCTATCCACGTGTATCCTCTGATACTGAATGGAAGACTTGTGTTATGTAGAACCACTGTTGTGTGTCAACAGTGGATGGGAACAGTGTTTTGATTTTACGCTATCAGTGGATATAGTTAACACAGTGGTTTGACCAACCAGAGGATATACTTTTGACAGTGGATTTAGAAAAGCAGTGGTTTTAGAAAAGCAGTGGTTACGAACAGACTTTTGAGATTTATTGAAAAACTTCAATTTTAAACTATTTTTGGGGATGGATTTTTGATTTTCTGAAAACATTTTGTTGCTATTTACACATGGAACACATAAAAATGTTTTTATTCCATGTTTAGCATGCCAATCCTAGAGATCAGACTTTCAAAGGTGGATGCATCTAATGCTTTTGTTAGAACATCTGCCAGTTGATCTTTAATTGGAACATGATGCAGATAAATCAAATCTTTTTCATAGCAATCTCTCACAAAGTGATGTCTGATGTCAATGTGCTTTGTTGTGGAGTGGGACACTAGATTTTTAATGATGTTTTCAGCTGCTTGACTATCTAACTTGAGATGAGTCTTTAAAGCAGTTACACCGAAATCCAGCAGTTGGTTTTGAAGCCACAAGAGTTGAGCAGTGCTACTTGCAGCGACAATGTATTCTGCCTCAGCAGTAGATGTGGATTATGCAACTTGCTTTTTTGCTTTGCGAAGACACTAGGCAATCACCTAGGAACTGAACTCCTCCCGATGTGGACTTCCTTGTGGTGTGGCAACCAGCAAAATCACTGTCTGAGTAACCAGGCTCTGGGTGCTTGCTTCAAGCCAAACAAAGCTTTGTTGAGCTTGTAGACATGATCAGGATCAAATGCATCTTCAAATCCAGGAGGTTGACAAACATATACCTCTTCTTTTATCTTCCCATATAAGAATGCACTTTTGAGATCCATTTGAAAAACTTTGATGTTGTGGTTGGCAGAAAGGCTAAGAACAATCTGATGGCTTCTAACCTTGCTACAGGAGCAAAGGTTTCATCATAGTCAATGCCTTCTTCTTGTCTGTAGCCTTGAACCACGAGCCTTGCTTTGTTCTTGACAACAATACCCCTTTCATCAGTTTTGTTTTTTAAGACCCACTTTGTGCCAATTGGACATACATCCTTTGGCAGTGGTACAAGTTCCCATACTTGTTGTCTTTTGAATTGTAGGAGCTCTTCTTGCATGGCTTTTACCCAACTGTTGTCTTTTAGTGCCTCTTTGTAACATCCGTTAAAAATGGATTTACCAAACCCGCTCCGTTTATCAACCGAACAGTCAGTTAAAATTTTCGTTGCGAATTTAATGCCCAAAATAATTTTAAACGATACATAATCAATTATTATACGGGAATATATAATTAGTTTTTGAAAAACTGTTAAAAATCGCAAAATAAAAATGTTTTGGTTCTGCCGGGTTTCGAACCCGGGTCAGTACCGGTTCAACAACAACTTAACACTCAACACTTTAACCACTGCGCCACGGATGTTCCTTGTTAAATATTGGAATCATTTAATTCATATCTTGACTTTCCGAATTCAAAACCGGCGCCCAAAGTTGAAGTCGTCGGAAATCCCGGTAATCTCGCGAAACTTAACGTTTCTTTCAGTTATAACGTAAAACATAAACGCTACATCGGTTATAACCGATGTCTGAGTCCGCGACCAAAGTTATAACCGCCGGAGAAATTCAAAACCAATGAATCCAGTTGGAAATCGGGCCAAATAAATCGACGATTTGCCCTATAAAAACCACTTCGAACCTCTGCAAACCTTTTCGCTCAAAACCGCACCCTTTCTCGGCGAAAACTCACTCGCCGGAAATCACCTGCAAATCGCCGGAAAACCGAGTTCTTAATTTCTGAGCCTCACTGAACCCTCTGAACTTATACCGAAGTCACCCACATACTTTGTAAGCTTTCTGAAGACTCTCTTCTGCAAGACACTCGTCGCCGGAAGGGATTGCTGTCGCCGGAGTTCTGCCGGAAAACAGAGGAAAGCTAGTCGGTATACCTCACGCCTAAATTCCTTTCTTTTTACTTATATCTCATCTGTAATTAACCTAAAAACGCTAAGGAAACCTGAATAAAAACTCGAACCAGTCAGACATCATTTCTGGTTATAACTCAACGAAGAAGACGATGTTCGGTAGTGTTTAAGTATAATTAAAAGCAAGATATTACTCGGGTTAGACACACAGTCCAGTGGTGGACTGTGTGCACATTAAACATACAAACGTCTCGAGTTCGAATCCTGTTTCACACACGCTGCCTTAATAAAAACGTTTTTTTGTTAACCGAACCGGAGTCACACTGGTATATGTTAAGTATATTAATAACCGAAAAAATAACCAAGTTAGACACACAGTCCAGTGGTGGACTGTGTGTATGTTTAATCAAAGCGCACGAGTTCGAGTCCGGTCTTCTGCATCGACCCGGACAATTATTAAACTTTTTAAATAAGTCAGAAATGAAAATAATTAATTTGTGTTTAAGTATAATAAAAATCAGTTAAGTTAACAAGTTGTACACACAGTCCAGCGGTGGACTGTGTGTTATCATAACCCACAGGTCCCGGGTTCGAGACCTGTGGAGCGCACCGTCCGAATCAATTAAATCGTTTTTAAAATAAAATGATTTTCTGTTTAACTTAATTAATATATAAATATAATTAAAAACGGATATATGACGGGTTAGACACGTAGCTCAGTTGGTAGAGCTGCGTGCACGCGTACGGGAGGTCTCGGGTTCGAGCCTCACCCAGCGCACTTATATTCGCATTCGAACCGGTCAACGGTCAGTCAACGGTCAAAGTCAAAGTCAACGGTCAGAAAAGTCAAATTTTTTTATTATTTTTATTTAATTATTTTAATTAAAAATCAATTAAAAGTACTTAAAAATAACATTTTTAAGGTTAGAAAATAGCCTTAAACTCACAAAAATACACCCAACTATCCTACTAAAATAGATTAATAAAATCCGTTTACTTACCGAACCATAATGATATTTATCTAGGTTAATCTCACTCGTGGTTAAAACCACTTCGCGTGCATTCAACATCATCAACCGAACGCACCCACTGTGAGTGAATCTTACAACTCCCCCTTTTAAATTACACGTTTTGGGGTGTGTCATGTGTCATAAAAATAATTAACTCGTTTATTTAAACTTGTGTCATACCATATCATGATCTAAACTTAGATTGTTTATATTGTTGTGATTACTTATTTCATCTTGTCAAATTATATGAAATTCATTTATTAAGCCCATCAGTTCCTCGTGGGAGACGAGTTGAACAACGCGTGCCTCAAAACCAATTCATTATTGTTCATGTGTGTATCATTGAGTTTATATTGTTTGTAGTTGTGTCATTCATATTATCATGTTTATGCAATTCATTCATTAGGCCCATCAGTTCCTCGTGAGAGACGAGTTGAGCAACGCGTGCCTCTAAATGTTCCATTATTGTTCATGTGTGTTTTATTTAATATCTTATGATTGTTGAATAAGTTTACATCTATTTTTACTCATGTTTGGTTGTGCACTGATTTCATAATCAATTTAAATAAACTTGTTCAAATGTTTTCCATAGGATTCACTCGCCAACTTTATGTTGATCCAAAAACCCTTTTACACATGATACAGGTGAACAGGTTGAAGCAAGGAAACCATAGGAAATGCCTTAGAAGAGAACAAAGAAGCTTAGATTGATAGTTAGAACATGTTGTAACATTTATTGTAAATTTCTATTGAATTGTATTAATGAATATGAAACGTATAATAAATGTCATGAGCTTTGATGATAACCCAATCATGCCCCGATCACCTTTTCCTCTGCGGGTCGGGGTGTGACAGATTAGTATCAGAGCCATGACTATAGGGATATAGGATAGGTTATTAGACCCTTAGAGCCTATACTATAGTCTGCCTAAATTTTAATTGATTAGGTGGTTACATACAAACTTGTGATATTTATTTGTTTCATATTTGTTTACATTTACAGTCAAACATACATGCTTATATACATATTCATTATACATATATCGATGTTCATGTATTCAATTTATTTTCATACTCTCATTATTCAAAGATTTTGTGGAATTTTCAAATCTCATCAAAGTAAGTTCTGCGACGGGCATGTAGTAACTGGAAGGGTACAAGTACCGGTAGTCGGAACGTCCTGTCTAGGTTGGCATTCGTATAAATCCAATATAACGGACTAGTTTGCCTACCTGGGGACTAACGATGAGAGTACGAAGGACCTATTAGGCCAAAGCATGCCACACCAAACGTCGTTCGAACTAACCCCACTTTGAGGTGTCACCGTGTCTACACCTGGACACATTCCGAATATCACACGTTGTATACATATTTCTCGATTTTCTCCGGGTTTTAGTGTACGCAACCTGGCAAACCCGTGCGAACCATATGAAAAACCGGTATTCATGGGGGCCCACATGATTACAAAGGTAAAGTATGGCGGCATGTAGGGCCTAATGGCGAGCAAAACCCAAGACATCCTATGGATGTAGTAGATTTATTTTTCTATAATTATTTTATGAATGCTCATTCCTGAATGCGACCCATGATCCCAAAAGCATCCAAATCATACTCTTGACATGTATTCCTTGTAGATGTCTTCTAACCTCGCTCGTAGGAAGATGAGAGCAGGAAAAGCCCGCGAGCGCATGGCTGCCCTAATCGCTCAACAAATGGTTGCCGTAATACCCAACATTGTAATCCAAGTACAACAAGCACTTACCGCTAATCCTGTCAATCAAGCAAACCAAAACATTATCAACTCTCCCCAAATACCACTAAATGCACCTACAAGCATTTTAAATCATGCGACCCTCCGAAATACAAAGGGACTGAAGGCGTCACCGCTCTCCTCCATTGGTTTGAAGAAATGGAGAACATTTTTCTAAATTGCGATTGCCCTGACGATCGCAAAGTGCGATATGCTACCGGTCGATTATATGGGATAACACTTACTTGGTGGAATACAGAGAAGGCCAAACGAGGCGTCGACGATGCTATGACCTTAACTTGGAACGAATTGAAGGAAATCATGACCAGACGATTTTGCCCAAGGAGCGAAATCAAGAAATTAGAAGATGAATTTTACTCATTGAAGCAAAAGGAAGGAGACCACACCACAAACAACAAAAGATTCCTTGAATTACATCAAATGGTTCCCAACATGTTCACTCCCCTTCTACCGTTTGATCGAGCACTACATTCGTGGTCTTCCGTCAAAGATTCAAGACCCTGTAATAAGTACCAAGCCTGCAACTTTGGAAGCAGCAATGGAGCTAGCAACAGAGCTCACCGAGAACCGAATCCGAAACAAAGACTTCAAGGAGGAGAAGAAGAAGGATAAAGAATCGACTGAAACCTCCGACTCCACCCAAACCGAATCCCCTTCTCAACCCAATCCTAAGAGAAGAAGAGACGGGCAACTTTTCGCTGCTACCCAACGTAATCAACCAGTTTTACACGCCATACCCATCCAAGCTATCCCAATCACTCAAGTGGCACCCAACTCAACTTACCCAAATAAGAAACCATATCTTGGACCTCACCCTCGATGCAACAACTGTTTTTATCATCATCCCCTTACCTTACCTTGTCGGCTATGTACAACTTGTGGATGCTATGGTCATTTGAGCAAGGTTTGTCGCACCTTTCAAACCAAACCTTTTCCCCTACTCAAAACATGGCCCAAACCTATCAACAACCCCAATACCCTATGTTCCCATATGCTCGAGTTTGTTTCAATTGTGGCGACCCTACCCACTTTAGAAACACATGCCCTCAATTGGTTAACGTCATCAACACTCAAGCCCAATCAAACCCAGTTAACCAAGTAAACCAAGAAAACCCAACCACTATGCCACCAGCAAGAGGAAGAGTCTTCAATATCAACGCCAATCCTGTCGAAGATAATGACGGCCCAAACGAAGATACCCAACTAGTCCTCTTCACCGAAGATCCAGATTCAACTCCTATCGTTTAGTTTTATGTTTTCTTTATCACATAGAACCAAACATAACTTAAGGATAAAGCCAATGAAAATTTGACAAGAATACGGTGGATACGCCGCTGGTACTTCCTATATATAAGTATTCTTGTCAAAGGATCAGAAGCATTATCTGGCGGTTATGAGAGGTTCCATGTGTAGACTGTTAGAGTAATTATTGTTTATTGTTTTCAGTATATGCATTTGCCGAGGCCGCAGCTCCCCCTTTATGAGGTTTTGAGCTTGTTCCCCATTTTATTATGCGGTTGAACTTGGCGTGCCCGCAACGATCGGCTCCGTTTGATTGAGCCTTGATCGCACAGTTCATTTTACATTTCCATTACATTCAATACGTTCGGCTCCGTTTGATTGAGCCTTGAGCGCACAGTTCAATTTTCATTTTCAGTACATACAATACGATCGGCTCCGTTTGATTGAGCCTTGATCGCACATACATTTTCATTATCAGTATCTTGTGGTTGTGGTGTTTGTTGTAGAGTCGCATAGAACTAATCATAACTTGCGGATAAAGTCAATGAGAATTTGACAAGGATATGATGGATACGCTGCTGGTACTTCCTATATATAAGTATTCTTGTCAAATGATCGGAGGCATTATCAGGCGGTTATGAGAGGTTCCATGCATAGGCTGTATGTGTGATTGTTGTTTAGATTAAGTTATTCATTTTCAATACATGCAATACGCTCGGCTCCGTTTGATTGAGCCTTGAGCACACAGACAATTTCATTTTCAGTACATACAATACGATCGGCTCCGTTTGATTGAGCCTTGATCGCACAGATATTTTTCATTTCAGTATTTTATGTTTGTTGTATTGGTTGTAGAATTATATAGGACTAATCATAATTCACTGATAAAACCAATGAAAATTTGACAGAATATGGTGGATACGCCGCTGGTACTTCCTATATATAAGTATTCTTGTCAAAGGATCAGAGGCATTGTCAGACGGTTATGAGAAGTTCTATGTAGGATTTATTAGTTTCTTGGTAACTAATCATAATTTGTGGATAAAACAATGAAAATTTGGCAAGAATATGGTGGATACGCCGCTGGTACTTCCTATATATAAGTATTCTTGCCAAAGGATCAGAGGCATTATCAGGTGGTTATGAGAAGTTCCATGTAAGATTTGGTATTTGCCTTGGTTGAAATTATGTTACATTTATATCATCTTGCTATTTAGAGAAATTGGAATTGTGTTCCATTTCTACATAAACTAACCTCTCCATCATAACAAACGAGAGAGGAACTTACACCATTCAAACATATATGTTATCAGAATGTGGATTCAAATATTTGCTGTTGTGTTTATTTATGTGCAAATATCAGCTGTTGTGTTTATTTATGTTCCATGTAGGTTGTAGTGTTAGAAGTTTTGCCTTAGGATATAACATTACCTTTCCAAACATATCCAACCTCTTATGCATGATATCATAGTTAGCGAATCAATTCTGCTTATCATCATTTTTACAGTAGGCAACAAAAAGCGATTCCTGTTATAGGGTACTTAACCTTTACAAGGAACGTTACCGCCTCAAACAAAAACTTAAACCCTTACTTTTTCTAAGCAGGTAACTGACAAACTGAACACCATCATTCTTTTAGTCAAATATATCACTATTTAAATTTCGGGACGAAATTTCTAAAAAGCAGGGGATACTGTAACATCCGTAAAAAACGGATTTACCAAACCCGCTCCGTTTATCAACCGAACAGTCAGTTAAAATTTTCGTTGCGAATTTAATGCCCAAAATAATTTTAAACGATACATAATCAATTATTATACGGGAATATATAATTAGTTTTTGAAAAACTGTTAAAAATCGCAAAATAAAAATGTTTTGGTTCTGCCGGGTTTCGAACCCGGGTCAGTACCGGTTCAACAACAACTTAACACTCAACACTTTAACCACTGCGCCACGGATGTTCCTTGTTAAATATTGGAATCATTTAATTCATATCTTGACTTTCCGAATTCAAAACCGGCGCCCAAAGTTGAAGTCGTCGGAAATCCCGGTAATCTCGCGAAACTTAACGTTTCTTTCAGTTATAACGTAAAACATAAACGCTACATCGGTTATAACCGATGTCTGAGTCCGCGACCAAAGTTATAACCGCCGGAGAAATTCAAACCAATGAATCCAGTTGGAAATCGGGCCAAATAAATCGACGATTTGCCCTATAAAAACCACTTCGAACCTCTGCAAACCTTTTCGCTCAAAACCGCACCCTTTCTCGGCGAAAACTCACTCGCCGGAAATCACCTGCAAATCGCCGGAAAACCGAGTTCTTAATTTCTGAGCCTCACTGAACCCTCTGAACTTATACCGAAGTCACCCACATACTTTGTAAGCTTTCTGAAGACTCTCTTCTGCAAGACACTCGTCGCCGGAAGGGATTGCTGTCGCCGGAGTTCTGCCGGAAAACAGAGGAAAGCTAGTCGGTATACCTCACGCCTAAATTCCTTTCTTTTTACTTATATCTCATCTGTAATTAACCTAAAAACGCTAAGGAAACCTGAATAAAAACTCAAACCAGTCAGACATCATTTCTGGTTATAACTCAACGAAGAAGACGATGTTCGGTAGTGTTTAAGTATAATTAAAAGCAAGATATTACTCGGGTTAGACACACAATCCAGTGGTGAACTGTGTGCACATTAAACATACAAACGTCTCGAGTTCGAATCCTGTTTCACACACGCTGCCTTAATAAAAACGTTTTTTTGTTAACCGAACCGGAGTCACACTGGTATATGTTAAGTATATTAATAACCGGAAAATAAAACCAAGTTAGACACACAGTCCAGTGGTGGACTGTGTGTATGTTTAATCAAAGCGCACGAGTTCGAGTCCGGTCTTCTGCATCGACCCGGACAATTATTAAACTTTTTAAATAAGTCAGAAATGAAAATAACTAATTTGTGTTTAAGTATAATAAAAATCAGTTAAGTTAACAAGTTGTACACACAGTCCAGCGGTGGACTGTGTGTTATCATAACCCACAGGTCCCGGGTTCGAGACCTGTGGAGCGCACCGTCCGAATCAATTAAATCGTTTTTAAAATAAAAGGATTTTCTGTTTAACTTAATTAATATATAAATATAATTAAAAACGGATATATGACGGGTTAGACACGTAGCTCAGTTGGTAGAGCTGCGTGCACGCGTACGGGAGGTCTCGGGTTCGAGCCTCACCCAGCGCACTTATATTCGCATTCGAACCGGTCAACGGTCAGTCAACGGTAAAAGTCAAAGTCAACGGTCAGAAAAAGTCAAATTTTTTTATTATTTTTATTTAATTATTTTAATTAAAAATCAATTAAAAGTACTTAAAAATAACATTTTTAAGGTTAGAAAATAGCCTTAAACTCACAAAAATACACCCAACAATCCTACTAAAATAGATTAATAAAATCCGTTTACTTACCGAACCATAATGATATTTATCTAGGTTAATCTCACTCGTGGTTAAAACCACTTCGCGTGCATTCAACATCATCAACCGAACGCACCCACTGTGAGTGAATCTTACAACTCCCCCTTTTAAATTACACGTTTTGGGGTGTGTCATGTGTCATAAAAATAATTAACTCGTTTATTTAAACTTGTGTCATACCATATCATGATCTAAACTTAGATTGTTTATATTGTTGTGATTACTTATTTCATCTTGTCAAATTATATGAAATTCATTTATTAAGCCCATCAGTTCCTCGTGAGAGACGAGTTGAACAACGCGTGCCTCAAAACCAATTCATTATTGTTCATGTGTGTATCATTGAGTTTATATTGTTTGTAGTTGTGTCATTCATATTATCATGTTTATGCAATTCATTCATTAGGCCCATCAGTTCCTCGTGAGAGACGAGTTGAGCAACGCGTGCCTCTAAATGTTCCATTATTGTTCATGTGTGTTTTATTTAATATCTTATGATTGTTGAATAAGTTTACATCTATTTTTACTCATGTTTGGTTGTGCACTGATTTCATAATCAATTTAAATAAACTTGTTCAAATGTTTTCCATAGGATTCACTCGCCAACTTTATGTTGATCCAAAAACCCTTTTACACATGATACAGGTGAACAGGTTGAAGCAAGGAAACCATAGGAAATGCCTTAGAAGAGAACAAAGAAGCTTAGATTGATAGTTAGAACATGTTGTAACATTTATTGTAAATTTCCATTGAATTGTATTAATGAATATGAAACGTATAATAAATGTCATGAGCTTTGATGATAACCCAATCATGCCCCGATCACCTTTTCCGCTGCGGGTCAGGGTGTGACACTCTTGGTATTTGATAGGTTGTGTGAGTGACAGAAAGACAGCAAAAAGACAAATGTTTTCGGATTGGCTTCTTGTGAGCACTCCCTCATTGACGTTGCCAATAATTTGATCAGATGGATGACTTTTAAGGAAGATAAGATCTCCTTTATATGGAATGATGACATTTTGAGGTGAAGGCAACAGATGGGAATCATCTGAGCTAACATGTGTTGGTAATTTTGAAGTGCCAACATCTGTTTGAAATGGATGTAGAGGTATAGGATGGATGCGTGATTTTTTTGATTTTTGTTCACAGAGTATGGACTTTTATCGACAGTGGTTTGATTTTGTGAGCTGGCAGAGGTTTGTGGATCAACAACTGTTGAGCTAGCAGTGGCAGAGTTTTCACAGTTGTTATTAACATCTGCTCCTCTGATGGATGGATTGACTTTGAATTGTGGAAGCACACTATCATATCCATGATCTTGATGAGGATATTGTGATCTACATGCATGGTTAGTCTTGATAGACACATCTTCAAATGTAAATTTACCTAGATCAAACAGTTTAGCAGGGTTTGCTGGGATTTTCAATGAAGAAAGTTCATTGAACTTTACATTCAAAGGTTTCTTCAACACACTTGGTCCTAGAGTTAAAAACTCTGTAGGCTTTAGCAGTGGTTGACTATCCCAGGAAATAACCACAATCAACTTTGGCTGCAAACTTTGAAATTGAATCTTTTAAGTTTAAAATGAAGCATGGACAGCCAAAGACTTTGAAATATGAGATCAGAGGTTTGATTTTATAAAGAATCTCATAGGCAGTCTTTTGATGATTGGGATTGATCTAAACTCTGTTCTGCACATAGCAAGCAGTGTTTACAGCCTCTTCCCAAAAAGACAAGGGTAAACTTGAGTCTACAAGCATTGTTCTTGCAGATTCAATTAAAGTGCTGTTTTTCCTTTCAACCACCCCATTTTGTTATGGAGTCCTTGGGATTGCCTAACAATCCCTTTTGACTCATATAAAGCATCCAACTCCTTATTCCTAAACTCTGTCCCATTGTTACTTCTAAAAATTTTTACTAGAAGGTCAAATTGCTTTTCAACTTGTTTAACAAAATTTTGTAAAATGTCAGCAGTTTCATCTTTAGAGTGCATGAAAAATGTCCATGTGAACCTTGAAAAATCATCTACAATGACAAGACAATATCTTTTCTTTTGAGACTCATGATTTTTACAAGGCCAAACAAGTCCATTTGCAGCAATTGCAAACACTAGGTTGTTTTGGACTCTTCAATTGACTTGTAAGAACTTTTATGTTGTTTTCCTTTTAAACATGATACACAATGTTCTTCACAAGTGAATTGTTTTGAAGGCAGTCCTCTGACAAGATTTTGTTTTGAGAGAGTGGTAATAGTTTTTAGATTTGTGTGTCCAAAGTCTTCTATGCCATAACTCTGTCTCTTTGCTAGAGGCAACTGAGAACATGCATGCATTAGACATTGGATTATCCTTCAACATATCCACCACATACACATTGCCACTTCTATGAGCAACAAGTTGTGCTTTACTCTCAGCAATGATTTGATCAATCTTTTTAACAACTTCTGGTCCTAAAATTTGACATGTTTTCTTTGTAAAGAAGGATCCATATCCTTTGTCACTCATTTGTGAGACACTCAGCAAGTTGAATTTTAGATTATCAATGAGTTAACATGCTCAAATTTGAGTTTCCTAGCCTGAACAGTTCCTGACCCCAACACCTTCCATTTTGAATTGTTACCAAAGGACATGTCACCCCCTCCATGTGCCATGAAATCTTTGACAAGGGCTCTACATCCTGTCATGTACCTGGAGCCTCCACTATCTACATACCATAAACTATCAAGGCAAGTAGAAGCTCCCTGCACATAAGTAAACAATTAGTTTAGGTGGGTCTCCAAAGCAACATTTTGGCTTCGGATGGAGTCACAAATTGTTCATCTCAAATTCAGGAATATGGACAATGGTTTGATTTGGTCTTTGTAATCACTGTTGTGAACCATTTCATGTCAGATGTTGGTAACCATGAGGATGCCTATTGACTCTTGGCTTTGAGGGTTTTTTTAACCCTCGTAACTAAGAGGAACCTTTTGTTAAATAGGTTGGCCATATCCCCTTGGATACCTGTTTGCAGGTGGAGCATCTGTCACCTGTACCTCTCTGGGAACATAGGTTTTGTTCATTGCTTTGGTGACAGATGTTTCAACATGTTCAAAGGTCTGCTTAGATTTATTTCTAACAGAGCTTGAACTTTGATTTAAGAGTTTTGATTTAATTTCTTTTACCTTGATGTCAAAGGTTTGAAGATAAACACACTCTTTTGTTTTGTGGTTTGTTTTCCCACAGATGATGCATTTTGAAGAATTAGGTATTATACTTGTTTTGTTGATATCATATGCTTTTAAAAGAAAACAGTTTCGAGTGACATGATTTCTTTTCTCCCAAAAGTCATAAAACAGGTTTTTAACCTTTTCTTTATTCTTTCCATTCTCAGACTTCCTTTCAGCAGATGATGTAACATTTGCTGGAAGATCTTTAATGAGAGTCACTCTTTTTTTGGTGCTTTGACACCAATAATGGTTGAAAAGTCCATTGGCTTGAAATTTTCGAGAATGTCACACTCATCAAACCATGTGGGTTTAAATTGATATTTCTCGACTTCCTCAAAAGTTGAGGATCCTTCATGTTTTTCTAAAATGATTTTGTTTCCATTTTTATAAGTGACTTTAATCTCTTCACCAGCCAAATTTGTTGGGACAATTTCAACCACCCTAGATTCATTTACAGTAACATTTTCAGAAACTTGGTCATTTTTCCTGAAACCTATGCCAAATTTTATATTACTTTTGATCTGGTTTCAAGCATGACATCATAACCTTTGCAAATTCTACCACTTTTCACAAGTGATTTGGGTAGATTCCAATTCCTTTTTACAAACTTGATATTTTTCTGTCATAGTTTGGAGTTGATCTTTGGTTATGCTTGCTTCATGTTTTAGAGTGCTGATTTTAGAATCTTTGTTAACCAATTTTGTTTTCAACTCTTTTGTGAGTTTTTCAAAATTTAACTCATCTTCTAAAATTTTGTTTCTAAGATTTTCATTCACCTTTTTTATGTTAGCAAAAGCAATTATGCATTTCTCTGAACATAGATCTTTAAGGATCCGAGGTGATACCTTAGCAGTAGCCATCATGGCACAGTCACAATGACCTTCAAAAACACTAGTATCCCATGGATCAGACAGAGATTTCACATCTTCATCAACATTCTCTTTTGTAACCACTGTTTCATCATGAACTTCAGACACATTAGATTTAGACACTTCTTTCACAGATTCATCACCTTCAACTATTGTGTCTAAAGCCATAAAGCAAAAATCATTTTCAAAATCTTTTTGGCTACTAGAGCAAAGTTTTCATCAGTTAACTCCACAGGCAAGTTACTCCAATCAATAAAACCTTGTGTGAAAAAGCTTTGTTGGTTAACCTCTGCCGGAGCAGTGGTTTGAGTAACTTGAGTGACATGAGGTGCAGGTTGCACATGCACTTGAGGAGATGGTGCTTGAACATACTGAATCTGCGACAGTGTTTCGAATATAGTGCGCAGGGACAGTGGCAGCCGGGTGTGCAAAATGAGCAGTGCTTTGCATTTGAGGAGCAAGGGTATATTGGGAATAATGAGCAATGCTTTGTGTTGTTGAGGTCTAGGGCAAGGTGAGTCACAATAGGTCCAGATGTTTGAGATCTGCACTCCCTAGCAAAGTGTCCTAGTCTATTAACACTTGATTTTTGATTTATCCAGCCCAACCTTCAACCCCCATGCAACCCTGGAATTTTCTACCAGTTCTCTTGTAAAATTTACTAGATCTAACACTTAATAGAGCCAGTTGGGCAAAATGTCCATTTCTTCTAAATCAGATGGTTCAAAGTGTTGAAGATCATTCAACTCAAAGGATAATTTGTCAGAGGTTTGGCTTTCCCCACTAGCAGCAAAGCATAGTTGGGTGAGTAAGTATCAGAGTTGAAGTTTCCTCTAGAAGTTTATATCAACAAAATGATCATAACTCTGATCCTTACCACAGAACCCTCTTCTTGGCCTAAAAGAGCTGTGCTACCAAAAGCATAGTCGTCAGCCATTTTACCAGACTCTTGTAACTTCTTTTTCTGGTTCAAATTCTCTCATGTGTGAGGAGTCTACCATGAAGTGGTGTAAGATTCATTTCTTTAAACCCAACAAATGTTCGAGTTATGAAAGCTATAGTGTCCCACTTTTCTGGTAACGATTGAGGAAACGACTATTGACAGTCGAATTAGGAAATTCAACGTTTACCAGCTTAAGTTCACTTATGAGACAGCTAAATCGTTCGAACTGTTGAGTTAGAGACTGTCCTTTGACATGACAAAAAGTTTCGTATTGTTGTTTTAAGACTTCTCTTTTGTTTTCAGTTACTTCCTCAGTCCCACCGAATTGCTCTTTCAAGGCATCCCATAACTCCTTTGCACTATTGCAGTGGAGCAGGCCAGCATAGATTTCATTAGGTAAGGCAGAAGCAACAATACTAAACGCCTTAGCATCTAACTCTATTTTCTGGAAATCCTGCTCGGAGTAATTTTCAGGACTTTTTGGCACTTGTTTTGCTGGGTCCTCTACACTTGGAACCATAGGAACATGTGGTCCAAATACAACGGACCTCCAGCAACCGGTGTTTAGCTGAGCAAGAATATGACCCATCCGACGTTGCCATATGCAATACTCGTTCCTGACAAGCATAAGAGGTTTAAACATGGATCCAGTGTTGTTGGAATCCTGTGTCTTTTGAGACATTTGATTGTTTTAAACAAATTTTGTTTTAAAAGCTTTGAACATAATTAAACTCTGTTTTCCAATAAAAAAAACAAACTAATTAGCAGGGATAGCTGATCTTTTAAATCAAGTTGATAGTTAAATGAAATTTTGATTGACCAGGCTCTGATACCAATTGTTGGATCTGAGTTTGAATTAGTTGTGACTGTTTGGAAAATGGTTTGTGAAAGAAGATAAAACAGAGTGAATTTGCAGCGGAATAAAACTTTGTATCACAACTAATGGAAGATAGCTTTGATCATCATGCTTTCAAACTTATAAGTTTTGCATGTGAATCACAAACTCCCCCTCAGCCCAATGATAGTTTGTTAGTACATAATGTAAGAAAGAAAGATGATTGGAAGGAAATGCGTAATATGATCTTTTGATAGATGGATGGAACACTACAATGTACTCTTCTATTTATACAGCAAGTCAAAGCTCTGAGCATCTTTGCTGACGTCAGGGTTTGATAGTGACAACTAACAACTAACTAACTGTATTTAACCACTTATTAAGCTAAACAATGCTATTACATAAACACTGTTACATTAATATAGAAGAAACACTGATGATCCTATCAATTGTCAGTCTTCATCAGAGGTTCCACAGCAAAGCTTGTATTCAGCAGATCTTGTAATGCAGCATTAACTGGATCAGTGGTTTACATAAAAGGTTGTAAAACTCTGTTATTCTGGATCAATCCTCTGGTGTAGTTTTGGCTTTATAGTATCTGTTCCTTTGCAAGGTTCAATCCCAACAAACATATTACTGTTCTTAACATACTTTCTAGGGTTGGACAAACTTGTACCATTACCCACCTTTACTTATATTAGTCTTGATATGGTCAAACTTTATAATATGTGGCTTAGTAAATGTAACTATTTTTAACTTGATTAGGTAAATATTAATAACAAGTATATTTATATATAATAACAATTGACGTAGTTTCTTAGGAACAGTTGGCGTTTCCTCGTTTCTCATGACCCGCAGCTGCCGATCTTCAGACTACATCCCACCGCTAAAAGCCACCTCAATAGCAATTCCTCCCTGTTCCTACGCTTCAGCAAGTAAGCCTCACTTCGTCCTAAGATTACAGCTATGCTTCAGCAATTAGGTTTCAGGTACGTTTGATGCTTTTCGTCGTCTGCACTTAAAGCTCCAACATGTATGTTTCAGCAAATTAGGGCTCCAATTTCATTGTTCACTTCCAGTCGCAGTAGCAACATATATGCTTCAGCAATTAGGGTTCCAGTTTCAGTGTTCTTCACTCCGATCTCAATTCTCAGGTACGCTTAATGTTTTTCATCCAGGACTTCAAATGGTCAAACTTACTCTTGAATAGCACTACTACAAGTGTCAGATTAAGATTTTCTGTCAAAAGCCTATAAATAATTGTTATTTTGTTCCATGTTTTTTTTTGAATGAGTTTAATTACATGTTGGTATAGTAGTTCCATGGTCCCCTGTTCGCATTTGATTACACTGAAAGTTAAATATATGTTTTTTAGTCAAATTAATACTAATGTCAAGGGATCCTTGTGGGGGTCATATTAGATGTAATTTGTGTTGTTAATAGCCCCCTTTGGCTGTATGCAATTAATATAATTTGATAAGTTTATAGAAAACAAATGCCGAAAATTTGATGGAACTGTTTGATTTGTGGCTTTGTGAGGAAGATAAAGTAGAAAAGAAGGTTTAAAAATGGCGAAAAAGATGTAGGAACTGGTGTCGTGGACTCATAGTGTGAGCAAAGGGACGAGTGGGCCCAGTCAGTCATTGTTCTGAATGACGACCTAAGAGAAAACATGAATTCTTGATTTGTATGCATAAGATGAAAGAGAACCATTTCAAGTATGCTAAACCATTGTTGGTCATTTTTCCGCAAGTGCTTTTTGACCCAGTTCTTTACATCTTCAAGTGATTCTGTGTTGGTAAGATTTATTAACTGCTACTTTCTTATTTGTTGATACAGTTGTCTTTTTCTTTCGGTTATACTCACTTTTTTTCCTTTTACTATGTAGTTTTTATGTTACTTTGTTATGAGTTTGCAATAAAATGACCGGTAAGCATAGAATAGATGGTAGTACTTATGAAGTTGGCGAATGTTTGTGTAGTCATCACTCCCGCATATTATTACTCTTTTTTCATAGGAATGCCATTTCTTTAGCCCTTTTGTATAGCTGGGCAAATATATTATGGCTGCACATATCTTGTGGATTAACCAAATTGTACTAATACATGTCACCCCCGTCGCAACGTGCATGGGTTACATTCTAGCTATATAACAATTTGCGTCGAGGCTTATCTACAGTAAATTTAGCTTATTACCAAATTGCCCTTCCCGTCTTCATTGATTTACTAATAACCAGACATCGGCTTTTGTTTCAGTTGCCGCTGCAGTCTATCGTAAACCCTAGCTGCCGCTGGTGTGGCGACTGTCACCCATCTTTGTCACAAACCAGAATCACCATCACTCTTCACAGGTGACCTTACCATCATCGACTTCCCTCATCTTCAACCAATGTCAAAATACAACTTTTCATTCAGAGAATCTCTGGACTTTCCATCACGCCTCTCTTTTTATCTTTTCTCTGTGTCTATCCGATGGGGGTGATCTCCGTACGATTTGTGGTCTATGATCAGAAAAAGTAAAGTTGATGATGGAACTTTCATCCAAAATCAACGATGTACCGTAAACTACCAATTTTCTTCTAATTACGAGCATGAATTGATTTGTCAATGCAACATCTTTGGAATTCATATTCTAAAGCCGAGAGATTTATTAAATGGATATTTTCAAGTATTTCTTAAAATTAGAAAAGTATTTGAACCAAGGTGATAAAGCATGATTATTGTGAATTTATGGAGTCAACCATTCAGTAACAACTTCTATTGCTTTTTTCCTTTTTAAATTAATCCAAGTTTGATGCGTAATCTTTTTTCAGATTTCAAAACTAGCTTTGTTTAAAGGTTGCTATCTTAGTGAAGACTGGAACATGTTAGATTGGGTATGAAAGTTATTGGGCATTGTTTTGACATAGGCGTAAGTGCGTACCGCTTCAGACTTCTTTTGTGGACTGTTATGTTTAATCGATTTACTTTCGCTGGTTTAAAGATGTATTTCGGTATGTCTTAGATAGGGATTCTTTTTTAGTTTGATATGGTTTTTTTGAGTTGGATTCATTAGGTTAAATTTGGAATTAATTTTGTACTGTCATTTGAAAGTTGGGTACTGCTTATGAAGACCCATGTTATCTTGGTTTTGCCATGCTTAGGAATCCATGAATTTGTAGCACTGTTTCTGTTTGGCTTTTTTTATTTGAAAAATTAATTATGGAGACAATGGATTTAAGGTTAAGGGGTGTTTGAGATTGGTTATAGTATTGTTTCATAGTTAGCTGCATACCACTAGCAATTTATTTGAAATATTAATCATGTAGACAATGGATTTAAGGTTAAGGGGTGTTTGAGATTGGTTATAGACTTATAGTATTGTTTCATAGTTAGCTGCATACCACTAGCAATAAAATTCTAATTCTTAATGTGACACTAAAGTTTTTTTTTTTTTTTGAAAATTGATATTCATGCTATTTTGAAAATCTTGCATCTTCATAAATGAAAATATAATACCATATTCAAGAAAAGTTTACATCACAACACTACGTATGTATGTTGTCGCGGTTATCATATATTGTTACTCGTAGGGAAACTTTGTGAAGAACTGTGAATCTGTGATATTAAAAGTAATATGGATGCATTATTTTTCGAGTTTTGTTTTTGATTGTCATTCCTTTACGAATCGAATTGGTACCGACCGATCGAATACCCGCCGCGAAGCATGGGGATTCTACTAGTTAAACAATACATCATGTCACAAGTAAATCTTACACAGTCAACTCAAAAACATCAAACTATATCATGAGCTTCAATGCTAAACTTATCACTTCTCAACTTTAGCTCGCTAAAAGTATACATCATATAATTAGCGATGTTAAGTTAACACATAATTATCAGACACTAAAAAACGAAACCAAAAACATTTAGAATTTTTTTAAAACAAGTTTTAGGATCACCTTAAGGTTATGGTGCCTCAATAATGCAAAAGCACCATAGAGCCACCTTAGGACACATATATTCGTGTTTCACTTAGTTGACTCACCGTAGACATACATTGTCATGCTACACCTCTGCTGTCATCATTTCAAACTAAGTTTGTGCATTTAGTTAAAGTGATGTATAAGTTAACATGTAGAAGCTATGGAGTGAACAATTTTCCCAACTGAAAACTCAAATAGTGGTGTGTTTGAAATGATGCATGATCATTTCTTAAAATGCACATAAATCAACAAATTAAATGACCAACACTGCTTGATCCCCAGCTATTTTCCCTAAAAATAATTAATACTTAATCATAGGGAGTTGTCACATTTGTGGATAAAGATTCTTAATCTTGAACATCATTAAATAACCATTTTCAACTAGGCTAGTTGTCCAACAACCCAACCTTGTGTAATTCATATGTAGAAACATTCTTATTCAACATACTATCCATACTAAGTTCTTTTGTTATGGCAAAATTAAGCACTTATGCATGCATTGTTTTGAATCTTAGAAAACCAACTTTAGTTTGTACTAGTACAATGATTACCTCATACGCCAGCAAGCTATAAAACAACCAGCACACTTAATATATTACACCCCCTCAATGTGCACACTATAACATCCCTCAATGTGCACATTATAACATCTATAAACACCATAGCTCGATATATTTAATTCGAAAATTATGCATAATATCATCAAATGGCCATTTTGACACTTTAAGTAGGCAAATTCAGAAAAATAGAGAATGTCTTGGTTTAGACGTATCTTTAGAAAACACCATGTACTAGGTGTGCAAATAGAAGTTCACACTACTAAGGTCTTGAATAGAGCTCCTTCTCAAGTTTCTTACATAAACCTTTGCTCACAACCAAGTTGTTATTTCATTATAGAGTTAATTACTGTTTTCGTCCATGTGGTTTGTCAAAAATCACTATTTCATTCCATTAGTTTAAAAATTGCGATTTCAGTCCCTATGGTTTCACTTTCGTAACCATTTCAGTCCACCTCGTAACCATTTCAGTCTCTGTACTTACAGAATAAATGGATTGAAGTGGTTACGAAAGTGAAACCACAGGGACAGAAATGGTTACGAAAGTGAAACCACAGGGACTGAAATCGCAATTTTTAAACTAATGGACTGAAATAGTGATTTTTAACAAACCACAGGGACGAAAACAGTAATTAACTCTTCATTATATTAATGCATTTAGCACATTTTGACATGGATAACCAATTTGATCAATATTTGATTAAAAAAATTAATTTCATATATACCCCTTGTATACTTGCAAATTTCATATATACCCATCTAAAAACTACAATTATCATATATACCCAACTTTAATGAAATTTTACATAATGACATTGTACCCCTTTCTATTACATTTTTATACCCTATTTTATAATATTATTTTGCCTGTGATCGATATCAAGAAACGAATTGTTCTCTCAACGACACAACGGAAACAATAAGCAAGCTTTGAATCAGATAACTGAACTCTAATAAAAAACCGAACCAGGCTATGCTAGCATTACGTAACAGATTTGATCGACATTGTTTTTTCTCGTTTTTGTTCTGAACACTTAGGACTTCGACATCGTTATTATTGATTTTGTTTACTTATGCTTAGGTTTTCTCATTTAGCAAGAATTATGATGCTTTAATTTTCTTTGTTTCTCAAATTTTTTGTTTGATGTTTCACTTTTTTTTTCTTTATTAGTTTCCCATTTCCATCCTACGTTTTCCATGAGTTCCTTTTGATCAAATGGGTAAATATAAAAATTGAAGTTAAGATGGTATATATTAACATTTAGAGTTTTAGAAAAATAAGGGTAAAATGGTCATTTATTGAAGCGTTTTTAATTAATTGGGTGTATTTTATATATTAATTACTTTGTAAGATCATATATTATATTTTTAAAGTTTGTAGAGGTATATAGGAAATTGCCACTTGATTAAATCCTCTACTTTAACGTGTGGGCACGTGTTAAGTGCCAATTTTAATAAGTGTGGATTTGATGATAACTTAAAACTTTATACTTTGAAAAACGAAACTATACAATAAAGTCTTTTGTAATAAATATGATAAACTAAGTTTAAAATGCTTATAGAACTGAAGCTGAAGTTACACGTATCCTACATCAAGAATGTCCAACTAGAGATGCTAAACTACTATACCTAAACACTCAACATGTCTTGTTCAATATGTAAGTCTGTATTAAGTTGTTGGAAATATCAACTCAATTAATATTTTACTAGAATTAAATAAAATTTAACTTGATTTGTTTAAATTTCAGGATATAATTGTGATCAGAATATGTTAGAGAGTGCAGGTGTTGATAATCAATTATGAAGGGGCTCATTTGGACATAGAGCCTAATAGAGGGAGTTATTGACTTGGTGTGATGTCTTAAAGTTCAAGGGTTCATTTTCAAAGTCAAAGTTAGGGTTTTATATTGTGAAATATGGAGTCAAAGTTAGGGTTTTATTTTTATTTCCCGTAGTCATCGTCTTCCTAAAATCGTCCAACTAATTTAGGGTTTAGTTTGTGTTTTCTGATCGTATTAATCAAATAAGTATTGTATTAGTGTCTGTTATTGATTTGAAGTTCGCCTTGATATTTTTTTTCATTTGTATACTTACTTTTTCGAATAAATGGTTTGGGTAATCTTTTGTTTTGTTATGTTAAAACCATAGTTCTTGAGACAAGTCCATACCCAACATGTAGAAAAGAAGTCGAAATCTCAAGCTAAAGACATAGTAGTTACATACACATTTCAAGATTTCAGTTAATGTAGAAAATCCAAATTTATATCCTTATTAATTCTCACTGAACGTTGATGAGTTAGTAATAAAAATAATACCCGCTCACGAGCCAAAATGGTAAAATATGTTGTATTGATTGTGTAAGATTAAGGTTATATCATAGGGTACTTATATAGGCACAAGTACATGTCTAGTCCCTAAATTATAACTAATTATATATTTGTCTAATACTCCTCCCACAAAACTAAGCTCGGGAGAGATTTTAAGTTTGTAAATGATTTTTTTTAATAAAACTAAACTAAAACTAAACCATAACACTAAATCAGATCCAAACCAAGTAACCTAATCCTTTGAATGTCACGTTTACTATAATAACTTCAGCAGACTCAATTAAAGTCAAGGAACCAATTTTAATAATCAAGCCCTTGAACCTACATCAAGTGAGATCAATCAGATTTAAAAATATTTTGCCTTTTGACTATCGAATCTACTTTTATCATTTTCACATCCCTCAACATCCCAAATCACCATAACCTTACCAACAATGAAATCTATCAATATGAAGGATATGAAGATCTTTACCATCACCCATATGGACAGAGTCATTACCATGAGATGCCTCAAAATTGTCTAGATTTGTCAAGTCCAACAGCGAATGATTGTTGGCTCCTATGTTTAGGTACCATGTGTTGTGTGTCTTGGGGATCACAGTTGAGATTCCACATCAGTATAGTTGGCATTTTGGACGTGTGCGATCTGCAGATAGATCACGATTTGGTCAATCCGAAGGAGTGAGTCCATTACCACAACTGTTGCAGGTGCCAAAGATAATTTTTGTGAAGAGGCCCAAGAGAACTAACTGCAAATATCGCCACATCCATGACTTCCTCTGTTGTTACCGTTGAAGTTTCCATTGTTGTTTTTGTTGTTATTATTGTCACACCCAACACCGCAGGGGAAGGTGCAAAACAAGGTGTGACGAATCTAGTAACATAGCAATTGTTCACAAGAAACTTAAAACAAATATTCAATTTCCATGCATGCCCAAAATTTACTTACTATTACATTAATTTATTTAAATTAAATTCAACAAAACAAAAACATGTAATAGCACATCTAAAAGTTGCATCCTAAAGCCCTAATGCTAGATCCTTTGCATGGTTACTTACTAGAAAAACATGCTTAAAAGCGTCAACCAAAAGAGTTGGTGAGTTTGCAGTTATATAAATTATATATATATATATATATATATATATATATGCAAGAAAACACGTGTGAGTATACAATACACATTCATTTATAGCCTACCATGAGTCATATAACCAAACATAGACATTATATTCCCCCAAACCAATGTTTACCACAAACATAGAACGTTATGTCGCATGCATTCATTTATCACACCGATAATGGTTCTACTAGACAGAGGACTTTTAGTGGTAACCTTACGTCTCAATGTAGCTATGTATGTATGTACAAGTATGAAAAAGCATTCACGATGCAAAGCATGTCTTTTCCCCAAAATTATAGTAACAATTTAAAATGGGGCCGCGTTACTCACTGTTTATGTCACACCCCAACCGACGGCGGAAATCATCGGAGCATGAGCGGATGGATGATTGCTCAAAGCATCATAGCAATTGAAAACGACAATATTAAAATAAACCCTTTTTATTTCATAAACTCAAATTCGTACATTGTCAAAAGAAAGGAAATTACATCAATTCAAATATTCAAACAAAAAAAACTAATTTATTCGTGTGTTTCTAAATCCACCTAAGTCGATTTCTTAAACATTATCATCAATTTCCTGCAATATATGAATAATAAGGTCAACAAAATAGTTGGTGAGCATACAAGTTTGGTCTACATAATATAGAATAAAAGGTCTCAATCTAACATGGCAATTTGTATACTACTAGCATGTGTAAACTACCAATCAAACCAAGTGCCCACTAGCATATCCTTTCCACATAAGGGAACAGGCCGTATAAGATTGAATACTTAACAATAGCACATAAGGGTGATGTGCTACTCTATAGCGCTATTGTGTAAAGTACCATATGAAAGGGATGTAACTTGAGACAAAAGAAGAGATAGAAGCAATTTAGAAAAAAAATGAGAATTTTAAACCCATAATTAAGAATGGTTTAAATAAGCTTCTTAACTATAGACTAGGTTAATCATGACATTTTTTCCAATTCACTATAGTTATGACTCTGATACTAATATGTCACGCCCCAACCGATGTCGGAATCAGCAGGGCATGCGCGATGGAAGATTGCTCTGACACATAAGGGAACAGTCTGTATAAGATTGAATACTTAACAATACCATATAAGGGCGATGTGCTACTCCTATAGCGTTATAATCATTAAGGTAGGTGATTGAGTATACAAAATTGACTTCTAGCATGTATATATGACAAATAGAATGTATTTATGTATTGAGTGTTTGAATAATTGATTGATTGTATGTATGTGAATTTTTAGAATTTCGTATACTGTAACCCAAAGTGTGTTTAAAGGAAAAGGGGTTCGAGTATACTCACTGTTTTCAAGTGGTTTCCACAAACGTGAGATAATCGTCTTGAGAGGTGAAGGACCAAAATCCTAACAAGGATGAACAAGGTTTGTAATAGAAGGATTTAGAAGTTAGAGTGTAAATGGGGTTTGAATAGGAAATAATAAATAATAATAATAATAATAATATATAAATACATAAAAAATATTATCTTGACTAAACATCACTTTGGACATTATTAATTTATGTCTATTTCGTGGTACAATTTCACCCACAAGAAGTCCAAGTGTGAGTAATTTAGTCTAAGATATATGTTTACCTTTGCAACAACTTTCCACCATAAATTCGTTGGTGTCTTGGCTAGGTTTGATATTTATATTTATAGACATCTTTAGTCTATAATAATTTTTGGTAATAATAATAATTAATTGCAAGAATAAATGAATGATTTTACCAAAATTAAATTGCAAGACTAAATCCGTTATAAACAAAATTAAAGAGGTTAGTGGTTAGTAGATGAATAAAATGTTAGCGATTATTAGCATGGTTAAAGGAGTAAGCATGGTTGGTAATGTTAGACATATAATAAAGAGTTAGACAATATTAAGTTAGGTATTATAATAATTGATCATGGTTAGTAATTAAGATGAAAACGATATAATTAAAGGTTAAAAAAACATGTAAAAGAAAACCCAAGATTGGTCCTTATTTTGGTGATGCCCCATCTTTGTTTATCGTTGCAAACATTTGGTGACATTCCATAAGGATTTCTCCAAGATGGGGAAGTATGAAAACACAAAGAAAAGAAGAAGAAGAAGAAGAAGAAGGTGAAAGGAGATAGAACTCACTTTCAAGAGGGAAGAATTCTTTGAGAAATGACCAAGAAAAGTGGTAGAATGAGTGTGGTATTTATAGGTGATGGATTAGGGTTAGAGGTGGTAAAAATAGAGAAAGTTGAAAATTGGCGTATTAATATATTTCTTTTTGTTTTTGGGCCATAATGTCGTGGGCTTGTTTCTTTTATGCATTTCTGTTTTATTATTTTTATAAATTTGAGTTTCTAACATAATTTATAAACATATTATGACACATTAGTTGACTCATTGGGTCTCAATATTGAATTTACACAATATAAGTTGGTTTTGAATGATTTAAACGTGTCTTAATATTATATGAATAACACCTAGTCTGAGTGAACAAAAAAATGAATTCCATTATGATCACAAGTCTCGATTACAATGGTTGAATACAAAACATACGAAAACGAATGATACAATAATTGCTAAATGTTATAGTCTCCCATACTTTAGAAAATTTCGTCCCCAAATTTGTTTAAGGGTTGACTTTTAGGAAGGAAACAAGAGGTGGTATTTTAGTGGTTGAATACGAGTAATAACTAGTTAAAATATTTAAATAGGAAGAAGAATGTCATTTAGTTACTATGAAGTAATGCATGTGTAAGCGTACGGATTGGAAAAAAATTAAATATAACATGCAAATCAGGCTAACAAATGTTTTGGCTTAGTGATGATTTATAGGGCGTGAAATAACGTGATTATTAGTTAGTTAAGTAAATTGATGCAAATAAACAATTTGAGGGGAATGATGGGTGAGGTTGTAAAAACAATTCGTTTGTCTAAAATGGATTGAGATATTATCCATACTGAAGTGGAAAAAGGTTGCAAAATGGATAGGTGTGTGTATAATTTAGGCAACTTGATAAATAGGTGACCAAAAAGGAGTGCTTAGGTAACCCGACTTAAGAAATAATTTAGTGGGCATTATTTGAAAGACTAAGTGACTTAACCGCATAAAATAAAATAGTTTGAAGTTGCGAGAAATGGTTTTATCAGTTTAGGATGAGTTGGTAAAAATTACAATTGTAAGAGAAGGTTTTATTGGTTTAAAAACAAGTGGTAACCATTTATAATTGTAGGAAATAAAATGTTATCGGTTTAAAATGAGATGGTAAAAAAAATTATAATTATAGGGAGAGATTTTTATTGGGTAAATAGGTTGATTAGTTGGAGTCTAATTGTGAAAAAAAAACAAGGAAAAAGCAATTTTAAATCTCAAGACTAAGTTGAGTTTGCGAGAATGGGTACTTAAACAAAACAGATAATTAAGTTGAAAGTTCATTAGATAGGTTTAAATATTTTGATCAAATAGTTGGAAACAAATTCTAGCATAAAGATTACTGACTACACGTTTTGAAAGCTGTTAATTGGGTGGCTATGTGTATAATTAGGTAAATGGTGGAAGATAGTTAATCGATTCTCGTTGGTAAGAAAATGTTGCGGTTTAAGTGGGTGTGTAGATATGGTTTATCAAAAGGTTTCTAGTCAACAATGACTTACCAAAACGCATGAGGGAAAATAATGAGGGAGTTAGACTAAAAAGGAAAAATAGATCGTTGAAAAATGTTGAAGGGGTTTGTAGCCACAAACGGCTAATGGATTTGAGGGTAAGGTTTTGTTATTGGAAAACCTATTATTAAAATGAAAATCTGTATAACACATACTTCTAAGGTCTAGCAAGGTTTGAGTATTGAGTAAAACCTCAATGCTTGGTTACGATGGCACATAGTATTGGAGGTCATAAGATAAAAGGAAAAATGTCGTGTTACCGAGAATACTTGTGACGTAAAAAAAAGGGATATGATCATGAAATAAGAAGTTTTGTTTGACTGGTAATTATTGTTTAGTAAAAGCAGGGTCTAAATAACATCGAACTTCACATGACATGTTTTACATTACCTTTTTTAACATGGTAGGAACACTTATATATTGGAAGTACCAGCGACATATCCACCATGTTCTAACCATGTCACATCTGTTTTGTTACTCGATGTTATGTTATGTTCCGCGTCACGACACACTAGAACTTTGCTATGATTTTAATGCGCCTACCGTTATAATTACATGTGCACCATAGTTATTTTGATCATTGCATGATCCGCATAGGTTGTACTAGTGGTGTATGGGTCAAATGGTTAAAACGATTAGATGATACAATAAAGAGTACACATATGATAGTTGTGATGACATGCTTCTAAAATTGGCGAATAAAATGTATAATATTAAAGCCATAAAGGTATTTGAACGCAAAGCATGAGAATATCGAAAATATGGATATGAGATTATTTTGGGTAAGACCCATAGACTGATTTTTCGTGGATTTGCGTATGAATGCATGGAAGTACCAATCGTGTGTATATGTGATTGTATTCCAGTATGCGCAAGGAAAACATTTATAAAAACTAATCGTGTAATGTCAAATGCATAAGTTCGAGTATGAGTAGTGACTAGTATATGTAGGACTATCATGTATTGTCAAATGTATGAGTTGAAGTATGAATAATGATAAACATGTGTAAAACTAACATGCAATGACGAATGTTTAAGTTCAAGAATATGTAATAATAATCACATGTAAGACGAATATGTAATGTTTGAATGCATCGAATGTCGTGATCATAAAAAGTATGGAATAAAGTAGGGTGAAGTTGGAGAATCGAACTTGTTGCTATTGAGGGGTGATAAGATTGAGTTTGCTTGATATAGAAATGAAAATTGAAGGGTTAAGTTTCATAAAAGTGTCATTTTGTTGAATTTTTTTTATTGATAGGGGTTGTAGGCTGCCCGATTTCATGATAGTCTGCCCACACGTTTAGACCCAAAACTAAGTGTTAGTATTGCTGGGTGTTTGAGAAAAAAATTAGATGATGAATATGCTATCTTGGGGGTATTTTACACAAGGTGAGAAAGCTTGTGCTTGACGTTTATAGAAAAATTACGCTTTGGAAAAATTTGACGACTACTGAATTTGTAGATAATTAACTTCGTTGGTGTTGGCATTTATGGGTTGAGTTACTAAGTCTAGAGCATGCGTAGGCATTGGGTCGATTGTTGGAATGGTGATAGTAGGTTGGTTGGGTAGTAGTTGATAGTATGGTGTCGGGTCTGACTAAATGGCTCTAGGTATAACACTTGGTCATTTGCTTGGCCATGAAGGCTAACATTTTCTTGTTAGTGCTTTGGTTGGAACCTCTTCGTGAGTTGGAGTGACGGATGGAAGACATCTATAATATGACATAAGAGGGTGATGAGACTTTGATCAAATGGGTTTTATTAAAATTTATTAAATTTGTGACATAATGGTGTGTATAACATATGTTTGCATGTTTCACATAAGCATGTAGTGGCATGTTGGCACGTGTGCTTTCAAATAGTTTCACATAATGAATGATATAGTCATGTTGATATAAATAATGAGACATGAAAGAGTATAAATTTAGTTTGTTCTCGATTATTATTAAGTGTTTTAGATTGTAGAAGTCGTGATTCGTGTAATCGAATTTGAAACGAGTAATGATTAAATGTAAAACACATTGAAGTTGATGTAACATAAAAGATTTCGATTTGTAAAACGTGTAGAGTCTCGGAACAAAACTATGACTAAGCAGAAGTATTCGAAAGTTCTCTTGAGTTCGGGAATATGCTTTGCCTAATAGGTAGGATACTCTCGCCGAAAATTCGGTTAACGATAACCTTTCCAATTACTACATATCCCTAATCTTTGGCGAGATTGAAAATCGAGGAATGGAACTAATCGTCAAGATGTGGATTTCAGTCCTAGCTTGACGATTTCATTCCTATGTGTGGTTAGTTCTTACCAATGAGAAGAGAATTTCGACTCGTTGGCAAGGTCCACTAGAGTGAGAATGAGATATTTCCATCAAGGTAAGGAAATCACTCCTAACTTGATGGTAGAATTTCATGAAAATAACATGTAAGGCGGATTGAAAGTCATCACCAAAAGTGGGAATCACCCCTATTTTGGTGAGTCGTTTCGATTGTGGAATACGAGTATCTTCATGTAGCTGTGTTGTTGTGTAAGTACCGTAGGAAAGGATGTAATTTGAGACAAAAGAAGAGATAAAAGAATTTAGAAAGAAAATTGGTAATTTTGACATCGAAATTAAGAATGGTCAAATAAGGTTCGTAACTATAGACTAGGTCAATCATGGCATTTTTCCTAATTCATTATAGTTATGGCTCTGATACCAATCTGCTACACCCCACCGATGGCGGAATCATCAGGGCATACGCGAACGGATGATTTCTTTGACACATAAGGGAACAAGCCGTATAAGATTGAATACTTAACAATACCATATAAGGGCGGTGTGCTACTCCTATAGCGCTATGATCGTCAAGATAGGCGATTGAGTACACAAGATTGACTTCTAGCATGTATGTATGACAATTAGCACGTATTCATAGATTGAGTGTTTGAATAATGTAATTGATTGTGTGTATGTGATTTTTAATTTCGTATACTGCAACCCAAAGTGTGTTTAAAGGAAAAAAGGTTCGAGTATACTCATTGTTTGCAAGTGGTTTCCACAAACATAAGATGATCGTCTTGAGAGGTTGAAGCACCAAGTTATCCTAACAAGGATTAACAAGGTGTGTAAGTAGAATGATTTAGAAGTGAGAATGTAAATTGGGTTTGAATAAGAAATAAATAATAATAATAATAATAATAATAATGATAATAATAATATATGAAAATACATAAAAATATTATCTTGACTAAACACTCACTTTGGACATTAATTTATGTCTATTTCGTGGGTACAATTTCACCCACGAGAAGTCCAAGTGTGAGGAATTTAGTCTAAGATATATGTTTACCTTTGCACACAACTTTCCACCATAAATTCGTTGGTGTTATGGCTAGGTTTGATATTTATATTTATAGACATCTTTAGTCTATAATGATTTTGGTAATAATAATAATTAATTGCAAGAATAAATGAATGAATTTATCAAAATTAAATTGCAAGACTAAATCCGTTGTAAACAAAATTAAAAGGTTAGTGGTTAGTAGCATGAATGAAATGTT